>CM060934.1:99521979-100721979 GCA_030765085.1 Allium cepa
GATCATAATTTGCATGCCTCAAGGAGGTAGCATATCATTCCATCTTCTTCCAATTCTTATCTGTAGGATGAGGTGCTCCGACTATAGTGTTTATGATCAACCTACCTACGGTCCGGGCAGGTTCCTCTGGGTGGCGTGGTGCCGGCCCTCGTCCGGGGTCTATCATTCCTTGCCTACCCTCTGGTGGGTTCTTAACAAACTCCTGCAGCTTTTTCTGCCTGATCAACCTTTCTATGGCGTCATGGAGGTGTCTACACTCCTCACTATTGTGTCCATGGGTCTCATGGAAGCAACAGTACTTCCCTGTCTTTTTCTGTTCTTCAGTGGACTCCTTTGGGAGTGGCTTTCAGTATTCAAAGGTGTTATAGATAGATTGATAAATGTTTTCAAGAGAAGTATTTAGTGGGTTGCATTCATTGTAGGTCGAAATCCTTGGCTTCCATTTCCCTGCTTCTTATTTCTTTTCGAGATTTCCACTTCCGGATCCTTTGGACTGCCCAGGCTTGTTCTGGACGTTGACTTGAACTTTTCCCAAACTACCGCCAGACGGTTTCACGGTAATGTTACTTTTTACAGTCTCCTGAATAGTACCTGGTGCCTTATCTCGTCTCGTCCATCGAGCCTCCTCTCTCCGTATGAACTGGTGAGCTTTGGAATAAAACTGTTCCAACATAGTTGGGGGCTTTCCTGCCAGCCAATCTCCAAACTTCGAGTCCGGATCTACACCTCGCATTACCGCCCTCAAAATTGCATGGTCGTTAGGGTTGCTAACTTCAGTGGCGGCAACATAAAACCTCTGTAAGTATGCTTTCAAAGACTCTCTCGGAGCCTGGATTACGCTTGATAAGGACAATACGTCCTTTGGATGATTAGTATGTATTATGAATTGTTAAACAAAATTCATTGCTAACTCGTCGAAGCTGGATATAGATCACGGAGGAAGCCGAGTAAACCACATAGTGGCGATTCCGGACAGAGTGATTGGGAAGCACCTACACTTAGTCGCGTCATTTTCCCTCGCCGAATCCATCATCTATTCGTACCTCATCATGTGTTGCCTAGGGTCAGTCTTCCCTTCGTAGATTGGGATAGTCGGCATATTGAATTTCTTGGGATACTCAACCTGTAGGATAATGTCTGTGAAGGGTGTATGACTCCTGGACACTCCCCAATCTTCGTTGGTCCGACCTTGGTTCTCTCTCATTAACTGCCTGACCATGGCCGATAAATCTGGAGTTTGTATGGAGGGTGGGAGGTTGGGTTTCGCTCCACGGGACCGTGCGGGTTGATATCCTGCCTGCTGACGGTCGATCAAATGTGCATCCTAATGGCCAACTTGATTTGGGTCTTGATGAGCCGGGCGTCCGGTCTCTTCACGTGCTTGATCCCTGGCGGATCGATCATTGGCACCTGCCTGTGCAGCTTCTGTCTTGCGGCGTCTACGCCTAGGAGGTTCGCCAGCTGAGGTAGAGCTATCAGATGAAGAATAAGGAGCAGGACTACCTCCAGCATTCTGATGCTGCTGCTGGACAAGTTGAGTCATGAGATTAGTATTGTCTTGGATCTGTTCAACAAGTTGCCTTCTACTTTCCTTGAGTTCTCTTATCAAGTCATTGAACTTTGTTCGGGAAACGACCTCCGCTTGGTTCTGGGTGGAGGTTCCTGCGCCTGGAATTGCTTGTTGGTTGCTAGGTCCTATCTGTTGTACACTAGCAGTTTCATTGACATCTGCGTTGTGAGAGGCCGATCTAGTTCGTGGTCTTCCCATGATAGAGTTGTCGGTTGGAACTCTGAGTACAATCAACAAATGTCTTGAGAATGATTTGGATCTCCTTCGGGGGATTTTTAAATCCAGTAGCTATAAAGTAGATCTTATTGTCTAGAGAATTCGGTTCTCAGTGAAAGCACCAAAATGTTAGCACCAGAATTGGTCACTAACACCCTTAAGAGAGATTGTGTAAAGGGATTAATGAAGAAAGTAAAGTTAAACAGAAAACAAAATGCAAATTTAAATGCAGAAAGTATGAATACTAGATTTATAGTGGTTTGGCGTAATTGCCTACGTCCACTTTGAGATTAATCTTTATTGCCTTTCTCGATAATCGATTACAGATACAATCCGTATATCAACTATTTGATTACAATTGTTAAGCAAAAAAGATAAGTATTGAATGAGTCTTGAATGTGGCAGAGTCTCCCTGCTGTTCTCGAAAAAAGGTCCCTTTCACTGTGCCCCTGCCTCTCTATTTATAGACGAAGATGGGTTGGACTTCCTTGGTGGGCCTGATAGCTAAGTATCCCGGCCCAAAAAAAGTGAGCTCTTTGTGCCGATCCATGGATGCTAAACGGCAAAATGCCAAACAATATCTTCATGCCAAACGAATTGATGTGCTGAGTGGAGAGAGCAGGCCGATCAATAATCGAAGCCGGTCAAGAGGAGATGCCGAAATAGGCTGGAGTGCCGAACGATCTTAAATTCCGGATGAAACATGAATGCCAATCGAAATTGGATGAATGCCGAACACTTCTAGATGCCGAACGAGGCATGAATGCCGAACACTCTTGAATGCCGAACGAGGTCTGGATGCCGAGCAGCGTGGAATGCCGAACGAGGCTGGAATGCCGAACGAGGCTTAATGCCGAACGATATACAATACCGAATGGATCTCTATGCCGAACGCTCTTGCATGCCAACGTCCCATAGTTGCCATATGGCACTTAATGCCAAGCAATATACAATACCCAACGGCTCTCAACGCCGAACGCTCTTGCATGCCGAACGTTCCTGGATGCCGATCAAACTCGAGTGCCGAACGAACCATTTGTGCCGAACGACTCTGAAAGCCGACCGGTATGTGAATGCCGAGTGCCTAGTTGCCTGGTCAAATCTCCAGGCAACACTTAATATTTATTAGTAAGAAATATTGCTTTATATATTAAAATATGTTCTTATATAAAATCATTTAAAACCTTTATATAAGAAAATAACAAGTACGCGCTCATATAAATATATATATATATATATATATACATACTCAACTCATTCTAGGGTACCATTGTCCCTATCCTTAACGAGTAATCCCACCAGACCTAAGGTTCTCGCTTAACCTTAAGCTCTGATACCAACTGTAACAATTTGGAATTTCTGATACCGAAAATTCCAGATAATTAGGAAAAGAAGAAAGGGATAGAAGAAGAAGAAATAGAAAACACAACACAAATTCTCACATTCGCAGCGGATCAAAATATAATACCAAATAATAACAGTTTACAAAAGAATACTATATCTGTCGATTACATTTTAATACATCATAGTTACATACATACTTAAACACCGGACATATACAAATCAAAATGTCTCAGATAATCAGAAATATATTACAGTGGAAGTACTCCATACGTTCCTGCTATTCAGCTCACCTCCTGAGCTCCAGAATGTCCTTACCTGAAAATTTGTAATACTCGATCTAACCCGGGCATTACATCAAAGTAACAGCTGGGTCAAGCTGGAAACCAGTGTGAGTAAACCCATCCAACATGGAATACAAAGCAAACAACTTATATGAAACCCGGGGTAACTCGTGTCAATTTACAAATTCACAATTTATTATAGACATCACTTATTCCACACATCAATTTTCTAAGTACCAAAACTTAGATTAAATAGTCTAATTTACTTAAATCATTTCATTCCAGCCAATTGATTTCACATATCAATTTATAAAAATTTAAAATGGTTTCGGGTATTTTCTAATACCCGACCCCGGTCTCTTTGAGTCTCACGTCATCCTAACCCAAGTTATCCAAATGAAATACACTTCAAACTTTAAATACAGGATGTCACTTCACACAACAATTCATCATTGATAGATAACCACAATATCCTGTCTTCCCTAACATATGTTACCACAAAATATTTCATACCAGAGATATCAACTCATTCAAGACTAACTCATTCAAGGCATCCAATACCATTCAATCATCCATAAGCAAAGCTTGATCACTTCCAAATTAATTTAATTAGTTTTAATTGAATTACTAAGCTCGATCACTTAGATTGCTTCACTTAACATTAATTAATTCCAAATCAATGAATTAATCATCCTTTAATTATCCATCTTAATTAATCATCCTGGATTAATTGTCCTTCAATTACATTCAAGTAATTATCTTTCATTAATTACACAAATTAATTATTCCTAACCAAAAACAGTAATTAATCTTTAATTACTTCACAAATTAATTAACTATAATTAATTATATTAATCCTTAATTACTTATATTAATTAATTTCTCATAAATCACTTATTATTGATTAATTAATCTTAATTAATCAACCTTTAATTACATCATTTATTATATAAATTAATGATTTCAAGTTTCATTTTAATTTATCCTAATCTAAATTAATTACATTAAGTAATTAAACCATAAATATTAATCACTCTTGGTTATTCTCCACTAGTAAATAAACTACCTATTTATTTACTTTATTAAATAAATTAATTACTCATTTTATAAAAGAAGTTTAAACGAATTTAAAACCAAATTCATTTTTAAATTCAAATCAATTTAAAAATGCACTTTAACATTCAAGTTGTTAAAATAATTTAAATTTAAAACTTTATTTGTTTAAAAACTGAGGTTCACTAACTTGAATTCCAGATTTAACTTTGATTTTAAACTTGTTTTAAATCTCTACTTTACCATTTAACTTCAATTTTTAAAAATCACTTTTACTTCTTTCCAATTCATTCTTATTTTTATTCTATAATTATTTCACTTCCAAATTTTACTGTTATATTTCTTTTCAAAAATCCAATTCTATATATTTTGATGTCCCAGTGCACCAAAATATATTCAAGCAAACCATAGTATTCAATATTCCAATTATCAATAAAATTCATCATAGAATATCAAATATTCATAACACAGTATTAAACAATCTAAATAATTTTGGGAATCCAGTTGGATCCCTCTAACCTGTTTCCATGCATCCACAGATGTTAGCACAATACCAATTGGACTTCAAGGTGGAATATCGCGGTATATGGGATTGATATAATATCATCCGCTATTATGCGGCGGATAGGGTCTCATCCGCTATATAATGCGGGAAATCAATCACTCCAATATATACTATATATACTACTATATAATATAGTACATCCAATCAAATCAATCAATCAACCAATTATTTAAATTTAACTATTTAAATTTAAATAAAAATCCAGAAGAGAGAGATTAACTCACCTTTGACTATGCATGCAACCCATTTCCAATTCGGCTTGCTTCCTCATAGTTTTAACCTTGTACAATATTTTATGATTTATTAACATCTAAGATGATCTACCACTAAATAAATTAAATTATCCAATAATTTAATTTAAACAAATCATTTGGGTTTAAGCTAATAACTTGATTTTGAACTAATTTTCTTTTAAATATTCTTAGTTACTAAAATAATTAAATAAACAATTAATCATTATTTATTTATTTAATTTTATTATTATTTTAGCAAACTTGACCCTACCGTCAACCTATTATTTTTCGGACATCGATTCCATAAAAAATATAAATTTACTAATTAGCTAAAACACACATTACCTAACTTGAAAAGGCAACATAGCATCGAGCTCCAGCCGATATCCACAAGCGCCCCCCACTCATCTCTGTCGAAACCCTCCAGGTCAAACGCGAAAAACCGCCGTCGAACCCTTCTACCACCACGATGCCTCATGAATCGAGCCCACCCTAACCAGACGCCTCGCCATCGACTCCCTTCAACTAAACGTCACCGCCCTCCATCTTGAGAACCACGGTTCCAATTCCAAGTCGTGCGAATCCCCAAACACCGAGTTACAGAACCCTAGCTTGCGACATTCAAACTCGACAGCTCGAGACCAAACGACGCGATCCAAGCTTGCGCGACCGATTCTGGCCACTCTCGTCCCTCGCGATGTCGAT
The DNA here is from genome assembly GCA_030765085.1 of Allium cepa. NCBI lineage: Eukaryota > Viridiplantae > Streptophyta > Magnoliopsida > Asparagales > Amaryllidaceae > Allium > Allium cepa. The sequence continues at coordinate 99,527,947 of CM060934.1, forward strand.
TCAATTCGATTCTCTCCTCTCTCTCTTTTTTGTTTTGTTTCTCTGAATCGAGCCTGGATTTGTCCCTTTTTTCCGATTTGGAATAAGAGAGGGCTCGGTTGATTTACTTGTCTTTGTTTATTTATTCTTCAGAGAAGACGTAAAATATAAAGACGTGATATTGAACAGGAGATGGCGTACACGAAAAGGTTCGCAACAGTAACAGAAAAGAAAACAAAACGTTTAGATGTAAAAGAATACTGCTGAATGTTTGGCTAATATATACAAATATATATAGATATTCAAATTCAAATTCTCTCGAAAAATGCAACTCAAAATCTTGACCTCCTATCGAGGTGTGCCGCCAGGCATTTATAATGTTATATCCCTATACCGAACGCAATGGAAAAGATTTCGAGGCCTAATTCGATCGTATGGAGAAGATAGCTTTCTGGACCCAGTTATTTAATATTGGATTTTGATATAAATTTCAGCGCATTTACATATCGTACGCTCCCACAACAACTCCAAATACTACGAAAATTGAAATCTGATAATAATACAATATTACAGATCCAATGGACCTAGTTTCGTCAAATTTCGATACTGTGCCTCGGAAGGCTATTTTTAAATATCAATTTAAACGATAAAATTTCAAAACTGAACAAAACACTTTCAAATTCTATTTTAACACTTTTACTATCTTCAGTACTATTGATATAAATTTTACAAACCCTTAAATTATTTTTAACAGGCTTAAAACTCCAGATTCAACATTCGACCCAATTTCCAGTAATTAATTCCAATAATTTAATTTCTAAATAATAATAATATTTGAATTCAAGTTAAAAATTAAATTTTAAATATTTAAAATTAATTAAATGTTCCAATTTAAATTGTTAAAAAATTTTAGGTCGTCACAATTGTCCTTCAGCCAACAAAATAAACTTGTTTTTCTTCATCTTAAGAAAATTTCTATTTTTGTCCTTGTGACTATTCTACTGTTTCTAAAATTCAAACTGGCCAAGGTTGGAATGTGTATATTTAAATTGTTGACTTAAATGCGATTTGGGTTAAAATGAAGTTATAACCCAAACGGAAATTCGAAATGATTTTGGGAGCGAAATGAAACATTGGAGTAAAATGATTTCAAATGAAAATGACTTATCGAATTGAATATGATATTTCAAAGTAATTATTATGATTTTGAAATAAGATGGTATTTTTGAAACGAATATGATAATTTGATATCAAGTATGAACTGTTTTTGAAGTGTAAAAGTACCAACCGGTGTATAAAACGATGTTTGTTTGTTAAAGAGACCGGAGCCTCTTATTGACATACTCTTTGTCAATTATGGAACCACTTTAACAATTTTGTACGCGAAGAGGACTCCAGAATAAAGTGGTTGGATTTGGCATTGTCTGTTGGATTTGAAGAAAGAGAACGATTATGGATGACTCCAGCACGTGTGCCAATTTGAAATGACTAAAACATGACAGCTTGACAGGGCCAAGCGAGCTAGCTACCCTTAGTGGACATCCGTTCTTTGATTTTCTTAGACTCGGTCCATATTATTCCTCTTGTTGTTAGTTTCGATTGGTACACCTTGATTTTGGAATAACCTCCCTTTGACTTGATATGGGTGGATGGACGCGGTGGGCGGTCGTGGCTACGATGCCTTACCACCAGCCCTGCCACCCAAACAGGTGTACCCTAATTTAGGTATTGCCTCACGTGCCTTGTTGTACTTTTATCCCTATACGAGACCCCTACGATTTTGTTTTAGTGTTGTTGTTTCACGGTGCGTCCCTATCCTCTGATGTTCTATTGGGGCATTATATGCAAACTATACGACATTACTTAAAAACGCATTAACGAGGATTAATGCAAAGCCTTAATGCTAAAAAATATTTATTTTACCGATTAATCATTATATATGTAGCATATTCTACTACAAATAAATAATTTGACGGTTCCTTAAGAGACGGAAAATCCTGTAACATCTCTTGAGTTATTGCATGCACGTTATACACAGGATAGAAGATGTGAAATCCTGTAAACATCTCTGACACTGTTACACTCATGTTATATGATATCAATGTGACTCACACAAGAATATTTTAGTGCTAGCTCAAGTGTTTTGTCTTTTCATTATGCTCCGGTCAACCCTAAGTATTTCAGCGCATTGAAGATCATTTTCTGAAGGACAAAGACGAAGATTTGGTATATGATTACTATTATTATTCCCACATCATGATGTCTGCTGCATTTTTTTATTTATCCCTGTTGTGTATATATGACTCTGATAAATGTGGTATAAATTATAATCAAATGCATAATATAAACAGCTTCATGAACTATTTATTTAATTATTATATTTTACCGTTTCACTACGAGATTCAATGTTTGTTTCTTCTTCTTTTCTTATTTTCTTAATTGACCTCATTGATTATCTATATTCTGGATTATTTGGGTTAGACATGTGTGGATTACTGTCAATTTGAACCTTTCAAAATGTGGGTCGTCACAGTTGGTATCAGAGCTTTGGGTTTAGCGATAACCTTTGTTTTGTGGGATTTGACTGATTAGAGATAGGGCAGTAATACCCTAGAATGAGTTGTCGAGCATGTATATATATGAGAGCACGTACTTGTTAGTGTTATAAATTATTTTATATTGTGTTTACTTATCCGTTGAGTGGTTATGAATTCTGGTCGATGCGTGGGATGCCGTGTTATCGATAGGGGTTTCTAAACACTTAAACGAGGCAAGTCGACATAATATTGTTTTAAAATAAGGTAAAAGAAATAATTTTACCTAAATTATATTTTATATATAAAATGTTAGTTATTAATGAATGTTAGTAGTTAGGAGATGATAATATTCACTTATTATCGATTATTGTTTGAATTAAATTAAAAATGAATACTTTGTGAACTCCATTTCATAAAGTGTTCGATAATTTCATTGAATTGATATCCAATTACAATCAGAATTATTTAAAAATAACAAAATTATAAATTAATGAAATGTTTCGGCAATAAGGTAATGAAATTTGTATAAGTATATTTATAATATAGTTTATAAATACAAAGGATTAAAAAGCTGAGAATTTTAGAATTTAAATCTCGTTTGTTTCAAAATTGTTTTCAAAGCCATCAAAATTGATAATAATATTATTTGGAAGAGTTTTGACTAGAAAAATATTTTTAAAATGTTTCCAAAGAAATAAAAGCATTGAACCTACTTTGGTCGCTGTGAAATAATTCTGGAGATGATTGCAGCATCGACAGTATTTATTTTCGAGTTTCTTAATGGGAATTGCTACCAAATTTTTTTATGTCCAGTTAAAACAAGTTTTGATTGTGAAAAATATATTACAAGTATGATTTGATAAATATATGAAAATAGTTTTTGAACATATAAATTGAAAATAGTATAGATAAAGATAAGTTTATAACTTATAGATTTGAACATAAAGTAAAATTAAATTTTAAAACTATTGAATATTTTTGGTTAAGCAACCAAAATAGACTCGAATTAGAGATTTGAAATAAAAGAATTAACCTAAGAAATGTTAAAAAATTGAGTTAGTAAAATGAAGAAAATAAAATGAAGTTTAACTCATGAAAGCATAAACAAAAGCGAATTGTATCGAAATGAATTAGATAAATAATGAAATGAAATTTTAAGTCAATTAGTTTGTAAAACTAATAGATTCGAGAAATATTAAGCTAAAAACCAATTTTAAATTTGTCGAATATGAATGATGAGAAAAAGGAAAAAGGTTAACTTAAATAAGTTGAATAAACCGAGAAATGGATTAAAAGAAATAAAGTTTAATTTAATAAAGATTAAATGAATTGAATTGGATTTGAATGAAATTAGATAAATTAGTGAAGTGAATTAATTTCACTTAAGCTATAAAATGAATTAATAAAATGAATACGAACTTGAAATGTAAACGATGTAGTTTAAATTGTGAAAGAAATTTAATAAAAATAAATGAGTATAAGAAAAAAAATATGAGCAAATGAATTTAATCTAAATTGGATGTAAATAAATTAAATGCAAATGGAATGAGTTTCAATAAAATTGAATGTTAACAAATTTAATATGGAATAAGTTAACAAAATGAATTATAAGATGAAGTTAACTTAATAAGTTGAATGAAATTGATCGTGAGAAAAGAAAATTTATTAATATAAATTTGAATTATAAAATAAAATTTTCTTAAGTATAATTTTTACTATAACTCGAATTTATGAAATGAACTAGTGAAGTGAATCGGTGAGTTAACATGAAATTAAGTTATGGAAAGAAAAATAAATAAACATGAGTTGTGCTTTATAAAATGGTTGTAATAGACTTAAATGTTTATGAAATGGTTTATAAATGATATTAATATCGAAAAGAATATACTTTGTGGTAATAAAATAGAATTTAATTTAAATATGTTAAATTAAGCAAATTTATAAAATGGCTCAGAAATAATTTTATATGAAATATGTTAAAAAAATGCAAAACAATTGAAATTTAACAAATTTAAGTGAATAAATTGAATGTAAATTAAATAGATTTGAGTAAATTGGAACTAAACCAATTGAATGTTAATAAAAATTGAATGTTAATAAGAAACGAAGTTTATAAATTAAATATTGATATTGGATAATGTAAATTCACATAGTTATGAATTAACTGGATTAATTGGATGAATATTAATAATTGTGAATGGTTTCTTTAGTTGTAAATCATTGATTTTATTGTTTTGATTACATATGATTATTTTTCGTGTATTGGTGCTAATGTATATGATTTGGATTTAGAATTCAAATTATGTGGTTTTATTTAACTCATACATGTTCTATATCTTATTATAAGCGATTAATATTCTAATTGAGTTGAGATAGGTATATACGAAGACGTTTGAACGTTTACGCGGATTTTATTATTCTTTTGCTTGCATAATACGAGCGAACTCGCTCGTATTAATAGTAATAAGGTACGTATCTTGGATTACATACCGCACTTGTATATTTTTCCCTAGGGATGCCTCATCTTTTAGATGAGATGTATATTTGACATATATTTGGTTTATATATTCTATTGTAAAAAATTTCTGATCGAGCCGCGTATAGGTAGCTCTGCCGAAACTTTCCGTAAAATTCGGGTGTTAGAAAATTTTTGAGATTTCAAAAATAATTTATAATTTGTTTTTATAAAATAATTGTAATTTCCATAAGCCAATCAGAGTGGCATAGTTGAAGCATAGTAAAGGTTTCCTAATAAGATTTTAAAGTCTTATAAGTTGATTATTTTGAATAAAATATATCAAATGTTAAATTTTCTACTTAACCCCTTTTCGAGGATGAAAAGCTTTGAGTAGGTGAGAATATAACGTCCTATATTTTTAACTATTTTAAATATTTAAATTTAATCTGGTTATTGAATAAAAGTGGTTAAAAATTGAAATTAAAATTAAATGATTTATTTATGTAAGTTGTTGAAAATAAACAATTCCGAAGATTGTGGAAATAATAAGTGTTAGAATGAAATTCTATATATTGAACGTGTTTATAATCTATTGTTGAAATTGTATAATGAATATTGAATTACTGTAAAATGGAAGTAGTTGTTTTATTATTTGAATAATTTCTAAAAGTAAATTTTGTAAGTTAATTGACTTATAATTCATTATAGTGATTTATTAGATAATTTAATTGTTTAAATTTAATATTGAAATTATTTGAATAATTGAATATTGAATTTTATATGAATGGAAATGATCTTAAAGGTTGATTTAAATTTTATTCAAACAAGAACGAAGTTTGTTAACTTTTAAAATTGAATTCAAAAGTGAATATACAGAATTTGGGAATTCTATATTTTAATTAATGTGTAAAAATAGCCATTTTGGCCACTGTCTCAAATTTCGTTGAAACCAGTTTCATTGAATCCGTAATGGTGAATTATTATAGGATTTCAAGTTTCGTAGCGATTGGACTTGCCGTTTGGCCGTGCGAGCTTGAAACATGTAGAAATTAATTTAAGGAATTCGATTAAAATTATTTGATTTTGAAAATCCATCTTCTGAATACGATCGAATCAGGCCTCGAAACTTGTGATGACCCAAAATCAGCACCCTCTGATTTCGACAATAAACTACAAATGTCTGACTCAGAGTGCACTGATTGTAGATAATCATGAGAAAGAAAAGAGTGGGTGAGAAGAAAGAGAGAAGAAAGAAGAAGAGAAGAGAGAACCAAAACCAAAACAATACATAATCTCACATCGCAACGGAATAACATGTAATATAGAACAAAGAGAAACTGTTATATATATAAGTCAATATCAGAGCACACAATAAGTAATAATCAGCTTAGAAAGTTATAATAACCCGTCCTCACAAATGCTGATAATTTACAACAACAACAATCAATGCAACGCAGTGGAATAATAAAAAGATACGCATATACGATATGAAGATCTCTAACTCGCCTGTTTAAGCTCCAAAAACACCAAATCTATACCTATAAATATACTCGGTCTGACCCGAGCATTTAAAATGGAAGAACACCCGGATCAATCTGGTAAACTAGCGTGAGGAAACACATCTCAACTGAATTTTAAAGTTACCAAAACTTTTCCTTTATCAAAACAAAAGGTATCTCGTAAGACCGAGTCTCAAATAAATGCCGACAAGGTTTTTATTTTTCGATAACCAAAACATCTCATATCCAATTCTCTTATATTATAATAGTGTATGTTGCACACAAATAATATTAAAATAGCTGAAATTGTTACTTTATTAAATTCCAACATACACCTTGTAAGGCTTTCTACAATAGAAAATGGTAGGCACGTATTGGATTTCGGATTTCCATACAAATGACTAGGTAAAGGGACTACCTTTTCGAACCAACACAGTACACCTCTAGAGGGATGTACCTAGGGAGCAGATACTGCCCACCTAAACCAATACAAGACCGGCCTACCCATTCCTTGGTAGTACCGAATACGTCATCACTCCGGTCATTACCGACCTTTAATTTTTGGCCACGAGCATACACAAAAAAAAAATCAAATACACGACGTCGTGGCATGTAAAGATATATCTAGAAGAGTGATGACTTCTCCTAATTTGGAGCGACCCACTTAGCCTTGCTGCTTCTATCCCTGTTTCAATTATTTTCCAGGGGGTGAGGCCTAAGAGGTATTGATTACCTTTCACATATCACATATCACAAATCATATCACTTTGAACGCCTCATTGCCATTTCCGTTGACTACTAATTGCCTTTCACAAAAATAGAACCCTTGACCTCATATGTCTTAAGGAGGATGTTAAGCTAAGAGAAGTTGCCTTCTCCGCCACCACTAATGTACGTTCGTAAAAACCAATGTGCATAATCATAGAAATGTGATGTCAGACACTCATCCATACAAGTTGCCCAGGAACAGGACAAACCAAAGGTACTTCTCTACCACATCTTGTCGAAAACTCCCTAGGATTAGTAGTGAATAGTCCTTGCATTGGATATTTCATAACGAAGAGACTACCTCTACTATATGTATATTGGGATTTTAACCCCAAACGATCAACAAGCAGTCCTTCACAATGAAAATCCTAAATATCGGTATTATCGACTAACCTGCACAATCGTCTCATATACATACATACATACATACATACATACATACATACATACATACATACATACATATATATAGGTCTAAAGTGGTTTTTAGATAAATCTGATCCCGGTCTCTTCGCACCAATAACGCAAAAGCGTTTCTCAACCTCACATAGAAACTAAGTCTCATAGACTTATCAGATCTCCAACTTCCAACTTGTTATCTTTCGACCAAGAAGGAAGCTCGGTAGATAGGAGTAATCACTCTGTTTTACTCGAATCAACATTCTTGACATAAATAATAATCAAGCCTACACATATGACTATGTACTAAGTGTACGACTAAATAATTTCTACATCAAGTCGAGAAACCAAAATGGCCAAATTCGATAGTCGGTTTTTTAACTATCAAAGCAACAAACAAAATTTAGCACATAAACTGTCACTGGGCCTGATTTTATTAATCGTTTATAGATCGTTTTCCAAATTATTTAATTAAATTATCTTTAAAAAGATAATATTCAAAACTATTTCACTTATTGGATATTTGGAAAACGTTTTCATATACTTATTTTATAATAAGTAAATTCACAACTTTTTTATTTTCAAACCATTTAAACTCCATTTTTACAATATCACTTTCCCAAATATTCATTTTATTTAAAGGAATATTCACTGTCCAAAATTGTGAATATAATTCTCATACCAAATTCATTACTTCTATACATTTAATTTAAAGGATTATTCACTATCCAAAATCATGAATATAATTCTCTTACCAAATTCATTACTTATACATATTTAATTTAAAGGATTATTCACTGTCCATAATCGTGAATATAATTCCCATACCAAATTCATTACTTCTACACATTTAATTTAAAGGATTATTCACGGTCCAAAACAGTGAATATACTTACCAAATTCATTACTTTTGCACATTTAATTTAAAAGATTATTCACTGTTCAAAATCATGAATATAATTCCCATACCAAATTCATTACTTCTACACATTCAATTTAAAGGATTATTCACTATCAAAAATCATGTATATAATTCTCTTTCCAAATTCATTACTTATACAAATTTAATTTAAAGGATTATTCACTATCCAAAATCGTGAATATAATTTCTTACCAAATTCATTGCTTCTACACATTTAATTTAAATGATTATTCACTGTCTAAAATCGTGAATATAATTCCTTCAATAAACTTTCATATTTAACATATCAAATTAAATTGATTTCTCCTTTATAAAATAGTGTTTGCGAATTCTATTAATTTATAAACACTTCCATATACAAAATTTCTTTACTAACATATTCCATTTATATCTCATTTATATATCCAAATCCGATTATAAGTTAATTTACTTATAAATCTCTTATTTACAAATTCATTCTTTTCAAATCTCTTTATTTACAAAATCGATTATAAATTCATTTCTAAATTTCAATTGCAAATCCATATATAAATTCGATTACAATTCCATTTCTAATATTTATAAAACACTTTTACAATTCCATTACTTTTATTTATAAAACATCTTTTTATAAATCATATATATAGACCATTTATAACAAATTCAAAGAATTTCTTCCTTTTCTTTTATCTTGGAAAAGACTTAGTTTTGATCTTTTAGGGCATCCGGGCATTCCTTTCAATCTGTTCCACCCCTCATCTAAAAGATAATACGAAGTCCGGGTAAGTTCAGGACATTGGTTGCTCCATTCCTAACCATAGTTACACACTTTATTTTACCGTTTAGATCAGACAAGTGGGACAAATGTATTAGTCGTTTCAGCATGCTCCTTTCATTTTTAGAAATGATTTATAAAACTTCCAAATCATTATTTAAAAAACATATTCGTTTATTTAACCATTCCATAAATCGTTCAAATCAGCCTTAGAATACTCTATTAACTATTTAAGAACCTTTATAGAAGATTTGAAAAAGAATGGTTGTACCAAAACTATATTTCAAAAGTTATTGAAAAGTGCTACAAAAAAGTGATACGGAAAGTGCTTTTTAAAGCTATATTGATTAAAACGGCTTTTTATTATTTGAAAATCTATTTTTATTACTTAAATTACTTTAAAACATTTAGAAAGATTTATAAGATTTATTTCATATTTTTAAACAATTTTAAGCCATCATTTTCATAGAAATATAGTTTTGGATTCCGAACTGCAAAAATCGCGATTTTTCCAAAAACTTGTTTTACTCATATCTAAAAATCTACTTATCAAAATCTTGATTTTCTTTCTTCGTTGGAAAACTATGGATATATTAGTTTGGAAAATTCTTATCTCGAAGAATTTCGAGCTATATTCCAACTTTTACACTCGTTTGACTTTTATGGGGCGAAATCGCGAACTACCGTTATGCGACGCGTCTATTTTTGACTAAATGTTCAATTTCTTTTCAAACTTCATGGAAACACTTTTAAATGTTTAACAAACCTTTCTAAATCATTTTAAACTCGTTTTAAACAATATTTTTCATATTTCAAATCCACTTTCCTTTTCATTTCATATTATAGTATTGAATCATTTTAAATCTTCTTAGATATTTTGATTTCATTAAGAGGCTAAATAATTTCCATATACATGTTTATATGGATTTAAGTTCTTATTAAATTAACTTTTCTTACCAATAATTTTTCTTATCATTTATCAAAGCAAGTTATCATTCATATCACAAACATATAATCAACCATATTATTAACCAAGTTATCATCCTTATCACAAACATACAATCAACCACAATATCAACCAAGTTATCATCCATTAAATCATCCAAGATATACTAAACTTTTCATGTTATTAACTTGAAATATTTTAGAATTTAGTAACTTTAGATTTGTGTACTCACCTTTAACCAAATCGATTAACTTTCTACCAACATTCATTAATCCAACACTTCACTTAAACTTCAACTAATCAACTTCTACTACATTTCTTTTACTTTATGCTATCGACCTCTTCTTCAAAACTACCAAAAATCCGATAGAGCATCCGTAGAAACCTGAATTTGATTCAAGCTCCTTGGAATGAAATCGGCAGCACTTCCTTCTCTTTTTCTTGCTCCGAAGCTTCCCGATCTTGCTTCCTTCTTCCAATTGGTTTGGCCTCCCCTTGATCCTCCTCTTCCTCCATTTCTTCACTTTTTGGATGCTAAACCACATTTTTATGGTATTCTAAGGCCTGTGGTAAAGTTTGGTTGTGTTTGGAGTTGATTTGATATGATTTTAAGAAAAGTTAGTAAGGAAAAGAGAGAAGAAGAAGAAGAAGTCATTAAAGAGAGCTTTAAGAAGGAGAAGAAGAAGGTAGAAATTGTGCGAAAAAAGTGAGAAATTGGCTGGTATTTATAGAAAATTATTGGATTAAAATAATATTTTATAAAAAGATCAAAATACTCATTACTTACTTTTTAAGCAACCTAAATTTTTCAACACTTAATATCACATTTCAAACTATTACTTTATGTCATTTTCTCTTAAATATTAAGTAAAGAAAGTAATAATTATGTTTCTTTGATTTGATGTTTTACTTTTTGACTTTTGGACTTTTTTGTCTTTTTATCTTACTTTTTGTTCATTATATTCTGGAATTTTCTAAGTATGTTCAGTAAAAGTAAACTCGATTAGTGAATTAATTAATACTTATACAATTTTAATATATGTTCGTATATAAGTAAATAAAGGTGCGGTGACGTTGCGTTAACTTTTAATCGACAAAACGTTGATTTTCGACAAAATGTTTTACGGTCACATTTTGACGTTTTAGTTAAATGATCTATTTATGTAAACGAAATTTAAAAATAAATTTGTAAATTACTATTTAAAAATATAAAAACTCATTAATTAACTAAAAAATTATTTAACCATCGAAACTTACTTTTCTGAAATCAGCATTTTGTCACTTTTATCGATATAGGCAAATGTTATTATTTTTATTTATACTTCTCTTCTCAAATCCTATCTAATATTATTTGAATCATATAACATAACGTATTTTATATTTAAAATCACATTAAATAGTGTATTTTAAAGTGGTAAAATTTAGGGTCCTTACAAAACTAGTTCTATTGTGTTCGGAATGGGTGCAAAACATTATGAGCGCGAAGTAGCACGCTTCGTTTGGAGTTCGGGATTTCATGGGTCGATCGGGCGAGATAATTTTTTATTAAATAATATTATTTCACTCCTTTTAACAATTCGTACATACCGCCTACTTTCTGTCTTCCCCCGTACTCATCCATCTTTCTCCTTTTCAATTCTAATCTACTGATAGAAAAAAAGCAACGAATCGATTTTATATAAAAAAGGAAGACACAATCGAAGAACGCAAGGAAGACATATGGCAGGGTGATGATCGAAGGAAGGCAGTGCGAGGTGGTAAGAGACTCGATCGCCATTTAGGGTTTAAGGGGCTTTTTGTTTCGTGTGCACGCACGACCGGAATGATGGTCGCGGTTGGCGAGGGCTAGGGGCATCGAGTGATGTCGAGGATCGAAGCTCTGGTTGGCCAAGGTTGCAAGCTCGTGGAGGATCATTTGCGTGATGCTGGTTGTCGAGCGATAGCTTGGATCGAACGAGAGGGACGAGATGGTGAGGTTACTGCTAAAGTTAGTTAATTATATTAGTTTGGTTAATTAGTTTTTAATTATATTTTTAATTATCGTTATATTAATAAAATTATAACGTTTGCATACGAGGTCCGTTAAGGACGAACGAGTGGTGTTGGAATCGTATTGACGTTGTCTACAGCATGGAGCTAGAGTGGAATTTATTTGAAGATGAAAATATTTTCGATTTTAAATAAAAATGTGAGTGTTTTAATGCTCACATTGTACTATAATATTTTTATGTTCGTTAAATTGAGATTGTTAAGTTATTTAATTTTATTTACTGTCTTTTGGAAATGAAATTGACATATAAATTGCCTTTAGAAATTATAATTTTCCGTTGAATTTGAAATGAAAATTAAATTGCTAGTTAAATTTTCGATCATTGATAACTAGTAAATTGTTACGATATTTTGACTGATTTGGATGTTGATTGTGATGGATTCTATTGATTGATATTTTGGATGATTTGGATGTCTATTTATTTTTATATATCCCGTTATCACCCCGTAAACTACTTGACAGTATATAAAACTGGTATTGGAATTATTTCGAATAAATTAAGAAATTGGTTGAAATGATACGTACCTATGACATTTATTTTGGATTGAAATGATATATATCCATCCTTGAAGTTAAATTGAAATAACTATTCACTTGGCCATAGGATAGAGAATTATATACAGATACCAGATTGGTTAAATTAAATGATTTTAATTTTTTTTGTTTTAGAATAAATTAGATGATTTTGGATTAGAGAAATAAAATTCGAATTTATAAAGATTGAATTAATTTCGATTTCGAGTCTTGAAAGGTTAAGTTTGATTTGGGTTAAAATGTATTGTTTTAAGAATATATTTTGAAATGTGAAGTAAAAATCGACATATGACTTAAATTAAGAAGATTGAAATTGTTTTTAAAGGTTTGAACTTTTACTCGAACCTCGAATTTATTTAAGTGAAAGTGACATAAATGAATATTACCAAAATTGGGCTCAAAATGGAATTATGTAAAAGATTTGAACCTTATATTGAATATTGAAGTTTAAATTGATTTAGTCGATTTAAATCAATATTCGAAATCGAACTCTAATTTATATAAATTGAAATTGTCTAAATTTGAATTAATTCGAATTGGAATTGACATTAAAATTAATTAGGATTGATCAAAATTGAATTAATTTGAAATCGAAATCGATTTGAATTGCAATTGAAATTATTTGGAATTGAATTAGAATTTAGTTGATTTTAATTGAAATGAGATTGACCATGATTTGAAATTGAATCAGTTTGACTAGAATTTGGACTTAGGTACAGATTTGTTAAAATGGGAAGTGACGGTATGATTTGAAAATAAATTATTTTAATATAAACTGTTTAAAGTCAATCTTTTTAAATATTCAAATTATTTTGATTTTCCAAGCTATTTTATTGTATAAACCATTTTTAATACTCAAACTATTCTATATTAAACTATTTTAACTTTTTAAAACTATTTAAAATTTCTCAAACTATTTTCTAAAATTCAAACTAGTCAAGGCTGGAATGTGTTTATTTAAATCGTTGATTGAAATGCGATTTGGGTTAAAATGAAGTTATAACCCAAATGGAAATTCGAAATGATTTTGGAAGCGAAATGATTTCAAATTAAAATGACTTATCGAACTGAATATGTTATTTTGAAGTAAATATGTTGATTTTGAAATGAGATGATATTTTTGAACCAATATGATATTTTGATATCAAGTTTGAACTGTTTTCGAAATGTAAAGTAACCAATCGGTGTGTAAAATGACGTTTGGTTGTTAAGGAGATCGCGGCCTCTTATTGGCATACTCTCTGTCGATATTGGAACAACTTTAACAACAGTGTATGCGGAGGAGACTCCAAGATGAAGAGGTTGGATTTGACGACGTCTGCTAGATTTGAAGAAAGAGAACAACGATGGATGGACTCCAGCACTTGTGCCAATTTGAAATTGCTAAAGCTTGACAGCTTGACAGGGCCAAGAGGGCAAGCTACCCATAGCGGACATCTGTTCTTCGATTTTCTTGGACTCGGTCCATATTATTCCACTTTTTGTTGGTTTCGATTAGGGCACCATGATTTTAGGATAGCCTCCCTTTGACTCGATATGGGATGGATGGTCGAGGTGAGCGGTCGTGGCGACGACGCGTTACCACCAGCCCTGGACCCAAACTGGTAGTCAACTACCTTGGGCGTTGCCTCATGTGCCTTGTTATACTTTTATCCCTATACGAGACCCCTACGATTTTGGTTTACTATTTTCATATCACGACATCTCCCTATCCCCCGATTTTCTACTGGGGCGTTATATGCAAACTATACGACAATGCTTAAAAACGCGTTAAGAGGGATTAATGTAAAGCCTCAACGCTAAGAAAAATATTTAGTTTACTAATTACACATTATATATGTAGTGCATTCTACTGCATATAAATAATTTGACGGACCTTAAGAGATGGAAAATCCCGTAAAATCTTTTGAGTTATTGCATGCATGTTATACACTGGATAAGAGGTGCGAAATCCCATAAACATCTCCGACGTTGTTACACTCATGTTATATGATATCGATTTAACTCATATAGGGAAATTTTAGTCCTAACTGGAGTGTTTTATCTTTTCATTATGCTCGAGTCAGCCCTGTGTATTTCAGCGCATCGAAGATCATTTTCTAGAGGACGAAGATAAAGATTTGGTATAATATTACTATTATCATTCCTGCATTATTTTGTCTACTGCATTATTTTATTTATCCCTGTTGTATATATACGACTCTGATAAATGTTGTATAAATTATAATCAAATGTATAATATAAACAGCTTCATGAACTATTTATTTGATTATTGTGTTTATGAGATTCTATTTTTTTTCTTCTTTTCTTAATTAACCCCATTGATTATCTATATTCCAAATTGTTTGTGTTAGACCTGTGTGTTTAATTGTCAATTTGAACCTTCCGAAATGTGGGTGGTCACATTGGAGAACATAAGTATATACAAATTTGTTGAATAAGATATGGAATCCAAAGCATACATGGAACATCCCGCCTTTTTACACGCTTTAAATCGACGATAAACCACATACGTCAGACTCAAACCATACAGAAGAGCGGATTATTATTGGGGCGAATAAGAAAAAGTAGAGAAAGGAAAAACAAAACAGAATCTTACAGTGGAATGACAAAATATAATAATCAAATAAAAGTTCATGAAGCTGTTTACGAAAAATTTGATTATACAAATACAATATCGAATCAGAGTAACACATTCTAGAGAATAATAATTAATAATGCAGTGGAAAAATATGGATGTATTGGAAATATATAAATAATAATAGTAATACAATCTTCGTCTTCGTCCTCCAGAAAAAGTCTTCGAATCCTGAAAAGCTCAGACTGACCCGAGTGAATTGAAAAGACAAAACACTCGAGTCAGAACTAAAAGATCTTATATAAGTTAAATCGATAGAAACAAATATGAGTGAAACGGTGTTAGGGATGTTTAAGGGATTTGACATCTCCTATCCAGTGTCAAACGTGAGTGCAGTAACTTAAGAGATGCTCGGGATTCACATCTCCTAAGGACCCGTTAAACTATTTACTATGTAGTAATATTTCGCTATTATAATAATGTCTATAGTAAAATAAACTTACTTTTAAATAGCGTTAAAGAGTTACCCAATCTCCCCCTTAACACAATAATAGTCCCAGTATTCCATCCAGTATCAGCATATCTCCAGATCGGGAGGCTACCTAAATACTCCATGGGCTACGGGAGAAAACCAAACTCGTGCAAGGCGCGCTAGTGTAGGTGACACGGCACAACTAGGCAATGCCGGGGTAGATATACCAATTACGCTTCCAGACCGGTGGTAACGCATAGCAGCTACTACCACCCACCTCGAGCCACACCCCCAAAATCAAAAAGGGTCCAATCAATCACAATGTAGTAGAATGGTATCGAAGGAGTGTGTCCAATAAAAGGTCTACCTTCTTACCCCGTCAATCGCTTCTGTTTTAGCCACCTTATGCCAACTCACGAGAGTCCGGTCTACGTATATACCTTAAAGGAAATTTTGCCACCATCCTACTTCATTCTATAATCTCCACCGCATACACGGTTGTTAAAGTGGTTTTCGGAGTTGGCAGATGGTATGACAACTTTCGATCCCGGTCTCTTTAAAAACCTAACTTTATTATAACACCGAGGTCATTTCAAAATAATTTATATTTCAAAACTAGAACATATATCCATTTCGAAACCATATAAATACGATATCATTTCCACTTCAAAAACCAAATCAAAATGATATCATTTTTATTAAAACCCAAATCAATATAATATCATTTTTATTTCAAATATATCCTTCCCAAAATCATAGCACTTTCAATGTTATATCACTTCGAAGTCAAACCACTTGAAATATAACACTTCTAAATTATAATACTAAACATTGAAACATAACTACACCACTTAAATGGCTTAAATATTAAATTACTTTATATAATAAAATAGTTTCTTAAGTTTCACAAATCAATTCCAAATACAGATTTGAACCCCCATAAAAACCATTTCAATTTCCATATATTTTTCCACCATTTCAAAACTAATTCTTTGATTATTCCATATATATCAAATTCAATTACTATTATTTAGATTTGAAATGTTTACTTAATAAATCCAATATCATTTAAATAAAACTTTTAACTTTAAATAATTGGATATTCTTCCAATTTAATTAACTTGATATACTCATTTATATCAACTTGATATTCCTTTAAATCACTCTAAACCAAAATCAAGTTATAAAATCATACCCTTTAAAATCTCAATTTTATTTCAATTTCAAATCAAATTTATTCTTTGATTCAAATCAATTTTATATTTATCTTCCAACCTTAATTTTATTTAAGTCATTATAAACTCTATATATAATATAATTTGAACAGATACTTAACCATATTATCCTCAATAAAATCAAACTTATTATTAAGCTTATTCTATAGCAAAACAATTTATACATAGCTTAAAATTTAGAATAAAATAACATTTATATAACATCAAAATCAATATTTATATAAAATCACATATTTCTTTACAAAACCATAGAAATCGTTTCAAAATATTTTTATATATAGAGCACGGTGTCTGTATATAATTTTCTATCATATGGTCAAGTGATGCGGATGTTTATCATTTCAATCCGTAATTTAAATATAAATACGGTTATATATCGTTTCAAACCGCAATCCCGAATGAAATAAAATCCACAACAACTTGCATTTTATTACAATATAAAATACAAAGTCCATTCATCCAATATCAATCATCAAACATTTATCACAATCATCATCCAATTCAAACAATAACATCAATATAGAACATATAATAAATAATAGGTATTTACTGGTAGTTTATATTCAATAAATAATTAAATAACAATTTAACTGACAGTTTATATGCAATAATAAATTAGATAACAATATAATTCAAATAAATTCAATTTAACTGAGATGATGATTAAAAATATGCCAAACAGTCATAAATAAATTTCTAATCACATCATAAATCAATTTAACAAACATAAAAAAATTTAGAAGTTGTGAGTGGGTTAAAACGCTCACCTTTTGAATTTAAATCCAATTTAACCCAAAATTTGAACAGTCTTAGAATTTGTCCAAACAAGAGTCAAAATGTCTAGAATTCCAATACGAACCTAGCAGAGAAAACCGCGCTTGAATTGGACCTCGTATGCAAAAGTTATGCGTGTTAGAAGATTTGAAAATAAAATTTAAAATAACAAACAAAATATATCACCGTACACGTAAGCTCCATTCCTTCAGGATTTTTGATTCAAACCTTCTCTTGTACGCGAATGCTCGGCCGCCACCAGTATGAGGCCTCATCACCCACTGCCTTCAGGAGCGCCGCGACCATGCTTCTCATAGCCGCAGACCTCCCGGAGCCTATTGCCTCTTCCATGCGTCGTCGTCGATCGCGAGATACGGCCAACCGCCGCTGAACAGCGTTAAACCTAATGAATTAACGCCGTTGATCAGATCATTGAATCGACGAATGAACCATATAGATGAAGTCCCATAGTCCCCTCTACAAAACCTCTCAGATGATTTGGCGATCGGACAACGTTGATCGTCGCACGATGAACGGTCGATATTTGTTCTTCGATTTCTGGGCAAAAAGTGACCCAAATTGTAAAACGAATTATAAATCTGAGATGCGCTCGTCGAGAGCTTCAAATCCATATATAATTCGATATATTGGGGAGTTTGAATTTTTGAAGTTGAATTTTGAATTGAAACTGCGTTGCGAATTTTAGGGTATGTTTGCCATTGAGAAAGAGAAGCAACAGAAGAATTGTACGTACAGAAAAATGAACATAAGAAAGGCTGCTAGGGTTTATAACGACATATATATAGGCTAAACAAAATTGAATTGAATATGCTCAAATGTGTTAGGAAATTGAACGATAATGGCCCAAAAAGCCCGTTCTGACTCCGGAACAAAATTGGGTCAACCCATATATCAAAATAGACGTTTTTGAATATTTTAAAATAAATGAAATAGGTTTCAAGTACAAATTCCATCGTATCAAGAAGTTATGCTAAAATCAAGTTAGTTCAAATTGATTTCAATTGATTTCAATTTCATTGATTTTTAGGCGTTTCGAGCCCGTACGATCGAACGACAAGTTCGATCGCTACAAAACTTGATATCCTATAATAATTAACCGTTACGAATCCGATGAAACTGGTTTCGTCTAAATCCGAGTCAGTGGCTAAAATGGCTATTTCCTAGTTAATTAAATAATTTAATATTAAATTAATTAATCACTTCTTCAATTTAAATTCTATAATCAACCAATCTTATCAATTTTGATTTCTTAACCAATCACAATAATTTTAAACAAATTTAGATGTCAAATTAAAGTTGATTGATCCATCAATTTGAGTGTTTAATTTCAATTTCATTAAATTCAGAAATTATAAATTAAAATTCCCAAAAATCCATTTATTAACTTTTTAAACCTTGTTATTCACATCTTTTATCATAATGAGGATGAAACTAACAACGGTTCATGATTTATTACATCAAAATCTTCAAATTTCATCCTAATTTCCCATTAATGTAATATCTAAATATTTAATTCCATTAATTTGCAATAAACCCAATCACTGTAATTTAAATTCAAATAAATTAATAAATCTGGATTTCCATTCTTTAAATCAACCAATTGTCATATTATAAATGGAATTGACACAATTTTAAAATATTGTCTTAATTTACATTAACATAATATTTAATTACATTTATTGAAATTTATTTTCCAATTTATTAAATACAATCAATTATAACCTTACAATTGTTTCAATTAATTGGGAGTACACTAATTATTTATCAACTTGCGTTAACATTATTGCCTTACAACTTTTTTATTTCTTCCAATATTAAATAACAAGATTCATTAAAATAACAAATTCAATTCTCGAAATTTTACGGGTCGTTACACTCTCTCCCACTCAAAACTTTTCGTCCCTAAAAAGGAAAAAGAAGGGAAATGATTGAGTAAACAATATCCTATTCAAAAATATTAACTTTATAAACAAATAAATTTACAAAATTAAATAATTTAAATAAAATATATTAATTTATAACCATTAAACCCATTTATATTCAAGTAACAAAATCTTTGGAAAACATTTCATAAATTTTTCTAAGTCCAAAATTCACGAAAAATTCGGCAAAGTCTTCTTTGTACGGAGAGGCTTGGGAAAAATTATAATATCAAATATACAATATACAACATATATTTTCCAAAATAATATATATCCCAACACGAGAAAATAATAATATAATTACGCTATAAAACCGAAATCCGAAAACGTACCTATTTGTCGGGCAAACAAACGCTTAATTATAATAGGATATTCCCCGTCATTTCATTTGTAACCTAGCATTTAATCTCTTATTTAATTAAAGGTTCCAATTATTAATTACTTACAATCCATCTTACTACAATAATTGAAACTATTAACTAACGGAAATTAAAGAACTAAATACCGAGTTCCGTTTCAAATCATTTTAAAATAATAGATAAATATATATATATATATATATATATATATATATATATATATATATATGTACATATATACACACACACGCACGCACAACTTATATATCCAATTATATTTAAAGCAATTTAAATTTTATATTTGTTCATCAAAATAAATCTATAGTAAAACTACTACAGTGGCCTTTCCACTTAGAAACTCGAAAATGAAGGTCGAAGACGCGTGCACTCATCACCGAAATTATTTTCCAACGATAGAGAGGGAAGTTCATAACTTATTTCTTTCCAAAACTTCTTTTAAAATATTTCTTTCAAATTATATTCAAATATTTGTATCAGAAAATACTTCTAATGATATTATTATTATATTCCAAAATCATTTGAAAGAAATTTTCAAAACCCGAAACTTAAGTTCTAAAATTTCTAATTTTCATTTATTTTATTTTCTTCAAATTTTGTTTCCAATCAATATTTATAAATTTCACTACCTAATAACCAATATAATACAACCAAATATATATCATTTATAAAAAAATTATTTTATATATACAAAATACAACAGGAAAAATTATTTCATTCACCTATATTTAAAACAAATATTGTTTCGGTCGGTCCTATTAAGTGTTTAAAATCCCTATTGATGTCATAGCGTCCTATGCACCAACCAGAATTTATAAATACAAAAAGGAACAAATTAACACAATATAAAAACTTTTTGTAACACTAACAAATACGCTCTCTCATATATATACGCTCAGCGACTCATCATAGGGTATTGCTACCCTATTTATAAATAGTCAGAACCCACAAAGCTTAGGTTTTTGGCTAAACCAAAGCTCTGATTACACGTTGTAACATCCCGCCTTTTTATTCGCTTCAAATCGACGATAAACCACATAGTCAGACTCAAACCATATAGAAAGGAGGATTGTTATTGGGGTGAAGAAGAAAAAGTAGAGAAAGAAAAAACAAAACAGAATCCTAAAGCAGAATGACAAAATATAATAATCAAATAACTGGTCATGAAGCTGTTTACAAAACATTTGATTATACTAATACAATATCGAATCAGAGTTACACATGCCAGAGAATAATAATTAATAACACAGTGGAACAATATGGATGTAGTGGAATAATATAAATAATAATAGTAATACAATCTTCGTCTTCGTCCTCCAGAAAAAGTCTTCCAATCCTGAAATGCTCAGAATGGCCTGAGCGAATGAAAAGACAAAACACTCGAGTCAGAACTAAAAGATCTTATGTAAATTGAATTGATAGAAACAAATATGAGTGAAACGGTGTCAGAGATGTGTACAAGATTTGACATCTCCTATCTAGTGTCAAACGTGAGTGCAGTAACTTAAGATATGCTCGGGATTCACATCTCCTAAGGATCCGTTAAACTATTTACTATGTAGTAATATTTCACTATTATAATAATGTCTATAGTAAATTAAACATACTTTTAAATAGCATTAAGGAGTTACCCAATCTTTCCCTTAACACAATAATAGTCCCACTAGTCGATCCAGTATCAACGCATCTCCAGATCGGGAGACTACCCTAAATACTCCACGAGCTATGAGAGAAAACCAAACTCGTACAAGGCGCACTAGGGTAGGTGACACGACACAACTAGGCAATGCCAGGGTAGATATACCAATTACGCTTCCGGACCGGTGGTAATGCATAGCAGCTACTACCGCCTACCTTGAGCCACACCCCTAAAATCAAAAAGGGCCCGATCAATCACAAAGTAATAAATGGTTTCGAAGGAGTGTATCCGATAAAGGTACTACCTTCTTAGCTCGTCAATCGCTCCTGTTTTAGCCACCTTATGCTAACTCACGGGAGTCGAGTCCACGTATATACCTTAAAGGAAACACCGCCGCCATCCTACTTCATTCTGGAATCTCCACCACATACACGGTTGTTAAAGTGGTTTTCGAAGTTGGCAGAGAGTATGACTACTTCCGATCCCGGTCTCTTTAACAACCAAACATTATTATAACACCGCGATCATTTCAAAATAATTTATATTTCAAAACAAGAATATATACCCATTTCGAAACCATATAAATATGATATCATTTCCATTTCAAAAACCAAATCAAAATGATATCATTTTATTAAAACCCAAATCAATATAATATCATTTTTATTTCAAATATATCCTTCCCAAAATCATAGCACTTTCAATGTTACAACACTACGAAGTCAAACCCATTGAAATGTAACACTTCCAAATTATATTACTTTGAAACTCAAAACTTTGAAACATAACCACACCACGTAAATGGCTTATATATTAAATTACTTTATATAATAAAATAGCTTCTTCCGTTTCATAAATCAATTCAAAATACAGATTTGAACCTCTGAATAAACCATTTCATTTTCCATATATTTTTCCACCATTTCAAAACTAATTATTTGATAATTCCATATATATCAAATTCAATTACTATTATTTAGATTTGAAATGTTTACTTAATAAATCCAATATCATTTAAATAAAACTTTTAACTTCAAATAGCTAGAAATTCTTCCAATTTATTTAACTTGATATACTCATTTATATCAACTTGATATTCCTTTAAATTACTCTAAACCAAAATCAAGTTATAAAATCATACCCTTTAAAAATCTCAATTTTATTTCAATTTCAAATCACATTTATTCAAGTAAATTCTTAAATAATTTGCTTCAAATCAATTTCATATTTATCTTCCAACCTTAATTTTATTTAAGTCATTATAAACTCTATATATAATATAATTTAAACAGATAGTTAACCATATTATCCTCTATAAAATCAAACTTATTATTAAGCTTATTATATATTAAAACAATTTATACATAGCTTAAAATTTAGAATAAAATAACATTTATATAACATCAAAAATCAATATTTATATAAAACCGTATATTTCTTTATAAAACAATAGAAATCATTTCAAAATATTTCTATATATAAACCACGGTGTATGTATATAATTTTCTATCATATGGTCAAGTGACACATCTATTCATCATTTCAATCCGTAATTTAAAATATAAATACAGCTATATATCATTTCAAACTGCAATCCCGAATGAAATAAAATCCATAACAACTTGCAGTTTATAACAATGTAAAATAGAACATCCATTCATCCAATATCAATTATCAAACATTTATCACAATCATCATCCAATTCAAACAATAACATCAGTATAGAACAGATAATAAATAACAGGTATTTACTGTCAGTTTATATTCAATAAATGATTAAATATCAATTTAACTGACAATTTATATGCAGTAATAAATTAAATAACAATTTAATTCAAATAAATTCAATTTAACCGACGTGATGATTAAAAATATGCCAAACAGTCATAAATAAATTTCTAGTCACATCATAAATCAATTTAACAGACATAAGAAATTTTAGAAGTTGTGAGTGGGTTAAAAAACTCACCTTTTGAATTTAAATTGAATTTAAATCCAATTTAAACCCAAAATTTGATCAGTCTTGAAATTCGTCCAATTTAGCGTCAAAATGTTCGGAATTCCAATACGAACCTTGTGGAGAAAACCGCGCTTGAATTGGACCTCGTATGCAAAAGTTATGCGCGTTAGAAGATTTGAAAATTAAATTAAAAATTAAAAAATATCACCGTACACGTAAGCTCCATTCCTCTAGGATTTTCGATTCAAACCCTTTCTCGTACGCGAATGCTCGGTCGCCACCTGTATGACGCCTCATCACCCACTGCCTTCAGGAGCGCCGCGACCACTCTCCTCATAGGCGCCGACCTCCCAGAGCCTGTTGCCTCTTCCGCGCGTCGCCGTCGATCGCGAGATACGGCCAGCCACCGCCAAACAGTGTTAAACCCTAATGAATTAACACCGTTGATCAGACCATTGAATCAACGAACGAACCATATAGATGAAGTCCCCTTAGTCCCCTCTACAAAACTCCTCAGACGATTTGGTGATCAGTCAACGTTGATCATCGCACGATGAACGGCTGATATTTGTTCTTCGATTTCTGGGAAAACAGTGACCCAAATTGGAAAACGAATTATAGATCTGAGATGCGCTCGTCGAGAGCTTCAAATCGATAATTCGATATATATTGATGAGTTTGATTTTTGAAGTTGAATTTTGAATTGAAATTGGGTTGTGAATTGTTGGGTTTGTTTGCCATTGAGAAAGAGGAGCAACAGAAAGAATTGTACGTACAGAAAAATGAACATAAGAAAGGCTGCTAGGGTTTATA
This sequence comes from Allium cepa, assembly GCA_030765085.1. Lineage (NCBI taxonomy): Eukaryota > Viridiplantae > Streptophyta > Magnoliopsida > Asparagales > Amaryllidaceae > Allium > Allium cepa. The sequence goes on from CM060934.1 coordinate 99,552,584, forward strand.
ATGACATATATATATGGTGAACAAAATAGAATTGAATGGGCTCAAATGGGTTTGGAAATTGAACGATAATGACCCAAAAAGCCCATTCTGATTCTGTAACGAAATTGGGTCAACCCATATATCAAAATAGATGTTTTTGAGTATTTTAAAATCAATGGAACAGGTTTCAAGTCCAAATTCCTTCGTATGAAGAAGTTATGCTAAAATCAAGTTATTTTAAATTCAATGGATTTCAATTTCATTGATTTCTAGGTGTTTCGAGCCCGTACGATCAAATGACAAGTCTGATCGCTACGAAATTGAAATCCTATAATAATTCACCATTATCCAATGAAAATTGTTTCGTTGTAATCTGAGTCAGTGGCCAAAATGGCTATTTCCTAGTTAATTAAATAATTTAATATTAAATTAATTAATCACTTCTTCAATTTAAATTCTATAATCAACAAATCTTATCAATTTTAATTTCTTAAGCAATCACAATAATTTTAAACAAATTTAGATGTCAAATTAAAGTTGATTAATCTATCATTTTCAGTGTTTAATTTCAATTTTATTAAATTCAGAAATTATAAATTAAAATTCCCAAAAGTCCATTTATTAATTTTTTAAACCTTGTTATTCACATCTTTTATCACAATAAGGATGCAACTAACATTGGTCCATGATTTATTACATTAAATCTTCAAATTTCGTCCTAATTTCCCATTAATGTAATATCTAAATATTTAATTCCATTTATTTGCAATAAACCCAATCACTGTAATTTAAATTCAAATAAATTGATAAATCTGGATTTCCATTCTTTAAATCAACCAATTGTTATATTATAAATGGAATTGACACAATTTTCAAATATTATCTGAATTTACGTTAACATATTAATTACATTTATTGAAATTTATTTCCCAATTTACTAAATACAATCAATTATAACCTTATAAATGTTTCAATTAATTGGGATCGCACTAATTATTATCAACTTACATTAACATTATTACCTTACAACTTTTTTATTTCTTCTAATATTAAATAACAAGATTCATTAAATTAACAAATTTAATTATCGAAATTTTACGGGTCGTTACAATACAAATATGACATTACATATAATCAAATAAGATGTATAAGTATGAGATATATACTATACTAACAATGATGTAACATATAATCCAAATGATATTGGATAATTACCTTATGATGCATCCTGAAATTCACACCTTGAATGATGAATTCTCCTCAGGTCTCTAGAACCACACCGGATCCTTGTAAGAGAAGGACGAATCACTCAGGTTTCTTTTTTATTTACCATTTTCTTCTAATTTGGAGTTGAAAAATGTTGGATATCTTTATTTTTTTCGACCATGAAGGTATGGAGGAGAGAATAGAAAAAATGAACTAAAAATGAACATATACATGAAATGATTTAGTGACTTATTTTAATTGAAGGAATGAAACCTTTCACATTCATTTAATTAAAACTTCCCTAATAAATTCCTTAATTTTTGCCCTCTTCGCTCCTTTCTCTTGACTTGCATAACTAAAATTATCATGTAAATATTTGTTATTTTAAAATATAATTGATATCGTATATTGATGTGCACAAATATGACTTTTATACATGCATTCAAATAATTAAAAAAACTTCAAAACATCGAATAAACTAAATAATAATTACTATGTCTCAAATATTATTTATTATTTAATTTAATTAATTTACAACATCTTATAAATTAATAATATCATGTGGTTTTTTAGAGAATTATTTATAACGGTTGTGTGAATCAAAGGTGTAAATTCAGTCCACAATTAATATCAAAAAATTTGAATATTAAAGTACGCATGTCTCCTTAACTAGTGATGTGAAAGTTTGGCTGAATTTATTACTTACATGTCTTTTCGGTAAAATTCAATTTTACTATTATTTTTTTTGGCATGGCCGACGGGGTTAATTGGTCCCCGACCAATTTATTACTCACGAAAACATAAAGTACAAATAGAAAACAAAGAAAACAGAGAAACATTAAGGAACACTCACACAAGCAATATTCAAACACACAAAGGCAGAGACACACAAACACAAACTAAGACAAAAGGTGGACTGAGCACTAGAAATGCATAAACATGTGAATACCGGGATCTTGAAAAAACAGCATATCCAAGGAGCTCTTCACTTCATGCCTAATCCAAAGTTTGAATGACACAGCAGACTTACTCTTGCTAGAATCAAAAATTCTAATATTCCGTTCATTCCATACAGCATAAATAAAGCTTTTCAAAGCCACAGTGAAAATACGCTTACACTGGTTCCTTCCCTTTGTCTTGTTTTGAATTCTGTTCCACTCAACATTGCTGTCAGGAGAAGGAGTACCTCCTTCAATGCAAGCCATGATATCATTCCATCTGCTCAGCACTATGTCACAGTTAAAAAATAAGTGATTAGCAGTCTCTTCATAGATACCGCAGAAGGGACACATCACCGCAATGCTCATACCCTTGCTAGCCAATTTAACCCTAGTTAGTAGAGCATCCTTCAGAACCTTCCATAGTATCAAATTATGTTTCATACTACTATCTTTACTCCAAACAGTTTTCCACCAAGGCCAGCACAGAATGTCACTGTTACATTGTATTCTCTCATAAACTTCACCAACTTTAAACACATTATTCTTTTCACCCCATACAATTCTTGCATAGGTAGGCTGCATAGGAGTAAAGTTTTTTATCTTATCCCAAATATTTTGCAAACGTTGATTGGAAGAATTCCTGCCTCCACCCTGAAAAATGTATAGAACATCCATAACCCTAGCAGAGAGATGAATGCCAGATTGCATTATTTCATTGTAAGACAGTTTTCGTTTTAAAATGTACCCCTTATCAAGCCAAGGGTCTTCCCAGAAGCTAGTCTTATAGATAGGATCAGTATTCATTTGTATTAGAGGGAGGATAGTGTCCCTTAGTTTGAAAATGCACTGCCAAGTCCAGCTTAAGTTTTGTGGTTTGTTCATACTCCACAAGTTTTTTCCTTTGATTACATTAATCTCAGACCAGGAAGTCCAAATGCTAGCAGTATTATTGAAATAAGTGTCAATATGTTTGGCAAAGGCAGTTTTGTTCCACTGTTTGAGATTGAAAAGACCAAGTCCTCCCTTATTTAAAGGTGCCTCGAGAGCATTGAATTTAACAGGAGTAAGATACCTGCCCACAGTCTTGCCAGTCCAAAAGAATTTCATAATTGCACTTCTGATCATTTTAATAAGCTTGAAGGGAAGAACAAACATCCTGGCCCAGTACACTTGCATTGCAAAAATGATTGATTTGATTAGAGTAAGTCTTCCTGCTTGGCTAAGCTTTCTGGTGGTCCACAAATTCATTCTAGCAGTAATTCTTTGATATAAAGGAAGACACTGAGAAATAGTAATCTTGGAAGAAGATAGAGGCAAACCAAGGTAAGAATCAGTGGCCATGCTCAGAGATAAACCAGAGATACTGACTAATTGAGAAATTTGTTGCACACTCACACCAGCTACAGATATAGAAGATTTTTGAATATTCACTTTAAGACCAGTCATGTTGTAAAAATGATTAAGAGTATTCATAACTTCCTGCACAGTGTCAAGATCAGGAGCACAAAACAATATAAGATCATCAGCAAACATTAGAGTAGAAATCTGAGGAGCAGCACATTTAGGGTGAAGCCTAATTCTTTTAAGTTGAATGGCATCATTAATCATTCTAGTAAGTAGATCCATAACTAGAATAAAAATATAAGCAGAGAGAGGATCCCCTTGCCTTATACCCTGTTTGCTTCCAAAAAATCCCTTCATCACACCATTGATGTTAATGGAGAAGGTTGGAGTAGACATACATTCGTAAACCCATGCAACAAAATGTGGAGGGAAATTCATATATCCCATTATGCGAACAATGCTATCCCACTGCAGCATATCAAAGGCCTTCATGATATCAAGTTTCATCATAGCTTTAGGGGCAGAGTTTTTATTATTATAGCCTTTAAGTAATTCATGAGCAAGAAGAATGTTATCAAGAATACTTCTGCCAGGCAGGAATGCAGCTTGGTTGCTAGAAATAATAGTGGGAAGGACTAATCTTAATCTAGAGGCTATAATTTTCGAGATACACTTATAAATAGTGTTACAACAGGATATAGGACGATAGTCTTTAACATGCAAAGCATTCTTGATCTTGGGCACTAAGGCAATATTAGTATAGTTAAATGACCTAAACAGTTTGGATTTGTTGAAGAAAAGACAAATGGCTTTACAAACATCATCAGCGACTATGGGCCAGCAGGCAGTGTAGAAGCATGCATTCATTCCATCAGGTCCACCACATGAGTTAGTCTTTAAAGAGAACATAGCATCATGAATCTCAGCAGTGGTGACTTCAGAGCATAGATAATTATAATCATTCTGAACAAGTTTAGGTAATACTTTAGAAGGAATGGAATCAATATCAGGCTTGAAATTATTAGAGTTACCAAGCAGAGATTTGAAGTAGTTTTCAAATGCATGTTGCACTCCTGCAGAAGTAGAATGTTGAACTTCATCTTTATCAACAACAGTAATTAAGTTCTCTTTGCTCTGATTGTTTTTAAGGCATGCATGAAAATAGGCAGTGTTCCTATCTCCTTTGTCCCACCATTTAATTCTAGACTTTTGCCTCATCATCTCTTTTTCAACAGTTAATGCTTCATAGTATTGCTTGGAGAGAGCAGCTTCTACTTCAGAAAGTTGAGAGTTATTAACATCATTCATCATTGCTTTCTGAGCTTCTCCAAGCTTCAACAGAATAGAGGCACTTAGACCATTCCCTTTACCATACTTGTTGTAAGCCCACTGCTTCAAAACAGCCTTTAAGTCCTTTAATTTTTCCTGCAAAACAAACATACTATTACCTCTTTTAGTCTTGTTCCAAACATTAGTAACAATTTGTTCAAAATCAGGTTCAAGAACCCAAGAGTTAAAAAATTTAAAATTTGATTTTCTTCTCATGTCCATAACTCTCAAGTGAATGATTTGTGGGGAATGGTCAGAGAGGATAGGAGGGGGAAGGAAATTATACAAGAGAGGCCATTGTAGAAGGGCTTTATGATTGGAAAAGGAATGATCAATTCGTGAAAATGTTCTAACACCATTTCTTCTTTTATTATTCCATGTGTATTGCATCCCAACAGAATTCACTGGGATAAGATCAGCATCCATCAGAGTTGAATTTAATGGTTGAATTTCATTTGGGGTCAGTGGATTCCCTCCAACTCTATCAGAGAGGTTTAAACAGCAGTTAAAATCACCAAAAATCAACCAAGGATGAGTATTCTGCCGCAAAGATGGGATGACTGCATGAAGAGTTTTCCTAGCATTAGCAGAGTTCGCTGCATAAACAAAGGTAATATAATAGGTAGAGTTATCATTGATATCTCGCGCATGACAGTGAATCATTTGATCAGTGGATAGGAGAGAGGTTAGGTAGATGTGAAGGGGATTAAAGAGGATCATAATTCTCCCATATGGAGAATTACTTAAGTTATGAATGAGCTTCCACTCTTTATTTATGTATTCAGCAGCCTTAAGAGTAAGAGGAAGATTCAGTTTTGTTTCAAGAATAGCTAGGATTGATAAGTTGTTAGAAGCAATAAGGTGTTTGCATTGGTCAAGTTTGATTATATTATGACCCCCACGAATATTCCATGCCCCTATGTTGGACATCATCAGAGTTTGGGGGTATTAAGCATCTCTAACTTCATTTTCCTTGTTACTGCATGGTTTGATGCCAAGTAATTAGGAATAGTTGCTGATAGTGGGGTCAAATCATTATTGGAAGGTCCGTCTTTTAATGGAGATATGAGAGACTTATTGGATAATGCTTGAGCAGGATGAGAAGAATTTGTTGAAGATTTGGGAGGTTTATAAGCCTTAGGAGGGATGATATGAGAATAATGATTGATTTGAAATTGACTGGGAGTAGTTGGATTATCAGTAAGATGAGAAGAGACATCTGTGCATGTCATTGGTATCTTGTGCATGTTATCAGCTGCAGACAAGGCATGGTGACCACCCTGATTTTGAGACATATGGATCTTCATACCATTAGATGTTGTAGCTACTTCATTTAACTTGAATTTATCCTTTTCACACTGCATGTTACCATTCTTAATAGCAGAATTGTATATTGACTGAATTTCTTGTTGGTTTGCTTGTCTTTTTGGTTTTATTTGAACATGCTTGTTTTTGATACCACATTGTTCTGCTAATAGTTGAATACATTCTGCCTTGCTTGGTGTTTTTTTTTCCTTTCCCTTAGTTTCTTGCTCTTCTACTTCTGTACTATTTTCATTTTCCTCTAGCACTGCATCCACATTCTCAGTGTCTTCAAGCTCCATCAGAGCATCAAATTTATTAGTTAACAATATGTCCTCAACTGTTACATCAACATCAGTTTCCAAATTATTGCCTATCCCTAATTCATTAACTTCCTCAGTCTCAACTGGAATAAAGATTTCCTCCACATCTTCATCAGTTATTTCCCCTTGTTCTTTTGAAGTTTCAATAAGAATATTGACATGGTCTTGCTTATTCCCTTCATCATTTTGAATTACTAGAGATCTTTTTTCCTCTACTTCAGAATACTCTTCTACCTTATCCCCCGCAGTATTATTTATGTCTTTATTCCTAATAAAATTGTCTGATTTCTTCCTTACAACTCTCTGCCATGTTCTATCATTCATATTAAGGGGAGGATTGAAGTTTCTATTCCCTTGAACCTTGTTCACTTTTGCTTCTCCAGGAGGGGGTCTATCATTTTTGTTTCTTTCTTTGGTATTAATTGAGTTACCAGTTACAACAGCATCACAGTTATTAGTTGCATGTCCAAACTTCTTACATTTGATACAAACATCAGGCCTCCATTGATACTGGACATAAATTTTTTGAAACCCTCCTTCAACCAGTTTAACCAGAAATTCATGTGGGAGTTCTTTATCTGGTTTTACTTCTATCAAACATTTCGCATAACTCATTCTATTCTGTTTCTCAGTCATCTCATCCATACACAAAAGCTTGCCAAGGTGACTACTCAGCCAATTTATACCAAGAGGAGACCATGCATATAAAGGCAGATTATAGAAATGAACCCACACTGGAACAGAAGGTACAGAACCACTAATATTGCTAACTGTGGCATCATATGGCTTTATAATGAAAAGCTTGTTTTTAATAATAACTGGGTCACATTGTAGAATTTTTTCTCTATCATCATCACAAGAGAAGTTGAATAAAAATACCGTTCCATCAGATTTAACTCTTACAGACCCCTTAAGTTTCCATAATAACTTAAGTCTGTATACTACTGCAGTGTAAGAAAGTGGCTTATCCAAGAAGAAGCCCACCAGAGAGTCCTTCCATATCAAGTCACCAGCTTCTAATACAACCTTCGGAGGCACCAGCATGCTGTTTTCATACACCGGTACCAGATCAACAGGGATGTACTTCCCCGCATTCTTCGGTTTATGCTTAAAAAGGGAAGTCCATTTCTGTTGACCAAGAGTTGGATAGGACGAGTCAAATGATGAAGATGGGTTCGAGTTGGATGTCAACAGAGTTGGAGGTGGGTCAGGAGGAACAAGTGGCAATGGAACTGGTGGAGTAGGGTCAGAGACAGCGGGACGGGGCACCAGGGGAGCCACATCACAAAAGGCAGTGGTTAAAGGGAGAACAGAAGAGTTGAGGTGGACTGATGGAATAGATGGGAGAGTAAGGACGGGGTCGTTGATGGTGAAGTTGGCAGAGTTAGGGGGAGAGGACGAGGGAAGGACAGGAAGTATGGGAATAGTACTGTTAGTAGGAGAGGAGGAATGGGATAGGACGTGGGTAGGAGAGAGAGGAACAGACATGAGAGGAGAGAGGAGTTTTTAAACCCTTATGTTAATATGCTTTTTACTATTTTAAGTAGTACCTAGTAGTAATAATTATTTACACTAATCCTCTTTATCAAAACTATATCACTTTAGGACTTACAGAAGTTGCTTTTGGTCAAAATCCAATATATTCCACATTCAACTTCCTTAGCCCAAACACAAAATCCTTTGTTCAAAGATAATATTTAACATTAACCATACTACTTTAGTCGTGTTCTTTGACTACAATTGACCGTGGTTATTAACATCTTATAATTAAGGAGATGAATTCTCTATTAATTGTGTTTCTTTCCAATACTTCAATTCAGACCTAACTATAGTCACTCAAGGGATTGTCATGTCATGATTTACTATAATTGAAGCGAGGTATCCACATTAAAGTTTCATAGTATCCTCAAGTCTAGGGAACTATGTAACATCATCACTTTGAGATCTCTCTTTGACGTTTAGTTATAATTAACCAACATGAAACTCTCGAGCAAGTAATTTCATTTTTATCCAATAAAATCAATACATAACCCCTTAGCACTCCCAACAGCCATGAGTAATACACTGCCTAATATTTGAAGAGCTATACGTACTTCGGTCTTAAAGGATGTATCGATATCCTATCTCGAAACATCTTAATTAGGAATACTTGAAATAAAATGTTATTTTATGTATAGTGATAATTTTCTCATGGTCACAACTCTTTATAACAATTATCACATAACGTATTATTTAAGGATTTTGTAATAGTATACTTTTTACGAACAAGATATTTATCGAGTTAGATATATGTAACAAATTAAACAATTGTTCCTAGGAAATACCCTTAACTCTATCAAACTCCTACTTGTACTTATGGTCAATTATGGAATCTTATTTCAATTACATAGATTAGTTTTCAAAAAAATTAATCAAGTCTGTGCTTCAGTGAACATGTATGCTATGTTGTTTTGGTTATTTACTCTGTCAATTCACTTTGTTCGATGATGATAAACAGTCTTTGTCTTATGGAACCCTTTAAAGTATGTTTCAACCTTCATTGAGCTTTATGTTCTTTTACAAATTGCATCACTCCTTTGTTATCACATGAAAATGTCATGTGATTATCACCATTTTGAATCACCCCAAGGCTAGTTATGCATTTTTTTCATTTATTTATAATTCTTTTATTGCAATACTATTCAAGGCTTGGTTAAATCAAACACTGCTTATTGTTCGGAACATTTTGAAATTAAAATTTTTAACTTAAGATTAAACATTAATTTTGTAACGACCCGCCTTTCATTCCATAGAAAGACGCATCATTAAGAAGAAAGAAAGGGATAGAAAAAAGAAAAGAAAGAAAAGAAAGAACCAAACATCATCAGAATCTCACAAGGGAACGAATAAATTATTTTATGTCACATAAGATAGTACATAGTAATATATACATCAGAGATATACAGCTAATACAACACAAACTAGACAGTTATAAACACCTGTCTAGTTATTACAACTCAAATACATCACAGATAGACAGATACAACACTAGCACAACAGAACCACTATATATCTACACGCTGAAGCCTCCTACTCCATTCTTCTCCAGAAATCGTCAATGCTAACCTGAATCCCTTGACTACTCGTACATAATATGAGTACCCAAACGATTAATAAAATAGAAATAAACACTTGGGTCAGACATGGGTCTGGTGTGAGTAAACGGGTTAAAGTTGCTTAACTTTGAAAAACCTTTGAAACAAAAGGTATCACGTAAGACTTCCCACAAATAAACATGGGTAAGTTTTTACCTTACGCTAACCAAAACATTTGGTAGGAAATCTAGTAATATTATAATAGTGACTATGATTTTCATATAAATAAGAAATAGCTGAAATTGTTACATGATTAAATTCCAGCTACCGGCCACAGAGTGGGTAATACAATCAAAACCGTAAAGGGCACGTAGGAAGAATGAGTTTCCATCAATGGCAGGGATACTAGGGTACCGCCCGTCACAGTACAGGGCCTAGATCACTGTACCGAGGATCCACCCTAAATCCTCTGCAACACAAAGCCGGAACCATCCTTTACTGGACAGTCCCGAACAAGATAACCCCGCAGGTGACCGTCGCTAACTTCCCACACCGCCGAATAAAAGGGACCACTAGACAGGGGTAAATCTCGTCCTACTTGGGTGCTATCCACTTAGCCTTGCTGCACCTCCCCTATTTTAGCCATTCCCGGTAGATAAGGCTTGAGGCTACGATTACCTTTATAGAACACATCTATCTTAGAATGCTCATCGTCCATCTAACGATGTACTGAAAGCATTCAATCTACACAAGTTCGTTCCGGGTTCGAACGAAACCGAAGGCACTATCTCGCTACACTCATTTTGTAATCACCCTCAGAGTTAACAACAATAGCCCTTGCACTCTGAATCTTCATCTCGAACCTGAAAGTACTACCCCGTTAAACTCGTATTGGAATCACCCTCAGAGTATTAACGACGAATAACACCTCGAGTCTTCACTCTTCATTTGAGATTCACGACATAACGTTTAATTTGGATCGATATGGTTTTCGGAATTCCAAATTTGGAAACCTAATCCGGTCTCGTCGAAATCCAAAACGCCATCTTAATGTCTAAGTGATTTTAGTTTGAACAATTTAATTCAACTTTAAACATTGAATTCACACAGCATCATCCATAGATAAATATCACACATTTATCACAGCTATAATCAATAACATATCATAGCACATCACAGATTATCCAAACTATAAGCATCATTCAATTTAGCCATTCCACTCAGTCAATCATCCACAAACAGGAATCATTAATCCAAATTATAATTAATTTAATCATCTTAAATTAAATTAATTACTTGAGAATTAATCACATAATCCTGCTTAAACAATCATTAATTAATTACCACATTTAATTAATTAATCAACCTTGAATCATTTTATAAACCAATTAATTAATCTTTAATTACAGATTAATTATCCATTAATTATCTTCTAAATTAATCACACTTGATTAATTATTACTTAATCACATTAAGTAATTAACCTTTAAATTAATTACACAAATTAATTATGCTTTTATCATTTAGTAATTACTCTTAATTACTTCCATTAATTAATTAATTATAATTAATTACATTAATCCTTAATTAATTACATTAATTAATTATATTATAATTACTTAATTGATTAATTATCTCATAATTAATCACATTTATTAATCAATTAAACCTTTAATTATTATCATTAATTATATTAATTAATGATCTTCTAATTATCTTCATTAATTAACTATTTTTTAATTAATCTTTAACTTAATTACACTTATTAATCAACCTTGATTAATCATAATCAGTAATTAACTTCCCTTAATTACTTACATTAATTAAATCAACTCCTTGATTAATTACATTAATTAATCCTTAATTGCACCGAGTAATTATCACTTAATTACTTCCCTTAAGTAATTATCCTTTAATTACTATCCATAATAATTCCCTTAATTAATTACATATAGTAATTATTCATTAATTACTTCACTAAGTAATTACATCTCATTAATTACATTAAGTAATTATACTTAGTTCCATCATTAAGTAATTATCTTTAATTAATTAAACTTAATTAATTAATTAAAATTAATTCACATTAACTGAATTAATTACACCAAGTAACTAATTACTTCATTAGTAATTACCTTTAATAATCTTCTTAACATTAAGTAATTAACCTCTTAATTACTGATTACTTAATTTATTAACCTTGATTAATCAAATATTAATTAAGAAATTAATTATACTTAATTAATTTCATAAATTAATTTATCTTAATTTAATTACTCAGATTTCTTACCTTCATTAATTAAGTAATTTTACTTTAATTACTTTTGTAAATAAAACTTGATTTAAATTAAGATAAAACATTTATTACATTTAACTCTTAACTTCCATTTAAAATAAATTGATTTAAAATCTTGAATATGATTTATTAAAATCATCATTCTTTATTATTAGAGTTAAATACTTCTTTTACTTAAATCACACTTAATTTCAACAAATTACCCCTTTTCATTCGATACATTATGGAACAAAGTTTACAAGATTTTGTTAAAGTAAAAATATATCAATCAAAACTATTGTTAAAACAAAACTTAAAACTTTGTTTAAAATTTGCTTTTACTTAAAAATTTGAAATCATTTGTAAACTCAAGCATTGGTTTTAAAAACCTGAAACACCTCTTTTGAAAAATTTCAGTTTGGCTTCTAAATTTGAAATTCATTTTAGTTTTAAAATCTGAGCATGATTTAAAAAACACTGGATACAGTTTCCCAAACCAAAACAACAAAAACTCGAGCTAACTACAAAGGACACTTTCGTGCTTCTTCCCCGAGCCATGCTCGAATAACCCTTCAAGTAACACAGCAAATCACTACCCAACTCAACGAACAAACCCAGACCAGAATCACCGGTACACGCGTGCACGTGTACGCCACAACCACCGGATTTTGATCATCGGTGCTATCTTCAACACGTCGCCGAGCCTCCCCTGAGACGATTCTAATCACCCAAAATAACCACGAAGCCTAAACTCGAAAATAACTATATCGACCTCACCTGGAACACACCGATCAACCAAAATACAACTCGATCAGATGCTGCTGACCACCGGACAAAGATTAACCACGGCTATATGTTCTTTGACCATCCATGAAGCCCATCACACCATTCGGATGAACTCCGAAGTGCTGATGACTCTATCAAGGCCTCGAGAACAAAGTCGGCTCACTACAGACCTAAAACCCTACCCCCACCATTCGCCATCGCCTCGGCGTTCATAAAATCCATTGAGCATTTTTATCATATTCCTCTACTCCTTCTCCACCTTCGGTATCAATCCCAACGCTCATGAACGCACCGATCATCAGAAAAGACCCAAAACGCCCTTTCTGAACAAACCCAAATATCTCGCTCAATATTATCTTAAAAATTATGATTTAGCTTTTAAAATTCCTAGCTTTTGAAGACAAATCAAACTATATTGGTGAATTCGAGTATCATCAAGTTTGAACTTTTCCCATTTTCTGATTTTCACTGTAACTTTAAATTTTACAGAGTATTAACTGAATACATTTACCTAAATTTATTAATTTTAAAACAAGAATACAATGTATTTAACGTTTTCTCTTCAGTAATCAATGTCTAATTTTGATTATAAAGGGAGCTATGAAATTATTGGTGATAACTTTTAGTTTGTTACTAACAACAAAGCACTCATACAAACATGCAGAGACCATTGCATACATATCATACTGATTTACGTACATTGATATTCAAGCAAGCGTTATAAACTACACCCCTACACATGCAACAAGAATTTCATCACAGATTTGAAACTGTTTTTAAGTCAAAAGTTTACTCACCTACATTGAAGCAGAGAGCATTGTTTCATCCTGGAACAACTAAATTTGAACTTTTAGTTTTGAATTGAATTCTCCGTTGAATTTACTGTTGTTGGAGTTTAATCCTGAAGTTGAATTGTTGTCTTGTTAGTTGAAATTACTTGCTGTAGATCCAGAGAGGTTGTGCAGCAGTTGATTACAGTTGCTGTTGTAGAAAACTTCGCTTTCTCTTTTGTTTGTGAGACCTCAGATTTGCAAGACTTTAGATTTAAAAATGTTTGTTTTTTATTTTGAAACTTGTTACACATTTTTGAACTGATTTTTGATTACAGGCTTGAAGATTTTGGACAGATTTTAGTTTTTAGTTTGGAAATTTTCTTCTATCTTTTAAAAATCTGGTTTCGAATTTTCTTTCGAAATCTGATTTTCAGTTTTGTTCTTTAGAAAAGAGGAAAGTTTGAACTAAAAAAGATTTGCCAAGTTTTTACTTAATACATTTTTAATAAATGTTTTCAAAAATAAATAAAACAAATGCCACTTGTTACTTAAGATTATTAGAATGCTTACAAGTTTCTTTCTCATGTTTAATAACCTTACACATATTTCATTTCAAATATCATAATAATTTCTTGATTTTATAAATGTATAAAAATTCATTTAAATAAATTACTTATTTGTATTAACAAGTTTTCATGTTTTTAATGTTTATTTCAATTTAGCTTTTAATGTTTATATACAAATTATCTTTAAAATTTACATTCTTTAATGTTTATTTGTATATTTTAAAATATATTTTCAAAGCTAAATTTTCAAGAATGAAAATTTAAAGAGAAAAGGATATTGAATTAAACCTTATTTTCAAAGTTTTCAACTAAAAACATTGTACTTCAATGTATATACTAAATTTATTTTAAAAAAACAATTTTTAAAAGAAAAAAAATAAACTTTTATTATAATATACAATTTAAGCTATTATATTTTTAAATAAAATAAATATTTACTTTCATTACCTTTCAAAATACAAGATAGATTTTTAAATAAGCTTTTAAAAAGTTTCTATATTAAATTCAATCAAATCCTTCCAATTCACAATATATACATACACATATATATTATAAATTTTTAAAACATTTCTATTAAATTTAAATTGAAAACAAACTTCCTATTTACAATGTATACACTCATTTTTATATATATTATAAATAGAATATCTTTTTAATTAGCTTAGAAAGATAAATTTTATCATTTAAATATTTTTAACTTTAAAAAGAATAAAATTTCCAAGTTAAATTATTATCATTATAAATTTGAAAAGATAACATTAAACAATTATTAGTTTTAAAAAGATAAATCCTGTTAAATCAGATATTTAAATCAATATTGCACATTTTCAAATAATTATTAATGGAAATTATTAAATAAAACATTGCCTAAATTTCCGGGACATCACAAATTTTGGAATGACATAATGTAATTGATATCAACTTACCAGGTTTGAGTCTATGCACTGCTTTATAAGGAGTTAATTATTTCCATAAGTAATAATGGCTCTAAAGACTCGAGAGCACTCCAAATTATTATTTTGTGGTTTTAATTAGGAATTGGAATTGGTACATGCTTTTCGTAAAAAATACATAAGAGAAATTCGATAATTTAGACACCACAACATGTATGATAATTTCTATCGCTAATGCATGAGGAATCCATCTTACATGCTCCATATCAAACTTTTTTATATGATGTCTACGCGTAACATTGGGATATTCCCGGTTTCCTTTTATACCAGTTATAAAAGATACCTTTTCAAATCTAATATCAAAAATTAACCAACTAAATTATACTGATTTTCACATGGGTAAATCATTAGCTATCACATGTTTTTTGTTTACTTACAATTTTTAGAAATATTCTAGTACCTTTATAATTTTTCCTTACAGACACATCTTCCTCTACATTTTGATTGAAATTCAAACAGTTTGGTTTTTCTATTAAAATATGTAATTAACTATAATTCTTGTTGAATGATAATATCGTATTAGTTCTTTGATCCTATGCGATAACCATCAAACTCATAATCATTTCCATTGACTTTAAGACACTTTGGTTATCAAACGAAACAATATATTCTAAATGATTATTTATAATATCTATTTCAATATACATGTATCAAAACTTAAAATTATATCAAGAGATAATTTTACAATTAAAATCTGAATTAACTTAAGTGCATTGAATGACAAATCTATTAGGTTAATTTTAGCAATTGATATTTACGATGTCATTCTATCAACCTAGATTATCATATTCCAATTGCATTGGTCTTAATCTCGGAAACATTTTTAAGGCTAATGGATCATATCCCTTTAGGTACAAAATTATAAAATCATATTTTGATAATGTAGTTAAAATCCATTTCGCATTTGCGCATAATGCCATATGGTAGAGTCAATATTCTTAATGGATTATTAACAACCGAGGAAATCTTTGTCTCAACATCGACAAGAAAATCAAAGTTTCTTTTTAATGTGTGAGAATTTTTATTACACATTCTAATTAGTTATGTCTGTGTAGGCTTGCTCAATTTCATTTCATCCTTTGTAATTAGTTTTATCTTTGGATTATACTAAAATCCATTTCTCTATCAATAATTTTTAAAAGAAATTCTTTTGCCATGAAGTTGGTGTTTATTGAATCAACAATTGTTTATCAGTGCAATGGAATAGGTATTCATAAAAAATTTATGAGTTGCCTATATATCTGTACGAAAATGATATGGTTTTTAAGTTTACGAAGCTTATGTTCATAACATAAATTGATCGATCATTATTGATCGGTTCCAAACTTATTTGGGGTAATCAACACAAGATCCCTCATAGACGATATTAGGTATAGTCTCACGACTCGCACAACCCGTCAACTCCTTGACCTAGGATATATAGAGGTTGTTCCATCAACTCTTATCTTGTATGATTTTGTAGACTTTGTTTTAGATGAAATGAATTTTAATCTTGTCTACTTACTCTTAAGTACACTTCCTTACAGAAAGAAGTTAACTCAACTTCACTCATCATCTGTCGTACTTTGTCCAAGAATGTCTGATTACTCCATATCAATATATCATTATGTACCTTAAGGAGGAGTGAATTTTGAGACTGAATCTTATTCATATTTAGATACATTTTGAATCCTTTTCAATAAACTTACTTACTCGATCAAATCAAATCATTTTATTTTCTTTTGCAAGCTATGTTATTTACTTCGATTTTATAATGTACGAACTTATCATGAACATGCTACATGTGTATAAAATACACATGTTTATGTTTGTGGTAATTCATCAATGAGTTTAGCAAAGTACGTGGAACCATTTTGGTACAACCTACGATTTCAGACATTTACATGTACAAATCCTAAGATTCACTCACTCTTGTTTTGCTCCCATTGTATGGGATCTTTCCCATGTGCGATAAAATTCATCCATACCATATAATTCATAATCACATGATTAAAGAATTATTTCTCAAAAATGTTGCTTAGTCCATAATTCAAAAATTATTGTAAGATTCCAAATGCTTCTGTATATTTTAATGTATCATTTCTTATGATATCAATAATATAGTTTATCTTATAACAAATATTCATAACATCCATGCTGAAATAAAACCACATCTACTTTTAGTCAATACAGAAAATGCTTATTACTTCATAAATAATATTTGGTATGTCTCTGAATACTATTTTTTGTAGATTGATGCATCCACTATGAAGTGTTATATGGAATGCTCCCATTAGTTCCACCACCAATATAACAACATACAAAATACGAAGCTCCATTCATGTCGTGTACCATCCAACAAGAGAGAAGTTGTTAAACTTCATGGTGTACCATCCAACAAGAGAGAAGTTGTTAAACTTCATGGTGTACCATCCAGTATCGTATGCGATCGAGATCCTATTTTCACCAGTAAATTCTGGAAAGCATTTCAGGATACTTTGGGCAGCAAACTGAATCTGAGCATAGCTTATCACCCTCGGACAGATGGCCAAACTGAGTGGGTGAATCATATTTTGGAAGCCTTCTCCGAACTTGTATTATAGACTTTGGTGGATCCTGGGAAGACCATCTTCATTTGGTTGAATTCACTTATAATAATAGTTACCAGGTAAAGAAATTGAATTTCAAATTTGAATAAGTATATTTGAATTTGAATTAATCATCTTTAATAAATCAGGCAAGCATTGGTATGGCACCGTTCGAAGCCTTATATGGACGGCCGTGCAAATCACCAGCTTGTTGGATCGAGTCGGGAGACCGATTAGTGCTTGTTCCAGAAATAATTATGGAAGCTTATGAGAAAGTCGAGGAAATCAGGAAGAAGATAAAGATGGCACATGATAGACAGAAGAGCTACGCTGACAGAAGGAGAAGAGATCTCGAATTCAGTTTAGGAGACAAAGTATTTCTGAAAGTGTCGCCTTTGAAGAATATTGTTCGATTTGGAAGGAAATGGAAGCTAGCTCCTAGATTTGTTGGTCCGTTTGAGATTACGGAAAGAGTAGGAACATTGGCCTATAGAGTTGCATTACCAGAGAAGTTCGCCGGTGTGCACAATGTGTTCCATATTTCACATCTTCGCAAAGTTGTGCACGATCCATCTATGACCATTCCCATTGCTCAATTGGAAGAGATAGTTATCGAGCCTGACTTGACTATTGCACGAAAGCCACTTCGGATAGTCGATCTTGAGACAAAGAAACTCAGAAGGAAGTCGGTAAATCTCGTCAAAGTACAGTGGAGTGCAGATGTGAGAGATTGCACATGGAAAACTGAGGATAGTATTCGGGATTCAAATCCCGAACTACTAATTTTCGGTGTAATTCAAATTTTCTTAAAACTATCTTGATTTTCTGCTTATTTCATTCCTACTTCACTCGTCTCATTCCTTTTCGAGGACGAAAAGTTTTGAGTGGGGGAGATTGTAACGACCCTGAATTTTCGACCCAATTTAAAAATTTTGAATCCATCGTTTCAATATTATTTTTTTGAAATTTATAAACGGTCTCAATTAAGGTCCAAACTTTATTTATAAGATGCGTTCAGTTAGATATGAATATAGAAAAAGTTTCGTCGTAAAATATTACAGTAAATTTCGTTCGCGTTTTACTGTATATCAATGCATATAAAGCTGCGTAAAATTTATCTTTGAAATCCAAATATTTTTGCACATTCTGTTGTAAAAATTATTCTGATCAAGATGATGTAATTCGTTTCGTCAAAAACTGTCATTGCCTGTTCCGTTTAAATTGTTTTGCAAAACGAACAATTTAAGCGGCGTAAATTCGAGATTTTTATAAAAATGTCGTATCGAAATTATCTGTGTATCATTGGAAGCACATCGTCCCACTGGTCAAAACGTTATATTCATACATGTAAATCGGAGACCGACGTAAAATAGTCGCATTAGTTTAACAGTTCCGGACGTACCAGTTAAACTATCTCAGCCCAAGATTCTTTTACCAATGTCCACTTGAAGAAAAAAAAATTAATCTTAGCTGAGGCATTTAAGACGGTAGTTGGAAGCTAGGAGTTGGTGTAGACGTTTGGAATTTCGATGAGGAAATTTGGGAATGCACGTGACACTTGGAAACTAATTTTTTTTTTTACTGTTACTAAATTTTCAAAGGTAAAAAGAAACCCCTTACACTTCACTCATTTTAAATTTCACTGCTCACCTAAATTGTAGCTTCAGGTACTTCTTCTTACTTCTTCCTTATGTTTCTTTTCTTCTTCCAAAATTAAAAAAAAATTGAAAACAAATATGACCGAATTAAGAAAACGCACTCAACTCCACAACTTCTCCTCCATGGCTGAAATAACTCTACCTCACGCCGCACCCATTTCCCCTCTCCATTCACCACCGTGAGCTTCATTCCCCTCTCCATTCAATACTCCTTTCGGCCAAGACCTCAACCCACTTCCAAACCCAAGTATTCTCCACCACTATTCAATTCGCAACATCGTCCAGATCGCGCACACACCAATTACCTCGCCTCTGCTTCAACACCGCCTCAACGCCCACCACCTACAGAGAGATGCGTGCATGAGTGCGTTATAGAATGGGAAATATATGCGTGGAAGTGGAAGCGGGGTGTGCATGCGTAAAGATGTGAATGTGTACAATTGTGTATGTGTGTTGTGCATAGGGGTGCGTACAAGTGTGTTCTGCATGAGTGTAAGATGTGTGTGCCGTGTGCGTGAAGAGTGCATGCATGCATGTATGGTGGTTCAGACGTAAGTGTAAATTCTGCATTTTCCTGGGGACGTGAGCATGGGGTCTCATACGTGTAGGTAGGAAGCTACGGTATTTTATGGGAGTCTCGGTTATGTTAGAGAAAAAAAAGCAAAGGAAGAAAAAGAAGTGCATATATGGGTGTGTATTGAAGAAGTGAAGGGATGAATGTTGGATCTGGGTGTAAGTGCGCAGCTATATGCAAGTAGAGGTGAAAGGAAAAAGTGTGCGTGGGAAAGATGTTGGGTTCTGTAAAAAAAAAAATAACAAAAAATAAAGGAATTGAACAGTAGCACACTGTTGCTTCCAAACAGTACTGAGAAATATATATACTGTATATATTTTTTTGGTTGTCGAAATTAATAACCACCTTTCTTTGCTTGTTGTGCGCAGAAGCGACCGATTAAGCTTTTTGCAGTAGCATCGATTTTTATCTTTCGTCCTTTCCTCTGTCATCGGTAAGTGCATCTATATAGTTTTATAAATTATATATGACGTTCATTGAATTAATATCGTCTCTCTTTTGTCGATATGTGCAGTGTCCGTTGTTCGTATTATACCAGCTCTATTCTTACTTCATCGTGCTACACCGTCTATTTTTTTATCCACGAAAGGTGAAATAAATATTTCACGACTTATATTCTTATACAGGTTTTGGCCGTTGAATGATTGCTATGTGATGTTGAAAGTGGATGTTATTTGTTACTGTTAAAGTTAGATTGAAATAGATATAGGATAGTTAACAATTTTAAAACTGATTTATATGTTAAATTTAATTAGTTAAATATGACCGCTTTTAATTGTTAAATTAATTGACATGTAGGATAGTGATAATTACACTTTGAACCATTGAACGTATAATGGATTAATTGTTGTAGTATAAAATTGAAATTTAATGACAAGTGAAAACCGTATAAATAATTAGTGGAATAATCTTTAATCTACATGAAATGATAGTGTAGATTCTAGAAATAATTATATTAATTTGCATAAATAACAAATGTAAATTAATACGATTATTTTGGGATTTATTTAAACAAATTGTTGAATTGTTATGTATGGATGCTATTGCTTGTTTATTTACTTTGACACCATCCCAGTTATCACACTGCAAGTTCCCTTTGCTATGCTTTGATTTTATTTGAATTGAAATGGAATCGGGTTGAAATGATAAATACCCAAATAACTTGACTTAGGATAGAAAATTAAATTAAACCCGATTGGTCAATAATTCGATTTAATAAAAATAAAGATTTTATTTGAATAATATAAGTTTTTGGAATAAATGGGAATTTGAATTTAAATGAAAGGAAAATGTGAATAATTGAAATCTGAACAAAATATTAACGTAGTAATTGACGAAAGGACATTGTCTAAAATTTAATTGATTAATAATTAAGTTTTGAAATTATTAATAATTAAGTTTTGAAATTATTAATAATTAAGTTTTAAAATTATTAATAATTAAGTTTGGAATTAGTGATAATTAAGATTTGAAATTACTTGATAAGTTAATGTGATTGAATTATTTAATAATTAAATTGAATTGAATATTCTTATTAAGTGAAATCGAATTTCTTGAATTGGTGAAACTAAATCCCTTTATTAACTGAGTTTGAAATTGTAGCGAAGGTAATAAATGAATGAAATTGAATTTCTTTAATAAGAAATAAAATGCGTTTTATCGAAACAAATGAAAGACTTGAAATTTAAAGAATAGGATTTAACAAATTTAATTTAAATTAAATTGGTAAGCTTTGATAATGAAGTTGAACTTAAGAAGTAAATTTAATGAATTAGAAATTTAACGGAAATTGTTTAAATGATAATTAATTTAATGAATATCGAATGAAATCGATAAATGAGTTTAAATCGATTTGAACGTTAAATTAAGTTTAAATATTATGGAATGGAACTCATATGCAAATTTAATGTGATATCCCGGAATTTTTGACAATACCAATTTAATAATCTTTATTTAAAATTAAATTGATTTGATAATATTGATTAATAAAATTTGAATTGGTTTAATAATCTTATGAAATAAATATTTGATTAGAGATTTTATCCTTTAGAGCTAATAAAATGTTTCTATTTATAATGTATATATATATTTGTATATATTGTAAATAGAAAAGTTTGTTTTGAACTTAATAAGTAAAATATTGTTTTCAAATTCTAATAATATATTTAATAATTGGGAAATTATGATTTAAATTAATATTGAGCTTTTCAAAGTTATTTAATTAATAACTATATGGTTTGTAAATACTTAAAGTAATGTTATTCTTTAAAATTATATCTTAGCTTAATTTTTAAATTTAAATAAAAAGGTTTGTTTCATTTCTTTAAAATATTACTTGATATATATATATATATATATATATATATATATATATATATGATTTGAAAAAGAAGTTTAAAATACAATATAGCATATGGCCTTAATTCATTTAATAATAAAAGTGATTTATAATCTCTTTTATAAATTATTTTAAAATTATCAAATTGTTATTTGCAAATAATAATTATAATACTTAGGTTTTATAACCATAAATAGATTTTATAGGAATAGGATTGTTATTTTTAAAATTTAATAAGTAGTTATATATGTATAGATATAACATGATCCTTAAATTTTATTTTTATAACCTAACTTGAATTTGAATTTAAAGTTTTAAAATTCAATGTATAGATTTTATATTTGTTAGGATTTTAAAATATTTATATAAACTTTTATTTATAAATATAATTGGTTTTTATTTCTTTTAAAATTATTTATACATATATAAATACTAATTAACTAATTCATTAAGCTTGATTTTGTATTGATCTTTCATTAACATTTAAAATATAACTAATCAAATTATGAGACATGTGTTAACATATTAAATAATCAAACAACATGTGTTAAGTAGTGGATTAAACAATATGACAAGTGTTAAACTTTAAAACAAGTGGCATTTTTAGATTAAATTTTCTTATATTTTTATTTAATGATTTTCAGCCTATAAATACATATGCTTCTCATCTTCTTGTTTTTCTTTTCTATCTTTTTAACTCAAAAGCCAAGAAGTAAACTAAAAAAAAAACAATTTCTCAAAGCAAAAATCAGTGAACAAAAGCCACCTCAAAAACAAATTCAAATCAGTAAGTAACACTCCACAAAACCAAATTGAGAATCAAATGTCTGCATTTCATCTGCAAATTTTCAGCAATAAACCCTGTAATCATTTCCAAGTTCATACTACAACCTGTCATCCTCAAAAATCAAAACTAAATCTAAAAACAAAGTGATCAATGCCTGCATTTCTTCATCTAGAAATCATCAGCATGCAAGCATTTTCAAGCCTGCATGCATGTAGTTTTGGACAGGGAGAAAAAGCATTTTTTTAAGCAACTCAAGTTTCAAGAACATTTCAGTTTCAAGATTTTATAAATAATGCTCTGTGCTTCTGTTTCAGGTGAGTAACACTTTTTAAAACTTAAAGATAATCTAGTTTCTTGAGTTATGCCTAAAGTAAGTTTGTATTTGTATATATATGTGGAAAATTTCTGTGCATTGTGTGATGCAACTATGAATTTGAATGCCTGTAGAACATCTCTGTTCTAAATTTCAACGCCAGGTTTCAATTTAAAATCATTTCCTCTTGATCCATTGATTGTTAGGACTTAGGATCTAAACAAATATTGTTTGTTTGATTATAAACTAAGGTTTAAAAAATTTATTTAACTTAAATTAAATCTGGATTTGCTCTGGAAATAAAATTAATCAGGAAACTCAAGTCTTTGTAAAAATTCAATCATGTTAATTATGAAATTCAGGTATATAAACTAAATCCTTAAACTAAGACATGATTTTTAAGAGTAAAATCATAATTTTTAATTTGGGTTTGATTGAGTAAGTGAGGGTTGATCAGAGTTTGGTTTTGGAGTAGTCTCTGGTGATCTTAGTGGATTGGGAGGTCGAGTTCCTGTCTGAAGGAAGAAGGATGGTCGGAGATTGTAGGAAAAATATTAGAATGTCGATCAAAGTCGGTGGTGACGATGGGAGGTCGTTGATGTCTGTAAACCAAAACATGGGTGGATGGTCGGTTTTGCTTCAGCAATCATCCTCTGGTGGATCGAGTGTTACCAAACTTTGGGAATCGGTTGCTGGATCGTGGACGAAGCCGTGGCCGGTGGTGTTGGTATTCTGATGGATGGAGGAGCTTGATTGAAGCGTTGACAGGTTTGGGTTTGGGGTGGTTCTGTGTTCCAGGTTTGGGTGTGGAGTCTCGATTTTGAATTCAGGTGGATGGTGAAGTTCTAGTGATCGTGGGATGGTGGCTGGAGTTGATCAGAGTCACGGTGCATATGCACCGTGCACTTATGTTTTCTGGTGAAGTGGATTTGGAATGGGTGAAGATGTTCTCGCGTTTGTCTCGAGTAGTTCGAGTATTTACTCGAAGGAATTTAGGGTAAGACCCGGAGTAAAATAGAGTGGGCTCGAGTAAGTTTTAGTTTCAGGTTTTGGGAACCTGACAGTGTTCAGTTTTAAAATTTTAAACTAAAAAAAAAGAAGCAGATTAAAGTTTAAAACAAAGGTTTTGAAAAAAAGTTTAAATTTGAATTCAAAATGAGTTTGAATTCTAGTTTTCAAAATAAATAAGTTTTATAAAAATGAAATATTTTTAACAACTTTAATTTGTTAAAGTATTTTATAATGTGGTTTTAAAAATCTAAAAATGAGATTTAAACAAGATTTCTAAATTTAAGTTTAAATCTGAATTCAAAGCTTAGTTTGAATTCTAGTTTGAAGTAAATAAAGATTTTGGACTTAAATGTTTTAAAACAACTTTGAATGTTTTGAAATATGGTTTGAAATTTGAAAATGAATTTGGTTTAAATTTCTTTTAAATTTCTTTTATAAAAAAGTAATTCTTTAACATGTAATTAAAAAGGGTTTTTGAATTCTTTTAAAAACTTCGTTAAAGTTAAAATTGTTTTCATTTTAAATTTTAAATTTTAAATGGAATTTAAAGGAAAATTTAAAGCAAATTGTTTTAAAATATTTTGTTAATGATAACTTAATCATTAATAGGATTAAGGTATATCTTAAATTAATTAGGACTTAATGATTTTAATTCATTAAATTATCAAGATAATTAAGATGGATAATTAATTAATTTAATTAATTAATTAATTGGGTAATTAATTAAATAATTAAGGGTTTTACTTAATTAATTGAAGAATTAAGTAAGTTAATTAAGAATTAATTGATTTCTAACATTAATTAGATAAGATTTGATTTTAAATTATTGATTTGAAATTTATTAATCAAGTAATCAAAAATTAATTAAGTTATAGATTAACACTTGATTAATTGAATGATATGAGATTAATTAATGGGTTTTATAGATAAATTAATTTTTAATTAATAATGATTAATCTCAGTTAATTACTTTAAAGAAGTAATTATAGATTTGTTAATTATAGAATGGTGATTAATAAGTCATTGCTTATGTATGAGTGATTGATATTGATTGCTTTAAATAGTTGAGATCTCAGATATGAGATAAGTGAGGATTGTGTGATATGGATGCTTTGGTTGCATTGTAATGATAATATGAATTATCTGTTTGTGATGATAATATGGATTATCTGTTATGATGACAATGTTGATTATCTATTGTGAGTTATCTATCTGTGTGTATATAGATAATAGAATTGAATTGTTTTAAAACTTTAAAACAACTTGACCTAAAAGATGGAATTTTGGATTTCGATGAGACCGGGATCGGGTTTGCTTTAGTACAACATGATAGGGGGTTCTCCCTTTGCGTTAGGTGGCAAATGGAAGACTCTTACCCCTACATGTCCCTGGGGGTAGTATAAGGCCTTGTGGGGTTGGTTGCGAGTCTAGAGGCTGGCCGTAAAAGCAAACCCGAGGTATCACTGTGAGACACGACGAGCTGGGATGGTTGAAAAGCCTACCAGTCAAGTGATCCGCTGTCGATGGTTGAAAAGCCTAGACTATCACAGTTGGTATCAGAGCGCTAGGTTGAGTGAATACCAAGGCTTTGGAGTGATTTCTTCTTGAGAGAGCGTATTTGTAATTTTGATATATATATTTAATTCTACCTATTTGTTGGGTTACCTGTTTGGGTTTTTCCAATATAAGTTATAAAGGTAGATAAGGTAGTGGTGTGTGTAACACAACTACTACCATTGGTTGGAGTTTGAATGTTTGAGGTTGGAAGTGTATCTGTCGAGACTGTAGACCTAACACCGTCTCGAGTGAGCTTTGTAGCTTGGTGTAAGGATTTCATCGATCTCTGAAGGTAACCTGTTAAGGTTCGGAGTCCATCTTTGAAGTTGCTTGAGTAGAGTTTGGATTTGTCGGTTGTGCAGAAACGAGTGATGGTATCTTGATACCTCAGGAAGTAGTAGCTGCGTGATGAGATGCAGTGACTATGGATGTTTCCAAAGATGATTTCTTTGGAACAAGTTTAAGGAAGTAGGTCTTCTTCGGTGTTGTGGCTGAGTTCAGCAGGGTGTTTCTATTTGGTTTGAAGTCCGAGTTTCTCGAAGAGCTTTGGATTAGGAATTCTTTGGTATATGAGTCAGCAGTGCAGCTCGGAGTGTTCTGTGGGTCGGCAAAGGGTCTTCAGGCTTAGCAGTGTCTGAGAGATGGAGTTCAGGAGCAGTAGAGTGGATCCATTTCTTCGATGGATTGGCAAGACCAACATAAGCTGTTCTGATTGGTAAAGAGCGAACAGTTTTCTTTAGATGTTAGTCTGGATTGATCGTAAAAGTGACTTGCGATAGTTGAGTATTCTCTTGGATTGTTGGAGATTTTTCTGGATGTCTTCAGGGAAGTCAGAGGTTGTCCACATCTACAGATTTAGATTTCTTATCGACCAAGATTCCAAGAATAGTACCAGTGGTTTAACTAGTTGAAGGTTGGTTCCTTGAGATGGAGTTTGGTGAAGCAGCTCAGGATTGGAGGAACTTCTGAGTTTTCTCTTGATTATCAGAGATCTTATAGGTTGTGTTGTCCAGTTGTGCTTGTGTTCATCATCAACATTCTTTTCTACACCAGATCAAAGTTGTGTAGCGGAAGTAATTTGGGAGTGCATCTGCTTTTCTTTTCCGAATTAGAGAAGTTTGTTTCCTTCTGATGGTTGTGAGTGGAGTTCGTTCTTGATCTTGGTTGATCTTGGAGGATCATTCTGGTGGATTGGGTTTGGTTCAGTTTATTTCTTGAGACATCAGCAAGGATTAAGCTGATTAGGAAGGATGTGGCAGTCCGGCATCGTCTGTAGATTTGGTGGATTAAAATCAAAGATCTGATTTTGGATAAGTTTTCTTCGGTTTTAGGAGCTATAAATTTTGGTGAGTCTGGTAGGCTAGCTCCGAGGTATTTTGGATCTTTTCTGTGTTCTGGTAAGATAAGTGTTTGGTCTTCTGGATTGAATTGCCAGCTTGGACAACTGGAATTCGATGTGTTTCACGTATCTCTAAGGGAGTTCGTGTATGATCTATCTCTGGTTGTGGAATCAGTTGTTATGGGAGATTTGGTTGTTGAGTCAGACTTGTCTGTAGTCTGATATTCTGTTTAGTTTGGTAGATCGAGATGAGTTGGAGCTCTGTAGCTTAGTAGTGTTGATTATTGGATTCTGAAGAGCGAGTATTCCGGAGTTCATACTTGGGAAACTCGAGAAAATTCTATTCAGAATTTTTGTCTGGATAGTTAAATTTGTTTGTTTGGGTAAATTGGTTGCTATGGTTGTTAGCTTATGATTGATAATATATGCTTGTGTTTTAAAATTTAATATCTTTAAATAGATTATTAAATTACCTTTGTTTTAAATTTCGGGGACGAAATTCTTTTAAGGGGAAGGAATGTGATATCCCGGAGTTTTTTGACAATACCAATTTAATAATCTTTATTTAAAATTAAATTGATTTGATAATATTGATTAATAAAATTTGAATTGGTTTAATAATCTAATGAAATAAATATTTAATTAGTGATTTTATCTTTTAAAAGCCAATAAAATGTTTCTATTTATAATGTATATATATATTTGTATATATTGTAAATAGAAAAGTTTGTTTTGAATTTAATAAGCAAAATATTGTTTTCAAATTCTAATAATATATTTAATAATTGGGAAATTATGATTTAAATTAATATTGAGCTTTTCAAAGTTATTTAATTAATAACTATATGGTTTGTAAATACTTAAGATAAATGTTAATTATTAAAATTATATCTTAGCTTAATTTTTAAATTTAAATAAAAAGGTTTGTTTCATTTCTTTAAAATATTACTTGATATATATATATATGTGTGTGTGTGTGTGTGCGTGTGTGTGTGTGTATATATATATATATATGATTTGAAAAAGAAGTTTAAAATACAATATAGCATATGACCTTAATTCATTTAATAATAAAAGTGATTTATAATCTCTTTTATAAATTATTTTAAAATTATCAAATTTGTTATTTGCAAATAATAATTATAATACTTAGGTTTTATAACCATAAATAGATTTTATAGGAATAGGATTGTTATTTTTAAAATTTAATAAGTAGTTATATATGTATAGATATAACATGATCCTTAAATTTTATTTTTATAACCTAACTTGAATTTGAATTTAAAGTTATAAAATTCAATGTATAGATTTTATATTTGTTTGGATTTTAAAATATTTATATAAACTTTTATTTATAAATATAATTGGTTTTTATTTCTTTTAAAATTATTTATACATATATAAATACTAATTAACTAATTCATTAAGCTTGATTTTGTATTAATTTTTCATTAACATTTAAAATATAACTAATTAAATTATGAGATATGTGTTAACATATTAAATAATCAAACAACATGTGTTAAGTAGTGGATTAAACAATATGACAAGTGTTAAACTTTAAAACAAGTGGCATTTTTAGATTAAATTTTCGTATATTTTTATTTAATGATTTTTAGCCAATAAATACATATGCTTCTCATCTTCTTGTTTTTCTTTTCTGTCTTTTTAACTAAAAAGCCAAGAAGTAAACTAAAAAGAGAGAAAACAAATTCTCAAAGCAAAAATCAGTGAACAAAAGCCGCCTCAAAAACAAATTCAAATCAGTAAGTAACACTCCACAAAACCAAATTGAGAATCAAATGTCTGCATTTCATCTGGAAATATTCAACAATAAACCTTATAATTATTTCCAAAGTCATACTACAACCTGTCATCCTCAAAAATCAAAAATAAATCTAAAAACAAAGTGATCAATGCCTGCATTTCTTCATCTGGAAATCATCAGCATGCAAGCATTTTCAAACCTGCATGCACGTAGTTTTGGACAAGGAGCAAAAGCATTTTTTTAAGCAACTCAAGTTTCAAGAACATTTCAGTTTCAAGATTTTATAAATAATGCTCTGTGCTTCTGTTTCAGGTGAGTAACACTTTTTAAAACTTAAAGATAATCTGTTTGCTTGAGTTATGCCTAAAGTAAGTTTGTATTTGTATATATATGTGGAAAATTTCTGTGTATTGTGTGATGCATGTATGATTTTGAATGCCTGTAGAACATCTCTGTTCTAAATTTCAACACCAGTTTTCAAAATCATTTCCTCTTGATCCATTGATTGTTAGGACTTAGGATCTAAACAAATATTGTTTGTTTGATTATAAACTAAGGTTTAAAAAATTTATTTAACTTAAATTAAATCTGGATTTGCTCTGGAAATAAAATTAATCAGGAAACTCAAGTCTTCGTAAAAATTCAATCATGTTAATTATGCAATTCAGGTATATAAACTAAATCCTTAAACTAAGACATGATTTTTAAGAGTAGAATCATAATTTTTTAATTTGGGTTTGATTGAGCAAGTGAGGGTTGATCAGAGTTTGGTTTTGGAGTAGTCTCTGGTGATCTCAGTTGATTGGGAGGTCAAGTTCCTGTCTGAAGGAAGAAGGATGGTCGGATATTGTAGGAAAAATATCAGAATGTCGACCAGAGGTCGGTGTTGACGATGGGAGGTCGTTGATGTATGTAAATCTAAATTTGGGTGGATGGTCGGTTTTGCTTCAGCAATCAACCTCTGGTGGATCGAGTGTTACCAAACTTTGGGAATCGGTTGCTGGATCGTGGACGAAGCCGTGGCAGATGGTGTTGGTATTCTAATGGACGGAGGAGCTTGATTGAAGCGTTGACAGGTTTGGGTTTGGGGTGGTTCTGTGTTACAGGTTTAGGTGTGGAGTCTCGATTTTGAATTCAGGTGGATGGTGAAGTTCTGGTGATCGTGGGATGGTGCGTGGGTGGTTGCCGATGAGATGAAGCTTTGGTGAATGGCTGGAGTTGATCAGAATCATGGTGCATGTGCACCGTGCACTTATGTTTTCTGGTGAAGTGGATTTGGAATGGGTGAAGATGTTCTCGCGTTTGTCTCGAGTAGTTTGAGTATTTACTCGAAGGAATTTAGGGTAAGACTCGGAGTAAAACAGAGTGGGCTCGAGTAAGTATTAGTTGCAGGTTTTGGGAGCCCGACAGTGTTCGGTTTTAAAAATTTAAACTAAAAAAAAAGAGAAGCAGATGAAATTTTAAAACAAAGGTTTTGAAAACAAGTTTAAATTTGAATTCAAAATGAGTTTGAATTCTAGTTTTCAAAATAAATAAGCTTTATAAAAATGGAATGTTTTTAACAACTTTAATTTGTTAAAGTATTTTATAATGTGGTTTTAAAAATCTGAAAATGAGATTTAAACAAGATTTTTAAATTAAGTTTAAATTTGAATTCAAAGCTTAGTTTGAATTATAGTTTGAAGTAAATAAAGATTTTGGACTTAAATGTTTTAAAACAACTTTGAATGTTTTAAAATATGGTTTGAAAGTTGAAAATGAATTTCGTTGAAATTTCTTATAAAATTCTTTTATAAAAGAAGTAATTCTTTAACTTGTAATTAAAAAGGGTTTTTGAATTGTTTAAAAACTTTATTAAATTTAAAATTATTTTCATTTTAAAATTTTAAATTTTAAATGGAATTTAAAGGAAAATTTAAAGCAAATTGTTTTAAAATATTCTGTTAATGATAACTTAATCATTAATAAGATTAAGGTTTATCTTAAATTAATTAGGAATTAATGATTTTAATTCATTAAATTATTAAGATAATTAAGATGGATAATTAATTAATTTAATTAATTAATGAATTGGGTAATTAATTAAATAATTAAGGGTTTTACTTAATTAATTGAAGAATTAAGTAAGTTAATTAAGAATTAATTGATTTGTAATTAAGAAATCACTAATTAGATAAGATTTGATTTTAAATTAATGATTTGAAATTTATTAATCAAGTAATCAAAAATTAATTAAGTTATAGATTAACACTTGATTAATTGAATGATATGAGATTAATTAATGGGTTTTATAGATAAATTAATTTGTAATTAATAATGATTAATCTTAGTTAATTACTTTAAACAAGTAATTATAGATTTGTTAATGGTTAATAAAGGTCATTAACTTAGGATTATTCAATAATTAATTAATGTGATTAATTTTAATAATTAATTAGATTAAATAATTTAAAGATAATCATTTGTGAATTGTTAAAGTGTAATTACTTAATGGAAGTAATTAAGAAATTAATTGCTAATTGTAATTAATTAAGTTTATTTTGATTAGTTTAAGTTAATTAATTAAGTTTGATTAATTTAAGATAATCACTGGATAATTTAAGAAGTAATTACTCAAGAATAGTTACTTAGTGAAGTAATTAAGAAGATAAATTATAGGATGTAATTAAATTGAAGGATAATTAGGAATGTAAGAGTTTTTTAGAATTAATTACTTTGTGCAATTAATATGTAATTGATATGAATAATAATTACTTAGTAAAAATAATTAATAATTAATTACTTAGTGTAATTAATTAAGAATTGATTAATAAGGTTATTTGAAGATAATTAAGAGATGTAATTAATTAAGTGAAATTAATTACTTAATGAGATTAATCTAGGGTGATTAATAAATATAATTAATTAAAGATTAACTATTAAAGATAATTAATTAAGGAGTAATTAATTTATCTAATGATGTAATTAGAGGTAGTTAAATTACTGAATGTGTTTAATCAAGAGTGATTAACCAAGATGGTTTAATTGATAATTAGTAACTTAATGTAATTAATTTAAATAGGTTAATTATAAATAAAAATAATTAGAGACCATTAATCAATATAATGATGTAATTATAGATTGATTAATTAAGGACAATTAATCAATGAAGGAATTAATTAATGTAATTAATTAAGGATTAATGTAATTAATTATAGTTAATTAATTAATGAAGTAATTTAAAGGTTGATTACTGAATTTGGTTTAGAATAATTAATTTGTGAAATTAGTTAAAGGTTAATTACTTGAATGTAATTAAAGAATAATTAATCAAGGGTGATTAATTAAGGTGATTTATTAGAGGGTGATTAATTAGTTCATTTGTAATTAAAATAATTAATGGTTATGTAAGCAAGATTTATAATGATGAAGTAATTAATTTAATTTATTTTAAAATTAATTATGGAAGAAGTAATTAATTTAATTCATTTTAAATAATTATAGAATGGTGATTAATAAGTCATTACTTATGTATGAATGATTGATATTGATTGCCCTGAATAGTTGAGATCTCAGATATGAGATAAGTGAGGATTGTGTGATATGGATGCTTTGGTTGCATTGTGATGATAATATGAATTATCTGTTTGTGATGATAATATGGATTATCTGTTATGATGACAATGTTGATTATCTATTGTGAGTTATCTATCTGTGTGGATATAGATAATAGAATTGAATTGTTTTAAAACTTTAAAACAACTTGGACCTAAAAGATGATGTTTTGGATTTCGATGAGACCGAGATCGGGTTTTCATATTTGGATATCCGAAAACCACATCGATCCTAATTAACGATAGGTCGTGAATCTCAAGTGAAGATGAAGATTCAGAGCACAAGGGTTATCGTCGTTAACTCTGAGGGTGATTCCAAAATGATTGTAACGAGATAATGCCTTCGGTTTCGTTCGAACCCGAAACGAACACTATGGATTGAATGCTTTCAGAACATCGTCAGGTGGACGATGAGCATTCTAAGAGATGTGTTCTCTAAAGGTAATCGTAGCCTCAAGCCTCATCAATCGAGAATGGCTAAAACAGGGGAGGTGCAGCAAGGCTAAGTGGGTCATGCCCAAGTAGGACGAGATTTACCCCTGTCTAGAAGTTCCTTTATATTCGGCTGTGTGGGGCAGTTGATTGCAACAACTGCCAGGGTTGTCTTGTTCTGGACTGCTCAGTAAGGAATGGTCCCGGCCTTGTGTTGCAGGGGAGTTAGGATGGCTCCTCGATATGGTGATCTAGGCCACGTGCTATGACGGGCGGTATCCCAGTAGCCCTGCCATTGTATGGAATCAAAAATTCAATAAGTGCCAACAATTTTGATTGTATTACTCACTTTTATGGCTAGTAGCTAGAATTTAATGAATGTAACAATCTCGGCTATTTCTTATTTATTTGAAAACCCTAGATACTATTATAATATCACCGGGTTTCCTATCAAATGGTTTGCTTAGCGTAAGGTAATTTTTTTTCCATGTTTATGTGTGGGAAGTCTTACGTGATACTTTTTGTTTTCAAAGGATTTTTAAAGTTAAGCAACTTTAACCTGTTACTCACACCAGACCCATGTCTAACCCGGAGTTTATCTTCTGTTTTCTTAAACTCTTGGGTACTCAAATTTTTACGAGTAGCCAAGGGATTCAGGTTAGCTTTGACGAATTATGGAGGAGCAATGGAGCAGGAGGCTTCGGCGTTAGATATATAGTTTCCACTGTGTGTTCTCTGTGTTGGTAACCCTTTGTTGAGTTGTATTGAGTTGTAATAACTAGACATGTGTTTACAACTGTCTAGTATGTGTTGTGTATGCTGTGTAGCTCTGATTGATGTTGTATATTATGAAAATACTTATATTATTAATATAATTTATTCGTTCCGCTGTTGAGATTCTGGTGTTGTTTCTTCTTTCTCTTCTTTCTTTTCTCTTTTCTATCCCTTTCTTTCTTAAAGATGAAATGACTTTCTGTGGAGAAAAAGTCGGGTCGTCACATTTAAGTGTATATTTGAATTGTTTAAATTTAACTTTTGAAATTGAATTATAGAATTTTGAAATGAAATTGGGAAGTTATGAAGCGTAAATTTCGAAAATTGTTTTGAAAAGACAAATGAAATCTTGAATTTCAAATTATAATTGTAATTGAGTTGATTTGATTTTGAAATTTATTTAATGACTAATCAGTAAAATAATTACGAAGGTTATTAAAGGAACTAGAATCGGTTAGGGACATACTCACTGTCTAAACCGAAAACCACTTTAATAACTATTCACGGAGTGTGATCCAGAATGAAGTGGTTGGAATGACGTACGCGATGACTGAAGAAAGAGAATGATAATGGATAGCCTTGACACTTGTGTTAAATTAGAAATGACTAAAACAGGAGTCGTGCCGGGACCAAATGGGGTTAGCTACCTCGAGCGATCACACTTCTTCGTAAACTACTCATTACTTGTTATTGATTGGTGCGCACCTTTGAATTTGGTGTGTTGTTTCGCGGTGTTGCGATCGTTGCGGCGATGCATTCTCACCAGTCCGGATCAGGCAAACGGTAGTTTCACTACCTTGGGTATTGCCTCATGTGCCTTGTCATACTTGTATTCCCTTATACGCGACCACTACGAATATGTTTTGTATTATACCTATGGAGTACTCTCTGATATCCCACTAGTTTACGGTGGAGTTTATAGTGCTGTATAGTCTATAATGCTATATGAAATGTGTTAAGGGGGATAATGGTAATGCCTTAACACTATTTTGATATTTTACTTTACTGTTAGACATTATCTATTTATCGTACACTACTATGTATAAATAGTTTAATGGATCCTGAAAGATGTTATTCCATTCATCTTTGAGTTATTGTTATCTTGAATTTGAACCATATTATCTGTATAAGAATATATGTCCTGATTTGAGTGTTTGTTTATGCTTATGCTCGAATCAGACTGAGGATTGCTGTTGCTGTTCTACTTGGAGCTGAAGACCGAAGACTATCATTATCTTATCTTTTCATTAATACTCTTTCTATTTGGACTATTGGACATCTATGTTGTTCTATTTCATTTTATTTGAGACATTGTTGTATTTATGGTAGCTTCATGAACTACTCTTATGACTATTTTGTAATTCCGCTACACTATTCTGTGATGTTATATTTCTGTGATTCTGTGATGATTCTCATTTATACACACACACACACACACACACACACACACACACACACTCTCCATTAATAATTCGTGTTTTGTATTATTTAAGTTGACATGTATGGAATATCGTCAATTTAAATGGTACAAATATATGGGTTGTTACAATTCAACTACTTAGTCTGGGATTTAATTCATTTACTGTAACTAATTTACGGTTTTGAGTTTTAGATCAATTTCATGAATTCGAAGAAATAACATTAATAGAATTTTTTTTATATTAAATTATATTTGGAATAGAAACCATGTTTCTCATTCCACATTAAGTATCTTTTGGAATTTTATACAATTCTCGTTATCAATGTCATTTCATGAAATAGAAGTAACCATCACTCTTTTTATCCCAACCGTGCCTTAAGTTCAATCAACTCATATACATTCACTTTCCTTCCCAATTGGTCGAGCCATTCAAAAGGTAACCCTTGTCACAAGACTGTAATGAACTCTTTACAAAAGTGCATTTATTTATCTCAACACTTTAGGATATCAAACAAGTTACACTTTACAAAAACTGATCATACTAACATTTTAGTGATCGAGTTCCAGGTATATCTTGTAGCCCTTGGTCTATTGCTTCCTATAAATTAAGAAGATAATTATTGCAATCAGTTGTATTGAATACATGATCTCACGTTACGGTTTACTTGCTTATTTTGAATGAAAAATTTCATCGAAGTTCTGTACATTACAAATCACGACTGTTCAACACATTGTATTGATATACGATCGAATATGGATCAAATATTCATGTTTTTTGTACGTTTTAGATTTCGAAACTAGTAAAAGAAAATATATAGTCTTAGGAAAATATTCGTCTAACTACTGAGGCATGAATGTTTTAGTAGTCGTATAAGTTGGTTCTTGCATGGGTCTTCAAGTGAAAACATGCCAAAAGTTTTATTTATAAGTATATATAATATTTCTATATCAATCTTAATTCATTTCAGTTATATAATTTAATTGCTAAATTGTTTATCAATTATATTAGTTGCATAATTTCGAATCCTACCAGTAATCGGAAAAGCCCTACAAACCTTGGCGCTAGATTTCCCAAACCACGAAATCTCATAACATGCCTAAGCATTAAGACCTTCACAAAAACCATGGAGCCCTCTACAAACTTCAACTCCATACACTCCTGTCAACATATGAATTTTTCCTATCATGTTCCGTTCTCATCCTTCTGCTAATCAAGTCTATGTTTTCTGATGTCCCACTCACTATATCGAGTCTAAGAATAATCCAATCCATAGTATCCCACCAACATGACGGTGATTTGCAGGACTTCCGTATAATGCCTCGAATGGTGCCATCACAATACTCGCCTGATGCGATTATTATTGGTAAACTCCACTAATGGATAGTGATCCTTCTAAGAGCCTATAAAATCAAAGATACACATCCGAAGAAGGTCCTCTAACACTTGATTCCTTCCCTCCATCTGTCCGCCCATCTGCGGGTAATAAGCAGTACTCTAGCTCAACTCGATGCGCAAAGCCTCCTGTAGACTCCTCCAAAACCCGCTAGTGAAAAGAGAATCTTGATCGTTAATGATGTTAGAAGGAACTCCATGTAGCCTAAGAATCTCTCTCTTGTATAATGTCGCTAACGTCGTCGCCGTCCTCATACTCATTACTAAGATAAATTGAGTGCATTAGATCAGTCGATCAATTATGATCCAAATAATCTCATTCCCACTTCTACACCTATGTAGTCCATCAATGAAATTCATAAAATACTTACCCACTTTCACTGTGAAATATCCAACTGCTGCAATAATCCTACCGGCTTCTTCTGCTCTGCCTTTACCCTCTAGCACATACATCGGGCTACATACTCCGCCACATGCTTCTTTATGCCAGCGCAATATAAGACTCTCTTCATGTCACAATAAATCTTTTCACCTTTAGGATAACTAGTGATCCTAGGGCAATGAGATTCTCTTATTACTATATCTATCAAATCCATAATGAGAGGAACACATAACTTACTATCCTCCGTAACTACCCCTTCATGTAAACAGTATAATGCCTTAAGTGACTTGACTTTTCTCCTCTAACAAGCATGTCAAAAATATCTACTAGTTCCTTATCTTGCTTCTAACTTGAGCCAATATGGTCCACAAGTGTAGGCTGCATATAGAAAGCTGCTAAAATCCCGAAATAATGTCTGATGATGGTCGAAAGTCGAACGTCAAAATGAAATCCAAATGTTTCCACTCAAAAAAAAGGAAAAAGTAATATATGTTGCCTACCTAAGGCATCGGCCACCACATTATCGTTGCTTGAAATATATAAGATATCAAAATCGTATGATGCCAAAAACTCCATCCAACTCTGTTGCTTTATATTCAAGTGCATGTAATATATATTATTATACGTTTGTGCAAAATATATATAATATATGTGACGCCCCACCTCTATACCAACGCTAGCCAAGAACATTACTGTGAATGCTGTCAACTAGCACGGAGAATAAGGCTGTTGAGGAGCGACCATCTGTATGATTGCTTTGTGCGAGTACCGATATACCGGATAAAATATAACTTTTCATCTCAAGAGGAAATCCGACATACCGACACGAACTCAAAGCTACTACACAGTGGCTATAATATCTTCGAAAACAAATATAGAAATGAACATAACATAAATCAGTCACAGACAATTCATATCACAAAGGCGGAAATAGATATGAATATTACACATAAAAGTGTATATCAGAGTAGTGGTCAAAAAGATCCACAATAATACAAAAGAATAGCAACACGTGCTATACAAAAGAATACATCTATGAGTCTAAATCTCAAGTGTATACAACAAAATAAACTACTAATCTAAGTAGTTTGCCAAAAGCCGGGATGATAGTCCGATAAGGAGTCAAGCAGAAGCACCTGTAAAATCTCAGTCTGACCCGAGTATTATTTAAGAAGAAAATAATAAACGGATCAGTCTAGCTATAAATATCAGATGAAGTGATATATAATAAGAGATATGACATAAACATATAATAATCACAATGCCAAGCTGTGATAAATAAGTAATTGAAAATCAACAAGAGATTAATCAATATCACAATAATCTACTCAAGATAAAAAGGAATGTCATACTCCTAATTTCATTCACCAAGCCACAATAAATGACGTATATATCAATGCCCATCGTAAAAGTTGGTAAACACAAATTCCAGAAATCAACACACGAAATCCAGAAATCACAATAAAAAGGTTGGCCAATCCCCAAAAGAAACTGGACATCGACACACCTAAAAAGACATGCCCCATGAACAGTCGAACATCGACGCACCTAGAAAGATACGCCCCATGCTCTAGCATCGACGCACCTAGAAAGATACGCCCCATGCACAAATAAATAAACATCGATGCACCTAGAAAGATACACCCCATGCTCTAGCATCGACGCACCTAGAAAGATACGCCCCATGCACAAATAAATAAACATCGGTGCACCTAGAAAGATACACCCCATGTAATGTCTAACATCGATACACCTAGAAAGATACACCCCATGCTAAGTCGAACATCGACACACCTAGAAAGATACGCCCCATGCATAGACGAACATCGACGCACCTAAAAGGATACGACCCATGTATAAAATGAGACGAAACTCAATAAAATGAGGAACAGTCCTCCACATAGACAAAGAGACATCGCACATTGCTAGTCTAAACCGCAAAGATGATCGTCGTGATCAAAGAGAAGTGTCAATTACAATAAGCTAGTAAATATATGAGCTTAGCTTCATGTCCCATAACCACTAGCTTAACTTAAATATTTACGAACAAATTGTAGATCTCCACTAGAAAATTGTCACAAGAGGTTCAATCGAACAAGTCCAAGAATTAACCGACGAAGTAAACGCAAGCGTTTCATACCACTTGTTTTACTAAGTCGTTTAATTAGATTTCTCATACGAGTGAGGTAAAGGTTTGTATATACTAATAGATTGGAAAACGGTTTTATAAACGAATTTGGTATTAAAATAGTATTGAAATCGTTTGAGGAAAGAGTTTTGATATTTACTACTAGTATAGAAAACCTTTATATTTTTAAAGTGACAAAGCACAAGGGGGATTGTAGAAACAATCAATCACAAAGATCACATTCGAAGATGTGAATAAAATCCAATGAAATCGATAAAGGATCCATCGAAGTGGATATATCTAAAATTCCCAAAGAAAATAAGTCATCAAAGATGATAATAAATGATGACAATAAATAGGATCATCACGAATCGATTTAAATTGGAAATTCAATCCAAAAAGGCAAATTGGACTAAAACAGCAGGTTCAGTCGACTGAACAGAGTTTTCAGTCGACTGACCCTGTGCTTGGGAATTTTCCAGGTTCAGGAACTTTCTGTTTCCAGGTTCAGTCAACTGTGCAGAGTTTTTCAGTCGACTGAATCATGCCTGGAAACTTTCGGGTTCCAGGTTTAGTCGACTGAACAGAGTTTTCAGTCGACTGAATCATGCCTGGGCTGTTTTTCAGCCTATTCAAATGAAGAGCAAATTCTTCCAAAATGCAACCGGACGAACATTGGCTCTAAGGGTTTATGCCAATCGGCAACCCGACCCTATATGCTCCTCGGTGCATCACTAAAAGCATGATCAAACATCCATAAAAGGATTTTCACACAAATTTGACTTAAAAACCCAAAAATTGGAATATTCACAAAACCAATCCAAATCAAGAGCGAATTCTCATGAAGAAGTGTTAGGAATTCAATCCTAACAACCAAAGATAATTATAGTCATAGATGTGAGATAAAAATCTCACCTTTGAACCCAAACAAATGAAGAGGAAGCTATGAAGCAATGGCAAGAACAAGCTCTCTTCAATTCCAACTCAACAAGCTTGAATCTAAGCTTAAAAGATAATTATTTCCCAAATTAGGTTTAGGAATTTTTCTGAAATCAAAGAGAGAATGAGTTGGAGAAGAAGAAAAAGAAGAAGAAAAAGCTTACCAATGGGTTCTCTTGAGTTTGGAGCAAGAACTTGGATTTGCAAAGGAAGCTAGGGCTTGGAGTTTTAATTTCCTCTTCCACCCTGCTTTAACATAAATGCTTGAGTATTAGGAAAATAGAAGAGAAGTGAATGAAGAGGAGGGGGTTGGAACTGAGTTAGTAAGTGGTTAATTGGCTCAGCTCAAACCAAAACCCTAAGCAAAAAGTAGCAAAATTCAACTTTCTCTAAACATATCGAAGCTTATACTCAAAAAGGTCGCAAACGTCATTTTGAACTCAATGGAGGTGGTCTCGAGTCCTAATTCGACCGTATGTAAAAAGTAGGTTTACGGACCAAAATCCGACGAACGATAAAATATTTAAATATAAAATCGATAAATATGCGGGTTGTTACAATATATATATATATATATATATATATATTACAATTGAATTTTTTTACACATATCTATATATTGTTTCCTATAATATCATGTGTATGTTCATATATATATATATATATAATTTAAATAAAATTATAGTATATATATATGTATATATATCACTAAAATTATATATATAATTAAAAGTATACAAACATACATTTGGATAATAGAGCTAACATGTCCTTTGCGATGTAAATCCAACATCTGTGGATTGATATGTTACACATGCATATACACATATATGTGTATATGATGCACGTGTGTGTGTCTATGTATATAATAAAACTTAAATTAAACAAATATTATTTTACAAATTTAAATAAAATAAAGTTTCGATTTAAAAGAAATTTAGAAGTGTTATAAATAAGTTAGACCTTATAAGCGCAATAAAGATCAAATACAGTGAATGTTTTTGAAATGCACCAATAACTTCTGCTGTAAGCTGGCCCATTTCTGACATTGGTTGCTGCCAAACAATCTATTTGGTAGTAGGTGCCATAATATATTTTCCAACTTTGGTTGGAGAATGAGAAATGACATATTATTTCTTGCTTTTCCACCATGTATGATAATTACCTAGAAAGATATAGAAATAATTATTATGGGTGTGAAATGCTTGTTTCGGTTTGAAATGGGAAAATAAATCAAAACCAAATTAACCGTTCAATAAAAAGTTAACCGAACAAAATCATTTTTCAAAACAAAAAGCAACCAAAATATTAATAATTGCTTTTGTTTGATTTATTTGATTTGTTGGTGACTAAATAACCTAGATTTTGTAGTTGCTAACATAACATGATGCTCAAACAATTAATTGTATCTATATTTATCTAAATATGCAATAATGTTTTGATTTTTAGAAATAAACTACTTCACTCATAAAAATATAAACCTGAATAGAAAGAATTTTTTTGTTAATATAATTATAAACAACAATATTAATATCAATAATTATGATGTTTTAAAGTTATATTTGGTTTATGACTAGTTCGGTTTTCAAACTCTTAGAACCTGTAATAACCCATAATTTAATCACTTTGAATACGGATATTTAATATACTTTTAAATAATTAATAAATGGATTTTATAACTTAATTAAACCTCTTTCAAATAATAACCGATGATGGTGAAGCTTCTTTGAAATTTGGTTTACAAAATTAATTATTTCAAAGAAAAATCGAAATGTGACCGAAAATCGTTTTTCACATTTTCGACTTTTCATCGTCTAAATGTTTTCAGAAAACATTACATTAGGGAATTTAAGCATATACATATTTATATATAACATATGATATGGTAAAAGGTTAAAATAGGTTTAAATTAATTTACTTAAGGTAAGAGGATAAGTTTGACATTTTCTTTTAATTTGAATTTAAAAGAAAAAAATATTAACAATAAAAGGTAATGTCACATAACACATCATAGTACATAAGAGAGTGAAGTGATGGACAAGGGTGAGCGGAGGGCAGTAGTTGCATGGGTAACAAGGAAGGTGGGGGTAAGAGCCCAAAGGACAAAAGCGTAATCCTCTTATTTCATTTTATATAAAACGATTCTCTTTTTTTTTCCATTCTCATGTTCATTTCACATATTCATTTCCAAAATTCCTCTCTCCTTTTTCAAAGCTCCACCTTGCTTTTTAATGGCTTCTTAAAGCTTTAAAATTCAAAAATCTTACCTTTCCATTTAAGAAACCTTAAGCCAAGCTAAATTTCTATAACGACCTGGATATTTCGACGGCTTAAATAAGAATTACCGAATATTCTGAAATAAATTTTTTAACAATAAAAATATGGCAATGAAAATTAGATATTTGAAATGCGTCCATTGAAATGAGGCCAACGAAATTTATTTTATGTCAAAATTCGTTCGAAACTCGTTCAGCACAATTTTTTCGGGCGAATTATCAAATTTTAAAGTATGAATATTTTTACATAGAAATGATCTAGACAATTTTCTGATTAAAACGTCAAAACTCGTTCCGTCCAATTCCGACCTCTGTAGCTCCGTTTATCTGGAATTGCCATTATCATTCAATTTCAAAGCGATAACGGCGGCAACAGACGAGATTTTGCTATAAATGTTGTAGCATAGATTTGATTACATCGTTGGATTCATCTCGTCGCACTGAT
This sequence comes from Allium cepa, assembly GCA_030765085.1. Classification (NCBI taxonomy): domain Eukaryota; kingdom Viridiplantae; phylum Streptophyta; class Magnoliopsida; order Asparagales; family Amaryllidaceae; genus Allium; species Allium cepa. The sequence goes on from CM060934.1 coordinate 99,595,129, forward strand.
CTCCATGGTATATTTGTTTTCGTGTTCTGGCTTCCGTGGTAAAACACTACATGGTTGAAATATTGGTCCGTGACCGTGCGGGAGTCATAATTGCTAACATTCCATTCTTTTAATTTCTTGTCTGCCTGTAAATTATTGTGTGCGCCCCTTAACATATTAAATGCTACATTTAATCCTCCATCCTCTCTGTTTAAATATACTTGCCTTCTTCTTGCTCCTCCCATTTCTTTCTTTCAATGTTTTGTTAGAGAAAAGAAATAGACAGCAAAGTGTTGCTACACACACACACACACAGAGCATATTTAAGTAACTTTCCTCCTCCAACCTTCTCTCCCTTCCTTCTACTTTATTTCTCCCCACCATCCTTTACCCCTCCTCTAGCCCAGGCACTAGTAGCCCCACCCACTGATCCCGCTCCCGCTGGGACCTCACGAACCCATGCACCACATCATCGCTAAATAGCCATATACCTCGCCTGCTCCTCGCGAACGACCCAGCTCCCACGACCCTCCACCTACCGTCGAACTGCCACAGCCCACCATCCTTCCAAACCACTCTGCCCAGTGAGCCTCCCCACATCCACTTCAGGACCCAATCTCTATGAGACCACCTCCTTAGCTCCCACACCAAGCTGAACGCTCCACCACCCGAAGCTCCCCTTACCGCCTGTTCCAAGCCAAGCTCCACCTAACCGAAGCACCACCCGAGCTCCTTCCAACCGACCCTGTCGTAGCCCACTAATCCAGGCCAAGTACATCCCCTCTTTCCTCTGCCTGCATGCGTGAATTGTTAAACAAAGTATCAAAACAAAAATTGTTGCGTGACTTAGAGAAGAAAAACAGAGATTAGAGGGTGTGCATGCCAAAGAAGAAAAGGAAAAAAGTAAAAAACATTGCTGAAAAAAGAGAAGAGTGGAAGAGCCATAATTTTCTAGCTCGTGCACGTGTCCATATCGCTGTATCCCCATGTCCGTGCTTGTTTTCCAAAGCTGCGAAGGTGAGCGATCCTAAGCTCACGATTAGATTTTTATATGCAAGTATCTTGCGAAATAAAAAATACTTGGTTTATGATTGCGATTGATATTGAAATTTTGGAACTATTGGTATTTGACACTATGATATATGATTTAGCTGAAATAGTTTAATTGTTTGATTGAAATCCAAATTGCTTGTGAACCCGTTGACTATGGCAAATTAGGGTATTAGATGTTGATTGATTTATTGATACCCTGTCACCATTATATTATTGCAGTATGCATTGATTTGGACATTGAAATTTAAACTGGGATATGGGTTGAAATGATAAATACCCAAATTAAATCTCTTGGCCTAGGATAGAAATTAAATAATAAACATCGATTGGTCAACTGAAATTGATTTTGGATATTTAATATTTAAATTTGGAATCAAGAAATAATTTGGAAATTTATTGTGAATTTATAATTTAAAGTTAATATTTAATTTTGGACATATAATAAGTGAATTTAGATTTTTAAAATGAAATGCTAATTGAACTATTTTAAAGATTATGAGATTGAATTAAAATGGTTGTATTGAAGATTGATGATATATAAACTCGTCAAGTTGATTATTGAAAATAGAATGAAATTTGTTAATATTGTATAAGTAATTAAATTTTAATTAAATATCTGATTTACTTAAAGGAAGAATTTTAATTAGTTTTATTGGATTAAAATATAATGATTAAATTAAATTGTTTTGAATTAAAATTCAAGTAAATGTGTTAAATTAAGAAATTAAGTAAATTAATTCCAAGTTAAATAAATTGAATATTTATAATAAAACTTTTGTATTTGAAGATTTCATTAACTTTGTTAATTTGAATAATAATGAAATTTGGCAATTATGTAATGGTGAAACAGGATTTTCGCAAAGAATATACTTTGAAGGGCTGATTGAAAGACGGTATTTACAAATGAAATGTTGGGAAATAAAAGACATTCTATCCTTTAAATAAAAGGGTTCTGTGAAATGAAATCGAGAATTTAGTCAAAGAGATTATTTTCAAGAATGAATATATTACTAGTGAGTTTAGTATGAATTTCGTAAATCGGAATGTGAAATTGAATTTAAACTTGAATATTGATTGCTCATACGAAGTCAACGCAATTTGTTTAGTCTCTTAAACTCCTGTACCTATATTGTTTGATTTGAATTTACTTGCATAAGAAAATATAGTCCTGACTCGAGTGTATTATTTTCCCATTGCGCTCGGGTCAGCCCGAGTTGTTTCAGTTCTCGAAGACCTTAGTTATCTGCATATGAAGACGGAGGTTGGAAGGCCATACTTACTATTATTATTCCACTGCATTATATTGACATGTCCAGCTAAAATGTATAACTTTGATGATATTGAAATGGAATCAAATGTATATTGGTAGACATTTTTGTAATTATGTTATTATTATATTTCATCCTTCCATTGTGAGATTCTATATATTGTTTTCTTTCTCTTGTCCTTTTCTTTTAAACCCTTAGTAATTCGTCTTTTTGAATGATACGGGTCGGGAATATGTGTTTAAATGTCGACTTGAATTGACCAAAAAGGCAGGTCGTCACATGTGGTATCAGAGCTGAAGGTTAAGCGAGAACCTTGGCTTTGGTGAGGATTACTAATTAGAGATAGGGTCAGTAGTACCCTAGAAGGAGTCTGAGTGTATATACGTATAAGAGAGAGCGTATTTTTTAGTGATGTAGTAATATTTTGATATTAATAAATGAAATGATTTTTACTTGGATTTTATATAGAATATAAAAGATGAGCCCTATAAACCGATAAAATCATTCGTGACTGTTGATGATGATTGGATGTTATCCCTTTGCTGATTGATTGTTTGATTGATATGGATTTGCATATTATCGCATATTGATTGATGAGCCATGCTCGGCCAGTTTATGAGCATAGACTATTGATTGTTGATTAGAGCATTTCACTATGGTGGGAAAATTTTGGGGTTTTTTTGAAACTTTTTTTAATCAATTGAGAAGCTACATGTTCAACATGGATTTTGAAGTGAATGTATATTTTATTTCCCCCGTATCATTTTAAAGATAATGGATACCATTTGAAAGTGATATATGAAATATGGTGTTTCTAGACATGGTTAATAGGTAAAAAAAATTTATTCAAACCAAAAATTTGAGAGTTGGATCCTGGGAGTTTTTGAAATTTGTTTAAGATTCTTAAAATATAATATTATAATTCGAAATTATTCTTTGAATAAGAAATGTCTTCAAAACGATTTTTAAAATGATTTCGAAGACAATAAAACTTTCGTAGCTTTACTACCCGATTGTTTAATGAAATTGATTTGATTCAAATCCCTAAAGTATGATTTAATATTCGAAAGATATACGTATATATCTATTTGAAATGAATCCGTTGATCAATTCTCGAATTTCAGGTTGAATGACATTATGAACGCTTGTACTCTATGCATTTGAATTGATTGATTGTGCATATTTTTGAGATGAATGATTGTCGATTCCAATTTTGAATTGGAATTTGATTTTTTCGACCATTCTAAATAGTTGAACACTTCCAAATTGAGAATTAATTTTTAAAGCTAAGAATTTATGAAATTATAAAAAGTTATTTTTGAAAATTTTAAAATAAAAACTAATGGAAGTTGAACAAGTTTTAAAAAGCTAAATATTTTGATAATTAAATTGCTTACTCCTATTTTGTATTATTTATATATGAAATTTGTTTTGAAATGTTTTAAATGAAATTTTTCTTTAAGAAATATTCCTAAGTGATAAACGGATAAGAAAAAAGAAAAGAAAAATTATTTACTTTACAAATTTATTTGAAAAGTAATTTTGATTTATAAACTCTTATTTGTTTGCAAAATTATTTTGAAGGCAAATTTAATTATGTACAAACATGATCTAGTTTTGAAAAGTTTTACAATGAATTTGTTTGAGAAATGTTTATGAAAAATAATAACTTATAATAATAATAATAAAATAAAATAAAAATTTATAAGGTCAGTTATGTGTAAAGAATTTTTATAAAGTATTTGGTTTTGAAAAGAAATTGTGGTATTAAAACATAGCTACTTACAAAGTGATTTAGAAAGGAAGTTAATGTTATATAGATAAGACGTAATGTAAATATGAAACTGAAGTAAATTTTGAAAACTGATGATGGGAATTTTAAAATATATGAATATTGAATAATATTCAATTTGAAAAATGATTGATTAAATCATATATGAATTTGAAGCTTAATCGATTTTTGAAAGTGATTGATTTCGAGTACCTTTGGCTCTATATAAATATTTGATTTAAAAAATTTCGATTCTTATATAAAATTAGTTTGTATAAGCATGAAGTTATTTCGAAAACTATTAATATTGAAAGGTAGTCGATTTGAAGGAGATGAAAGTATATATAATGGAATTATACAAGAATGATATATTCAAAACTAATGATTTGAAATGGTACTATGTACAATATGATACATATTTTGAAATTGAAGATATGAGAAGTACCTTCTGCTTGATTATCCGCTTTGTGGACACATTATGGATACATTCTATTGATTTTATTGATTAATTTAGGTCATCCAAACATAAACTAATGAGTTCCTTCGAATTCCATAGCATAACCTATGGTCTTATGTCCCCGGCTACATAGCAAGATTCGCAGGGCTATGAAGGCTTACGGTTACAGATGTTTCCTGGGGGAACCAAGCGAAACCATTGTGTAATTGCGATCTGTGGTCATTTTCAATGTAATCCGCCTGGGTAGAGCAATTTCCCTAAGGTATGACGTTTCCTAGGGAACCAGACAAAACCACTGTGTATTTGTAGTCCACATGGTGTAATTCGAGGGGGTAGATTAGTGCCTTAAGTCTATGGGTGATAGCGACATAACCACCAGTGTTACTATTAACTAGACTACAATCCATGCGATTGTTTTACATAGCGTAATTCGTAGAGCAGTAATTTCTCACAGGTACGAATGTTACCTGGGGAATCAAGGCGAAACCATTGTGTATCTGCGATTTATAGTTGTTTTGGATGTCATGGCATAAGACGTGGGGCATTGGCTGCCTAAATCAGCTGTGGCAGCGTCGCTCTGTCCTCTTGACTTAGCGAGAGATTGACCTATGGGACTGCGTTCCATGACGATCCCATTCGTTTGATTTCGGTGATTGGACTGTACTTTTCATATTTGTTTTAAAGTTTTGCAAGTACTTTCACTAGGTGTTAAGGAGGGTTTACTAAGTACTTTGAGATTTCTAGTCTTGCGCCTGATAAACCTATTGCTAGATTCTGTAAGAACGAGGAAAAACTCGTGGAAACATCTAGTTATTAAAAGTATTTTTGACATAAAAGTATTTCATTATAAAAGATTTTTTAAAATTTTTTTTTCAAACATATAAGAATTGAACATAAAACCATATGAATTATCTCTAGGTAAAATTTAGAAACCAATAGAATAAATACGTAAGTTGTATATAGACCATTCTAATTGCGTGTATAGTTTTGATTCAGATTTGAATACACGATTTTAAGGTAATTCATACCTATACGATTTAGGATTATTCACTAGATTCGCAACTACGAACATTAATACGAATTTTTGATACGAATCTGAAGTTCTCTATCCTAGTTTATTACTATGTGAGGAAGATGGAAGTTTCAAATCAAGAATTCAGATTAGAGTCCGCACTAGAGTGATCGGTTTACCAATACTAGTTCGGACAATAAAATTTTCATATTCAAATAAGAGATCGAAATTGTTATACATACGAATGGGGTGTGTGTGTGTGTGTGTATCATACAGATTCTAATAAAATTATTGTATGTTATGGTTGCTAGCTATGATTGTTTCTTGCTTAGGACTGCAATGTTGTTTGGTTGCATGTAGTTTGACATCATCCCTATTAGCTACATTACATTTATGAATTTTACATATTTGTATTAATAAGAATCATAGTTGTATTAATGATTCTTATGCATTATAAGTTGATTATTGTGAGTAAAATATATCGTATATAAAATTTCTTACTTCATCTCTTTTCGAGGACGAAAAGTTTTGAGTGGGGGAGATTGTAAGGACCTGGATTTTTTGACGAATTAAATAAAAATTTAACGGGGATTTAAAAATAAAAATTTTAACAATAAAAATATGGCAATGGAAACTAGATATTTGAAATGCGCCCTATGAAATGAGGCCAAACGAAATTTATTTTACCTCAAAATTCATTTGAAACTCGGCCAGCATAATTTTTCCTGGCGAATTATCAAATATTGAAGTATGAATTCTTTTACATAGAAATGATCTACAAATTTTTTTGATTAAAACGTCAAAATTCATTCGTCCAATTCTGACCTCTGTAGCTCCGTTTATCTATAATTTCCATTGTCCTTCAATTTCGAAGCGGTAACAGTGGCAATAGATGAGATTTTGCTATGAATATAATAGCATAGATTTGATTACATTATTGCATTCATTTTGTCACGCTGATCTCCGTGGTATATTTGTTTTCGTGTTTTGGCTTTCGTAGCAAAACGCTACATGGTTGAAATATTGGTCCATGACCGTGCAGGAGTCATAATTGCTAACTTTCAATTCTTTCAATTTCTTGTCAGCCTGGAAATTATTGCATGCACTCCTCAACATATTTAACGCTGCATTTAATGCTCCGTCCTCTCTTTTTATATATGCTTGCCTTCTTCTTTCTTCTCCCATTTCTATCTTTCTATGAGCTTTCGTTAGAGAAAAAATAGATAGAAAGCAAAGTGTTGCTACATACATACATACATACACACACACACACACACACACACACACACACACATACACACACACCCCAACACACACACCAACATATTTAAGTAACTTTCCCCCTCCAACCTTCTCTGCCTCCCTTCTTCTTTATTTTCTCCCTACCATCCTTTACCCCTCCTCCAGGCCAAGCACCAACGGCCCCACCCATTAATCCCGCTCCCGCCGGGACCTCATGAACCCTTACACCACCTCACCCGCTACCCAACATGAAAACCCCCCGTTCCTCGCGAACGACCCAGCTCCCGCGTGCTCTCCACCTGCTGCCGAACTGCCATAGCCCACCATCCTCCCAAACCCCACTGCCCAGCGAGCTTCCCACTTCCACTTTAGCACTCAACCTCCACGAGACCACCTCCTTAGCTCCCACATCGAACCGAACGCTCCACCACCCGACGCTCCCCGCCTATTCCAACCTAAACTCCACCTAAATGAAGCACCATCCGAGCTCCTCACAACCGACCCCACCATAGCCCACTAGTCCAGGACGAGTACATCCCCATTTCCCTTTGTTTTGCATGCGTGATTTGTTAAAAAAATATCAAAAGAAAAATTGTTGCGTGAGTTATAAAAAAAAGAAGAATAGAAGAGGGTGTGCGTGTCAAAGAAGAAAAAGGAAAAAAAATCAAAAACATTGCTGAAAAAAGAGAAAAGAGGAAGAGCCATCGGTTTCTAGCTCGTGCACGTGTCTATATCGCCGTATCACTATGTCCGTGCTCGTTTTCAAAGCTGCGAAGGTGAGTGATCCTAAGCTCACGATCAGATTTTCAGATGCAAGTATCATGCGAAATTAAAAATACTTGGTTGATAATTATAAATAGTGTTGGTTGATGATTATGATCGGTATTGAAATTTGAAAACCATTGGTATTTGACACTATGATTTTGCTGAAATAGTTTAAATGTTTGATTGGAATCCACATTGCTTGTGAAACTCGTTAAGTATGGAAAATTAGAATATTGGATGTTGATTAATTTATTTATACATTGTCACCTTTATATTATTGCGGTATGCATTTATTTGGACATTGAAATTTGAACCAGGATATGGGTTGAAATGATAAGTACCCAAATTAAATCACTTGGCCTAGGATAGAAATTCAATAATAAACACCGATTGGTCAACTGAAATTTATTCTGGACATTTAATATCTAAATTTGGAATCAAGAGTTTAATGTGAATTTATAATTTAAATTTTCCTTGAAGTTAATATTAATTTTAGAGAGCTACCAAGTGAACTTCGATTTTAAAAATGAAATATTAATCGAACCATTTTAAAGATTACGTGGTTAAATTAAAATGGTTATATTGAAGATTAAAAATATTCAAACTAGTCAAGTTGATTATTTGAAATAGAATGAAATTTGTTAATATTGTATAGGTAATTAAATTTGAATTAAATATTTTATTTAATTAAAGGAAATTTTTTAATTGGTTTTATTAGATTAAAATATAATGATTAAATTGAATTGTTTTAAATTAAAATTCAATTAAATATGTTAATTAAGAAATTAAGTAAATTAATTCCAAGTTAATTAAATTGAATATTTAATAACAAAACTTTTGTATTTAAGATTTAATTAACTTTATTAATTTGAATAACAGTGAAATTTGGTAATTATGTAATGGTGAGATAGGATTTTCGCAAGGAGTATATCTTGAAGGCCTAATTGAAAGACGGTTTTTACAAATGAAATGTTGGAATATAAAAGATTCTATCCTTTAAATAAAAGGGTTCTGTGAAATGAAAACGAGAATTTAGTCGCAGAGATTATTTACAAGAATGAATATATTATTAGCGAGCTTAATATGAATTCGTAAATCAGAATGTGAAATTGAATTTAAACTTGAATATTGATTGCGCATGCAAAGTTAATGCAATTTGTTTAGTCTTTTAAACTACTATACCTATATTGTTTGTTTTGAATTTACTAGAATAAGAAAATATAGTCCTGAATCGAGTGTATTATTTTCCTTTTACGCTTGGGCCAGCACGAGTTGTTTTAGTTATTGAAGACCTTAGTTATCTGAAGTCGAAGATGGAGATTGGAAGACCATACTTACTATTGTTATTCTGCTGCATTATATTGACACGTTCAGTTAAAATGTATAACTCTAATGATATTGAAATAGAATCAAATGTATGTTGATAGACATTTTTGTAATTATGCTATTATTATATTTCATTCTTCTATTGTGAGATTCTATATATTTTTTTCTTCTTTCTCTTCTCCTTTTTCTTTTAAACCCCTTGGTAGTTCGCCTTTTTGAATGATTCAGGTCGAGTATATGTGGTTAAATGTCGACTTGAATTGACCAAAAAGGCAGGTTGTCAAAATTTTGCTTCTTATCTTTTCTACATCTTCTCTTTCCAAAACAAAACCTAAAACACCCCTTAAAGCCCAAGGCCGAGCCCTCCTCCACCAAATGCCAAACCAAAAAACCTACTTGCCATACCCAAGAGCAAGCTTTTTTGAAAGAAAACTAAGACCCGGGGTTGGTGCAAGTGTTAATGATTTTGGTTTGAATTTCGTTTGGTTTGAATTTCGTTTGGCTTTTGGTGAGTCAAGCTTACATTTTTAAGCAAAGTTTTGAACTTAGAATTACTGATAATAATTGTGTTGGTTATTTAGTTGAAAAATAGTATTGTTTTGCATTTGATATGTGTTTATATGAAATGTTGGTTAGGGACTTGGAAATTAAGTCGAAAGTTAGGTATGGTTTGTGTTTGAACCAAAAATGGCACAAATAACCAAGGAAAGTTAGTAGAGAAATAAAAGTGGAGAAGATAAATGAAAAATGGGTGAAAAAACACATAGTTTATAATGGTTTAGTGTACTCTGGCTTACGTCCACTTAATATTTTTATTGCTTATCTAGCTGATTATCGACCGAAGTTCTTAGGGGTCGGTACAACACCCACTATGGGTCTGTACAACTCCGATCGAAATTATAACAAATTAGAGTAAGAAGAGTCAGAGCTAAATAATCATGAAAAATGAGCAATACCCCTATATTTATAGAGGTAGGGAGACTAAAAACTTGCATAAAAGTCTCCAGGCCGTTCTCTTTGCTATAGACCGGTTCTCCTTGAAAATAGGCTGCCAACTCATCAGCTTGGATGGGTCGGTACAATTCCAAGGGTAGGGGTCAGTGTTGACCTAATATATTGCCTAATTGGATTCCTTCAACTCTTCACTTCGGCTCAACTTGTGGTTAACTTTATAATTCCATAGTTGTTTGCATCAATAATAGCTTGTTTTGGAGTCCAAATGATGGAGTTGTAGATGAATGAAGTTGCTAATTCAAAAGTTCATGGATATCGATAGGGAATTACATTGAATCGACAAAACAACACTTGAAATAGGTTTCTAACATCAAATAGGGCTAATAGGCAGAAGATGAACTCTAATGATGGAGTATTTAGGGGTCGGTACCGACCCAACACTTTGGAATTTTTGATCCTTGGATTTTTTTGGTGGACTCATGTTTGTGTTGTGATTTTTGTAGTGCTTGAGTTTGAGTTTCATGGTCACCTCTCTCGGTGTTTTGCCTTGATAACTTTGAAATCTGACTTGTTAAGTCATTCTATACTGCCTGGTCGAAAGGCAGGATAACTATTTAGAAGTTATGATTTTCGCTTGTTATATGATGCTATAGCATGTGTATATATGTTTGTGCATATGTATATGCTATTGTATGCTAAAGAAAAGTTAGCACTTGATGTTGTTTTGTTGTGACATCGAGATATTTTGATTTTAAACCTGTTTTACTTATGTATCTTTTAGAAAGGTTTTATAAAATATTCAAAACATTTACTTTATTTCACAAAACTTCATACAAAGTTTATAAAGTGATTCAAAATATAAAAGGTGTGGGATTAAAGGGGTATTTGATATATAAAACTAGTTTTGAGGTTATGGCAACCATAATGATAGTTCCTTTGGATTTTCGTACAAATCAAAGGTCGTTACAACCTATCATAGCCTAAGACTCTAGATTCCGCCTAAGTGTTATCTATGCATCATTATCATTCTAATTTAATTTAGAGTTATTACATTACATATCAAAATCGTGTCTTGTTCACGCAGTATTTACATCATTACCATTCTGATTACAAGGCATTCTAATCCTTTCCTTAAAATCAAATCATTTTTCATTCTTAGGTTTGATTTTTTTCCACATCATTTTACATTCTGTTTAATGCACCATATCTCCCAATTGGTAATCAAATTCATGACCGTTCTAGGCCAATAGTTAAATCCATGAGCTCTTTGGATCGTTACTTGAGGTTATGTTCGTTCGAGGCTGGTAATCAAATCTGTGGCCGTTCGGGGCTGGTAATTGAATCCATGGCCATTAGGGCCGATAATCAAATTTGTGGCTTTTCGGGGCCGATAATCAAATATGTGGCTGTTTGGGACTAATAATAAAATCCATGGTCAATTGGGGACAATAATCAAACCCATGGCCTTTTGCGAATCAAATCCATGGTCGGTTGGGGCCAATAATCAAATCCGTGGTTGGAACTGATAATCAAATTCATGTGCATTTAAGGCCGATAATCCAATCCATGGTCTCTCTGGAAACTTGCCAAGCCTAATCCACTCAATCTCCAGCGAGGAGACTCGACGACAAGCAAGTCCATGTGCTCACTCTCTAGTAAGGGGACATACTTCTTGCAATCTAGTCTCATCTTTCTAGATAGGACTTAAAGCAATCAATATTAGTTATCACATTCAAGTGGGTTTAATAATCAAATTCAAACGTTCAAAAAATCATAAAGTATAACAGCCAAATAACTGCCTCGCTGGGCATTACAATCCAGCATTCAGCTTAGAGCATGGCTAGGGACCGTTCGAGATCTCATGCACGAGTAAGTGGCTAGACCATGTTATTGCATGGTTCATTGAAAATGGGAAATAGAGTGCGAGAACCAAACCTAATTCCCTATTTTCCCGATCAAGAAATGAGTATCCTTGACCTAGATCCAGGGCCATTTCCTTTCGCTGTGGTTGTTGGCTGCTCCTGTTTCGCCACCGTAGTTCGATTGCACACGTATTGCTGTAATCGATTATCTCCGACTTATTCCCCGATTAGATCCCATAGGTGCCAATAGTCATTTATGTTATGCCATTCCAACTCATAGAATACGCAGTATTTTCCAAACTCCCTTTCATGCTCCTAGGCTGTCTTTTTGCCGGCTTTTGATAAGGCATCTACCCTCTAGTATGCGGATAAATACACTCCGAGTTCTCATTCAAATCCATATAAGAAGAGAATCATGGTTCTCTTCTTTGCTGCTTTGATCCTTCAAAGCCATTGTCCGTCTTCCGTTTTCCTTTATCCTCGCTAGATCTTGCTCCGAGCGATCTTCTGCCCTCTGAAGCCTTAACCTTTTCCTTATCGGCCTTAGCATCCTCCAGGCGTAGAAACCTTTCAACCTCATGATAAAATTCTTCGACATCCCTCAAAGGATCCCATTCCAAATCCACTTTATAAAATGTCTCAACGATGCCGCCATCAAGACCATTAAAGTGTCTAGTTTATCAACCACGGTAGCCGCTGCATTAAACCTTGTAGAAAAAACTTGAGCATCTGTGCGGCGCTCTTAATACTTGCTAATGTAATTAAATTTTTGAGTCGTGAAATATGAACTCGGGACTGCTTCACAAATCTGTTCACTAACTCGGCCCATGTGTTGATGGAATCATTCTCCAGCTGTTTAAACCATAACGTCGCCAATCCTATCAAATATAATAGGAAACACCTTCCCATAACCTCTTCAGACGCATCCACAACTCTATGTTCTAGATATAACTCATTAAATGAACCGCTGGATCTGTCTTCCTATCATACATTTCTAGCATAGGTAAATTGAAATCAGGCGGATTCTCAACATACCAAACGTTTGGAGTGAATGGAATCCTGCTCACATCTTCTAAGCTCTGGTTAAGCAGTCCATCCCTTATAGCTTGTCTCGCCAACTAAGCAAGTCTATCAGCATCATTCAAAGGCATTCTAAGGTTAGCATTCTTAACCTGCCCCCTGACTTTGCAGGGGATTCTGATACATACTCCTTCGGTTATGCTTCTGCATTCTGATCCGCATTCAAACGCTCCGCTTTAGCTCCAAAATGTACATCATTCCTTCTAAGGCCAAGACGACCCATGCCCCTAGGCCCTTAGGGTTCGGTTCCAACTCGTACTTGTGGGTGAGTACCGACCCATATATTTGGCTCAGGGTTTGTCCCGGGTCATTCTACCCTACCCCAGCTAGTTATAGTCCAGCTTCAGGTCTTTGTTTCTGATTTATAGTGACTCCGGCTATTCCATTTGTCCTATTCTTTTGACGAAATTCTTCATCATCTCTTCCGACATGCTATCATACTTTCCTGCAATCAATTCATCATTATTTCCATCTCATCTCTTGTTATGTAAATTGATGGAGGGTTAGCTGAGGATGCCTCTTCTCTTCCCCTTGGTCGTTTCCTCCAGCAACACTCCTTTCGGTTGATTTCCTAGCCATTTAGAATCTTCTCAAGTCTTGAATCATGGAGTTCAAGTGTCTCTCAGTGAAAGTGCAAAGATGTTTGAACTAAAATATTGCAAACACCTAAGGAAAGTAAGTAAAATAAAAGTGAAGAAGGTAAATGAAACACGAGTAAGTAAGAACACACAGAGTTTATAGCGGTTTGATGTACTCTATCCTACGTCCACTTAATGATTTTTATTGCTTATCTTTTATGGGCAGAAGTTCTCATGGGTCGGTATAACTCCTGCTATGGGTAGGTAAACTCTAAATAAGAACATATGAAATTAGAGTAAGAGCTAAAAGATCCTGAAAAATGAGCCTTACACTTCTATTTATAGAGGCAGGGAGCCTAAAAACTCGCATAAAAGATCTCTAGGCCGTTCTACTTGCTATAGAACCGTTTTCCATGAAAAAAGGATGCCACCTCATCAGCTTGGAAGGGTCGTTACAACCCTAGGGTGGGGATACATAATGACCCATAGTATTGCCAAATTGGCTGCCTTTAAGTCTTCGTTTAGGCTCATCGTGTGGTTAGCTTCATGATTTCATAGTTGTTTGCATCAATTATAGCTTGTTTTGGAGTCCAAATGACGGAGTTTTAGATGAATGAAGTTGCTAATTCAAGATTTCATGGAGATCGATAGGTAATTACATTGAATCAACAAAACAACACTCGAAATAGGTTTCTAATATCAAAAAGGGCATGTTGGTAGAAGATGAACTCTAATGGTGGAGTATCTATGGGTCGGTACTGACCCATAGGTAGGGTCGGTACCGATCTAACACTTTGGAATTTTAGATCCTTGGTTTTATTTATGGTGGACTAATGTTCCGGTTGTGATTTTGGTTATGTTTGAGTTTTGGGTTTCGTGGTCACCTCTCTGAGCGTCGTGCATTGATAACTTTGAAATTTGACTTGACGAGTTTGTTCGTATACTGCCTAGTCTAAAGGTAGGATAACAGTTTGCAAGTTATGATTTTTACTTGTGGTATGATGGTATAGCATGTGTATATATGCTTGTGCTTATGTATATGATGTTGTATGCTAAAGAAAAGTTAGCACTTGAAGTTGTTTTGTTATGACATCGGGATACTTTGATTTTAAACTTGTTTTACTTATTTATTTTGTGAGAGGTTTTATAAAGTTTTTAAAACTTTTACTCTGTTTCCCAAAACTTTATACATAGTTTATAAAGTGATTTAAATATAAAAGGTAAGGGATTAAAGGGTTATTTGTTATCAAAAACTAGTTTTGAGGTTATTGGCATCCATAACAAAGTCGCTATGGATGTAGTTCGTCAAAACGAACACTTTGTGTAAACTAAAAGTGTTTTCACTCTAAATATTTTTGAAAAGTATTTCAAACATATTGTAAGGGTTAAAAGGCAATTATTATTTATAAATTAAGTAAGGGTTTAATGATTATTTAATTAATGAATTAATTAAGTAAAGATAATTAGTACTTAATCATTAGTTAAGTAAAGGTAATTAGTACGTAATTGTTCATTAAGTGAGATAATCATAAATAATTAATTAGTAAAAGTTAATTATTTAATTAATTAGGGCTTAATTATTAATTAAGTATTAATTTATTTAGGGTTTAACTATTAGTTAATTATTTATCAGGACAGATTTAATTATTTCTTAATTATTAATTAAGTTAAGATTCAATTAAGATTTAATTATTATCAATAAAGATTTAAACCTATTCTTAATTAATTAGAAAAAGGTTTTAATTTTTGATTACTTTATTTTCAAGTATCGATTTGTTTAAAATGCACCTTTCTTTTACAAAGAATGGTTTAACTATAAAGGATTCTCTTTGTCTATGCCATTAAGTAGCCAAACAAATATGAGTTAAGTTATACTAAAAAGTTGACACATTTTATTGGAAGTAAGTCATCCTGTATTTAACATTAAAATATGATGAGTAGGCTTTCCTCTATCTGTGAGATCTAGCACTTAATTTTCTAGACGAGGGACAGAGAAGTAGAATGTCGGAAATGTGATAAATACAAGGAAGTTAATTTCGATAAACGGGTCATGATAAATCAAGTATTTGTAAAATATTTCATCGTATACTTAACACCAAGTTCCGAGTTATGGTAACTCATCTTTATACTGAGAAGTAAGAATGTACGTTGAGTCAAAGTTAGTTTTCTAACTTATCCTGCTTTGTTGTTAACCAAGGGATGATTCAGTTTGAAATCAAAAAGTGATGATAATTATAGGATGTCTTATTTTTCATATGCAAATCTTTACATACCCCAGATAGCAGATTTGTGCACTATCAATAATTTGACCCTTTTAAAATAATCGAATGTTGGTTCGAAGAGACCAAGATTGGATAGCATGAGTTATGTAATCCTACTTGAACTAACTTAAGCGTTCGAACTGGAAACATCAAGAAGATGATGGAATCGAAGATGAAGATCTTTGAAGTGCAAGGGTTACTTGTTACGAATCCTTAGTGTGATCCCCACCTCTATACTCACACTAACCAAGGACACTACTGGGTAATTTCATCGATTAGTATGAAGAATAAGGCTATTGAGGAGCGACCATCTATGTAATTGATTTGTGCGAGTACCGATATGCCAAATAGAAGGTCATGCATTTCATTTCAAGAGGAAATTTGACATATCAAATACAAACTCAAAGCTACTACACAGTGGCTATATGGCCTTCGGAAACAAATATAAAATAAGAATAACACAAAATCAGTCACCGATATTCATATCACTAAGGCAGAAATAGATATGAATATAACACATAGAAGTAAACATCGAAGTAGTGGTCATAAAAGATCCACTACATCGTAAAAGAATAGGTACAAGTACTAGATAAAAGAATAAGTATACAACAAGAAGTCTCTATCTCGAATGTATAAAAACAAAAACTACTGAGCTAAAGTAGTTAGCCAAAAGTCATAAGCTAGTCCCTACTAAGAAGTCAAGAGGAAGCGTCTGAAACACCTTGGTTTAACCCGAGTATTATTTAAGAAGATAAATAATAAACAAATCAATCTAGCTATAAATATCATACAAGATGAGATAGGATACGTTATATGACAAAAATATATGGTGACTATAATTTCAAACTTTGACAAGTGTATATTTGATAACAACAAAAATCATACAAATCTCAAATCTCCTCAAATATTCAAAAAGAATACCATATTCCAGCTTATTCACCAAACCTTAAATATTGACAAATCATATCAATGCAAATCGCAAAAATTGGTAAAACACAAATTCTAGAAATCCATAATTGTAAATCCAGAAAACATAAAAGTGGAAGGCCGATCACAATGGGGAGCATGAAAACTCAGCAACACGTGTATCAAAATGGGACACTATCCCATAAAATGAGCCGAAGCTCCTCTTAACTGGATATAGTCCCCTTTTGCGGACTATGAGCCAAAATTCCCCCTAATAGGGTATAGTCCCTCTTTGTGGACTATAAACCGAAGCTCCTCCTAACAGGGTATAGTCCTCCTTTGCGAACTATGAGCCGAAGCTTCTCCTAACAGGGTATAGTCCTCTTTTGCGGACAAAGAGACATCGCACATCGCTAGTCTAAATTACAAAATGATCATCATCGATTAATAAGTGTAAATTACAATAAGCTAGTAAATAAATGAGTTTAGCTTCATGTCCCATAATCACTAGCTTAACTTAAATATTAACGAACAAATTGTAGATTTTCACTCGAAGATTGTCACGAGATTTCAATCGAAAAAGTCCAAGAATTAAACAATGAAGTAAACGTAAGCTTTTCATACCACTTGTTTTGCTAAGTCGTTTAATTAGATTTCTCATACGAATGAGGTAAAGGTTTGTATATACTAATAGATTGGAAAATGGTTTTAAAACGAGATTTGTATTAAAAGTAATGTTGAAATCATTTTTAGTGAAAGAGTTTGAGTATTTTCTACTAGTATAAAAACCTTTGTATTTTAAAGTGACAAAACACAGAAATGATTATAAAAACAATATATCACCAAAATCCACATTCGACGACGTTAATTAAAATCATGAAAATCGATATCAAATCCATCAAATGGATATTCCCAAAAATTCAGAAAAGAAGTCATCAAAGTCGATAACAAATTACAATAACTAATCGGATCAACAAAAATGGATAAAAATTGAAAATCCACTCAAAAAAGGCCAAATAGGCAAAATTCAACAGGATCAGACATCTGGTTGGTTTGGCAAGACGTCTGACCTAGAGTTCTGGAAATTTTATGTCACGACCCGAATTGCAGCCATCGAAAATCGACATCCATACTTCACTCGTATTCGAATGCCGTAGATTCAAATGTCAAAATTCGATTCGTGCCGGAGCTATAACATATTAAGTACAACAACACAACGAAAGAAAAATGAATAATATCATTGATACACAATATTTGATACAACACATTGATACAATTGATATCAACATCAGAGATACAAGATAACAGCGGAAATATAACACAACTGGATGGTCTAGACTTTGCAACCATCGACGGCGGAAAGATAACTCCAATAGAATTTCTAAGTGAGAAAATGAGGATCCAATAGAATGCATCTCCATTACCAAAGCTCCAAGGACTCCAATCCAAAAGCTCGAACCACCATCACGATGAACTAAGCAACCTTGATCCAAATGCGATTGCCAAAATCCAAAGACTAGAGGCTTTTTAAATCTACACCTACAATTTGATTATCTGAAAATCTCAACTCTAGGCTGCCTGTGTGGAAAATTTTGGGCACCCAGAGTTTCGAATGGAAACAATAAACTCCAGGTCAGTCATGAGACTGGTGTGAGCAAACAAACACAGTTTATCTTTATCAAAAGCAAAATAAAAGGAAAAGAAATCTGCAATGCTTTTTGGAAAATAAAACTACCATAAGGCCTCCCGCAGCACACACAATGCAAATGCAGAATTAGAGGAGATTTTTCCTTATGATAGTCAAACATGCTTGATACGCAAAAATCTTTTGATATTATTATTATTATTGCATAGTGCTAAAAACCTTTCGAAAGTATAATATTAATCTTAGCCAGCATACAACCATTATTGTATGCCTACTATAGTTACCATGTTCAATAGCAAGTTACCACCACATTCCTTGGTAGGTTATACAACTAAAACCGTACAGGGCGCGTATTGTTTCTTTGGATTTCCAACAAATAGTCAAGCAAAAGAACTTCCTGGGCCACATGGGTACACCTCTGAAGGGACTCCCCGAGAACCTAACCGGATCTCTAGCAACACAAGGCCTGGTTACCTCTGTAACTAGGTAACTACTACACGAGCATGCCATCCTCTGGTCGTTACCGACCTTTATCCGAAAGCTCTCAACCACAAAGCAACAACCACAAAGTAATAAATTTGCGGTAACCACATAGGTTAAATATCTGGGATCCATACCATGATACCACCCTTTTCCAGAAGGAAATGGACATACCCTAAACGGCACGACCCTCATAACCATGCTGCATTCTTTCTGTTTCGACCATTTTCGGGTTGTGAGGTTCTGATGCAGTCTCATCCACAAAGCTATGCTTGACACAAAATCCATGCTTTGATCAACACATGATCAGCAACACTTCGTATGCCACATTACCAAATTGGGAATGTATCACTAGTAACCATCAACAATATAACCTCTAAGCTCGTACGTCTCAGAGAAGGGTGTTAAGCTAAGAGAATAAATTCTCTACCCCTAAACAGAAATGTATTTGATGGAAACCATCTTTACATATCAAAGTGTAATGTCAGATACACATCCATACTAGTCTATTCTGGGTTCGAACAGAACCGAAGGCACTTCAAAAGAAGTCATGGCAGTCTGGGAATTCCCAATCTCGATCGGACTCCCATCACGTATGGAGATCTCTATATCGTAGCTACTCAGTGCAAAGTCATTTGATGGGTAATCCTTTCGTTCTTGAAAATACCCGATCTTCACCACCGATCTTCAAATGCTATCCATTTCGTCGTATCATTATTCGAAATGGGTTATATGACACAAAGTCCTCTCCCAGCTAAACCGAATAATGAGCGCTATATTTCAAAACATATGGATAATGGGATTTTAGTTAAGTCACAACTTATTACCCAAAACTTTTCTTTTAAATGATTTAAACAAATTACCATTTTCAAATTTTAAACAAAATGATTCACTTCATAAAGTTCACCAGTCTTTCACAAAGATTCATTCATAGCTTTCTAAACTATTTACAATTCCAAATCTTTTATACAAAAGATACACCTTTAAGATCCTCTTCATTTTGGAAACAAAGTTCACAAATCTTTCACAAAGATTCAATTATAGCTTTCAAAACAACTACCCTTCAAATTTGAAACCCCTATTTTACAAAACTGGAAATCCTTTCTTTATATGAAAGCCCTTATTATTTGAAAAAAAACTTATCGTTTCAGAAAAATCCGATCAAATATACATAAGTTATATCTTTTAAAGTATTAACTTGGGTTACATTTAAATCCCCAAAATAATACTTTTAAAATACTTTAAAGAAGGTTTATATATATATATATTTTATATAACTCGTATAAACCTTTCAAACTAAATTTCCAAAATAATTTCAAAACAAAACATAGTATATTTATATTCAAACTAAATTTCATTTTCAAACTTCCTTTTCCAAAAACTTTTCATATTCAACCCAAGTCCATTTCCAAAACCATTTGGATTCAAAATTTAACTTTCAAACCAAATAATATTTAGATTTCAAACATCTGGGACTTAACCGATTTTCCATGAAATCCATATTTGTGTGTATAGTATAGTCTAGGGGTTTTACACAATAGTCAACATCATTAATCATTACAGATTCAAGCATAGCAATATCGATAAGCGGTATAATCCTGTAACGCTTATCTTCATTCACAGATTCACAGATAAATAATATAAATACATCACCGATAAATAAATTAAATTCATTGCAGCTCAAATCAAAATAATTTATATCGCCAAGCATCACACATCAGGGATATCAAACAAATTCAAAGCATTCCATACAATCCAAACATCCATAAGCAAGATTAATCAGTCATCTGATTAATTTAATTAGATAATTTACTAATCTTGGTTAATTAACATCAATTAATTACAAACCATTTTGATTAATTATCCTTTAGTTATTACTAATTAACCTTTAATAATAAATTTACTAACCTTTAATCATAAATCAATCAATCTTAATTAATAAATAAATCAACCTTTAATCATTAAATAATTAACCTTTAATTTTTTTATTATCATTTAATTACCTTAATCACTTGATTAATCAACCCCTAATCTTTAATTAATTATCAATAATTACTTTAATTAAGTAATTTCCCTTTAAGCAATTAATTACCCATTATTAATTAATTACCCTTTAATTACGTACATTTAATTAACCTCTAATTAATTATATTAATTAATTAACTCTTAATCAATTAATTATCCTTTAATTAACTACATTAATTAATTACCTTAAAATTATTTAACAAATGATTTTTAATTAATTAAAACTCTAATTAATTGAAGATAACTCATGAATAAATTCATTTATTAATCCATAGATTAACTTAAGGCTTTTAATTAATTTTTAAAAGATAAACCATTTATCTTTATAAATCACTTAATCGCATTTTCAAAAATTATTTAAATAAACCTTTAAATTAATTAAAGGACACATAATAAAATATTTTAAGCTTAAGTTAATCTAAAATAATTTATTTTAAAAACTTTTAAATAACCCATAATTTAAATAAAACATTTATTAATTTAAAAGAAATGGGTTAAGAAAAATTATTCAAATTAAAACTCGATTTCTTAAAATTTTTGAAACATTGAAAATACAAAATTAGAAGAAATTTGGAAATTATGAAATTTGTATTTTTAGTTTAAAAAGGATTTTAATTCAGGATAAAGAAGTTAAATCTGAAATTAGTGAGTTTTGAAATAAATTTGGATAAGAAAATAAATTTATTTTAAAAATGGAGTTAATTTTGAAAAATCAATTTGAAAATTGATTTAGTGTTGAAAACCGTGTTTTTAAAGGAAGATGAGACTATGAAATTTATAAACACGGATTATAAAGTGAAATGAATATCGGTGGATATTCGGGAGTATAAATTCACTGTAGGAATTTATAAAGGAATGAGTAATTTGTTTTAAAAATAAATAATGGTTTATTTTTGAAGGTACGGAGATGGAAAGTGTATTTCCCTGGAAAGCTAAGTATATTTTAAAGAAGACTTTTATAAGTTAAAGGCTTTAAAAATTTGTTTTAAAGCGATGTTTTAGAATAGTTATTATTTTTAAATATTTTAAATTTTAAAGTAAATATTTTCAAATTTATTTTAGTAGTAATTATTTAAAGGTTAATTGGTATTATGTTTAAAAAGAAATTTTTTAATAGTTATATTTTATAAAATAGTTTTATTTAAATAGTTTGGTTAAAATTTTATAGAATTTCTTAACTCTAATTTTAAATTTAGTTTGGCTTAACTTTTATGTTTAAAAAATTTAGTTTTATATTTTATAAAGTAGTCTTATTTTAAATATTTTTAAGCATATATTTTTGAATAAAGTGTTTAAGTAGTTTAATTTTAATGTTTTGTAGTATATTTTATAATAAAGTGTTTTAAATTATTTTAAAATCTAAAGTATTTGTACTTGGTGATTTCAGTGGAAATAGAAAATATTTGAGAAATTTACTCTGTGAGATTCTGATGTTGTTCTATTTTCTTCATCTACCTTCTTCTCCTTCTTTTAACCCTAATGGTTCGATTTTTCGGGCATTAAAAAATCGAGTCGCCACATTTGGTAAGCCAAACGCAGAGTAAAATTTCAGTTTGATCTGGTAAAAACATTCTCCATATGTTCTTTAGTCATCTCCCTGTCTAGCAAATTTCGGGGACAAAATTTTCTTAAGGGAGAAATTTGTAACATAGCCGTTTTTAAATCAAATTTAAATTGATAATTAATTTAATTTTTTGGAATTAAATTATGAATTTATTGGTAAAGTAACATAAAAATCTCCAGAATAAATAAAAATATGTGTTTCTAAATAAAAATTGATTTGGAAATTCAATAAATTATGAATAGAAATTTTTATTTGGAATTTAAAAATAAATATCTTATAAATTAAGTTGGATTTGAAAAACTCTATATTTGAAAGGTAATAACATTTGTTTCCTAATTTTAATATATATCTATATTTGGAATTTATGATTTAAAATTAATATAACAATTTTCAAAAGGTTAATTTAAGTTAAATTCTTATCTATATAAAAGTAAGGTGATTACTTATTTTTGTATAATCGATTTTGAATCATTTTCCCGAAGGTTGTTTAAAAAGTTATAAAAGTATAAAATAAGATTTAAGAAGGATTTATATACTTTCTTTTTGAAATTGCTTGAATTTAAATTTCGTTTGTAAATATATAATGAGATTAATAAAATGGTTAAATTTCTTTCTTTTAAAATTTTTAGTTGGTATATATGCTATAATTTATTAACCAAGGGTTTAAACATAAAAACGAAATTTATAAAAGACATAAGGGTTAAAACAAAATTTATAAAATTAAATTAAGTAAGGACCTAAACATAAGATTGCTTGAATTAACAAGTGTAAAGTTTTAATGTTATGAATTAGACAAGTGTTAGTTCCATTATAACAAGTGGCAAAAAAATGGTTTTATAAAATTTAAATTAATGAACTAAAAAAAAGAAAACTAAGTAATTATCAGTTCATAATTCTCAAACCTGGAAAAAGAAGATCAAAGAAAAACCTGAATCAAACATCTCAAAACCTAGAAGATTAAAAGCCAGGAAAATCAAAATCCCAAACCTAGGGAAAAAACGAATCATCTCTTAAAATCAAAACCTGACCAAGTTATCAAGTCTGGAAATCAAATGCAAGTTCTAGATTAAATCCAAAATCAGATCAAAACAATGATCAGATGCAACTCAAGATCAATGCAAGTCCCATATCAATTAATACAAGATCATTTTAAATATCAAATGCCAATTCTAACTCCAGGATCAAAAGTCTGGTTCTCTGTCTTCTTCCTGGAGTTGGTGAGAAAGCTGGCCTGTTTTGAGTTGAATCTGTTTATATCTACAGATGAATGTGATCCTCTTTGAAATTTGTTATGAATTATGCCTGCAAGAATATATGTATAAGTTTTTTTATATATACATGTCTTGGAAACAGGAGAATAACACTTCTGTTTTAGTTTACAGGTTTAAAAATTGAGTTCAAAAGGAAAAAGAAATTCAAACCATC
Organism: Allium cepa; assembly: GCA_030765085.1. Lineage (NCBI taxonomy): Eukaryota > Viridiplantae > Streptophyta > Magnoliopsida > Asparagales > Amaryllidaceae > Allium > Allium cepa. Next base: position 99,618,782 of record CM060934.1, read on the forward strand.
GTACCCAAACCATTTTAGATCTTGATCTCTGAATAAAAAGTGTTCGTAGGTGTATAACATTATTTCTAAAAATAAATTCAAACAAAAAATATTGAGTAAAACTTTTGGAAATAGAAAAATACAGTGATGAACTAAATATAGGTTGAAAATCAATGAACTAAATTTCATATTTGAATTCCATAATCAGGCTCGTGTTAAAAAATGATGATTTTAGAAGGTAAAGTCATGATTTTTAGCTTGGAAATTGTCGAGATATTAGGATTTGATCAGTTATTGTTTCATCGTCAAATTCCAATAATCGACAATGAATTATGAATCGAGATTATGGTTATGGTAGCTTGTATGTTGAAGATTGCTGGAAAAATACTAATTGAATTTATCCACGATCGAGGCGGCGATACGACGTGATGGTTGGGTTTTGGGGTAAGTTTGAGTTGCTGTCGTTCTCGAGCAAATTTCGTCGTTGATGAAGCACTATGGCCGGTCGCACCTGGAGAGATAGGGGCAAGGTGACGTGATGAAGCTGTGGTCGGAGATTCATGGTCACCGATGGCTCGACGTGGTGGGGCGAGGAGATTTTCTGATAGTGGTTTAAGTTCCAAGAAGTGGTCATAGAGCTCGATTTTGATTTCGAGTACGACTTAAAGTTTTGGGTGATCGGGCTGTCTGAAGGAAAGGTCGGAGACCTGTAGTCGTCAGCGATGATGGTCAAAATGCTGTCGAATTCTTCTGCATGTGCACGCGTATATGTGTGGTGTCAATTAATTTGGTTTTTGTGGAGAAAGAAGGGTAGCTCGAAGAAGGTCTTGGGGGTAATAGCGTGGTAGCTCGAGTGGGGTGTGGGTGATTTAAAATGGTTTTTACAATTTTTAAAGTTTTAACAAAAATTTATAAGGAAAGGGGTAACTCGAAGCAGTCCTCTGGTGAATATTGCGTTGGTTCGGGTAAGTACCCGGAGTCATCTCGGGTCAGTAAAAAAAACATTTCGTAATCAATTAGAAAAAAAACTTCATTAGAAAAAAACATTACATAATCAATTATATAATTGAAAGTATATAATTTTCTTTAAAGCAAAACAATTTAAACATTTAATTTAAATTGTTGAAATCTTTGAAAACTTGTTTAATAAATTAAATAACTAATTATTCTTTGAAAACTTAATTATTATTCCTTTTAAAACCTATTTACTTTAAATATTTTTAAAAACTTGCTTAAACGTTCCCTATTTATTTTAAACACACTTTTAAACTTGGCTAATCTTTAATTACATATTAATTATCCTTTAATTATTAATTAATAAAACCAAATTATTAATTAATAAACTTAATTACAAATTAAGTACTTCTTAATTACCTGTTAATCAATCCCTAATTACTTAATTAATTAATCTCAAGTTATAAAATTAATCAATCTTAATTACTTAATTAATTAATTCTTAATTACAACTTAATTTCTCAATGAATTAATCTCTAATCATTAATTAATAATCTCTAATTATCTAATTAATTATCCTTAATTACAAATTAATTAAACTCTGGGTGCCCACAATTTTCCACACGGGCAGTCTAGAGTTAGATTTTTCAAATAATCAAATAATAGGTGTGGATTTGATGGTATCCAGCCATTTGGATTTGGCGAAAGCATTTGCTTCTCTTCAGCAATCAAACTGACCTTTCTTAATACGACCTGATAATGATTCAAGATTGAAGTTTGGAGTTTTGGAGCAATTGGTGTCGCAGTGATGGATTCTTTCTTTCCTTCTCTTTTGGAGATTAATAATGAGGATGTTATCTCTTATTCTGGTGCTATTTTATTTCCACTGTTGTATATCTCTGATATATATTGATATCATTTGTATCGATGTGTTGTATCAAATATTGTATGTCAATGATATAGTTATTCGTTTTCTTCCGTTGTATTGTCGTACTTAATATGTTATAAGCTCCGGCGAACCAGATTCGACGTTTGAATCTGCGGCATTCGAATACGGGTGAAGTATTTGGTGCCGATTTTTGAAGGTCGAGCCAGGATCGTTACATTTTATCCTTTTTCTCCTTTTTATTTATTTTTTATTTTCTAAAGTCTACCAGACGCCTGGTTGGGTTTAACCAGACGTCTGTTCCTGGGATCTGGAATTTTATTTTTTCCACCGTTTCTTTTTTTCTTCTTCTGGTGCCTTAATCAGACTTCTGGATTTTCCAACCAGACGTTTGGTTGCCTGTACTGAGCAGCAATTTACCTAGGCCATTGATGGCCAAATCGATTCGGAAGCGATCGAACGAGCGATGGAGGCTAGGGATTTAAGCCAAGTGAAAAGCTACCCCTATAGGCTCTTTGATACACCCTAAATAACATGTTTAAACATCCGTGGTAAGATTTTTTATGAATTTTGACTTTAAAAACCAAAATTGGAAAATTCACCAAAATAGTTCAAATCAAAAGCAATTGAACATGAAATAGATGTTAGGAATTCATACCTAACAACAGTGAAAGCCATAGACATAGATGTGAGTTTAATAATTCACCTTTAAAATTCAAAAACAAGAAATGAGAACCTCTAAAACAAGCTTAGAGCAATTCCTCTTCACTACACCTCTAGAATCTTCAATCTATTATTACATGCAAAGATTTCCTAAGTTAGCTTATAGTAATTCCAAAAATTGAAGAGAGATTGAGATGGAGAAGATAAAGAGGATGCTTACCTAAGCTTCTCTTTTATTTATAACTTGAATTTGAATTCCTAAGAAAATAGGGCTTAGGAATTCAGTTCCCTCTTCGCACCATTTTTTCTTGGGCTTGAGTGTTAGGAAATTATGAGTGGAATGAATGAATAAAGAGGAGTGTATGGGAGTTATTACGTAAAAGGTTTGGGTTATCTTGTTGGGTTAGTGGGCTAGAACACAATCCAAAGCCCAAACAAAATACCAAAATCCTAATCAAGTCCAAATATATCAATGTTTATACCTAAATAAGTTGTAAATGCCGTTTTGAACTCAATGGAGGTGGTCTTGAGTTTGGATTCGACTGTTTACAAAAAGTCACATTTCGGACTTTAAATTCAACTAACGATGTTATATTTAAATACAACATTTAAATCTATAATCGTAAAATATACAGGTTGTTACACTTAGGGTGATTCCAAAATGGATGTTGTAGAAGTAGTGCCATCTATTTGTTCATATCCTGAACAACTTGTATGGACAAATGCTATTGTTGCATTATCGCATAGAAGGAAGTGTTAACATTCTATGTGGGATTGCTATATAAAAGGTAAAGCGTAGCCTCAAGCCTTACAACTGAGAATGACAAAAATATAGGATATGCTTCTGTACTATGTGGGTTGCACCCATTAAGGTAGAGTTATCAACCAATCTAGATCGATATCACCAAATTATGTATGCTAATGGCATTAGTACGGTTGTTGATCACAACCGAGGTAATGACATACTCGGTACTATCAAGTAAGAGGTACGCCGATCCTAATTTGCAGGGGTGGACAGGTTCGACCTTAGTGCATTTTATTTGGAGGTGTAATATGATAGGCGGTATCCCAATAGTCTTTTCACTGAACGAATCCTTTTTCCAATAAGTGCCATCGAACTTAGTTATGTACCCATTATGCTAGAATTTAATTAATGTAACAATTTCAGCTATGATTTAATATTTACCTTAAACCTTCGACATTATTATAATATCACTAGATCTTCTATAGAAATGAGTTGGTTATCGTAAGGTAAAAACCCGAGCATGTTAATGCGCGACATGGTCTTATGAGATGTCTTTATTTTAAAGAGTTTTTACAAGTATAACAATTCATTTGTTTGGAGTTCTACTCTCACCAAACCCATGACTAACCCAAAGTTTTTTTTATTTCCCTAAAACTTTTGGGTACTCAAATTTGTATGAGTAGCCAAGTAGCCCAGGTTCTAATGGAGACATTTTGGAGGAGTGTAGAGCAGGTGGCTTGGATGTTAGGTAGTTAATTTATTTCTGCTTTATATGTATATATTCTATGTCAGCAATGTGGGAACATGTAGTTGTAATTATCCCTAGCTGAGGTTAATACTATTGTGAATCCGATATTCATTTTGGGAATGATGTAATATATTATCTTATGTTGACTATTTATATATGTTCTATTGCATTATGAGATTCTGTCTTCTTTTTCCTAGTCTTTTCTTTTTATCCCAACAACTTGTCTTTTGGACACCTAGATGATTGGCACGTGAATACATGGAAATATTAAGTGTCGTCTTGGGTATATGAAAGGAGTATCGTTACAAGTGGTATCAGAGCTTAGGTTAAGCGAACACCTAGGCCTTGTTTGGGGTCAACTCATAAATATAAGGTTAGTAATACCCTAGAATGAGTTTTGTCTATGAGAGCACGTCTTTGTTATTTTTAATCGTATATATATATTCAAGTTTTAAATCAGCTTTAGTATCTTTGATTAGTAGCCTTTCCCTTAGTTTATCTCGTCTAAGTGTTCTAAAAGGTTATCTTATTATATCCTTGTTGTAGGTATAAGCAATGGGGCAAGACAAGGCAAAGAGGCTAGTAGCACCACGACCGCCAATGGTCAAGCTTTAGAAGAGTTGGAATAGCCGAAGAGGTAGCACTAACGCAGTCCCATGTGAACTTTCCAGCTCTGTGTAAGGATTACATAAATTTAGGAAGAAAGCCATTTAAGGGCACGGAATCCATCATCGAAGTCCAGGCTTAGCTTCGTTCTTTTGAAAAGATTTTGAAGGGAATAGATATTTTAGATGAGCAGAAGTGATTCTTAAAATCTTGGCAGTTGCAAGATGCAGTGGCAGCATGGTGGGACTCCATCACAGCTTATGTTGTGGAAGATGATTTTTCTTGGGCCATTCAAGAAGGTGTTTGAAGATCAGTTTATGCCCACTGTAGGAAAAACCCACATGTATAGAAGTTTCTTGGATCTTATACATGGAGACTTCTCGGTGTCGGAGTATGAGACTAAGTTTAATGCCGGAGTTGATAAATACCCCTCTTAAGTAGTATGAGTTGTTTGTGATGGGAATGAGGGAAGGTTTCTAAGAGAAGATGACCGCCTATCTGAGCAGTTCTTTTGTGGATCTAGTAGACATGGCTTTGAGGCATGAAGCTCTTGTTGAGAAGAAGTCGGCCACGACACCCAGCAACATAATAGCAACCAAATAAAATAAGTTTAACCCATAAGAGAAGAAGTAGCGTAACGGATAATTGGGAGGAGATCAAGGAAACAAGTTCAAGGATGTCAGTTTTTATCTTTGCAAATAGAAAGGCCATATTTCAAAGTTCTGTCCAAACCCAGAAGTTCAGAAGCAGTAGAGAGACCTTATTTCTCCAATGGTTTAGAAGACACTTTACTTTAACTATCATCAACCAGGGCATATGGTAAAGGATTGTCCACTAATAAAGATAGAGGAGCAAGCCAAGGTTTATGCCATCAAGGAAGAACAATCGACTTCAGAAAATATGAAAGGAAAGGGAGTTCTTGAAGGTGCTTTAATGACTAATGGCATTTTTGTTCAAGTATTGTTTGATACCAGGGGTTGCCTATAGTTTTATATTTTAGAATTGGTAGCGAACTACAACTTTCCCTAGCAATTGCAGAAAGCCCTATTTGTGTGTTTAGCCTGATAGAAGGTTATCCTAATCTTTGCATGATCTATAAGGATGTGAAAATTTCTTACCTTACCATTCATTTTTCTTGCGACCTGTTTGTCCTAGATTTTGAGGGGATTGATGATATACTCAATATGGATTGGTTATCAGAGCATGAAGCTGTCTTAGATTGTAGGGAAAGGATTATATTGTTTAAAAGGCGGATGAGAAGGGAAGTTGAGATATATTGTCAAGATCTAGATAGATGTATGAGAAGTTTCTTATATGAATTAGAATTGTCTCAAGTAGAGTTAAGATCTATATTAATTGTTAAGAATTTTTCCGATGTCTTTGAAGATGTTAACAGTCTACCTCCACATCAAGCGATTGAGTTTCGTATTGACTTAATTCCTGATGCGAGACCTATTATTCAGCCTATGCCTAAAATGGCCCCGAGAGAGAGGAAGGAGCTAATAAATCTAATTGATAATTTGTTAAAGTGGGGATTGATTAGACCAAATCGTTCGAGTTGGGGACCAGCTGTAGTGTTTGTGGCAAAGTATGATGGTTCTTTAAGTCTGTATGGATTATACGGAGTTAAATAAATAGATCATTCAGAATAAATATCCCTTACCTCGCATAGATGACCTTTTTGAATAACTTCACGGCTCAAGTATTCTTCCAAATGGACTTGGTTTACCATCTTAGAGTAGCAGAGGATAGCATACACTTAGTAGCATTTAAAGGACTAGACTTTTTCTTTGGGTGGTTGGTTATGCCTTTTGGGCTAACCAATGCACCCGCGTATTTTGTTGATTTTATAAATCACATTTTTGGGATGTCCCCAATAAATTCGTGTTAGTCTTTCTAGACGATATCTTTATCTACTCTAAGACTGAGGAATAGCACAAATATCATTTGGAAGTGGTGTTAGAAACATTAAGGAAGTACATTCTAAAGATTTTTTTTTCAATGTATCACTTTGGCAGTTAGTGAAAGTGACTACTGTGTTGCTAGTTATCACTTAGGATCATGTAATATGGAATGTATTATAATCTAAATTCGGAAATAAATAATAATAGTAAAGTAAATAAGAATAAATACACCAGAAGTTTTTATACTGGTTCGAACTTCCCGTTCTACGTCCAGTCCCAGACTTCCCTCTGGAATTTCTCACAATAACCCTCACTTAACCCTGAGTAATATGTATATGTTAATCGACGGAAATTCTATGGAATTAGAAAATCGTCGAAAAATTTAGAAACAAAAATAACCGCAAGCGCACGGTGTACGAATGTAGCACGTGGCGAATACGGGTCGATCCGCAGGGAATTGATGATTTTAAAATTCTACGCAATCAAATTATACTGAAGTCGAGAGTGAATAGCTAGAAATGTAAGAAACTAACAGAAACTAGCAAAAGAAAATGATAAAAATATGAGAGTTAAATGACAATTTAGAGGTAATTCCACTCTCTAGATCATATAGTTCAACAAATTATGAAATTATGATCTTTCTTTTATGGTCATTAGTGAATTTAAATGATGTGTTTATCATAATTATGACTCATTTGTGCTATTAATTAGCTCAACATAAGTCATCAAACTATAACACAACCTTTAAATCACTTACTAACCCTCATGAAAATGACAACAAAGTTGAAAATGAAATCTATTTTAAGTATGGCCTATTAACTATTAATTAGAAATATAGACCATCAAATTTTAATTTCAAATCACTTTCTTATGCCATAATCATATTTTGATGAAGAGGCATTTGTGTTAGTGATTGTTTAAGCATAGCCTATTTGGTGACAACAATATAGGCTATCAAATTCAAAGCAAAAACAACAAATAAAACCACTTCAAGCATTGTCATTAAGCACAAAAAGAGAGATATAATTGTCAAAATGTTGAAGCTACATGATTAGAGGCTTCATTACCCCTAAATTTAAGGGATTAGCCTCTCATATTTGTTATCAAAACAACAAATATAGCTTGCAACATTAAAGGAAAAGAAAAAGAAAAGGAGAGCAAAGAAACAAAACTAATCTACTTGTATGAAATAAGAGAGATCTACACTACTTGCATAAAAGGAAATGAACTTGTAATTAAAAAGAAACAATAATTAACATTGCATAAAATGAAAAGAAAATTACATAAAATAAGAATGGCTAAGTAGCCATGAAATGAGAAAGAGAGATTTCTTTTATTTTGAGCCTAAACTAATGAAGAGGAAGAGACTAACTAAGAGAGGAAGAGGCTAAGGAAGAGAGTCTAAGGAGGAGAGAGGAAGAGAGGTAAGAGGAAGGTTACATGAAACATAAGGGGTTATTTATACATGCATGAAACCTTAATCCATAATTTGGGGAGTGACCAAACTACCCTTGAGAACGTGTGAGGCAAAGTAATCATTAGCTTCTACTAATCATTATTTAAGTGTACATGAAGCCATTAATTCCATAAGCTTGTCCATTAGCCTTTAATTTGTACATTAAGGTGGCGGGTAGGTGGGGTCCTCCATGATCTTCACTTTGAATTATTTCCATCTTCATTCCTTTATATTCATGTTGTGCATGCATGTGTCTTCATGAAACCACTCCTATTTGAGACCAAATTCCAACAAAAATATACATAAATTTCCAATTAATTGTTCTCAAATAAATATATGCACACAAATGACCGTTTTGCCCCTATATGAAGGTGGATATGTGACAATTTGGAATTAATATGGATTTTGGTTAAAACAAGTTAAAATACCCAATATGATCATTTATTTAATTTAAATATAATAAATATGGTGGTAAAAATATGCACATTTACGTGCACATCTGTATACAACACCTGAGCAACCGATCAGGATTTTTTCGCCTCTAACAACCGAAAGAGGACTTTACCCGCTTGAACAACCGAACAGGATTTCAACAGTTTTAATAAAATTGCTTTGACGCTTTGTGTTGTTGATAACACTGATTTTTCTTTGATAGTACAACCTTCTTATAATCTTTTCCTCAAGTATATGTGTGTGTGTAAAGATTTAGAAAGGAGAAAATTGCTTTGAATCGAAGAATAAGTTAATTGATTAAGAGATTCAAGCAATATATGAAAATTGTGATTGCTCTTTAGAATGCAAAGATAGTAGGGAGTATGATCAGAAAATAAAAAGAAATTCGATGATTTGTGATGTGAATCTTATGTGTTTATATAGTAGATAAACAGTTGCAACCATTCACGAAGAGTTCTTATCAAAAGAAGCATCCATACCTCTTCAATTTAGATCGTATCTCTTGGAAAATGGAAGTGTCTTTCCAGAAAAATAGCTGTTGGAAAAATTCAGTCGACTAACCCAAATGGACCAGTCAACTGAATGTTCAAAGTTGGTGCGAAACAGGGAGTTTCTGTGCAACTGGGCAGATTCAGTCGACTGGCCATATTTGGTCAGTCGACGGACCTGACAGTCAGTGCACAGTTCTCATATATGTTAAAGAGTTTAAAGTTTAAAACAACTTTGGTTTAAATGAACTACTTGAGGATAGATTAACCATTCTAAGACTAAAAAACTTCGACAAATAGACATACTATACTCAGTTCTGTAGTCTTGTCTCCTTTATTGTATTAACAACATATTTCTTTCTTTTTGTCACTTGCCCATATAGTCTCATTCACTGATTTGTTTAAGCTCTTTGTCATGAATCAAAAAATTGTGATTCAACATTCTCCCCCTTTTTGATTAATGACGACCTGTTACAGATGATACTATATAAATATAACGGGAGATATAAATCTCCCTCGAATATCTGACGACATATTTAATCCCTGTAAGAAATTGTTAGTCATACAAATTTCTCCCCATTTTTCATTGGAAAAAAAGGAAATAATAATAATCCATCATTGAACTAACTAAAAATTGCAATCACAGAAAAAATAGACTTGAAATTGTTACTTATACAAACTCATAAATATAATGTTTGGAACAAATAGATAACTTATTACTACCAAGAGATAACAACATCAATCAGAGTCAGACTCTGCCTCTTCTTCTTGTTCCACTTGCATTGGACTTTTTCCTCTGGAGGAACTTCCCATAAACTGTCTGTCGCCCCCATTGCCGCTTGTGTCGTAACTTGTGTGTTCTTATGATGTTGGCCAAGTAAAGAGAGGAGCTGGGCATTTGCCTGGATCACATTGAGAAGTCTCCGCAGTGGTGGAAGAAGAACAAGATATCGCATCCTATAAAATCCTAAAGAAGCTCTTACTTTTGTCAAATTTTTTTGTTAATTTTCTTATCGAGATTTTTGATGCAAGAATCCAAAATGACTTGATTTCTTACAATTAAATCAATGGATTCTCGAGTTCTTTGGGATGGTGTTGGTGTTCTAATGTCATCTCTTGATTGTTGTTGCCGTGGAGAGTAGAAGTTTGTTGACGAGGTCGAGATTGCCATTCTTGAAAAGTCATGATAGTAAGAGGTCTTGGTGGCAATTTCATAAGCCTTATTGTGCGACTATTTAGAGTTTTGGGAATAGAAGTTTCGGATTCCGTGATAGGAACCTGAAGATTCATAAGTAGCCGCATAATATATTCTCCATAATAAATAATGTTCATGCGACCTTGGTTAAAGGATAAGAATTCCTCTAGAATAAGTTTCTGTCAATTTATTTGGACTTCTCCCTAAATAGCATATAATGCGCTGAAGTTGTTTGGATATACAAGCTCATTAGAGAAAGTACGGGGAAGAACCATGTGCATTAAAGCTCGATGCATAATTCTAGCTGTAGGTCATAAGGTGATAGACTTAAGTTTGGTCATGTCATCTTCTAAGAACCGATGACTTACTTCGTCTCGCTCGCCTATCGGTATACTTAGTTCTTCCAAATGAACACCATCAGTTGGAGTATGAAGAATATGACCAATTCTCTCTAAAGAAAGAAAAACTTGTCGACCGCAGACTAAACTCAAAACGCAATTATCACGATTACGTGGGTTTTGATGGCCTAAATTCAAATTAGCATAGAAAAGTTTTACCAAGGTGATTTATCTTGATATTATTCTGATTGTTATCTAGGAGAGACTCTATATGGCTTCTTTTTGCTAGCTCTTGAATCCTATATGGAGCAAAATCGGGAAACACAAAAAAGAACCTTCAAAAATTTGTTCTTCTTTCATTTTATTCCACCTTTTAACTGTTGTAGCATCATAGAGCCATTGAGCAATTTGAGTGTCAATTGGCTTAGAGGAGGAGGTAGAAGCATGTCTAGATCTCTTAGGTTGACGTAGAGCCATTTGAAAATAGTAATGTAGTAGAGGAATTTGAAAATATTTGGAAGCTGGGGTTTTAGAATTCTAAAAAGAGAAGGTGAAGGTGAAAAGTGAAAGAGGATATAGAGGGTTGGTGGGTTAAAAAGGTAGGTAAAAAGGTGTAAAATAGGCTAAGGTTGAAATTCTGTCGACTGGACGAATATGGTCAGTCGACTGAACCAGTATCCCGAGACTCTCAGTTTTAGATTCAATCGACTGGCCATATTACTTCATTCGACTGAATATGGAAAGAATGCTTTTCTGTTTTATGATTCAGTCGACAGGCTATTTTCTTTCATTCAACTGAATATGGTCTGAAAACACTCTATATACAGATTCAATCGACTGGTCGAAAATTTCAGTTGACTGAATTATGTCTTTTGTAGCATTTACAGTATTTTTTGAAAATAATTTATTCAATACAATTTTTAAATAATGCATACAAAGTAGGTATAATAAAAAATAGACGAAAAATAATTATTTGAAAGAAGAAGTGGATGGAGACTTGGAGTTGGTTGGTTCATCCTTCGTTTTCTCTACATATGGTTTCAATGGTGACCAACGGTTTCCATGCTCCCATGAATTCGAAGAGACGGGTGGAGCCTGTGGCGACTGATCGCATGGATTCCGAGAGGATGATGGTGTAGGTTGATGAACCGTTGATGAAGATGACCCGCTGAACTTCCATCCAATCTGCTCCAGAAAACTTAGGCATCTTGAATTCATTTTCTGTTCATAGTACATCCCGTGTTGAATCGCTATATATTCACTCTGGTAATGATGTAGATCATCAATTTTTTGTTTGGTTTGAGGAGAACCAAAGAATAGAAGACGTCTCGCCTTTTTTTTCTCGGGAGTATGGCATGTGTGATAGTTCGACGGTCTGGTCGGTTCATGATTACGTTTGGGTGTAGGTAAGCTTGCCGAACCAGATGATGTTGTCGAAAAATTAATAGAAGAGTAAGTGGAACCATTTGGTGATTTTCTTGAGAAGACATTATGGTAGAGAGAAGATAAAATTTGTTTGAAAACAAATTGATGAAAGTATAAAGTGCAAGAATTCTTAGATATATATAGGGATAAAACAGTTAGAAATTGATGGATATACATACAAACTGAAAAAAATTAGAGGATGAAAAATAAAACAAAAATTTGTGGCTGAAAATTTTTCATAAAAAATAAAAACAGATAAGGGGAAAACTGTAGAGGAAGTAGTTGTGAAAAATTAATGGTCAAGTGGCAGAGACATAGACTTATCAGACTCAAGGTGCAGAGTTCGTGTACCAGAAAAGAATTTTTTTTAATATATATATATATATATATATTAAATTAATTTAGCAATTTTATAATTCTTTTAAATAAATTATACCTACTTCTCTTCTTAGTTTTATAAAACAATTTTTATTGAGTGGTTTAGTGAAAATATCAGCTAATTGATTTTCAGAATTTAGAAATTCAAAATTTAATTATCCTTTTCAATATTATCATGAAGAAAATGATGACGAATGTTAATATGTTTAGTTCGTGAGTGATTGACAGGATTTTTAGATAAATTTATTGCATTAATGTTATCACAATATATTATAGATTTATTTAATTTTATATCAAAATCTTGTAGTGTTTGTTGCATGAGATTACTTGAGCACATGCTAAAGCTGCAGATATATATTCCGCTTCACATGTCGATAGTGAAACACATTTTTGTTTCTTCCTAAACCAAGATACTAAGGATCATCTAATGAAATGACAAGTTCCACTTGTACTTTTTCTATCTGTCCGACTTCCTCCAAAATCAGCATCACTATATGATACTAATTCAAAAGGACATTCTTTTGGATAAAATAATCCTAAATCTTTGGTTTTGCTAAGATAATGAATTAGACGTTTAACTGCTCGCATATGTGATTCTTTAGGATTTTCTTGAAATCAAACACATAAATAAACACTCATCATAATGTCAGGTCGACTAGTAGTTAAGTAAAGTAATGATCTAATCATACTACGATATAGTTTTTGGTCGACACTCTTACCATTTTCATCTTTATCAAGATGTATATTGTACTCATAAGAGTTGGTTTGGTAGAAATGTTTTCCACACCGAACCGTTTAATTAGATTATTACAATACTTTTCTTATATAATGAAAATGCCATTTTGTAATTGCTTGATTTGTAATTCAAGAAAATATGATAGTTCTCCCATATGTGACATTTCAAATTCATTTGTCATGATAGTCGAATATTCCTGACATAATCTTTCATTTGTTGAACCAAATATAATATCATCAACATATATTTGTATAATTAAAATATCTTGTTTAGTTTTCTTAATGAATAATGTTTGATCAACTTTTCCAATCTCAAAACCATATTCTAGTAGATAGCTTTTAAGTCGGTCGTACCAAACACGAGGTGCCCGTTTTAAACCATATAAAGCTTTCATAATTTTGTAAACGTGTGACGCACCACCTTTATACCCACGCTAGCCAAGGACACTACAGGGTAATGTCGTCAACTAACACGGAGAATAAGGCTGGCTAGGAGCAACCAACTATAGCCTTGCTCTAACTATCTATTGAATACATCGACAATAGACATACCAAGCAGGTCGACATATCCAATGAATACTTAAAACAAAACCATAGGTGGTTGGAGGATCTATCAGAACAGAATATAACAACTCAAATGTAATATACATCACAGAACAGTAGATCTTCCTATACACATATACAAATACATAACAGAGTATACAGACTGATACATGTCAGGTGGTACAGCAAACCACAATATACAGACGAATCCAAAAGAATACATATCAGAGTTACAACAAAAAGGACTACATAAAAACTATAACAAAAAGGAGCAAGCTGAATAGTCCATGCGGAAGCAAAATAGGCTACGTGCAAAAGCACCTAACCTGAAACAACTCGGTCTGACCCGAGTATAAATACACGTGTCAGTCTAGCTAAACAAACCAGTTAGATAAACTGAACAACAATAACCTGCAAGGTCAAAAAGTATAACAAATACCTCTAAAAGAGATACAATAATCATCTAACAAAAGATGAATCAAAACAAGACAAGCCTCATCATCGGCAACACAATAAACAAAGGATATGAATATCCCAAAACAAGCCCAAAAGGAAATAACAAATACCAATGAAGGTAACACAAGTTCCACAAGGTAATCGCTATATATCGTGCGGCTCAAAATAACCAACACCGAAGGGCGATACCTAGGGAATATACATATCAATGAAACATCAGAAAATTTACACGTGCTCAATACTGTATAAACAAGGATCCATTAGCCCGAAGGCTACAAACCCGAAGGTGCAAACCTGAAGGCAACACACCCAAAGGCAACAAACCTGAAGGTGCAGACCCGAAGGCAACACACCCGAAGGCAACAAACCTGAAGGTGCAAACCCGAAGGCAACAAACCGTAGTGGTGAAGGTCCGAAGGCCCAGTACTGGACACCACTAACTGGCGGAATGTGTCACAACTCTCGAAAAGGAACCCAGAAAGTGGTAACGTGAGTCCCATAACCACCCTTTCGCACTATACGGTTCACTATCCGTCAGTCTATTTCATAATCAAAGCAGTACAAAGTTTACCTCATCTCATCGGTAAACCAGACCAGAAGGCCAAAACGATCAATCGAATAGGGCGGGGATTAATCGGAAAGATAAACACATGGATTCATGGTCCGTGTTTTACCTAACCATTTAATCTCCCTTCCACTCCGCTCGAAGTGCGAAATTGTGTGTGTGCGTTTTAAAATAAGATTTATAAATTGGAGAAGCAAGCTTTTAATACAATTTAAAAGATTATTTTATAAAAACCCGTGGATGAAGTCAAAAAGGAATCATCAAGGTCAAATATGAATAAACAACTAATTGGAATCAACTTAGATCGATAAAAGTTGGAATCACAAACAAATAGGCACACTAGGAAAAACAGGGAAACAGGAGCAGGTCGGTTGACCAGACTTCCTGAGTCGGCCGACCGTAATAGCCCAGAATTGTTTCGGGCTTCAGCTCGGTCGACCGACCAGAGAGTTCGGTCGACCGAACCCCAAGTTCATGCATTTCCTACCCTATTAATTGAAGTGCAAACTCTCCCAATTCGCAACCGGTCGAGCACGGACGCTAGGGGATTACGCCCATCGGCTACCCGGTCCTATTGGCTTCTCGATGCATCACCAAAAACATGTTCAAACATTAAAATTAGGATCTTTAAAGATTTGAACCCAAAACACTAAAAATTGGGATATTCACCAATTCAATCCAAACCAAAAGCAAGTGCATATGAATAAGTGCTAGGAATTCATAACCAACAATCAAAGATACTTATAGACAAAGATGTGAGATAAAAATCTCACCTTTTAACTCAAAAACAAAGATGAGAAACCCAATTGCAAAGAAAAGACCAACCACTCTCCACTTCAACTCTACTAGCTTCAATCTAAGATCAAAACAAGTATTTTACTAAGTTAGGTTTAGGAGATTTCTGAAATTGAAGGAAGAAAGAGTTGGAGAAGATGAAGTGAAGGCTTACAAATAGCTTCACTTTGATTTTGGAGCAAGAATTCAAGTTTATAAGAAGAACTAGGGCATGGAATTTATAACTCCTCTTCCTTTCCCCCATTATCAGTTTTAGCTTGAGTTTAGAAGTGAAAATGAGTGAATGGAAGGAGAGGGACTGAGTTAGGGTATTTAATTAGCTAGTGGGCTGAACCCAAACCTAAAACCCGACTAGAAAAAGTAGAAAATTCAAATTACTCCAAACATATCAAAGCTTATACTCAAAAAGATCGCAAACGCCATTTCGAACTCGACGGAAATGGTTTCGAGTACTAATTCGGCCGTTTGCATAAAGTAACATTTCGGATCCAAAAATCCGACTAACGATGCTATATTTAAATAAAACATTTAAATATATGACCGTTAAATATGCGGGTTGTTACAAAACGTGATCTAGAAATTTTTCATGAGTAAAAAGAGGAGGTTGTTCAACATAAACATTTTCTTTTATAAATACATTTTGAAAAGCACTGTTAACATTCATTTGATATAATTTAAAGTTATGAAAACATGCAAAAGCCAGTAGAACACGTATAGCTTCTAGTCTTGCAACTGGAGCAAACGTTTCTTCATAGTCTATTCCCTCTTCTTGATTATAACCTTGTGCTACTAATCTAGCTTTATTTCTAGTAATATTACCTAGTTCATCAGCTTTGTTTTTGAAAACCCATTTTGTAACAATGACTGATTGATCACTTGGTCTAGGAACTAATTCTCAAACTTTGTTTCTTTCAAATTGATTTAGTTAGTCATCAGTTGAGGCTTCCTTAATATTTTGGTTCTATATTAGAGAAAAAAGCTATATGGCCCATTCGATTTAATTGATGCCTTATTCTTACATTTGAATTTACTTCTCTAATTATACTTTGAACAGGATGATCTCTAAGAATTCTTGAAGGAGATCTTAATATATTATTATTATTAACAAAGTTTCATTTTCTATAGAAATATTCGAATTATTATTTTGAAAAATAATATCATCATCTTCTGAATTATTTGTCAGAATTTTATTTGAGTTATTTTCCAAATTTGTAATTTTAGAAGAAATTTTGACATTTTCATCAAATGAAACATGAAGAGTTTTTTCGATTACTTTAGTTCTTGTATTAAAAACTAGGTAAGCTTTGCTTCTTTTCGAATATCCTATGAATATTCCTTCATTGGATTTTGGATCAAATTTGCCAAGCCGATCTTTAGTGTTTAGTATAAAATATTTTGAACCAAAAACATTGAAATATGATATATTTGGTTTTCTACCATTTAAAAGTTCATATGGAGTTTGTTTTGTTAATGATCGAATAGAAACATGATTCATGACATACCAGGCAGTTGCAATAGCTTCTGCCCAAAAATGCTTAGGTAAAGTGCTTTCATTTAATAAAGTTCGTGCAAATTCTTGTAATGTTCTGTTTTTCCTTTATACAACTCCATTTTGTTGCAGTGTTCTAGGAAAAGAGAAATTATGATTAATTCCTTTCTTGTTACAAAAATGTTCGAAAGCTTCATTTTCAAATTCACCTCCATGATCACTTCTAATATTTTTAACTTTTAAATTCTTTATGTCTTGAATTCTTTTTTCAAAAATTTTAAAATTCAAAAGTATCACTTTTATGGTTCATGAAAATAGCCCATGTATATCTTGAAAAATCATCTACAATAACAAACACATATCTATTGTGATTAATAGATTGAACTTGAGTCAGTCCGAAAAGGTCCATATGTAGTAGCTAAAGTGGTTGTGTTGTAGATATGATTTTTTTTTAGATTTAAAAGAAGATTTTTGTGACAACCCGGATTTTCAGGCATCAGATAATTGGATAGTTATCTGATTTAGCTTCTGAAAATATTGATTTATAAACTGAACAAACAAATGTGATAATCTCCTTTATAATTATTTAAAATTGATAAAATTAATTGTTTTCAAAACAATAATAATGTGTTATTTTTATATATATAAATAGATTTTAAGTAAAATTATTATTTACAAAACGAATTTGTGTTTGTTTAAATATACACATATATATATATGTATGTATGTATATATATATATATTTCAGTTGAATTTAAATTGAATTTTAAATTAAATTTGAATTTGGATTAAAATATTGAAATTCAAAAGATAGACATATATTTGTGGGAGAATTGAAAGCAATAATTTGGATTCAGTATATTAAATTTTTAAAGGGTATAATAACTGGTATATTTATATAATTATTTTTAAGTTTATAATTGGGTTTTTTATTTTATTTTATTTCATTTCCTTTCAAATTTTATTTAAGATAAATAAAGAAGAAGTTTGAATATTAAAACAATTGAGATATTTATAAATATAAAACTAAATTGAAATATTATATAAACACATATTAAAACATACTAAAGCGTGGAAATTATAAATGTAAATCATATAGAATACAAGATTAACAAGTGCAAGTCATTAAGCATAGAAATAGACAAGTGTAATAATTATAATATACATTTGAAACAAGTGTCACTTACTTTAAAAAAATTCTAATAAAAAGAAAATGACATTTTATAGTTTTCTTTCACATTTCTAAAACATAAACCTGTAAAACAATTTTTAAACCAGAGAAAACAAAGGCCTACAAACATTTTTTTAAAACCAAAAAGCAGTAACCAGGAATTTAATCAATCAATCTTCTGCTTAAATTTTCAAGCCGCTGCGAAACTAAAATCAAGCCAATAATCAACTCAACCATTTTAGATCAAGGATCAACAAGTTAGCAGTAAGTCAAAGTAAGAAATCAGATCAGAAGAAAAAAAAAAATCAAGTCCCGTTTTGAAATTTTCAGAGGCCTACTCTGTTTCAAACCTAAAACAGGCGAGTAAATCTGAACTCTTTAGTTTAATTTTATGGTGTTAACTGAAAAACATCTTGCATGGATATATGGATGAATTTTGCTTGAAAAATATTTTATGCTGCTGGAAGCAAAGCATGTTTGGGTTTGGGTATGCATATCTCTGTTTGGCTTACAGGCCCAAGTTTTTTTTTTTTAAATTCCAAACCAGAAAAAAATGAAAACAAAAGCAACGATGAAAGTCAAGTTCAACAAAACCTGAAGCAAAATTCAAAGTGCAAATCAAAATTCTGTTCAATTCAAATTCAAGTCCAGATTTACGGGAAAGCAATTTCCAGAATTTCTTCTCTGTTCAAGGCATATGCAGGTGAATAAAAAAATAAAAAGAAAAAAAGAAGAAGCCAGTCTGTTTATATTTTGATATATATGATAAATCATAGGGTAATGCAGTGAATGTTTTGAATATGTCTGTATATAAGTATAAGTTGTGTATGCATGCTTGAAAATTGGGTGTGCCTGTCTCTGTCTGGTTTCAGGGACAAAAACATTTCTAAATTCAATCTCTTCCTATTAACCTTTATAGATTTTAATGATTTAAGAAAAATGAGTTGTATTACAGTAAAAAAAATAATTTTTTTTAATGAGAAATTTACAAGAAAGATTATGGGAAATAAGAAAGACAGTGAAATTAAATTCAAATCAGAAATTTGTGCATTAAAATTTCAAGTTCTAATTATTAAAAACCGATTCATTTTCGAAAGTACTGAATTTTGGTATAGATCTCATGATCTTTAATGTGGTGGTCGTTGAGGATTCGCAAGATGAATGGGATTTCATTTTTCACCAACTTTCATCAATCGACGAGTAGAAGAGCATCAGGCCTGGTATTGGAGGAAGCTTGAGCCGTGGAGATCAAGGGAAAAATAGTAGGGTTTTTATCAAGCGTCATGGTGGAATGTTGACTGCAAGGTAGGGTTTCGATGATTGGTTTGTGTGATTGATATACTTGAAGTATTCGCGATGCCATAAGAAAGCTAGAAGCGATCGCGACCTGAGGCAACGATTTATCTTGTCGAGGCGATGCTTTGGTACGGTCGAAGATGGTACTCGGGGAAGAAATCATTGCTGGGTGATTGTTTTTCGTCGGAGTATTGGGTTTCTAGTTTTGGATGGAAATCAATTTTTGAAATGTTTGATTCGAATGGGTTTTTGGGTGGTCAATGGACTTGCTGGGTTCGGAGGGGATGAGTGTGGATAGTCGGAGGCGTGGTCGTCGTCCAGGAGATGATGTGCATGTACACAGTGATACAGGGTGCAAGTGGATGAAGAACAGGGACAAGAAGGGGAAGAATAGAGAGTGAGCATGATAGTTTGTGCTCGAACGTTATCTTAGGGAATGGTGAGTTTTACTCGAGATTTGACACGAGTGGTTTTGATATGTGGCTCAGTATTTTCTTAGGTGATTATGTGGGCTTTAATTTTATTGTTTAAAAACAAAGAGAATTGTAGCCAGTTTCCAAAACAAGTTGAAATGAGCAAGCTCTCACAACCATTATCAAACAAGTTTCAAATATACGTATGTTGAAAATTTAATAAGAAGCGATTTGACAAAATTAACTTTTAAGCTTTTGGATTATCCTAAGTTAATTAAAGTAATTAAGGGTAGTTAATTACTGCATGTAATTAATCCAGGTAAGTAATTAAGGATTTAATTTCTTAGTAAGTGTATTTACAGGTTAATTAATTAACTAATTAATTAAAGGTTATTTAATTAATATAAGGGTAAATTAATTAATGATTTAAGTATTAATTAATGACGGGAAGTTAATTACTCAATTAAGGTGGGTAATTAATAGACAAATACTAAATTCGTTTTATTCAATGAATTACTTAATTATAGGTAAATTAATTAATGTCTTGGAGGTTGGTTGGCGGGAAATCCCCCAACTACGTTGGAGCGATTTTATTCCAAAGCTCACCAGTTCATAAGGAGGGAGGAAGCTCGATGGACAAGACGAGATAAGGCACCCGGGCCTGTTCAGGAGATTGTGAAAAGTAACATTGCCGTGAAGCAATCCGACGACAACTCGGGAAAAGTGAAGTCAACGTCTAGAACAACCTGGGCAATCTAAAGGATCCGGAGGTGGAAATCCCGGAAAGAAAAAAGAGCCAGGAAGATGGAAGTCGAGGATTCCGACCTACAACGAATACACCCCCCTGAATACGTCTCTTGAAAACATTTACCTATCTACTTGTAACACCTTCCAATATAGAAAGCCATGCCCAAAAGAGTCCATAGTGGAACAGAAGCGGACGGGGAAGTATTGTCTCTTCCATGAGACCCATGGGTACAATACTGAGGAGTGTAGGAAACTCCATGACGCTATAGAAAGGTTAATCAGGTAGAAAAAGCTGTAGGAGTTTGTTAAGAACCCACCAGAGGGTAGGCAAGGAACGTCAGACCCCAGACGCGAGCCGGCTCCACGCCACCCGGAGGAACCTGCCCGGACTGTAGGCAGGTTGATCATAAACTCTATAGTCGAAGGACCTCATCCGACAGACAAAAATTTGCAGGAGATGGAACGATATGATACCTCCTTGAGGCATGAGAATTACGAATGTTGCTCAAATGTGGAAGATAGAACCCCCGCAAAACAACAACGCATGATGATAGACGATATAGTGTTTAGGAGTCGAGATGTAGACAAGGTGGAGGCTACAACTATCGACCCGATTGTCATATCTGCAACGATCGGGCCAGCTTACGTCAAAAGGATTTTGATTGATCGTGGAAGCTCTATCAACATCACCTTCAAAAAGGCTTATGACTAAATGAAGATGGAGACAAAAGATTTAAAACCATGCAAAGCCCGCATCCACGGCTTCAATGGTGCTGCAAGTGATGCAATGGGGTATATTGAGTTACCAGTTGAACTGGGTCGTCCGGCCCTGGTAGAGGTTAGGGCAGCTTTGGCCCTATGGTGTTTGACATTAAAATTTCTGACGGATAAAGGAGTCGGCGTAGTACATGGTGATCAGGCGATCAGGCGATCGGTCATGCATGTTATGTGGCAGAGCTGAGAGAAGCTCAGCGGAAAGAAAAGGGGAAGGTTGCCGATAGCTCCATCCACATCCGAAACACTGACAATTGACAAGTAGTGCCTGAGCCCTGGCTGGGGCAACATTCTCGGATCTACAGAGACATAGATCCGAGAGATGATGATGGGGGACCCAGGGAAGTTAATGTAGCACCGGTTGAGCTGACGATTGACATTCCAGTCAGCCAGAATGACCCGTCACGAGTTCTTAAGATTGGATCCCAACTCGACTTACCATTGGCCGAGGATCTTACAGATTTCCTTCGAGCGAATCTGGACATTTTCGATTGGACGCACTCTGGTATATGTGGGATTTCTCCCACCATTGCAAGTCATATGTTGAACATAGACCTGAAGTACGTCCCAGTAAAACATAAACGAAGGGGCATGGACACGGAAAGGTCCGCTGCTCTCAGAGAGAAGGTGGACAAACTCAAAGCAAATGGGTTCGTCCACGACGCCCTCTACCCCGAATGGGTATCTAACTCTGTGCTGGTAAGAAAAGCAAATGGGAAGTGGAGAACTTGCGTTGATTATTCTGATGTAAACAAAGCATGTCTGTAGGATAGTTTCCCCTTACCCAGGATCGACCAGCTAGTTGATTCAACGGCAGGACACGAGCTACTGTCATTTATGGATGCGTACTCAGGATACAATCAAATACCGATGCACATTCCAGACCCAAACACACCAGTTTCGTCATAGACATTGTGGTGTATTGCTACGTAGTGATGCCCTTCGGATTGAAAAATGCTGGAGCGACTTATCAGCGTTTAGTGAACCGAATGTTTAAAGATCAAATCGGTAGAACAATGGAAGTCTATGTGGACGACATGCTCGTGAAGTCACGATGGTTAAACGACCACATTCGAGACTTAGCAGAGATGTTCGATATACTCAGGCATTATGGGATGAAGATCAACCCTTTAAAGTGTTCTTTTGGCGTTGCATCAGCGAAGTTCTTGGGTTTCATTGTGAATGGACATGGAATTAAAGCTGACCCGGAAAAGATTTAGGCTATTTGGGACATATAAGTGTTCAGAACTATAAAGCAGGTACAAAGCTTGAATGGAAAGGTGGCTGCGCTAAGTCGATTCATATCCAAAGCTACAGACAAGTGTATTCCTTTCTTCGATGTGATAAAGAAAGGAAAGAGAAATTTCGAGTGGACATCCAATTGTGAAGAAGCATTCCGAGCCCTGGTAAGACACTTAGAAAGTCCCCCGGTACTATCAAAACCGATAGACCACGAAATGTTGTATGTGTACTTGACAGTATCGCAGCATGTTATCAGTACGGCTTTGGTTCGCGAGGAGGACCGAGTTCAAAAACCAGTTTACTATGTTAGTAAACGTCTGACGGGGGCAGAAAGAAATTATCCCAAGATCGAGAAACTGGCTTATTGCTTGGTGATTGCATCACGCAAGCTTTGTCCATATTTTCAGGCACACTCGATCAGTGTTTACACTGATCAAACCTTGCGAAAGGTACTCCAACGAACGAAAACATTTGGAAGGATGTTAAAATGGAATATCAAGTTAAGTCAGTTCGATATTACCTATCTACCGCGAAGGGCCATACAAGGGCAAGCACTAGCAGACTTCATTGCTGAATTCACTGTGTCGGACGAATCAAATGGTCACAATGTCATACCTCCCGTTCGATGGAAGATGTACACCGACGGGGCATCTAACGACCGTTGCTCGGGAGCTGGCATAGTTCTTGTGACTCGTGAAAACCGATCAGTTTTTTATTCTTTGAAGCTCGAATTCCCAGCGACAAATAATAAAGCTGAATATGAAGCATTGATTGCTGGCTTGAGACTTATCAAAGAACTGGGAGTAAAATCGGTTGAAATCTTTTGTGACTCACAACTGGTGGTATACCAAGTGCGGGGAGACTATCAAGCAAAGGGACAGAGACTTGCCCCTTACCTTACACGGGTTCAAGAGCAGCTAGCAAATCTGGAGTATTATGATATTTCACATATCCCGCGTAAACAAAACAGAGCAGCTGATTCATTGACAAAATTTGCAAGCACTAGCGATGCGCAACAAATGGGATTATTTCCCGTTGAAACTTTACATACTCCGAGTATAAGTATGATGGAGGTATATTTCATGTTAGAAATAGAAATCGAGAAGGAATCATGGATGACCCCATTCAAGCAGTACTTGTTACACGGGGTCTTGCCCGAAAGGAGGAACGAAAGACGATAAGTCATTCGTAACGCTTCGCGCTATGTAATGCAAGATGGGGTAATGTATTGGAGGGAATTCTCGACCCCCTTACTCCGGTGCATTTCCCATGTTGAGATAAAACGAGTCCTGAAGAAAGTCCATGAAGGGGAATGTGGTGACCATACCGGAGGGAAGACGTTAGCGAAGAAAATCCTCCGCTATGGATACTATTGGCAGACTGTGAATCAGGATGTCGCAGACTATGTGAGAAGATGTGACAAATGTCAGAAATATGCGAAAATCCCGAGAACTCGCCAACGGGACTCACGCAAATGGTTAGTCCCTGGGCGTTTACAATGTGGGGGATCGACATAGTCGGTTCCTTACCCATATCCAAAGGTGGTGCGAAATATGCAATAGTTGTAGTCGATTATTTTACCAAGTGGGCGGAAGGAGAGCCTTTGGCCATTATCATAACCAAAAAGGTTATTAATTTCGTTGTATGAAATATTATATGTCGTTTTGGCCTTCCACGAACCATCATTACAAACAACGGAACTCAATTCGAAAGCAAAGAGTTCAAGGAATTTTGCCAAAAATAGGGTATTGAGAAAAAATTCGCAGCAGTTGCTCGTCCAAAAGCCAGTGGACATGTGGAAGCCGCAAAGAAAATAATCAAATCCATATTGAAGAAGCATTTGGAAAAGTCTAGAGGCAAGTGGGTGGATGAGCTTCCAACAGCGCTCTGGGCTTACAGAACCACCCACAAGTCCGCGACTGGCCATACTCCATTCGCATTGGCATATGGCATGGAAGCTGTTATACCCGTAGAACTTGAAGTTCCATCACATCGGGTAACTTATTATGACCCTGAGCCAAATCAAGATCTTTTTCTGGAATCAATGGACTTCATTGATGAAAAGCGTGAAGAAGCTAATTTAAGAGCGGTCACATATAGGCACCGAGTCGCTCGATATTATAATTAAAAAGTCCGACCGAGAATCTTAGGTGTGGGTGATCTCATTTTGAAATGAATTTTCCCAATTCCATCACATATGAGCCCCGCATGGGAAGGTCCATACGTCATTGAACGGAAGCTTGGAGAAGGAACTTTCAAGCTAGCGACCGTTGATGGTGCGACACTCCCCCGAGCCTGAAATAGCGAGCACTTGCGGCATTATTATACTTAGTTCATTTCTTTCATATTTTAGTTGCAATTATTTCCAGCAAGTTTTTATTCCTAGTTTACGGCATGTAATAAGACAATTTAGCTTATTTGCATTAATAAAGGCTTGAAGCCTTTTTCCCATGAATTGTCGATGTTCATGTGTATGATAATCCTGTGACAAATGACTAAGAGATATATTATTCTGTCTGACGTACGAACGTGCATGAGCACTCAAAATCTCCAAGTCCTTAGAGTGCGGACTGGAGTACTCTGAGTCCCCAGATTGCAGACTAGAGTATAAACAACTCAAAATCTCCAAGTCCCTGGAGTGCGGACTGGAGTACTCTAAGTCCCCAGAGTGCGGACTGGAGTATAAACGACTCAAAATCTCCAAGTCTCCGGAGTGCGGACTGGGGTACTCTGAGTCCCCAAAGTGCAGACTAGAGTACAAACAACTCAAAATCTCCTAGTCCCCGGAGTGCGGACCGTAGGACTCTAACTCCCCAGAGTGCGGACTAGAGTATAAACGACTCAAAATCTTCAAGTCCCCGGAGTGTGGATTGGAGTACTCTAAGTCCCCAGAGTGCGGACTAGAGTATAAATGACCCAAAATCTTCAAGTCCCCGGAGTGCGGACTAGAGTACTCTAAGTCTCGGAGTGCGAACTAGAGTACTCTAAGTCCCAGAGTGCGGACTAGAGTATAAACGACTCAAAATCTCCAAGTCCCCAGAGTGTGGATTGGAGTACTCTAAGTCCCCAGAGTGCGGAGTAGAGTATAAACGCTCAAAATCTCCAAGTCCGTAGAGTGCGGACTGGAGTACTCTAAGTCCCCAAAGTGCGGACTAGAGTATAAACGACTTAAATCTCCAAGTCCCTAGAGTGCAAACTGGAGTACTCTAAGTCCCCAGAGTGTGGACTAGAGTAAAAACGACTTAAATCTCCAAGTCTCCACAGTGCGGACTAGAGTACTCTAAGTCCCCACAGTGTGGACTAGAGTATAAACAATTTAAATATCCAAGTCCCCTAAGTGCGGACTGGATACAAATGGCTTGATGTCATCGAATCCGTGGCATGCGGACTAGAAAATATTCTACGTACCCAGAGCATGGAATAAAGAATGTGCAATGCCATAAGATTATCAACTTATTTGAAGATGAATCGAGAAGTTTATGTAACTCGCAAAAGTCTTCTGAAGGGAAAAAAGAACTAATTTTTATTCATCAAAAATAAGTTTCTACTACAACTCCTCCGAAGCTCGGAGTCAAAAGTTTATCTACATAAACTACGAAAATAAATAAAAATAATTACATAATCTAAACCGACTCCCGTTGAACGAGAGTAACAATCACTTCTTAGATTTCTTCGGCTTCTTCCCCTCCTTCATCTTCTCAAGCGACTCCTCTCTCATGCATTTTCCCTTGGTAATTTTCTTCGATGGGGAGGTAATGACCAAAGAAGTACGGGGATCCTCCAGTGGCCTGGACCCACCAGGGAGGATGACTTTCAACGGCTTGTTCAGGGGATCATCTAAGTCTATGGCTTGAGGCTCAACTTTGATCTTGACTGTCGTTTTCTTCTCCTTCTCAAGCTGCTCCTTCATACTCAGTTTAGATGTATGTTCAGAAGCGCCCGTGATCTCGATTTCCTAACTCCCATCGATGGGAGAGGAAGTCTCGGACTTATCCTCATCAAGCGCTCCGATCACCTGAGCATCTGGATTGGGAGCCTCCCCTGCGTGAGTAGCCTCACTTGTTTTTTCCTTCACCTCCTTGGCGTCGTCGCTCCTCGGAGTGGGCTCGGGATCAGATTGGCCTGTAAAAAATAATGAAAAACAAGCATTAGAATGTAATAGCCCTTCGTGAAAAAAGACAACTTTTGGAATGTTAAAATGAAGATTTATCTACCAGGTTTTGGCAGGCTCTCAGCCGTCCGAGGGGTCTCACCCTTTGGAATGGGAGATAGAATGTGAACGCCGAGGACAGGGTCCTTTGGGTCATAACCGATATGCTGCTCAAATGGATCAAGTATCGGCCGATCGGCCGACTGAGTAGGCGCATGAGCTGGAGACTCGATCCCGGATGGACCGGCAATAACCTTTTTCCCTTTCGTTGAGGGAGAGCTTTTGCAGTAATGAGCTTTTGCCACAGACAGGTCTGAAGGCTCGTTTCGCTTAAGAAATTCTTTTATCAAAGCACCTTCATCAACCTCCTCGGTACCAAGTTTGACCTTCCTAATTTATGTTAAGGTCTCCCGCACCTCAGCTAAAGATTTGAGGTGGCCCTCACTGAGAAAAGTTAAGTCTCGGTGCATGAGGACGTGAGCATTGAATTCTGCAATTAGTAGGTCGAACATGCTTTTGACCTCCTCCCTACCTGCTTCTTTAGCCGACTCAAGGCGGGAGTCGACCTCCGCAGACGCTATTTTCTTGCGCTCTTCATGGGATTTATTCTTTAGCATCTCAACCTTAGAAAGTTCATCATCAAGCTTCGCCTTTAGAAGTCATGTGGCAACGATCTCGTTGCAATATCGTTGCGACTCTTCTTGGGCAGTGGTCTTCTCCTCCTTTTCTTTGCGGAGTTGCTCAGCCAGCTCCTTAACTCGGAGGGCAAAGGCATCCCTCTCCTTCTGCATGGAGTCCTTCTCCAAAGCTAGGGCCCCACAGCGTTGGACCGCCTTGTCGATTTCTTTTTTATGGATTGACTCCAAACGAGTAATGGCTTCGGCGGTGTCTTTAGCGCACTATTGGATGGCTTCAAGCTGAGACTTGTAAGAAGCAAGCTCTTCGTCCTGAGCTTTAATAATGCCTTTATCATGTATAGCCTCATGCTTCAGGCGATTTATCTCATGCTGACGCTCTATCGAAACTTCTGAAACTTTCTCGGCTAAGTGCACGAACGCATCGTGTTGAACGTAGACATCATTAGTGTAGGCGATAGCGCTTTGCTTAACAACCCTTGGATCATCGAAGTCATAGTTGAGTAGATCATCAGGGAAAAGGTTCGACAGACCTTTTAGAGAACTTTCTAAATGCTATGAGGAAGCTTCTTCCTCCACTGGAATAAGAGTAACTTTAGAAGTTCCACCGACTGTTTTCTTCCTCAACCTGTATGTTAGTTTCTTCTTTCCCTTCGAAGGGGAAGGCGATGTCTCGATGTCGCGAACTTCGACTATCGGATCCCGAGTGGGACTAACGTTCTCATCTTGTACCTCAGGCGTTTTAGTTTCCTTAATTTCCCCCTCTTCTAGTGTGTCAGGAGCATTACATGTTTAAGACTCAGCTTGCCTTTTCCCTTTAGCAGAAGCAGGCTTGGGTATGGTAACGCCCTGAGGGAGGCTTATTTGGTGACCTTCTGCCAAAAGCCCGAACTTTGTAAGCGACTCATTTGAAAAGAGTTCTGATGTCCCGGTCTTCGGCGGGAATGGCTCGAATAGCTTCGACGGCTTCAGAATATCCGGGGTCCTCGGAGCGCGGATTAATACCTGAAAAGATGGAAGAGAGTTAGAAAAGGTATAGCTTCGACAAAACATGAGTATCGATCCAGGAAAAAGAACTTACTTCCTTCTACCCATCTTCTGGAAAAGCCTGGGTGGCAACGCATATAGAACCACTCTTGCTTATACTGGGCAAATTTACTCCATGCCCCAGTCAGAATTTGGCACTTGTTGTGCGGCTCGAGAAACATGAAAGATGGGCTATCCCTCCGTGTCTTGGTGCAATATATGTATCGGATATCGCCCAGAGTCAGAAACCTAGAGAGGACACTCATGAAGAGGATGCAAGTGTCATAGATGAATGCGTGGTTGTTTGGATGTAGTTGCGATGGTGCAATATCGATATTCTACAACACCTCTCGAAGAAATGAGTTGAACGGTGGCACGCTGCCAACCCAGCACATGAATATGTTGCAAGCTGTGTATCCGACTGGGGCAAGTGCGGATGATCATGCACCGATGGAACTAACACATCGTCAAAGGGGATTCCATGGATGGAGCATATCCGACGGAGCGTACTTTCGTTAATCTTTAAAGCCTGAGAATCGGTTGGGTAGTCTATAAAAATCGCTACCTCCAGAGCATCGGAAGCCAAGTCGACAGATGAAGTCGCAGGGTTGGTAAGTCTCGAGCGGGGGTAGTTGACGGATGTGAAGTATTTACAACTTCTTGTCAAGAGGATGGCCCAGGTTTATCTGAGATCCTAGCAGAGCTAGATTTCCTAGACATCTGTAATGAAGATTGAATTTAACAAGAGCACCTGTTTGAACTATACTTGAAAAATAATCGGCATTAGACTTAACAACATAAATATTCCCCCCGTGTGGTGTGTGAACTAGTGCGATCATTCAAATGTAAGTGCCAAGTAGTGAAAAGACACTGGATTGAGGAATTAAGTTCGAGCTTTGAATTGTCGTCTTTGAAGACGTCATCGCTGACTGTCTACGAAGGCTTGTCGTAAGACGGTTTATATTTTGAATTCGATATCGTCGCTGTATTAGAAAGGTTATTAACTATTAAGCAGGTTACGTCCATATTTTCAGTTGTTTAAATATGGGAGTTATCAGTCCGGATTGTTCGATATGCTTCGTTGTTTTAGTCTATCCTTGTTCGCTAACATATGTTCAGGCATGAGATGTTTTAAGTTAACTGTGCATTAGGTTCGACTAGCGTTGCTGTTGTGCACAACTCCTCTATCACACACCATTTCCGTCCGGCATGCAGCAAGGCGTGCCGAACCACATTCATGCCGAGCCGCATCGCTCGGCATTCCACACTTCCATCTGTCTTCTCCACCGTTCGGCATAAGGAAGTCATGCCGAACCAAATACATGTCGAGCCGCATCGTTCGGCATTCTACCCTCAACACCGACACCTACCACTCATTATCACAGATCGACATGCGGCAAGACATGCCGTACTGCATACACGCCGAACCATATCTTTCGGCACACCGCTCTACTAACTGTCCTCTTTATCGTTCGGCATAAGGGAGTTACGCCAAACCACATTAGCCGCTTCGCTCGGCATACTACCCAGCTCCTACCTCTCCTCTACTTTCCCTCCTAACTCGTTCGGCATGAGGTAATCATGCCGATCCGTGGCCATGCCGAGCCACATCGCTCGACACACTGAGCCTAAACTCCTATTTCAACATAGTACTTCCCTTCCATCGCTCGGCATAGGGAAGTCATGCCGAGCCACCTCAATGCGTCTTCCACCTACTTCCTCCTTCAAACACCTCTATTATCCTCATCTCTCCTCCACTCCGTTCGGCCTTAAACACCTCTAAACGACAACGCCTCACCCGTAACTCCTGTTCCACACGATTCCTATTAGCCTCGTTTTCACGGAGATTCACGAACAAGGAATATCGTGCTAAGTTTCTTCTCCACGGAAAAGTGTCCAAAGTAATAAGTCATTACCTAATAAATGGCTAGAAATTTAAAAGTATTCTAGAACTAAAAGCGTGTTGTTCAGTGTCATTTTCGAGAAGGGTTTGGGGGGACGTATTAAATTCGAGAAATGAGTGAGGAAGGATGTGATATTGTCCAAGGTCTGTTCGAAGACGAATGTATAAGTCCTTAAGAGCAGAGGTGAAAGTAAAGGGAAGAAGAAGAAGGAGCGTTGGTTTATATAAAGAGAGAAGAAGTCGAAGGGACAATGACCGGTAGAACCTGTCAAAGCAGCTCCCTCATTCGGCCTTAGTGTCGTTCAGCATTTATATGTCGCTCGGCATCACCTAAACCGTTCGGCATTCGTATGTCGTTCGGCATTAGCATGTCGTTCGGCATGCAATGCCTCGTTCGGCATTCAAGGAAAAATACCATTGAGGAAACGAAACCAGGGCTTGAAGCAAGACATGAAGGACTACTGACTCAAAGCGCATCATGTTCATCCACATAATACACTTTGGGGGGAAAGTGTTACCCGGTGGCTTGATCGAGCAACCAAAAACTTCAGGTAGAAGGTTCGTTCGGCATAAAGGGTCGTTCGGCATGGCTATGTAGTCCGGCATCCAGCCTCGTTCGGCAGAGAGGCTTCGTTCGGCACAAAGCCTCGGTCGGCATGGCAGAGTCGTTCGGCATTCGATCTCGACCGACATGAAGCTCGTTCGGCATTCGACCACGACCAGCATTCTAGCTTCATTCAACATTCAATCTCGACCAGTATGAAGCTCGTTTATTTTTTCCCAGATCTAAGGTTCCTCACGCAAGCACACCCGCATCACAACACCCTTGCCAGCACCCACCGTTCTTCCCCACCTTCAAACTCCTCGGCTTTGCCATATTAGCGTACTCGTATCCGCTTTCACATGCTCGGTCACGAACACCCCCTCCACGCCACAAATCCTCATGCCACCACAACCCACCATGCGGCTACAAGCCGCAGCCAAGACCCCTATCCCATCTCCACATGGACTACCGACTTTCACCCATTCTATTCCGCGACCACAGTCGAGGCTTCTCCGCCTTCCTATCTCCCTAGCATACTTGTATAAGGTATTTTTTATTTTATATACATGGGTTATAGTATACCATTATATATTTATATCAAGTTATACATATTGTTTATATTTACATTATTTTTTTGTTAGACCTAAAAGAAAGAGTTGGTTCATATATAGTCGTTCATAATATATATGGCATAATGTTTATAAGTTTATACTGGTTATTTACGTTGCTTTCTGACCTAGTTATCTACTAATAGATATAGTGTCAGCCTACACGTTTTCATACAGAAGTTATATTTATACATCTATAAATTACTATATTTGGGTCAAGTTGTTATTATATGTGTTTAAGTAGTATTAGATTACTGTATTTTATTGTAGTGATGTACGTATGGATAAAGTGCTTTTATAAAAAAAGTTGGTATATATATATATATTTAAGTATGTTGGGTTATAGATAGAGTCTTGTATGTGTGTGTGTGTGTGTGTGTGTGTGTGTGTGTGTGTGTGTGTGTGTAATATGTTGTTTGGTGATTGGAAAGGAAAAAGATATAGTATTATATTTAAATGAGTTGTCAGTGCTTGTTTAAGATGTATAAGTATATTTATATTATACGAAGTACATAAGGTCTGTCTTTGTTTATATATAAGAGTATATATTATATTACTGTAAATATTTGTCCTATATCGTTTGATATATAGTATATATATACTATGGTTTTATTATATATGATGTTTATGAGTCAGCATATTTCAGATTTAAAGTATAATTTTAAGTGGTTTGGTTTGCTGCAAAGTGAAGAATTGTGAACAGTAGTTTGGTTTTTTAAATTTTAGATGGAGACTTTGTTTATGTGTTTGGATTTGATATTAATTTGAAATTTTGTTTAAATTGACTTTTGAATACATACATTGATATTTCCAAATGAACATATACAATATATGCGAGTATTTTTCTTTCTAAAAAAATGTTTATATATATATAATTCGATTTAAAAATGTGTTTGAATTAAATAATATTTTATATATGTACATAATTATATATATATTATAATAATAGCGCATATATTTGCTGTTTTCTCAAACCGATTCTAATTATCTCATCGATTCCTATCTTTCGGCTTTGTTCGTCAAAAGTATGCTTTCAGCTTATTTTTCTTTGTTTGGAATTAATGCTTGGATTCGTAACCCAACTCCTTTGTCTATCCTCTAGCCATGAAAGGTGAGCAATCACTCATGATTAATGTCCTTATAGTTATATAAATTTGATTTCAACTGAAACGACAATTGAAATATGCTGTTGTAGTTATTTAAATTGTCATATATGTTATTATCTATAACTATTCACCAGTGGGATATGACACCATATCCTGTTGTTTATATTATATTGTTATTGATGATATATGCCTGTCGTTATATTTTTATATTACGGTTATCACTCTGCAAGTTCCCTGTTAGCATAGAATTCACAATGGGTTGAAATGATACATACCCGAACGGACATTAGAATAAGGGAAAATCGTTATAGGTTGAAATGATAAACCCAAGCGATTTTTATTTGAATTGAATTGTGATTATGGGTTGAAATGATGTCTACCCATATATATTTAAATTACGGATTGAAATGATAAATATCCATTTCACTTGACCATAGGATAGAAAATTCTACATACAGACACCTTCGGCTTATATATATATATATATATATATTGGAAGTGATTTTCTATGGTTTTGAAAGGGGATATATATGGTTTTATTTAATATTGAAATATTTTATATAAATATGTTTTAGTTATAAAGTGGATTTAGTAATAAACTTAAATTTAATAAAGATTGATTTAAATTAGTATAATATGCTAAGTTCTATATTTTAAAGGATTTCCAAGGATTTGTATAAGTTAAGAAAGAAAAGTTGTGTTGATTGAAATTGTATTTAATTAAGAAATTTATTTAATTGTTTGGAAACTGTTGAACTTGAAATTTTAAGACATGATCTTATAACTTGATTTGATTTAAGTAATTTAATGAATATTTCACATTTAAAGAAATTGAAGGAAATATAAAGTAAACTGTAATTTAAGGTTATTTAAATAATATAGAATTTTACTAAGTAAATATTCCAAAGACTAAATAATAATGAATTTAAATCGAGATCTATATGAAATCGTTAAATTTAGTTTGAAAATGTTGAATATTTACAGCTTTGAAATATATTGAAGTTTAAATGGTTTATTTGCGGTCCAAATCTGCATTTGAAACCAATAAAATTTGGATTTGTTTAGTCAGAAACTGAATCGAATGGAAATTGATAAATTGGGATTGAATAAAATTTGAATGGAAAGCGATTTGGGAAGTTTGGGAAAACTACAAATATTTTACTTGATGAATTATTTAATATATATATATATATACTATTTTGGAAATAGATATATTTGAAATGAAATGATATTTTGGTTTTGAAGTATGAATTAAATTGAAATGACCACAGTGTTATAGTGTATATTTCTACATTGTAGATAGTTCCACGGATCCTTAGAGGATGGTTATCCCAGCATCCTTTGAGTAAATTGTATTTCAGTTGATATTTCACTTGAGTTGGATTTATTGATATAATAATGTTAATCCCGACTCGGGTGTTTTGTGTTTTGCTTTACGCTCGGGTCAGACTGAGTAATACAACATTTGAGACTCACCTTTGGAGTTCGGAGATTCTTTTGGAGATCCAACTATAGATTCAGCTTCCGCTTTTCCAGTTGCTTTGTTAAGAGACGTCATCAGTTTGTATTTGAGACTTCAGCTTATTTGAAATATTCTACCGTATTTTATTTCTAAATTTGATGTTTATATAGTAGCTTCATGAACTACTATTTATCCATTCTGCTGCATTATTATTATATTACTTTGTGTCTGTGATTCTGTGATTGATTTATTTATTGTATATGCTGAGTTTGCCAAAATTTATATTAACAATACGATATTTTGAACAATTCAAGTCTGGCATGTGTGCATGCGAATGGTTGAAAATATCAGGCTGTTACACGGTATATCTACCCGGCATTGCCTTGAGTTCCTTGTCGCATGCCATATAGTGCCTTCTACGTGTTTTTTTTGTACCGTACCTATGTGGTGTCCTCTGGGTAAACCTCCAGCTTACGGAGGAGAGTACTGCATTGTATAGACTACGGGAATATATTAAATGTGTTAAAAGGGATATGGGTAACGCCTTAACGCTATTTTAAAACTTTTACTTTACTATAGACATATTATAATAGCGTATATTACTACATAGTAGATAGTTCCATGGATCCTTAGAGGATGGAAATCCCAAAAATCCCTTAAGTTACTTGTATTTCAGTTGATATTTCACTTGAGTTGAATTTACTAATATAAGAACGCTAATCCTGACTCGAGTGTTTTGTGTTTTGCTTTATACTCGGTCAGACTGAGTGTCACAGCATTTGAGACTCACCCTTCGGAGCTCGGAGCTTCACTTAGAGATCGATCATCTATCTATTTAGCTTTTCAGCCATCTCAGTTATTTCCAGTTGTATATATTCAGACTTGACACTTGCTTATTTATTTGAGTTTCCATTGTATGTGAATATCTGCTGTATTTTGTTTAACTCTGATGTTTATATAGTACCTTCATGAACTACCATTTATATGTTCTTCTACTTACTGTTATATTACTCCGTGTCTGTGATTCTGTGATTTATTTATTTACTGTATATGCTGAGTTTTTCCAAATATAAAATTAACAATCTGTAGTTTTGAGCAATTCAAGTCCGACATGTGCGAATGCGAATGGTTTAAAATACCAGGTCGTTACAAAGTTTGTCTAAATGACATTTGTCATTGCGACGTATTTGTCCTTCGGGATGTTGGTCTAAGAGACATATTTATTTATCCTTCGGGACATTTGTCTAAGAGACGTAGAACATTATTTCAGGAGAATAGTACTTGGCAGGTTTTGGCCAAAAGCACGTGCTATATCTTTGAGATGATATCATTGATTTCCTTGTGATTTTCCGAGGGTATTGCCTTTTTACATTATTGGCCAATTGAGCCATTCGAGATATTATATATGGCGATTACATCTTTGGAAATTGTACTTGTAACAACCCATAAACCTATAACCCTTAGTTCAACGCTATTTTCCAACATATCAACTCAAGGTGAACAGAAAATACGAACCGTTAGGGTTAAAGAAAAAGGAGGTAGAAGAAGAAAATAGAAAACAACAACAGAATCTAACCATCGCAGCGGAATAAAATATAATAGATAATAAATGATCTTTACACAAAAACAAATTGTTTATATATTACATCATTAGAGTACACATAACACTCAACTGGACAGTAATCATAACTGTCCTCACAAAACCGAATAAACAACTATTCAGCACATCGACATATTTAAAACAAGTACGGATCACCATCCAGCTCGTCTCTTGAGCTCCTTAGCATCCTTTCCTGTATTATATAATACTCGGTTTGACCCTAGCATTATAGTTAAAATAACACCCGAGTCAGTTTGGAAAACTAGCATGAGAAATCACACTCAAATTGATTATTAAAGTTCCAAAAATCCTTTTAAAATCAAATGCATCTCGTAAGACCACGCCACAAATAAACATGTCGGGTTTTTACCTTACGATAGCTAAAACATTTATTATAAACTCCTTTGATATTATAATAGCGTCTATGTACAAATACTTATTCAAATAGCCGAAATTGTTGCAATAATTAAATTATAGCATACTAGCCACAAAGTGGGTTCTACAAATAAAAACCATAAAAGGCGCGTAGGGAGAATGGATTTCCAACTAATGACTAGGCACTGGGGTACCACCTATCACAGTACGTGGCCTAGATCACCGTACCGAGGATTACTCCCAATCCCCTAAAACACAAGACTGGGACTACCCCTTACTGGATAATCTCGAGTAAGATCACCCCGCGGTTGGGATCATTAACCGCCCACTAAGCCGAAATAAAAAGGGACATTTAGACAAGGATGACCTCACCCTAATCGGTGCTACCCACTTAGCCTTGCTGCATAGCCCTTGATTTTCGGTCATTCCCGGTTGATGAGGCTCGAGGCTAAGCATTACCTTTTTAGAACATATCACTTAGAATGCTCATCGCCCACCTGACGATGTTCTGAAAGCATTCATCCATACAAGTCCGTCCCGGGTTCGAATGGAACCGAAGGCACTACTCCTACTACATCCATTTTGGAATCACCTCAGGATTAGTAGCGACTAGCCCTTGCACTTCACTGCTCCACCTTCAAATCCAAACTCTTGTTTTCCACACGAAAACGTTCAAAGCGGATCGAAGTGGTTTTCAGGAAATAAATCTCGATCCCGGTCTCTTCGAAACGATCAGGGCATTGGCCAATATTGATAGTCGGTTATTTAACTATTAATTAACATTCACAAACAACATCCAACATAAATAATTTCACCAAATTATTTATTAATCTCAAAATATCTTCACAAGATATATTTCCACTTGTCAACCCTTTTTGAAAACAGTTTTCAAACCATCTTCCTCTCACGGAATACATTCCCCAAATATTTTCTATTTCCATTGAAATCACCATGTACAAACACTTTAGATTTTAAAATAATTTTAAACACTATATTATAAAGTATACTTTAATATTTAAATTAAAAAAAAAACATTTTAATACTTTATTAAAAATATATACTTTAAGAATATTTAAATAAGCTACTTTATAAAATATAAGCTTAATTTTCTCCTTTTAAACATAACACCATGTCACCTTCAAATAATTACTACAATAATAAATTTGAAAAGGACTTACTTTAAAATTTAAACATTAAAAATAATAAATTTTCTAAAACATACTTCTTAAAACAACTTTAAACTTATAAATT
Source organism: Allium cepa (assembly GCA_030765085.1). Classification (NCBI taxonomy): domain Eukaryota; kingdom Viridiplantae; phylum Streptophyta; class Magnoliopsida; order Asparagales; family Amaryllidaceae; genus Allium; species Allium cepa. The sequence continues at coordinate 99,655,886 of CM060934.1, forward strand.
TGTGTTGAAAACGTACTTGGCTATCCAAGGAAATACGCTTTTCTTTCACATCCTTTAAAACTAAATCAATATTTATTTTTAAACAAATTTACCCATTCCTTCAATAAATTCCCACCGTGTATTTATCCTTCCAAATAACCACTGATATACTACTTCACTTTTATAAACCTAGTTTATAGATTTCTTAGTCCCATCCTCCTTTATAATTCCAATTTCAAACACTTAAATCAATTTCAAAATTGATTTCCAAATTACTCCATTTTGAAATATTTCCTTTACGTACTCATTTATTCCAAAACCCAACTTCAGATTTTATTACTTAATTATGATTTAAAATCTTTTAACTGAAAAATGCCAATTTCAGATTTCCCAAATTCCTTTTTTATCCTTTTAAATAAATTTAAACCTTGAATTTTAAAATAAATTCTTTATTCCTTTAGATAATAACACTTGAGTTTTTAAGAAAAATAATTTATTCCCATTTATTCAAAATCTCATTTTTGCATACTTGGAATTTTATTTATTAGAATTCAAAAATCAACTTTTATTCTTTCCCAATTCATTCTTTAATTTATTCAAATTTCTATAATTGTTTACTTAAAATTCTCTTTTATTTTCTTCCAAAAATCCAAATCTATACAATTTGATAACTCGATATATCCAAATATATTCAATCAAACCATAGCATCCAACATTTGAATTTCCAACATAATCTATCACAGATTATCACATAAATCATATCACAAAGTATTAAACAATCCAAATAAATTTGAAGAATCTAGTTGGATCCCTCCAACCTATTTCCCTGCATCAACAGATGTTAGCATAATACTAATTCCATTTCGAGGTGGAATATCGCGGTATAAGGGATTAATATAATATCATCCGCTATTATGCGGTGCATAGGGTCTCATCCGCTATATAATGCGGAAAATCAATCACTCCAATATATAATACTATATATATAATATAGCACATCGAATCAATTCAATCATTCAACCAATTATTTAAATTTAACCATTTAAATTTAAATAGCAATCTAGAAGAGTGAGATCAACTCACCTTTAATTTAATAGCAATCCAGAATCGCGATCCACCAAAGTGAATGCAGCCTGCTCCTCCTTTCCCAAACTTCGCTGCAACGCCAAGTCGAAAACGGAGACATCAAACCCCGTAGCGTTCGCGATTAGGTTTCGCTCGATTGTCTTAATGTCGACTTTGATATGGAAAGAGGGGCGGTCAATTTGAATGAGTTTTGAAATGAGGCAGGGAACAAAAGAAAGTTTGCAGATTGGATTTGAAGCAAAAGGAGGGACGTGGTCCCATTATCTTGTTTGAATCTCGAATTGATATGAACGAGGACTCAGGGTTCGTACTCGGCCCTATTATTATCTCCTCTGTAGATCTGCTGCCATGATTCAATGCTTGAACTTGAGCGGAAAGGAAAAGGGGATGATGCAATTTTGAACGAAAATCGTTTGGCCATTGTATATATTTTCCTTCTTTCTCTGGTTCAAAATAATTTCTTGCGTGATTTTTAAAGAGGAAGTGGGGGAGACAAGATGAGATGCTTGCGTGTAGCAGATGAGCTATAGAAATTTGAAGGAGAAATGAAAAAGTGCTGCGGGTGAAAGAAAGGCAGCTGATGGGAAGGAATTTCAGCTGTGTTGACTAGGATATGTAAATATATATATCTTTGAATTTGAATTTGAATTTAAATTTAAATTTGAATCGTCTCGAAACCATCGCTTAAAATTTTGACATCCTATTGAGTCGTGCCGCTAGGTATTTACAATGTTAAACACCTATTCCGAACACAATGGAAAATGTTTCGAGTCCTAATTCGATCGTATGCAGAAGATAACTTTTTGGACCCAGTTATTATATTATATCTTTGATATAAATTTCACCACGTTTACTTACCGTATGCTCACACAATAACTCTAAATGCTACCAAAATTGAAATCCGATAATAATACAATATTATAGATCCAATGGAACTGGTTTCGTCGAAATCGAAGACTGTGCCTCGGAAGGCTATTTTTGAACATCAATTTAAACGATATATTTTTAAAATTGAACAAACTACTGTTAAATTCAATTTTACCCCTTTATAAGCCTTTGAAATATTTTTGACAAGCTTATAACTCTATATTTTATATTTTACCCAATTACAAATTATGTAATTCAAAAGTCAAATTTTCCAATAAATCATTATATCTTAGATCCTGAATTTACTTTATAAATGAAAACCATACTTTCCATATTCAAAATCAATTCATAATCCAAATCAAATATTTAAATCCATTTAAATATTTTAAATTAACCGTTCAAAAAAAATCCGGGTCGTTACATTCCTCCCCCTTAAAAGAATTTCATCCCGGAAATTACTAAGGCAGACGAATGTCCCAAACCCCCTACTTACTAAAACATACTTAATGAAAATCCCATATTCACTTTTCTTAACCTTTAGTTCCAACTAAAAAATTAGTTTCATTTTCCATTTCCAAAATTCCTTAGTCAATTCCAATTTGAAATCGTTTTGTCGCTAACAAAAATTTTTACAAAAAATTTCTAACTCCCAAAATTTTCGGAAATTTTTTGCATAGTCTCCTTTGTACGGATGAGCTTTTGCAATTTGACAAGAGATATAAATATATATGCATCGGCCCACACGGTCGGAAAAACAAAAAAATGAAGAATAGTTCGTATTTCCTAACTTTGGTTGCGTTGGCGTACCTCTATTTAGCATTTTTAAGCAAGCGGCTTATTTATTTATCATTTTGCGCGTCCAAATCCAGCCATACGGCTTCTCTATACCTGTACTTAGTTAATTCAAACATGTAAGTATAAAATATATGCAACTCACTAACATTTATTTACTTTCAATAGCTAGACACATGCACTTCATAAGCAATGTACACTAAACAATACCCATACGTAATTTATAAGATTCCGACACCAATTTCAATTTCTTACAACCAATTCTTAAATTATTATTTTCAATTTTAAGTGATTTACACTCACCTTCGTCCATTCAATTCATTCTAAGCAAAACAACTCATATTTATTTCAATTGATTCAGAAATCAATTTTATTTACTGCCAATGTTTCATAGAATTTTATTTTCTTCCATTTCGTCGAACGACCCATTTTCTTATGCACTTCGACGATATTCATGTGAATAAGTAAGTACTTAAGCCTTAACCATTTTAAATTGATCTCAACTCAATTTATATAAATTTCATTCCATTTTAAATTTATTAACAATCCATGCATTCTTATTTTCACTTCATTTTTAATTTTATCTATTTACTTACATTCCATTTCATCATTCAAACAGGTTCTATTCAAAACCATTTCATAAAGCTCACTAACAACCATTTAACAATTTGCTTAAGTTAACAACTTAAGTTCATCTCCATTTTCAATTAAATTCCATTCATTAAATCCAATTAGTATATTCATTCAATCCATTTTAAACTTTATTTCACATTTTCATTTCGCTTCTGAACTTATTTTATTAATAACAAGACCATTTTAATTTTAGTTCCACTCCTATGAATTTTATTTGCAATTCAAACCATTTCTGTTTTAATCCAACTTCATATCATTTCACCGTATTTCAATCATATTCAATTCACTTAGCACTTCTAAGTTTAATTTAATTTATAACTTAAGTTTAACTTCACAAAATACATTTTTAACTCATAATCCAGTTTTTATCCGACCAATCAAAATTCCATTAACATACTCACTTAACTAGTTTATTCAAATTAGTTCATTCCCCACTTTTAATTCAATATTTGATTTTTTTTTCTTTCAAAAATCACTTCACTTAATTTTCTTGAGTTCAATCTATTTTATAATTCAAGTTTTGGGATTTTTATTCATTTCCCAAAATACAAAACAATTTTATTTTGGCTTCTTCATTTCACTTCTAAGTTTTATAAGTCACAACTTATTTATATCCATACTTTCATCCATCACAATCAATCTTGTTCACTTTTTACTTTTTAACTCGAGATTATATATTTTATTTAGCCAAGAATATATTTTTATTCAATGGGTTTTCAATTCTTTTATAAGCCATCAAAATCTATTTATTCCCATTCAATCTTATTCAACTAAACTCTAGTTAAATCTAACCCCATACCATTCTTTGACTTCACACAATTCATTTACATTTTATTAAGTAAGAGCTTAATTTCATTTAATGTATCCACCACGTGATACAATTCCATTTCAATTATATCTCAATTTTAATTCAAATACAGCCACAATCTATTATTAAACTTGGCCTAAGTTCATTTAATTCGACTTACTCTTCTAATTTATTAACTTTTTACAAGTTAATTTCATTTCAGGAAATTTTCAAGCTTTATAAATTTCCAAACATGCTTATAATCCATAACATTTTTAGTTAAACCTCTAGAGTTTAAACCATTACTTAGACAATCGAAACATTTTAAACCAATTCCAGAGCCTTCAATAATCACTTAAGTATTTCAAAAATCATTTGAAATCAGTTATATCCAAAATCCTTTGCATTTCTAAAATCAACCCAACTTTTCTAACAATTTCAATTCAAAACAATTTGGTGGCAATTCCTCTTTTGGAAACTCGAAAATGAATATCGATGATGCTGCAGTCATCACCGAAGCTATTTTCTAGGAAATGATAGAGATTTAAATGCTTTTATCTCTTTAAAAGCCTTTCAAATATTTTTAAATTTCAAATCTCACCAGATCTCAAATCTAATTCAAAAGTATTTCCCAAATGATATCACTATATTTTTTCCAAAACCTGTGATAACCCGAATTTTTTCTCATCTGTAATCAATTAACGAACTGGGTTAATTAATAGAATATTGAATTATAAATTGGACAAATGAATCTAATCAGATAAATATTTATATTTTTAATTGTTTTGTATATATATATACACAGATTTTAAATAAAATTATTGATTACAAATTTAATTTGTGTTGCTTAATACATACATATATTTGAGTTGATTCCAAAATAAGACTTTAAATTTAAATGAATTTGAATCTGGATTAAAATCTAAAAGATAAGATCTTAAAATAAATTGGATACAACATATATATATATGATTTCATCAAAACATAATTCGTTTATATTATTTTCTTTAAGATATTTTATATGGATTAAGGGAAGTAATTAAAAATAGATTTATGTAAGAGAAGTTAAATATTTAGAAAATACTTAAGGTAATTATAAAAGTATATATATATATATATATATATATAAATTGACATCATAATAAATAACAATGTAAGCTAATTATATGCATTATGACAAATGTAAATCACTTATGATGACATTTGTAGAAATTCTAACAAGTGTTATGAACTTGTTTTAAATTATAAATAAAAGGTATAAGGAAATAACACATTTATATTCCTTCTCATTTTCTTTTTCAATCTTTATCTTCCAAAACAAAGAAAGAAAAAAAAAGCAAATCAGCAAACTAATTCACAAACCTAGGCAGATCAAAGCAAAACCGATTCAGAGTAATTTTAAAATTGGAAATCTTAAATCTTGGAAGCAATGGTAAATATAGTGATTGAAACTCAAATCTGATTAGCAAGTCTGTAGCCATCTTTCAAAACTAAGGTTTCAAATGCAAACCGAGAATTCATGGCCAAGCATTCCAATTTTCAATCCAGCTTTGAAGTCTCTGCATTTCTAAAAACTGTGAGTAATCTTAACTTGGTTCCTCTGTTTTTTTTTAAAAATGCCTGAGATCAAATCTTTTCTTTTCCTGAAATGCAAAATTTCTTTATTAACTTATGCATGCAAGAATTATGAGCAGAATCATTTTGAATATACCTGTGGGATAGAAGAAGAGGGCATGTCTGGGTATATAAGTGATTTCTATGAATGGATATGCATGCATCATCATAATCTAACAATAAATAAATCTACCTTCTTGAAAATCAAATTTCTAATTTATAACTGAATTATCCTTCTCTATTTGACTACAAAGAAAGAAAAAAAAAGAAAAAAAAAACTGAAAGTGGGTTGAACAAAAGCAAGTTTTAGATCAGAATATTTAAACCAGGCCACTGTCTTCATTTAGGTGAGCAAACTTTCAAAATTTATGTGTGTAAATTGGTTTGCATGTGATAAAATTTGAGTAATGACTTGGAATGTAGTTGATATGAATAATAATATGTTTCATGTTGATAAATATAGAGCTATATCAATATGCAGATATATGCATATGTTTGTATACATCATCTCTGTCATACTGGAAGTTCAAAATTTCCAAAGACATCTAATTGATCATTGTACAATCGAATCTAGGCTCTGATATCAGAAGGAGGAATGTTTGTAATATGTTAACATTTTGTTTAAAAATAGATTCGAGTGGAATTATTGAGTAATTGTTTTAAATATACGAATTATAGTGAAAAATTTAACAAGGTCAAGAATTCGATCATCATATTTTCAGATTTTGATCATATGATTAGAATTGCCATGAAAAATGATAAATTTTAAAAACAAAATCATGATTTTTAATTTAGTATTGGCTGTGAATTGTCGAGATGAACGGAAATGCTTTAATTGTCGATTTCTCGATGTTGAACGAGGGGGTGGTCATCGGAATTAGAGCTGAAGGTAGCTCTTAGATGGACGATTGCTGGAAAAATATTCATGAGGGTTCTTGATGGCCGTGGTAGCCGGAGGTGGTCGGAGTAGGGTTTAACAGCTTGTATTTGTCATCGTGAGTTTTGGGATTGGCTCGTCATCACCAAAGGATCGAGATGAAGGGGGCCTAAGGAATCGGACGCAGCATGTCTTGATGCGTCTCTGAGTGAAGTAGCACGACCTCTGGTTATCTGAGTTGTCACCGGTGAGGCATTTTTGTAACGGTGATGTGGTTCCAGGGAGGGGTGACAGATCGATTTTTGAGTTGGGGAAAACGACGTTGATCTGGGTGCTTGTCTGTGGTGAAGTGGTCTTCAGCGATCTGTTGGGGCCGGAATGGTTGGTCGGAGGAGGGAGGGTGGTCTGTACACGTGCATGTGCACGTTTGGAATTTGGGACGATCAATAGTTTTGGGGAAGATGGAATGGGATCGGGTCAAACTCGAGGAATCTATACGGTTTGTCTCGAAGTATTTCTGTAGAAGCAAGTACTCGTGTATGGCATGGGGAAATAGTGAATTAGCTCGGGTTATTCCATCAATTTGTTCAGGTTTCGACTTTTAAATAAATCTGTTTTCAGATTTTAAGTTTTAAAGTGGATTAGTATCCAGATTTTTAAGGGGTAAAGGAAGTATGCAAAGTAGTAAAAGCGAAGGGTTTAACAATACTAAGGTCTTAAATAATTAAGTTTTTAAAAGGAATATTTTGCTAAATCTTGAAGTGTGCTTCAAATAAGTTTTTTTTAGTGTATTATTTAACAAGTTTTAAGTATGTGTCTAGAGAAATGGAATCTATATTTTCCAAAGTAAAAGCAATTAAAGTTAATCGCTTATTAAATTAACAAGAGTTAATTAATCTAAAATTAATAATCCAAGGGGTAATTACTTAATATAAGTAATAAAGGAATAGTTAATGAATGTGTTTAAAGGATCACTAACTAATGATTATGAGATAATTAGTTAAGATAATTAATTTGAGATAATTAATTTAATGAATTAATTAAGGATAGTCCTACGTGGTAATTGGTTAAGTATAACTATTAAACATAATTACTTAGAGAAGTAATTAATGGATAATCATTAAATGTAATTGATCAATTGAATAAAAAGGGGAATTTCTAAATGAAGTAATTAGTGAATAATTACTTCAGTAAAAGTAATTAAAGATTTAATCACTTAATATAATAATAAAAAAATGATTAATTAAATGATAATTAATCAGTGTAAGTGGTTATAGGATAATCAATTTGAGAAATTAATTAAGGATAAACGAAATAAATCGTTATTAATTACTTTATAAAAGTAATTTAGGGATCAGTTGATGTGATGGGGAAAGGCTAATTTATTAAGAATTAATTACTTATTGAAATTAAAGGATAATTATCAAAGGTGATTAATTACGATGGATAATTTAAGGATGATTAATTAATTTGTATGTAATTAATATTAAGTAAAGGAAATCTTAGTGATTCAAGATGAGTAATTAATTTAATTAGAGATGAATTAAATTAATTTTTAATAATGTCCATCCTTCTTATGAATGATTGAATGATGATTTAATGCTTTGAATTGATTGATATCCCTGATATGAAATGCTTTGTTATATGATAGGTTTTGGGTGGATAATGATAATGTGGATATCTGTAGATGATGAATTGCAGTGAAAATGACATCTTTTATTTTAAAAAGTTAAGTTATATTTCACTTGAATAACTTGGGATAGGATGGTATCGAATTTGAAGAGACCGGAGTCGGGTGTCAGAAAATACCCGAAACCACTTCGATTCTTTATAGATATGTGAAATCAACAGGCTGGTATGAAATGACTTAAATGAATTTGACCGTTAATCTAAGTTATGGTACTTAGATATTGATGTGTGATATCAATGATGTTTATAACTAATTTTGAATTTGTAAATTGATACTAGTACCCTGGATTTATATAAGTTGTATGCTTTTGTCATTCATGTTAGATGGGTTTACTCACGCTGGTTTCCAGCCTGACCCGGGTGTTACTTCGATGTAATGCTCGGGTCAGACCGAGTATTACAGATTTTCAGGTAAGGACGTTCTGGAACTCAGGAGGCGAGCTGGAGGGCTGAAGCATATGGAGTATTTTACCGCTGTGATATATTAGTGTGTAATTTGGACATGCTGTTTAGACTGTCCAGTGTTGTGTGTATGATGTAACTCTGATATTTTAAAGTGTAATTGACAGATACAGTTTTCTTTTGTATAACTGTTATTATTATTTGCTATTATATTTTGATCCGCTACGAATGTGAGGTTTCTGTGACTGGTTCCTGTTTTCTTCTTCTTTCCCTTTCTTCTTTTCTCTAACTATCTGGAATTTTCAGGATTGAAATTTTCGGGTCGTTACATTTGGTATCAAAGTGAGGTTAAGTGAGAACCTTGGCTCTGTTGGGATTAATCATTTAGGATAGGGTAAGTAGTACCCTAAAATGAGTTGAGTGTATACATATATATATAAGAGAGCGTACTTGTTATTTTCTTATATAAAGGTCTTTAAATGATTTCAAAAGTAAATGAATCTTATATAAGATATAGATTATCTATTATATTTAGGAAATTGGTTATAGTATTAATTAAATTAAAAAGCAATAGTAAGAATTAAGTGGTAATAGAATTACAACCAAATTGAAATTAAATTAAAGACAAGTTTGAATTGAATTCAAACATAAATTAAATCTTGAAATTGGAAAAGGTTTCAGGATCAGGATAATAAATTAATTTATGTCATTAATTGAACTTTATTTAATGAGATTATTTAATGGATAATAATTGGAAATGATAAATTAAGAGGAAGTTACTTAATGAAGTAACTAGAGGTAAGTAATTTGAAGAACAATTACTTAATGAAGGTAATTAAGAAATAAGTTAATTACCGAATGTAATTAATTAGAATTAATTGATGATGTAATTAATTTAAAGAAATAATAAATAATATTATTTAATGCATTTGAATGAAATGATCCTATTTCAAACAAGAGTGTTTGAAAATTTAAAGTAGTTTGTTTTAAATTGAAAACCAAAGGTGGTTTAAAATTTTAAAGTAAAATATGTAAAAGAAATTAATATGTATATATGTGAATATACATAATATAAAAGGGTGGTTTGAAATAAACTCTAAATGGTGAGTTTTGAATTTGGAATAAGATTTGAAACCCAAAGTGATAAGTTTTTGAATTTAATAAGTGGGAAGATTATTTATGAAAAGTTTAAAATTTGAAATGAAAGTTCAAATTGGGTAAGGTTGACTGAATTAAGTGAATTAAAATTAACTTGGAAGAAGTTAAATATGTTGGAATGTTCAACCTGATTCGTAAATTTTGAGATGAAATTAAGATTTAACTTGGAAAGTTAAATGGTTGATTTGAATTAGGGGGGTTGAGTGATCTCAAATTGGGTTTGAGATTTGAAAATTGTAAATTGATGGATGTTTTAAGATGAATTAGAGTATATCATCCTATTGTTGTTAAAAATATTTAAGTTGTGAATTAGATTTGTTTAAATGAATGAGAAATGGAGTATGGTAATCCATTGTTGGAATAAAAAGGTAAATTGATTTAAAGGAATTAAATCAACATTTGAAGTTTTAACTTGAATTTATATAATTCAAGATGGTTTAAATTTGAAATTTAAAATTAGTTCAAATTGAATTTGATTTTAATTGATTGAAATTGCGATTGAAGATGTATGAGTATAAGATTCAAATGGAAATTGAATTGGATTAATTTGAAACAATTTGAAATTGAAGTAGGCTCAATTTGAAATTAAGTCCGAATTGATTTGAATAATTTGGAATTGTAATTAAAGTTGAATAAGTTTAAAATTCAAATGGAATTTAAATTTAATTTGGGAGGAAATCAAAAATAATTCAACTTAATTTGGAAATGGAAATTTGAAATTGGGATTAATTCAAAATGGAGTTGAAATGGATTGGAATTGAAGCGGGTTCAATTGAATGGATATTAGTCCAAAGTGATTGGAATAACTTGGAATTGTAATTAAAGTTGAATATGTTTATAATCAAACGGAATTTGATTTAAATTAGAAAAGGAGTTGAGAATTAATTCAACTTGAATTGGGAATGAATCAATTTCAATGGAAATTGGAGATTATTTAAATTGGAGTTGGGTCAATTTAAATGGAAATGTAAATTTAAGTTGAATTAGTGAGAATGGAGATTGGGAAGTGAACAGTTTTGACTTTGGACTATTTTTAATATAAATTGTTTTAATATAAACCTATTTTCTAAGCTATTAATTATATAGACAACCTTTCTTTTAAAAGCCAAACTATCTTATATTTGATTTACAATTAGTTTTGAAACTGTTTAACAACTCTCCAACTGTTTTATAAACTAATTACTATTTTACAAAACTAATTTCTATCTTACTATTATTTTGCAATTATCTAAAATTTCTATAATTATTTAACTATTTTCTAACTATTTTGCACCTATTTTGCAAACTAGTAATTATTTTCCAACTACTTATTTATTTTTAACTTTTCAAGCTATTTTCTAAATTTAAACTGGACATAGTTTAAATTGTTCTTGGTTAAATACCCAATCGAGATAAGAATAAAGGTGATAATCCAAATGGATTGAAGCAATTGAGAGTAAGTGAATGAAGTGAATGTGAATAGAAAGAGAATTAATTTGGCTAATAACCAATAAAGATAAATACGTAGGGTGTACGTATATTATTCTATTCGCATAGTGATTTGATTCAGATTCGAGCACAAAATTTCGAGATTGTATGTCGATCCGAGTTGGGATTTTTTTCACTCGATTTTCGATGGCGAACCTGGATATGGATTGTTGATTGGTTCTGGATATTCTCTATCATATTTATGACTATGCAAGGAGAATGACGGTTTCTGATCAAGAAACCAGATCTGTGTCCGCACTAGGAAGTCAGGTGGACGATACTAGTTCGGAAATGAAATTGTGTGATCGAGTGAGCGATCAGATTGGTATAGCGTATGAATGATTTGTGTACATCGTACGGATTTGAATGAAATTGATATTGAAAATAATAATCAAATTTGAATATTTGATTTTGAGTAAACAGAGTTAAATATCTTTGTTTTATAAAATGATACTCCCCTTGTTGAATCTTTTGCCAGAAGAAAAGGGTTTTTGGAAATGTTTGAAGTATAAAAGGAGTTTATACAAGTTTGAAATGATCTAAAGTTTAAAATGATTTTATATATCTGAATATATATATAAAGGATCATATGAGAATTTTGGAAAAAAAGGGTTTTGGGAAACTTTGGATTTGGAAAAGGCTTTTGATTTTTGGGTAAAATCAATATGAGAATTTGAAAAGCCTAGTTTGAGAATTATCGATTTTGGAATAATCGATTTTGTGTAAAGGAGCTTTGTATGAGATCATACTAGGTGTATGATTTAAAGGTACTATATATGTATAGTATAAAATGTTTTGATGATGCTCTGGGGAAAAAGGCGCTCCCTTGGAATGGACTTCTCAGGAGTACTACCGGGTAGTGTTGCCTTGAGCCCCAAGGGGGGGGGTTCTAAAGTTGATCCTGTGAGGAGTCCGGACAAAACTAGTTCCTGAGGATTTTTGGGTAGCGAAAGTCGAGGGCGCTGATGCCTACAGGGGAATTTGGGTTATGCTATGACAACAGGGTAACTCGATGTCACTGCGATCTACTGTGGGGACCATAGCGAAAATCGTGTGGAGGATGAGCGCCAACGGTCTACACTTGATTTTGCCGGGAAGGCAACGCAACATCGGTAGACTGCGATCTATGGTCAAGTGGAGTAGAGAAGTTTCATTCTTTTGGCAGCGAAATTCGAGGGCGCTGATGCCTACAGTTATATGGATTTTTGCTATGATAGCTACGTAACCCCAGTTGTAACTGCGATCTGTAGCGGGTTCCATGGTGTAATCGAGAGGCGCCGAGGCCTATAGTTATCTGTGGATTTTGTTGGGACGGCAACGTAACCATCGGGTTAACTGCGACCATGGATGGGGGTGATGATTTCCAGAGCATTCTCACCAAAGATATATCCTCTATTTTCAAAACCGTTTTCTATATTTTTAATAAATTATTTTTTTCAAGTATTTTCATTGGGTGTTGAAAACGGGTCTGCCAAGCACTTGTAGATTTTCAGTCTTACGCCTGATCAACGTATGACCGAATTTCTGTGAGAACAAGGATGGACTGGTTGATACATCAAGTTATAAAATTATTTTTATAAAAACTATTTTTGTAATATTATATATGTTTTAAAATGTCTTTAAAACAATCAAAGGAAAATTTATCTGATTTTAAGCATTTTAGTAAAATCAAGCTCGTTCCTTTTCGAGGACGAAAAGATTCTAAGGGGGGAGGAATGTGATAACCCGAATTTTTTCTCATCTGTAATCAATTAACGAACTGGGTTAATTAATAGAATATTGAATTATAAATTGGACAAATGAATCTAATCAGATAAATATTTATATTTTTAATTGTTTTGTGTATATATATATATACACAGATTTTAAATAAAATTATTGATTACAAATTTAATTTGTGTTGCTTAATACATACATATATTTGAGTTGATTCCAAAATAAGACTTTAAATTTAAATGAATTTGAATCTGGATTAAAATCTAAAAGATAAGATCTTAAAATAAATTGGATACAACATATATATATATATATATATATATATATATATATGATTTCATCAAAACATAATTTGTTTATATTATTTTCTTTAAGATATTCTATATGGATTAGGGAAAGTAATTAAAAATAGATTTGTGTAGGAGAAGTTAAATATTTAGAAAATACTTATGGTAATTATAAAAGTATATATATATAAATTGAAATCATAATGAATAACAATGTAAGCTAATTCTATGCATTATGAAAAATGTAAATCACTTATGATGACATTTGTAGAAATTCTAACAAGTGTTATGAACTTGTTTTAAATTATAAATAAAAAGTATAAGGAAATAACACATTTATATTCCTTCTCATTTTCTTTTTCAATCTTCATCTTCCAAAACAAAGAAAGAAAAAAAATGCAAATCAGCAAACTAATTCATAAACCTAGGCAGATCAAAGCAAAACCGATTCAGAGTAATTTTAAAATTGGAAATCTCAAATCTTGGAAGCAATGGTAAATATAGTGGTTGAAACTCAAATCTGATTAGCAAGTCTGTAGCCATCTTTCAAAACTAAGGTTTCAAATGCAAACCGAGAATTCATGGCCAAGCATTCCAATTTTCAATCCAGCTTTGAAGTCTCTGCATTTCTAAAAACTGTGAGTAATCTTAACTTGGTTCCTCTGTTTTTTTTAAAAAATGCTTGAGATCAAAACTTTTCTTTTCCTGAAATGCAAAATTTCTTTATTAACTTATGCATGCAAGAATTATCAGCAGAATCATTTTGAATATACCTGTGGGATAGAAGAAGAGGGCATGTCTGGGTATATAAGTGATTTCTGTGAATGGATATGCATGCATCATCATAATCTAACAATAAATAAATCTACCTTCTTGAAAATCAAATTTCTAATTTATAACTGAATTATCCTTCTCTATTTGACTGCAAAGAAAGAAAAAAAAAGAAAAAAAACTGAAAGCAGGTTGAACAAAAGCAAGTTTTAGATCAGAATATTTAAACCAGGCCACTGTCTTCATTTAGGTGAGAAAACTTTCAAAATTTATGTGTGTAAATTGGTTTGCATGTGATAAAATTTGAGTAATGACTTGGAATGTAGTTGATATGAATAATAATATGTTTCATGTTGATAAATATAGAGCTATATCAATATGCAGATATGTGCATATGTTTGTATACATCATCTCTGTCATACTGGAAGTTCAAAATTTCCAAAGACATCTAATTGATCATTGTACAATCGAATCTAGGCTCTGATGTCTGAAGGAGGAATGTTTGTAATATGTTAACATTTTGTTTAAAAATAGATTCGAGTGGAATTATTGAGTAATTGTTTTAAATATATGAATTACAGTGAAAAATTTAACAAGGTCAAGAATTCAATCGTCATATTTTCATATTTTGATCATATGATTAGAATTGCCATCAAAAATGATAAATTTTAAAAACAAAATCATGATTTTTAATTTAGTATTGGCTGTGAGTTGTCGAGATGAACGGAAATGCTTTAATTGTCGATTTCTCGATGTTGAACGAGGGGGTGGTCATCGGAATTGGAGCTGAAGGTAGCCCTTAGATGGACGATTGCTGGAAAAATATTCATGAGGGTTCTTGATGGTCGTGGTAGCCGGAGGAGGTCGGAGTAGGGTTTAAGAGCTTGTATTTGTCATCGTGAGTTTTGGGATTGGCTCGTCATCACCAGGGGATCGAGATGAAGGGGGCCTAGGGGATCGGACGCAGCATGTCTTGATGCGTCTCTGAGTGAAGTAGCACGACCTCTGGCTATCTGAGTTGTCACCGGTGAGGCATTTTTGTATCGGTGATGTGGTTCCAGGGAGGGGTGACGGTTAGATTTTTGAGTTGGGGAAAACGACGTTGATCTGGGTGCTTGTCTGTGGAGAAGTGATCTTCAGCGATCTGTTGGGGCCGGAATGGTTGGTCGGAGGAGGGAGGGTGGTCTGTACACGTGCATGTGCACATTTGGAATTTGGGACGATCGATAGTTTTGGGGAAGATGGAATGGGATCGGGTCGAACTCGAGGAATCTATATGGTTTGTCTCGAAGTATTTTTGTAGAAGCAAGTACTCGTGTATGGCATGGGGAAATAGTGAATTAGCTTGGGTTATTCCATCAATTTGTTCAGGTTTCGACTTTTAAATAAATCTGTTTTCAGATTTTAAGTTTTAAAGTGGATTAGTATCCATATTTTTAAGGGGTAAAGGAAGTATGCAAAGTAGTAAAAGCGAAGGGTTTAACAATACTAAGGTCTTAAATAATTAAGTTTTTAAAAGGAATACTTTGTTAAATCTTGAAGTGTGTTTCAAATAAGTTTTTTAGTGTATTATTTAACAAGTTTTAAGTAAGTGTCTAGAGAAATGGAATCTATATTTTCCAAAGTAAAAGTAATTAAAGTTAATCACTTATTAAATTAACAAGAGTTAATTAATCTGAAATTAATAATCCAAGGGGTAATTACTTAATATAAGTAATAAAGGAATAGTTAATGAATGTGTTTAAAGGATCACTTAACTAATGATTATGAGATAATTAGTTAAGATAATTAATTTGAGATAATTAATTTGATGAATTAATTAAGGATAGTCCTACGTGGTAATTGGTTAAGTATAACTATTAAACATAATTACTTAGAGAAGTAATTAATGGATAATCATTAAATGTAATTGATCAATTGAATAAAAAAGGGAATCTCTAAATGAAGTAATTAGTGAATAATTACTTCAGTAAAAGTAATTAAAGATTTAATCACTTAATATAATAATAATAATAATATATGATTAATTAAATGATAATTAATCAGTGTAAGTGGTTATAGGATAATCAATTTGAGAAACTAATTAAGGATAAACGAAATAAATCGTTATTAATTACTTTATAAAAGTAATTTAGGGATCAGTTGATGTGATGGGGAAAGGCTAATTTATTAAGAATTAATTACTTATTGAAATTAAAGGATAATTATCAAAGGTGATTAATTACGATGGATAATTTAAGGATGATTAATTAATTTGTATGTAATTAATATTAAGTAAAGGAATCTTAGTGATTCAAGATGAGTAATTAATTTAATTAGAGATGAATTAAATTAATTTTTGATAATGATCCATCCTTCTTATGAATGATTGAATGACGGTTTAATGCTTTGAATTGATTGATATCCATGATATGAAATGCTTTGTGATATGATAGGTTTTGGGTGGATAATGATAATGTGGATATCTGTAGATGATGAATTGCAGTGAAAATGACATCTTTTATTTTAAAATGTTAAGTTATATTTCACTTGAATAACTTGGGATAGGATGGTATCGAATTCGAAGAGACCGGAGTCGGGTGTCAGAAAATACCCGAAACCACTTCGATTCTTTATAGATATGTGAAATCAACAGGCTGGTATGAAATGACTTAAATGAATTTGACCGTTAATCTAAGTTCTTGTACTTAGATATTGATGTGTGATATCAATGATGTTTATAACTAATTTTGAATTTGTAAATTGATACGAGTATCCTGGATTTATATAAGTTGTATGCTTTTGTCATTAATGTTAGATGAGTTTACTCACGCTGGTTTCCAGCCTGACCCGGGTGTTACTTTGATGTAATGCTCGGGTCAGACCGAGTATTACAGATTTTCAGGTAAGGACGTTCTGGAACTCAGGAGGCGAGCTGGAGGGTTGAAGCGTATGGAGTACTTTACCGCTGTGATATATTAGTGTGTAATTAGGACATGTTGTTTAGACTGTCCAGTGTTGTGTGTATGATGTAACTCTGATATTTTAAAGTGTAATTGACAGATACAGTTTTCTTTTGTTTTACTGTTATTATTATTTGCTATTATATTTTGATCCGCTACGAATGTGAGGTTTCTGTGACTGGTTCCTGTTTTCTTCTTCTTTCTCTTTCTTCTTTTCTCTAATTATCTGGAATTTTCAGGATTGAAATTTTCGGGTCGTTACAAAACCCAAAGGAATTTAACTTTTCCCAAAATTCCAAATTCCAAATTTTGTCAATTCATATTCAAATATTTCTCTAAAATGTTATTTTAAATTATAAATTACATTCATAATTCTCACTTACAATTTAATTATGCAATATGAATTTACTTCTTAGCTTTCGGTTATGATTTCAATTTCTTATTCAATTTTACACAACAATGATAATAATTTAATATTATCATTCCTAACAATCAAGCAATCATATATATCTAAAATAATTTATAAAAATTATTTCTTTTATGCACAAAAATAATTTGGGTAAAATTATTTCATTTACCCTATTTTAAAATAATACCGTGTCGATTTATCTTGTTTAAGAGTTTAGAGACTCCTATCGATGACATGACATCCTACGCATCGACCAGAATCCATAAACACTCAACCCATAAGTCAACACAATATAAAACAACTTTTATATTCACTAACAGATACGTGCTCATATCTATTAATACACTCAAACTCTTTTCTAGAGTACTACGAACTCTATTTAATGAGTAATTCCCACCAGTGCCAAGGTTCTCGCTTAACCTTCAGCTCTGATACCACTGTAACAACCCGCAAACCCGTACCCCTTAGCTCAATGCTATTTTCCAACATATCAACTCAAGGTGAACGGAAAATACGAACCGTTAGAGCTGAAGAAGAAGGAGGTAGAAGAAGAAAATAGAAAACAACATCAGAATCTAAACATCACAGCGGAATAAAATATAATAGATAATAAATGATCTTTACAAAAAAAAAAAATATTTATATATTATATCATCAGAGTACACATAACACTCAACTGGATAGTAATCATAACCTGTCCTCACCAAACAGAATACACAGCTAATCAACACAGCGGAATATTTAAAACAAGTACGAAAGTACGTATCGTCATCCAGCTCGTCTCCTGTGCTCCTTAGCATCCTTTCCTATATTCTATAATACTCGGTCTAACCCGAGCATTATAGTTAAATAACACCCAAGCCAGTCTGGAAAACCAGCGTGAGAAATCACACTCAAATTGATTATTAAAGTTCCAAAAATCCTTTGAAAATCAAAAGCACCTCGTAAGACCACGCCACAAATAAACATGTCGGGTTTTTACCTTACGATAGTTAAAACATTTATTATAAATTCCTCTGATATTATAATAGTGTGTATATACAAATACTTATTCAAATAGCCGAAATTGTTACATTAATTAAATTCCAACATACTAGCCACAAAGTGGGTTCTACAAACAAAAACCGTGAAAGGCGCGTAGGGAGAATGGATTTCCAACTAATGACTAGGCATTGGGGTACCACCTATCACAGTACGTGGCCTAGATCACCGTACCGAGGATTACTCCCAATCTCCTGCAACACAAGACCGGGACTACGCCTTACTGGATAATCCAGAGTAAGATGACCCTGCGGTTGGGATCAGCAACCGCCCACTAAGCAGAAATAAAAAGGGACATCTAGACAGGGATGACCTCACCCTAATGGGTGTTACCCACTTAGCATTGCTGCATAACCCCTAATTTTCATTCATTCCCGGTTGATGAGGCTCGAGGCTAAGCGTTACCTTTTTAGAACATATCACTTAGAATGCTCGTCGCCCACCAGATGATGTTCTGAAAGCATTCATCCATACAAGTCCGTCCCAGGTTCGAACGGAACCGAAGGCACTACTCCTACTACATCCATTTTGGAATCACCTCAGGATTAGTAGCAACTAGCCCTTTTACTTCACTGCTCCACCTTCGAATCCAAACTGTTGTTTTCCATACGAAAACGTTCAAACCGGATCGAAGTGGTTTTCAGGAAATAAATCCCGATCCCGGTCTCTTCGAAGCGGTCAGCGGATTGGCCAATATTGATAATAAATAATTTCACCAAATTATTTATCAATGTCAAAATATCTTCACAAGTTATATTTCCACTTGTCAACCCTTTTTTAAAACAGTTTTCAAACCATCTTCCTCTCACGGAATACATTCCCCAAATATTTTCAATTTCCACTAAAATCACCAAGTACAAACACTTTAGATTTTAAAATAATTTTAAACACTATATTATAAAATATACTTTAACATCTAAATTTAAAAAAAACTACTTTAATACTTTATTAAAAATATATACTTTAAAAATATTTAAAATAAAGCTACTTTATAAAATATAAACTAAATTTTTTCTTTTTAAAACATAATACCAAGTCACCTTTAGGTAATTACTACTATAATAAATTTGAAAAAGACTTACTTTAAAATTTAAACATTAAAAATAATAAATTTTCAAAAACGTACTTCTTAAAACAACTTTTAACTTATACTTATAAATTTGTGTTGAAAACGTACTTGGCTATCCAGGGAAATACGCTTCTCATTCACATCCTTTAAAAATAAATCACTATTTATTTTTAAACAAATTTACCCATTCCTTTAATAAATTCGCACCGTGAATTTATCCTTCCAAATATCCACTGATATATTACTTCACTTTTATAAACCCAGTTTATAAATTTCTTAGTCCCATCCTCCTTTATAATTCCAATTTCAAACACTTAAATCAATTTCAAAATTGATTTCCAAATTACTCCATTTTGAAATAATTTCCTTTACTTACTCATTTATTCCAAAACCCATTAACTTCAGAATTTATTTCTTAATTATGATTTAAAATCTTTTAACGGAAAAATACCAATTTCAGATTTCCAAATTCCTTCTTTATCCTTTTTAATAAGTTTGAACCTTGAATTTTAAAATAAATTCTTTATTCCTTTCGATAATAACACTTGAGTTTTTAAGAAAAATTACTTATTCCCATTTATTCAAAATCTCATTCTCCCGTACTTGGAATTTTATTTATTAGAATTCAAAAATCAACTTTTATTCTTTCCCAATTCATTCTTTAATTTATTCAAATTCCTATCATTGTTTACTTAAAATTCTCTTTTATTTTCTTCCAAAAATCCAAATCTATACAATGTGATAACTCGATATATCCAAATATATTCAATCAAACCATTGCATCCAACATTTGAATTTCCAACATAATCTATCACAGATTATCACACAAACCATATCACAGAGTATTAAACATTCCAAATAAATTTGAGGAATCCAGTTGGATCCCTCCAACCTGTTTCCCTGCATCCACAGATGTTAGCACAATACCAATTCCACTTCGAGGTGGAATATCGCGGTATATGGGATTAATATAATATCATCCGCTATTATGCGGCGCATAGGGTCTCATCCGCTATATAATGCAGAAATCAATCATTCCAATATATACTACTATATATAATATAGAACATCAAATCAATTCAATCGTTCAACCAATTATTTAAATTTAACCATTTAAATTTAAATAGCAATCCAGAAGAGTGAGATTAACTCACCTTTGATTTTATTTTTGCCATCCACTTCAATCTCGACTTGACTTCACCATGATTTTAGACCTTGTACAATATTATGTTATTTATTAACATCCATCGAATAATTGATTTCCTTTAAATAAATTATTTTTAGTAACTAGATAAATTAAATAGGTTAAATAAACAAATAGCTCAACAAAACTATTATCTTTAAAATAAACTAGCAAACTTAAAATGTGTAAATGTATTTCTATTTATTTTTGAAACTTTATATGTATTTATAAGAAATAATCTATATAGATTAAAATCTAACCTATATATAAACTCCTATATTAAATTTCTGTTTACTGTAAATTTTAGAAAAGAAAAACTGTTAATATTTCCCTGCTAATAATTATATATTTTATACACATGGATATAGGTTTGAAAATACTGTTTTCTAACTCACTAATATACATTTATTGATTACTTATATAAAAATTAAAACCTAAACCTTACTAGACGAAACCCTCCTCGTTCACGAACAATGACCCTAGCCTCAACTTTGACAGCGACAAACTGCCTTCCTCCACATCCCTAGATCGACACCCTCTCGACCAAGCCTAACCTCGTCCCCAAAATCGAAACCGAAGCCAATCCTATACGAACGCAGCCGCCACAAATCGACTGAACATAGCCGCTCGCACTTGAGCTCCCTTCGACATTGAATCGCGATCCACTAAAGTGAATGCCGCCCGCTCCTCCTTTCCCAAACTTCGCTGCAACGCCAAGTGGAAGACGGAGACATCGAACCCCTTAGCGCTCGCGATTAGGTTTCGTTCGATTGTCTTAATGTCGACTTTGATTTGGAAAGAGGGGCAGTTAATTTGAATGAGTTTTGAAATGAGGCAGGGAACAAAAGAAAGTTTGTAGATTGGATTTGAAGTGAAAGGAGGGACGTGGTCCCATTATCTTGTTTGAATCTCGAATTGATATGAACGAGGACTCAAGGTTCGTACTCGGCCCTATTATTATCTCCTCTGTAGATCTGCTGCCATGATTCAATGCTTGAACTTGAGCGGAAAGGAAAAGGGGATGATGCAATTTTAAATGAAAATCGTTCGACCATTGTATATATTTTCCTTTTTTCTCTCGTTCGAAATAATTTCTTACGTGTTTTTTAAAGAGGAAGTAGGGGAGACAAGATGAGATGTTTGCGTGTAGCAGACGAGCTACAGAAATTTGAAGGAGAAATGAAAACGTGCTGATGGTGAAAGAAAGGCAGCTGAATGGAAGGAATTTCAGCTGTGTTGACTAGGATATATAAATATATATATATATATATATATATATATATATATCTTTGAATTTGAATTTGAATTTAAATTTGAATCGTCTCGAAACCACTACTTAAAATATTGACATCCTATCTAGTCATGCCGCTAGGCGTTTATAATGTTAAACCCATATTCCGAACACAATGGAAAAGGTTTCGAGTCCTAATACGATCGTATACAGAAGATAACTTTTTGGACCCAGTTTTTATATTGAATCTTCGATATAAATTTCAGTGCATTTACTTACCGTGTGCTCACACAACAACTCTAAATACTACGAAAATTGAAATCCGATAATAATACAATATTACAGATCCAATGGAACTGGTTTCTTCGAAATCCGAGACTGTGCCTCGAAAGGCTATTTTTGAACATCAATTTAAACGATGTATTTACAAAATTGAACAAACTACTGTTAAATTCAATTTTACCCCATCTATTTACTTTCAGTATTATCAATATAAATTTTATAAGCCTTTGTAATATTTTTGACAAGCTTATAACTCTATATTTTATATTTTACCCAATTACAAATTATATAATTCAAAAGTCGAATTTTCTAATAAATCATTATATCTTAGATCCTGAATTTACTTTATAAATGAAAAACATACTTTCCATATTCAAAATCAATTCATAATCCAAATCCAATATTTAAATCCATTTAAATATCTCAAATTAACCATTCAAAAGAAATCCGGGTCGTTACGGTACTCCTCATTGAGTTCTATATTTGAGATTTGGGTTTGCTAACACTTTGGCGTTTATTTGAGATTTATACTCTCCTTGGCATATTTTGTGTTTAAGACTTCTCTATTTGTAGAATATTTTTGTGATTGCCATTTATGGTGAGTTTTGATTTTGAAATTTAGGATTCTCCTATTTTGGAGATATGGTTCATAGAAACCATTTTAGTGGCTTTTGGGATTTCGCCGATGATATGAGGCATTTATTATACTTAGTGTTATTTGGTGAGTTTACCTATTTCGAGGATATACACTTAGTGTAATTACATTATTTGAAGTAGTGGCATGCTCTTATTATCGTTTCTTCTCATTCGAGAGGATATTTTACTCTTTACCTTATGCTCATATTATCACTTATCCTTATAAACTGATTTGTTTAGGTAGACTGACCCTATGTATTTTATACTCGGATCAGACCAACGTGTTTCAGGTTAGGTACCGTTATGGACTTAGCCTATTCTGCTTCCGCATGGACTTATCTGGTAGCCCTTTTTGTTATAGTCTTTTTGTCGCTACTCTGATATATATATATATTGTTTTGGCTCATGTGTATATTATGGTCGTCATACCTCTTATGATGAATTATTTGTATTTTATTGGGATGTGTCAATATATATATATATATATATATATATATATATATATATCTGTTTGTTGTTCTGTGATGTGTTATGAATTTGAGTTGTTGTATTTTGTTCAAATAGATCCTATAGCCACTTGTAGTTTTCTATTATGCATTTATTGGATATGTCGATCCACTTGAGAAAGGAAAAAATATAGAGCACTAATCGACGTATTCAACAGATATTTAAGACAAGACTATAAATGGTCGTCCCTAACCAACCCTATTCTCCGCATTAGCAGAAAATATTGCCTAGTAATACTCTTTGTTAATGTGAGTCTCAAGGTGGGGCATCGCAGCGTGGTATCGGAGCTGAGTTCAGAAAAAAATATGATAAACAGAGAACAGGAGCATATATTACGATACATCCAAGTATAGTACAAGTGTTACAAATCCCTTAATCACCATGTCCGTTATCTTATCGTGTCCTTTGAGTTAGAAGCTTGGGATATGTCTAGGAATATATTTTATTCCGTAGTATTCCATAATTGAGTTGATTATATCTTATCTTAAGAGTAATTCTAATCATGATTATTTTATTTGAGTCCTCTTCGATACGGGTGCTTGACACTCATCCATATCGGGGGAATTTGTTGATGCTTTTTGATGTCCATATCTTGTGATTTCTTTGAGGATTGCGAATTGTATTGAGGGGATCCGCAATATTTTCTATGATGTTTGAAGATTTTGGAATTGTTCCTTATAGCCTATCTTTTTGTGCGAATTAGCACGCTATTTCTATCTAGAGTTTGGAATGATTTGAGATGGAGTGGCTTGCGTATTATCAAGCCGCATTCTATGATTCGAAGGATCATATATATTAGGTAACCTAATTCGACTGATTTGTTTCTTCTTGTCATTCGGAATGTTAATGATGATTCCAAAGTCTCTGTTTCACTCTTGAGTCTCGAGATGTTGATGATATAGCTCAAATTCCAGTCATTGTGACTCTTTTGATTTCTATGCGTCCGTTTCGAGTATGACACCCAATCGGGCAATCAAATATTGTATTGACTTCATTTTTGGTTCTTAGTCTTTCGATCATCCTCCCATGAGGATGTCCAATAGGGAAACGAGGTGATTCATTGAATTAATTTTACATTTCCATTCTTACCCCTTTTGAGATATCCTCTTTGGATACTTAATTGTTGATATACTTTATGGTATTACTTCGCTCGAAGTAATAATTTGTTAATGTTATTTCTCCTCATTTCTAAAGATATATACCCTTGCTTTTATATCTTATTTCTTTTTTTATCTATTGTGTGGTGCTAGGGTCATTCTTTAGCTTGACCCTACATCGATTTTTCATGAGCTACGTGTCGTGGAGGATAGCATTACTCTTATCACATTCCGTACTCATTATGAGTCTTATGAGTGGTTCATTATACCGTTTGAAATAATGAACACTCTAGTCTATTCCATCAATCTTGAAGATCGAGTATTCTAGGAATATCCCGATTGTGTTCCTTGATTTGGAGAATAAGTAATAAATTGTGATTTTAAATTTTCCAAAAATTGAAGATATGTTTCTAAGAGAAATTATATTTTTTTGGGAAAAACAAAGAATATTTTAAGTACTATATATGAGGTTTTTTTTTGAAAATAATTTTTGTGTTAGGTTGTCCATCAAGTGGTTTAAGAATTCTGGTCGATACGCCTGATCAACGTTATCGATAAGAATTTCCTAAACGCTGTGATAAGGCAATCAGACACGATAAATTGAGATTTAATTAGTAAATATTGGAATAAATTAATATGGTTTGAGAATTAAATGCAGCCGTTGAACCATAGTAAGCGTTAGCGGATTGGCAAGGAAGTTTTGATCACTAGGACAACTCTGCAGCCAATCGATGGGTTCGTTAGCAATAAAACAATGGCAAGGCAATTCCCTTGCAATTTTTTTAAAAATTTCGAAATTTAATATGTTATTTTTAAACTTTAATAATGGGTTTATGAGCGAATTTTGTTCCAAATTTTAGTTGCGTTAAGTATTTGTTGGTATGAATTTGTAAAATTCTTTTGAAAAACAAATTTTAATTAATTATAACCTTTAATTAGTTTTATGTCGATAATCAAGTGGAAATTTAATTTGTATGACAAAGTGGAAATGTGAGGTTGAACTGTTTTGATATATGAATAATTCATGTAGTATAATCATTTTTTCAGTTGTGAGAATAATTTGAAACTTTAAATATATTCCCATTTTTTTAGTAAATAATCAATAATCATCTCTTGAAAATAGAAGATATTAGTTATCTCTTCCAAAATGATTTTTCTTAGCTAACTGTTTTTAAAAATTAGATATTTGGAAAGTAATGAAATTATTTTTCCAATTGATAAATTGTTTCTTTTATGAAAATTAATAAAGTTGATCATATTTTAATATGCCTTAGCTTTCCGGGGAAAAAGAATATCATTTGATAAATGATTTAGAAAAATGCTTGTTTGAAAATATAATTTGAAATTAAAATGGTTTGGGAAAATTTCAAAGTTTAATTTGATTTGAAAGATGAAATTTGGTTGAAAAAGTGTTGTGCTAAAACAACAATAACTTGAGATTTATAACTCCGAATGAGTTCAGACCTTCTACAAATGGAAGAGCCTTTAGAAAGCTATAAATTTTCTTTTATTATTTTAGAAAATTTTGAATTTTTCATAGTTTAAAATGGGTTTGAAAGTTATTCGTCATTTATGTCCTATAAGAGATTTTCTAAAGTGTAAGCTGAAAATAAATTTAGCATAACTTTCAAATCGTGAATCCCATTTTTATAATCTTTATATCGCTGGAAAGCATAAACTTAGAAGAATGACTTTCATTTTATAAATATTATCAGAGTTTGAGTTTTGCTCGGTCCAAATTTAAGATCTATACAGCAGATTTATAACAGAAGTAACTTGTTTTCTTAATAGTTAAGTGCACCATACCTATTTTTATGACTAAAATTTGGTTGATGTTTTGCATGGAAGTACATATTCAAACCAAAATATGTAGTGGTAGAATCTACGAGTAAAACATTTTATTCACTTTAAATAAGGAGTTTAGAGAATAAATTGGATTTTTGTAAGAAGTTTTAAAAAAATTCAGAATATTGAGGTTTGAGAATTTGAGTATAAATAAATTAGGTTTTGAAACCTTAAAAGTATTTGTTTTGTAAAATAAGAATATAGAAATCCATTCCTCGAATTTGTTTTGTCTTTGAGCCATTATCTAACATCATGCATTATGTGGTCTTTTGAGTCTGGTGGCCTTTGAAGAAACCACCTCTCATTGAATTCTCTTACCTCTCTTGTTGTCAAACCAATTTTGGTGTGGTTCTTTCCGTAATGACATACGGAAAGTCATGTTGATAACCGTCTTTATGATTGGAGTCCGGGATAAAAGTTGAGCTAAATCCCAACGTTATTCGAGAAATTTCTAAGAAATCAATCTCACTTGATTGATCTTTTACGTAACATTCTGTTTATGTTCTTGTTTCGAAGGAGAGAAGCCTTCGAAATAATGAGGTGTTGCTCAAACAAATTCTATAGTCCGCTAATCCCAACGATAATATATGGAAAATTATACGATTTATCAAGCATTCGTTTCTTGGTCTTCTATCATTTTGAGTTGAGGGAAATTTTTTAAACTCGAGCTTGTTTATGTTTTTTTGATTGATGAAGTAAATGAGTTGATTATAAACTCTTCTTCAAAAATTGCAAGGATGCAATTTTGTTAAGGAGGGAGTCTGTAACAACCCTGGTTTGGAGATTACCTGTAAATTTTGAATTAAAACAAAATTGGGGATTTTAAAATTTGTTTTTTGGAATAAACAATGAATTTTGGAATTAAAATAAGAAACTAAAGTTTAAAGGCTTTATTTTTTGGGTTAATAATAAATGGAAAATAAGTTTTATTTAGAGAAAATACAATAATTGTATTAGTTATTGCCAATTACTTATTTTAATAATTTTTAAAAGAAGTATGTGATTTTAATGAGTGTTTAATTAAATATAAAGATGGAATTTGGTTTAAGAATAAGTTTTAACTATAAATTTGAATTTAAACTGGGTTATAATATTTTTCTATGTAAGAAAATAATTTTGCTGAATATAGAAGTTAAAAATGCAGACTTTTGCATTTAATTGTGAAAATTGTGTTTTGTTGTAAAATAAAGGATTTTAATAATAATAATATTTTAAAAAAATAAAAATTGATCTTTTTATATGATGAAAAGTACTTTTTTTATATGTGCATAAATTTACATATTTTATTTGTGTGAAAATGGGAAGAATATGGCATTTGTTTATAATATAATGTGATATAGATGTACCTGAATTAATTTCTCAAGCTAAATGGCTTTCTTTTAATTAATTGTGTAACGACCTGCAATTTCAAATCATTCACATCTACACATGTCAGACTTGAATTGTTCAAAACAACACATTGTTAATTTTATATTTGGCAAAACTCCGCAAATACAGTAAATAAATCAATCACAGAATCATAGACATAGAGTAATATAATAATAAGCAGCGGAATAGATAAATAGTACTTCATGAAGCTACTTTATAAACATTAGAGTTTGAAATAAAATACAACAGAAATATCAAATACAATGAAGTCTCGAATAAAATAAATGACTTCTCTGAACAAATCAACTGGAAAAGTTGAATAGATATAGATGGATCTTCAAGCAAAGCTCCAAAGCTCCAATGGTGAGTCTCAAATGTTGTGACACTTAGTTTGACCCAAGCATAAAGCAAAACATAAAATACTCGAGTCAGGATTAACATTCTTATATCAATAAATCCAACTCAAGTGAAATATCAACTAAAATACATGTAACTCAAAGGATGTTTGGGATACCCATCCTCCAAGGATCCATGGAACTATCTACTATGTAGTACAATATGCTATTATAATATGTTTATAGTAATGTAGACTATTAAATTAGCGTTAAGGCGTTACCAATATCCCCCTTAACACATTTTTATATATTCGCATAGTCTATACAGTAACGTAATTCCTTCGTAAACTAGAGGGCTATCAGAGGGAACTCCATAGGTATGGTACAAACCAAACTTGTAGAAGGTGCGATAGGGCATGCGACAAGGCACTCGAGGCAATGCCAGGGTAGGTATACCATTTACACTCTTGGACTGGTGGTAACGCATAGCAGCTACTACCGCCCACCTCGTGACACACTCCCAAATCAAAGGGTTCACCCAATCAAATCACAAAAGCATTAGAATGGTATCGAAGAAATGTGTTCCATAGGGGGAATGACTCCACTTGGCCCGGTATAGTTCCTGTTTTAGCCACATCAAGCCGGCTCACGGGATTCGGGGCTACGTAAATACCATATAGAATCATCGCCATACCATCCTACTTCGTTTTGGAATCTCTATGTAACGCCCCACTCCGAGACCACATTAGCAAAGAGTATTAAAAGGTAATATCGTCTGCTAATACGGAGAATAGAGCTGGATAGGAGCGACCATCTATAGCCTTGTCTTAACTATCTATTGAATACGTCGATAAATGTAGCATTTTTTATTTATGTGGATCGACATATCCAATAGATACTTAATACAAAACTATAATGGCTATAAGATCTAACAGAATAAAATATAATAACTCAAATGTAAACCACATCACAGAACCGTAGATCATCACATACATATACACATATACAGATACATCACAGAGTATACAAAATGATACATGTCAAGTGGTATAGCAACCACAATATACAGACGAGTCAAAAGAATATACATATCAGAGTTACAACCAAGAGGGACTACACAAAAAGGTATAACAAAAGAGGCTAGCAGAATAGTCCACGCGGAAGCAGAATAGGCTAAGTCCAAAGGTACCTAACCTGAAACACCTCGGTCTGACCCGAGTATAAAATACACGGGTCAGTCTAGCTAAACAAATCAGTTAGACAAGCTAAATAATAATGAACATGCAAGGTCATAAAGTACCACAAATATCTCTAAAAGAGATAACTCAATCATCTACAAAAGATGAATCATAACAAGCCTCATATCATCGGCAACTCAATAAACAAAGGATATGAATATCCCAAATCAAGCCAAAAAGGCAAATAACAAATACCAATGAAGGTAACACAAGTTTCCACAAGGTAATCGCTATGTATCGAGTGGTTCAAAAGACATACTCCGAAAGGCGATACTCTAGGGAAAAATAAATATCAATGAAACAAAAGATGCACGTGCTCAGTACTGTATAAATAAGGATCCACAAGCCCGAAGGTGACAAACCCAAGTATCTCCCGAGCGGTGACGAAGGACCAACTCCAAAAGTTATACCCGAAGGCAACAAACCCGAAAGCAACAAACCCAAGTATCTCTCGAGCGGTGACGAAGGACCAACTCCAAAAGCTATACTATAGGGCAACAAACCCGAAGGCACAAACCCGAAGGCAACAAACCGTAGCGGCGAAGGTCCGGAGGCCCAGTACTGGACACCACTAACTGGCAATATGTGTCACAAACTCTCGGAAAGTACCCGAAAAGTGTTAACGTGTGTCCCATACCACACATTCGCACTAAATGATTTACTAACCGTTAGTCAATTCCACACTTAAAGCAGTATAAAGTTTACCTCATCTCATCGGTAAACCAGACCCAAAGGTCAAAACAATCAAACGAATAGATTAGGAATTAACAGAAAAGATAAACGCATGTGTTCATAGCACGCGTTTTATCTAATCATTTAATTCTCCTCTCTCTTCGCTCGAAGTGCAAAATTGTGTGTTTTATATAGAAATTAAATTGAAGAAAACGAGTTTTAGGAACGCCTCAAAATCGCTTTAGAAATTGCATTTGAAATTCTCCTATTATGAAGTAACTAATTTAATACTTAAAAACAATATTAAATAATAATTTTAAAAGTCAATTTGCTTGAAAAACGCTTTTTAATGCTTTATAAAATCCGTGTACGAAATCTAGAGAAAAATCTCAAAGAAATCGAAAAATATCAGAAAAGGCAGAAAATTATTCCAAGTATAAAAACCCGGTGATAACAGGCTGCGAACCCAAGTTCGACAGCAGGTTTGGACCTGCAAACCGAGTCCAAATGACATGGAATTTAGTAGGAATGTAGTTCAACATTCCTACTTTAATCTGCAAAAAGAATCATTGAAATCCGATTTGAATCGAAGAATCTGCGTCGTTTCAAAGTCGGGCCAAAACAAAGTTTAAAATACTGAATTACAGCATGCTGTGAGTACAAGTTCGACAGTAGTTTAGGAATAGCAAACCAACCCAGATTTTCATGAAATTTTACAGAAACGTAAATCAGCACACCTAATTCAATCTGCATAAAGAATTGCTCAAATCCGATTTGAAACGAATGAGTTATGCTGTCTCAAACATGAACTCAGACCCTGTTTGCGACAGTTCAAAAACCAAATATATGTGCAGGCCTAAAAACACTCATGGACTCAACTTTCAGGCATATAACAGGAGATCAAATGATATCCGATTGAGCTAAAAATTGATAAACTTATAGTACAAAACTTCATTTATTAAACAGAAAAAGAATGATGCAATTTGGATAAATTATGAGAAAGATATGATCGCTCAAAGTTGTACCCCGACAGTGTTTCACTGTTGGACTCTGAGCAAAAACATGGTCCAGGTCCAAGTTTGGCAGCAGATTTATATAAGCTATCTATGCCATAATGACCTGAAATTTGGTATGCATAAAGAAGAGAACTTCATCTTTCATAAAAGAAAAAAGACTCGTGCAATTTGAGAAAGAAACGAAAGAGATATGATGTCTCAAACATGGACTCAGGCCATATTTGCAACAACTCAAAAAACAAAATGTGCACAGGATATTTGCAGGCTGTGCACTGATTTTGCAGTGACGATTTGAACACTCAAATGACCATATTATTCAACCAAAATTTGCAGAAATGAAGTTTAATATATAAACTTGACTCAGAAAAAGATCCGGCAGCATTTCGTGGCCGGAGATGAAAGTTATGGATAGCCAAAGTTGGCACTTCAGGCCAGAAACGAAAATAGACTATACAATGAATAAACTTTTACATATGCAGCAAATTCAAGCAATTTCACAAGCAAGTTAGCTAGTATTTGTGAGATATTGTTCTCACCTTGCTGATTTTCCTAAATACTCGGATTAGTGGAGAAAGATTGAAGCTTGGGTGGAATTTTAGGTTCTACAACCTGTAAAACTATGAAACAAGTGCGTGCAAGAAAGAAGAAATCAATCAACAAACAATCATTCACGAATTTGGACTTTTGATGAAATATTAGGTTTTAGATTTTGATTACCTGTAGATTTATCTTCAAACTGATTTTTAAAACACCATATTTGAGTCTAATTTGATGATTTTCAGCTAGGGTTTGTGAAAAGGAAATGGGTTCTTTTTTTTGACTCGAGGAAGGAGATGATAATAATTTCCTGTACGTACAGGAGATGTCTTTCTCATTTCCTTATTTCTTGGTATAGGCTAATGGGCTTTTAGGACCCAATAAGAAGAAAACTAAATGACCTAAGTTATAAAATCAACACTTAAATCAAATGCACATATATTACACTATAAAATGAAACAAAGTCATTTTCTTTCCAATTTTCAACCAAACAAAATATGAAAATTTACATACACATGAAATAAATTATTTTACTCTATGAAAAGATCAATTTTTATTTTTTAAAACATCATCATTATTATTAATAAGTTAATTTGCAAAAATACACAATTTTGACAAACAAATGCAAAAGTTCACACTTTTAACTTCTAAAATTCAACCAAAAATACCTTTCTTACTGAGAAAAATATTTCGAACCTTATTTATAACCAAAACATATTTTAAAACCAATTTCCACATTTTTATTTAAATAAACAACCTTTAAAAAAATCAAATACTTCCTTTTAAAAAAAAAATTAATAAAAGAAGTAATTGACAATAATGAATAAAATTATTGCATTTTCTCTAAATAAAAACTATTTTCCATTTATTATTAACCCAAACAAATAAAATAAAGTTTCAAACTTTATTTTCTCATTTTAGTTTCAAAATTCATTGTTTATTCCAAATAACAATTTAATTTCTCCAATTTTATTTTAATTCACAATGTTAAATTATAACTACCGTTATAATTTAATATTTACAGGTATTCTCCAAAAGCAGGGTTGTTACAGACTCCCTCCCTTAACAAAATTGCGTCCACGCAATTTCTATAATGGAAGTTATCTATAACATCTATTTCATCACAACAAGGTTCAAATCAAAAGGTAGGATTATAAATATTCACCCTCAACAGAGGATGAAAGGATCAGGACAAGTTTGCTCGGCAAATCCTATGGTTTCTCAAGTACAATACTTAGTGTTAGCGGACCATAGAATTTCATAAGCGGAACATTCTTATTTCGAAGGTGTTTAATCTTCGAAACAACTACACGAATAGAATTCGGCATAATACACAAGTCGGTGAGACTCGTGATCATGCAACACAAGAGAATTAACAATCGAGATTAAATCTCAAAGATACAATGAAATTGGGTTACTTGGAACATATCATGAATACCCATAACTGAACAGAAAACGATGTATGAAAGCAATCGAACCAAGACGTTCAGTAATAGTAGATGGTCCTATATAACTAGGAGCCAACTTTCCGAATATACTGAAATGCACTTAACTCCTTTAAAGGGGTAACACAAATAAGCACAATCATAAAAAGAGGATTCAACAAAAGATAGGTGGTATTTCAAGCTACCACCATAACACATGACTGCATGAATGCAAGTCATCACAAGAATCACATTAAGGCAAGACACACAAGAATGGATTAAAAGAAATTTTCTCAAAAATTTGTTATAAGAGTTTTCACTCAAATCCATTTTTATTAATACACAAAACTCAAACTTCAATACTTGAAAATTTTTAAAGTCTCTTACTTAAATTTTCAATTCGATCATCTTTACATTAAATTTAAAGTAAATTAAATTAGAGTTGTTCCATACTCCAATTCCAAAAATAAATATACCACAATAAGCAATTTTTTTTTCTCCACTGAATATATCAAGTTTTAAACCATTTTACTTTATGATTTAAAAGGACACTTATTAGACCCTTCATTGATGGCTCTAAATATTCACTAATTAAATTTTCTCAAAATTTTTCTAAGTCTTTAATTTTTCGAAAAATTCGGCAGGGTCTCCTTTGCATGAAGAGCCTTTTACAATTTGATAAGTATGAATTATAGATATACATCGACCAAAAGGTCAGAACATAATATATATATTTAACACATAAACACCTTGCAATTCATACCTTTCATTTTTAACGTTTAAAATGCGAGCATGCCTACTTTTATACTTACTATTTTGCTAATTAATCATTCAAATATCCTCTTTCACCTGCACTTAACTTATTGAAACATATTAGCATGCACTTATAAACATATGAAGCATTAAAATCAAAGTTTAAATAAGACAACAACTCAAACCTTCAAAATTTTCAAATTCAGGCCTGCTAGAAAGACTCAGACTTTTGACACAGTAAAACTCATAATCTGAAAATAGTCATAAAATAAAAGTTATTCTACTCAGTCCAAGCTTTCCAGCGATATAAAGATCTTCAAAATTGGATTTACGCTTTGAAAGTTATGCTCAATTTACTTTCAGCTTTAAACTCAGAAATTATAAAAGAGGACAGAGATGTCCATCAGTTTTCAACTCGTCTTTTGAATAACCAATCTGCAAAATTTTGAAAAATTTCATAAAGATGATTTCTAGCTTACTGAAAGTACTCTCTTTTGCAAAAAGAATGGACCCATTTGGATTTGTAAATCACAAGTTATTGCTGTTTTAAAACATCACTTTTCAATTTAGATTTTCCGACACAAGACCTTTAATTGTCAAAAATTTTAAATCATTGTTAAATCCAAACTACATAATTTAAGATCAAAAATCTTTTCTCTAAAACATTTATTACATGATCCTTTTCTCCGAAAAGCCAAGACATCTAGAATTACACTATAATACATACAACAAACTTTCAAAATGGTTTACAAAGAAAACTTTTTCTCAATTAACAAACAAAGTCTTTTGAAAGAAGACCCATAATTTAATTAAAATACTTCCTTTCTTATATTAGTAAGAAATAATTATCTATCCAAACTAGACTTTGGAATTACATATTGATTTTTTTTCTTTTTCTTTTTTAATTTTTTTAAATTGCTTTCACAATTAAAAAGAAATCTTATCTTGTTGCTCTATTTATTATTATTTCTGGCTTTTCACAAAAATTTGCATTTTATAATAAATGAATCTTTTATATTCAATTTTCACTTGATCCATAAAGCTAAACATTTAATTTATTATCACTTAGAACTAGCCAAGTTTGATACTTAATTAAAACTTGTTTTCAATTGAACTTTACAAATACATAATTAACAAGTTTTTAACACTATTTAAATTCAAAGCCGAACTTACTCTAATGGATTTTGCTCCTTATTAAATTTCATGCTAATTCAAAAGCACTAAATTAGCATTTTCTTAAATTTTCCCGGAGGCATACTTTTTTTTCACTTGTTATTAATCAAATGATTAAATGTTTAAACTAATCTTCATAACTATCCTTTTACTTTTTACTAAACCTGCTTCCAATCTATATTTTAGATTTCTAAACAATTCATTTTCTTAATTTGAATACTTTGTTTTATTAATCACTATCACATGATAGTTTCATCCAATTAAGGTATTTCCTTAATTAAAATTATTGGCCATATAAATAAATTACCATAAGGTAATATTTTCCAAAATTCTTTCCCCAAAAGCATACTTAAGCATTTAAAATTTTTCATGTATGTAAACTTTCACAAACATGTTATATAATCAATAATGAATAAAATTTATTTAAATGAAACCATATTCATTACCAATTATAAAATGAAAACATCCAACTAATATATTTATAGTGAATGACATTATCAAGGACTGCAAAGTTGACCAAGATCAACATTGCCTCTCCATTGCCCTCTATGTCATACTATTTTCATAAGTCCTTGAGTATATATAAAATACTTATCTCAAATGACAATTTAAAATTTTCAAAATCTTTGCAATATCTATATATTTTTGCATTCAGTATCCATACTAGTAAATATTATTTATTGTCATTTCAAAAGCATGTATCACATCACCTCGCAAGCGTTTAGGAATCCCTATCGATAACGCTGATCAGACGCATCGACCAGAATTCTTAAAATACTTATTAGCCAATTGACACAAGAAATTATAAAACCTTTTTTTTTATTTCTTAATGAATCTTAAACTTGGTTGTAACAATGTTTATTTTCAAAACATAAAACATTTTCTAATTATACAACTATACAATCAATTCATAAACAATCAAGTTATATACATAAGTATATCTCTTGTTAGAAAGATTCTCCATTCACATGGATGCTTTCTTTCCCAAAAATTCTTTTAGTAATTTTACTTCTTTAAAATGCATCCATGAAATTCTTAGACATTAAATTTTTATTTCATTTTAAACTTTGGTTAAATACCACTTATGAATTAAATTTCATTTTCAAAATTTAATCTTTCTAATAGTTCTTGCGGTAGCTATAATTTGAAGGCACCGCAAGTTCTTATCATTTGCATTGAGTAGGTTTCTAACTCTTAATTATATCACCTACTCAATATCATTTCAACAATTACTATGCTAACACACATTCATGCAATTATCAACCAAACAAGCATTTATCAAAAACAAAGCATTAAATGAGCCCAGCGAAAACGGTCACACCATTTCCGCTACGCAACGCTAATCATTAAGAATCAAAACAAATAGTTTAAATCTAAGCCATCTGATGTCTAATTTTTAATATTTTAAAAATAGTGATATTTAAAACCCTTATAATGTTTTCAAACTTATTATCCATTCTAAGAAAA
The DNA here is from genome assembly GCA_030765085.1 of Allium cepa. Classification (NCBI taxonomy): domain Eukaryota; kingdom Viridiplantae; phylum Streptophyta; class Magnoliopsida; order Asparagales; family Amaryllidaceae; genus Allium; species Allium cepa. The sequence goes on from CM060934.1 coordinate 99,692,236, forward strand.
TGAAAAGACTAAAGGCACGATTGAGGAATACGATTGTGGAAACTATATTATCACTTGTATTATACTTGGATGTACTGTAATATGTGTTTCTATTCTATGTTTATCATATTTTGTTCCGAGCTCAGCTCTGATACCAAGCTGTAAGGCCCCACTCCGAGACCCACATTAGCAAAGAGTATTACAAGGTAATACCGTCTGCTAATACGGAGAATAGAGCTGGATAGAAGCGACCATCTATAGCCTTGTCTTAACTATCTATTGAATACGTTGATAAATGTAGCATTTTTTTTATGTGGATCGAAATATCCAAAAGATACTTAATACAAAACTATAATGGCTATAAGATCTAACAGAACAAAATATAATAACTCATATGTAAACCACATCACAGAACAGTAGATCATCACATACATATACACATATACAGATACATCACAGAGTATACAAAATGATACATGTCAAGTGGTATAGCAACCACAATATATAGGCGAGTCAAAAGAATATACATATCAGAGTTACAACCAAGAGGGACTACACAAAAAGGTATAACAAAAGAGGCTAGCAGAATAGTCCACGCGGAAGCAGAATAGGCTAAGTCCAAAGGTACCTAACCTGAAACACCTCGGTCTGACCCGAGTATAAAATACACGGGTCAGTCTAGCTAAACAAATCAGTTAGACATGCTAAACAATAATGAACATGCAAGGTCATAAAGTACCACAAATATCTCTAAAAGAGATAACTCTATCATCTACAAAAGATGAATCATAACAAGCCTCATATCATCGGCAACTCAATAAACAAAGGATATGAATATCCCAAATCAAGCCAAAAAGGCAAATAACAAATACCAATGAAGGTAAGGTAATCGCTATGTATCGAGTGGTTCAAAAGACCTACTCCGAAAGGCGATACTCTAGGGAAATATAAATATCAATGAAACAAAAGATGCACGTGCTCAGTACTGTATAAACAAGGATCCACAAGCCCGAAGGCGACAAACCCAAGTATTTCCCGAGCGGTGACGAAGGACCAACTCCAAAAGCGATACTATAGGGCAACAAACCCGAAGGCAACAAACCCAAGTATCTCTCGAGCGGTGATGAAGGACCAACTCCAAAAGCGATACTATAGGGCAACAAACCCGAAGGCACAAACCCGAAGGCAACAAACCGTAGTGGCGAAGGTCCAGAGGCCCAGTACTGGACACCACTAACTGGCAATATATGTCACAAACTCTCGGAAAGGAACCCGAAAAGTGTTAATGTGTGTCCCATACCACATGTTCGCACTAAACGATTTACTAACCGTTAGTCAATTCCACACTTAAAGCAGTACAAAGTTTACCTCATCTCATCGGTAAACCAGACCCAAAGGTCAAAACAATCAAACGAATAGATTAGGAATTAACTGAAAAGATAAACGCATGTGTTCATAGCACGCGTTTTATCTAATCATTTAATTCTCCTCTCTCTTCGCTCGAAGTGCAAAATTGTGTGTTTTATATATAAATTAAATTGAAGAAAACGAGTTTTAGGAACGCCTCAAAATCGCTTTAGAAATTGCATTTGAAATTCTCCTATTATGGAGTAACTAATTTAATACTTAAAAATAATATTAAATAATAATTTTAAAATTCAATTTGCTTGAAAATCACTTTGTAATGCTTTATAAAATCCGAAAATATCAGAAAAAGTAGAAAATTATTTTAAGTATAAAAACCCGGTGATAACAGGCTGCGAACCCAAGTTCGATAGCAGGTTTGGACCTAGAAATCGAGTCTAAATAACATGGAATTTGGTTGGAATGTAGTTCAACATTCCTACTTCAATTTGCAAAAAGAATCATTCAAATCCGATTTGAAACGAAGAATCTGCGTCGTTTGAAAGTCGGACCAAAACAAAGTTTAAAATACTGAATTACAGCAAGCTGTGAGTACAAGTTCGACAGTAGTTTACGAATATCAAAACAACCCAGATTTTCAAGAAATTTTACAAAAATGTAAATCAGCACGCCTACTTCAATCTGCAAAAAGAATCGCTCAAATCTGATTTGAAACGAATGAGTTATGCTGTCTCAAACATGAATTCAGACCATGTTTGCGACAGTTCAAAAAGCAAATAAATGTGCAGGCCTAAAAACACTCCTCGACTCAACTTTCAGGCATATAACAGGAGATCAAATGATATCCGATTGAGCTAAAAATTGATACACATATAGTACAAAACGTCATCTATTAAACAGAAAAAGAATGATGCAATTTGAATAAATTATGAGAAAGATATGATCGCTCAAAGTTGTACCCCGACAGTGTTTCACTGTTGGACTCTGGGCAAAAACATGGTCCAGGTCCAAGTTTGGCAGCAGATTTATATAAGCTATCTATACCATAATGACCTGAAATTTGGTACGCGTAAAGAAGAGAATTTCACCTTTCATAAAAAAAAGACTCGTGCAATTTGAGAAAGAAACGAAAGAGATATGATGTCTCAAACATGGACTCATGCCATGTTTGCAACAACTCAGAAAACAAAATGTGCACAGGATATTTGCAGGCTGTGCACTGATTTTGCAGTGACGATTTGAACACTCAAATGACCATATTATTCAACCAAAATTTGCAAAAATGAAGTTTAATATATAAACTTGACTCAGAAAAAGATCCAGCAGCATTTCGTTGCCGGAGATGAAAGTTATGGATAGCCAAAGTTGACACTTCAGGCCAGAAACGAAAATAGACTATACATTGAATAAACTTTTACATATGCAGCAAATTCAAGCAATTTCACAAGCAAGTTAGCTAGTATTTGTGAGATATTGTTCTCACCTTGCTGATTTTCCTAAATACTCGGATTAGTGGAGAAAGATTGAAGCTTGGGTGGAATTTTAGGTTCTACAACCTGTAAAACTATGAAACAAGTGCATGCAAGAAAGAAGAAATCAATCAACAAACAATCATTCACAATTTGGACTTTTGATGAAATATTAGGTTTTAGATTTTGATTACCTGTAGATTTATCTTCAAACTGATTTTTAAAACACCAAATTTGAGTCTAATTTGATGATTTTCAGCTAGGCTTTGTAAAAAGGAAATGGGTTCTTTTTTTTTTGACTTGAGGATGGAGATGATAATAATTTTCTGTACGTACAGGAGATGTCTTTCTCATTTCCTTATTTCTTAGATTAGGCTATGTGATATCCCGGAATTTCGAACCAAATTTAAATATGATAATCTATATAATAAATTAATTCAAATTGATAAATTTGTTATTTTATTCAACAACAAATAAATGAAGTGTAAATATAAATTTATTTCAATTAAAAAAAAACTAATATAAGGAAATGAATGTATTAAGATTTTATTCATAACAAATTTGATCTTAAATTGGCTTTTTAGAATTCAATTTGTGATTTAATTGATATATTAAAAGATTTAAAATATGTAAATTTCTATTCTAAATTTTATTTTGAGTGTAAAGTAATATTCTCATAATTTTAACTATGTTATAACATTTGTATATATTCATTTCTAAAAGGGAAATTGATTTCCTAAGGATTTAAAATATGAACATATAAAAGAAAATCAATTAAGTAAAAATTTAAATTGCATTTTTGCATGAAATTAACACATGTTAACATCTAAGCCTATTTATAAAACATGTGTTAGGAACTTTGTGACAAGTGTCATAATATGGAATTTATTTTCTTTAAAATTTTATAAAACAACAATGCATGCATATTGTCTCATTTTAGCAAAAAGAAGCTTTTACATCCTCCATTAACAAGAAAGAAAGGAAAAACTGAAACTCTTTAAAAATCCACACTACAACCAAAATGAAATACATGCTTTAATCTACAAACCAAATCCACCTCTTCAACCAATTTGAACAAAATATGCAAACCTTTTTCAAAATCAAAAATCTGCAAGCTTAACCCTGCATTTTCCACAAATCTCTGCAACAATCAAAGTAGCATCAGTTCATTCAAGATTTAAGCACCAAATTTTCTGTTTTCAAAAGACCTGTAATTTACAAATCTGTTCCTGCAAAATTTGGATCTTCATCAGAGAAAATACAGGGTGAGTAAATCTTAATTTAAACTTTAAAAATAAAAGTTGTTGTTGAATGTTAGTAATGAATGCTTGCATGTTAATTGGGTTGTGAAATATTGTTTACAGTTTTCAATTATCTGACTGTGAATATAAATGAGATTGTGAGCTCTGTTGCAAACAACATCAAGTGGTTCAGTTTTTTTTAAGGCCTGCAGTTCACATATTTTATTCCAGCAGTTGAATCTCAACAAGTAAACAGGTGAGTAAATTCTAAATTAAAAATTTAAGTATGAAACTATGCTGCATGTAAATGTCATTCTGGAAATTGCTTGCATGTTTATATTTGTAGGTTATTTGTTTACTTGTTTTAATTATACCTGTGCATGTCTTGAATGCATCTAATACTTCTCTGTTTGTTCAAAGATTCAAAGAAATCAAATTAAATTCTTTAAATTTATATGCAGTAATGTATTGTTGAGTAGGAATCCTCAATACAGAAGTTGATTTAATATAAATTAAGATAAAAAGAGAAAAGATGTTCAAATGAAACTGTAATAAAGAAAACTGCAGAAACAAAATATGCAGTAGAACCAAGGAAATTTAATCATGCAAATTTAGTTTGAAATTGAATGAAATACGATTCAATCTGGAATCTATAATGCATGCCATGAATTTTAAGATTGGAAACAGAAATTAAAACTTGATATTGAATTCGAATTTTTAAGAAAACTGTAATTGGGGCTTTTGTAAAATTCTCGAGTATGGATTGATTGTAGCTTCTGAAATTAAAAATGAAGCTTTGTATGATGATGATTATCTCTAGTAAAATGCAAATCGAATTTATAAATCATCAGAGAAAGAGGAATTTGGGATTGTAGGGTTTAAGAAGCTGTGTACCTTCGAGTTTGAAAAAGTGATCGTGAGAATTATTGGAGTGACCGAGCTTCTCGTGGTTTGGGAAGGAGTTGCGTGGGGACGTCGCGTACTCGTGGCCGTAGTTTGGTGCCGGAGTTTGGTGAGATGATCGTGGACGAGGGGATTCTTCCAGGCAACTGCAGTTTGAATTTTTGGCTCGAACAATGAATTTTTGCTTGAGTTCACGAATTCGATTTCTGGGTTTGGATTTTGGGTCGTTGATGGATTTGGGGTTTGCGCAGATAATCGGCGGTGGTGGCGAGGGTGCCGGAGCACGGTGCACGTGCACGCAGTAGGGCTGTATCGGGGAAGATGGGTTCAGGGCTTTTGGTTTTTTACTCGAAGTGATGCTCGAGTCTGTGCCGTGAATCTCACGAGTTTGCTCGAGTTTGGATGCGTAGTTCGTGAGTGATAGCTCTGGTTTGTATATATGCAGTTGCTCATGTTTGGGTTGGTTCAGGAAGACAAGGGGAAGAAAAGGAATTGTGTATAGGGTGAGATATTTAGTAATGGTCGAGTTAACAGTACACGAAAATAAACTTGTTTTAAAACTAAATTTTTGTTTAAGTTTAAATTCTCAAACACTTTTTATTTTGCTACATTTTAAAATATTTAAACATTTGATTCCAAAAGTGATTCAAATAATGTTAGTTGCAGTTTTGTAATGGGTTTACATTTTTAAAAATTTAATTAGCTTAATAAGTTGAATGTTAAATATGCAAGAATTATCAAGGATTAATGAAATTGATTTATTGGAAGATAACTAAATGTGTAATTAAAGTTACTTTAATTATTAGTAATTAAAGTTGGAAATAATTAATTAATTTAATTTAATTAATTTGTTAAGGTTTAATTAATTATGATTTGATTAATTTAAAGATTAATTAATAAGTGATTAGTAATTAATTAATTAAATGATTTGTGAATAATTAATTGGGGATTAAGAATAAATTAATTAAATGATTTGGGTTAATTAATTAATTAATAAAGCATTAATTAAATTATAATTAATAGTTAATTAAATAATGATTAAGGCTTAATTAATTAAATAATTAAGGATTAATTAATTGTAATTAATTTGATAATTAGAAATAATTAATTAATAATTAATTAAGTAATCAAGATTTATTAATTTTTAATTAATTAAATAATTAAGGTTAATTAATGAATAATTAATTATGTAATTAAGATTGATTAATTTGTGATTAATTAAGAATTAATTAAGTTAATTAAGAATTAATTAAGGTTAATTAATTATAAATTAAGGGTTAATTAATAACCAATTAAGGAATGATTAATTTTTAATCAAAGTTTAATTAACAAATAATTATAGTAGTTAATTGATAATTAAATAAAGATTGATTAATTAATTAAGTAGTAATTAATTAATTATGAGATAAATAAGAGGTAATTAATTAATTAAAGGTTGTGATTAATTAATTAATATTTGGTTAAGCAAGATTAAGTGATAAATTCTTAAGTAATTAATTTAATTTAAATTAATTATGATGTGAATTAATGTAGTGCTTGCTTGTGAATGATTGATTGAATTGATATCTGAATATGGTTGATATCTATTGAATGGTAGTTGAAATATTCTGTGATGAGATGTTGTATAGCTGTGATAGATATTGATTATTACTTGTTAATAATGCTATGTGATGCTATGCTTAAACCTGAATTGAATTGTTTAAACTTTAAACAACTTGGCCCTTAAGACACGTTTGGATTTCGATGAGACCGGGATCGGGAATCAAGTTTGATTTTCCGAAAACCACATCGATCCAAGTTAAACGTTAGGTCGTGACATCTCAAGTGAGGATCGAGATGGAGTTTAGAGTGCAAGGGTTATTGTCGTTAACTCTGAGGGTGATTCCAAAACGAGTGTAACGAGATAATGCCTTCGGTTTCGTTCGAACCCGGAATGAACTTGTATGGATTGAATGCTTTCAGCACATCGTCAGGTGGACGATGAGCATTCTAAGTGATATGTCCTTTAAAGGTAATCGTAGCCTCAAGCCTCATCAACCGGGAATGGCTAAAACAGGGGAGATGCGCCAAGGCTTCGTGGGTAGCCCCCACTTGAGAGTAAGATATACCCCTGTCTAGAAGTCCCTTATTATTTCGGCTGCGTGGGCAGTTGTTGGCCACAACTGCGGGGTTGTCTTGTTCGGAACTATTCAGTAAGGAATGGTTCCGGCCTTGTGTTGCAGGGGAGTTAGGGTGGCTCCTCGGTACGGTGATCTAGGCCCCGTACTGTGACGGGCGGTACCCCAGTAGCCCTGCCATTGATGGAATCCAAAATCCAATAAGTGCCTGTACGGTTTTGATTGTGCCCAAATATGTTGGAACGTGAGATGTAAGCATTCCAGCTATTTCTGTATTTTATTTTGAAAACCCTAGACCCTATTATAATATCACAGAATTTCCTATCAAATGTTTTAGTTAGCGTAAGGTAAAAACTTACCCGTGTTTATTTGTGGGAAGTCTTACGTGATACCTTTGTTTTCAAAATGATTTTAAAAGTTAAGCAACTTTAACTGATTTACTCACACCAGACCCATGTCTGACCCGGAGTTTATTTTGTTTGTTTTTCATAAACTCTTGGGTACTCGAATTTTTATGAGTAGCCAAGTGATTAGGTTTGGATTAGCAAATGTTTTGGGAGCTGGAGCTGGAGCCCAGACGTACTATCTATCTATATTCGCTATAGTAGCATTTTGATGTTGTATTTTGGGTTGTATGGGTTGGAGAACTCTTATGAATGGTCTAATGTAATGAAGTGGTATTATTTTGTGTACTCGGATATGTAAAACTATGTAATGGATATGTGTAATATTATATTTTGTTCTGTTCCGCTGTGAGATTCTGATGATTGTTGTTCTTTTCTTTCTATCTTTCTATTTCTATCTCTTTCTTTTCTTATTGATGATACGTCTTTCTGTGGAACGAAAGACGGGTCGTCACATTTGGTATCAGAGCGTTGGTTGAGAAACACCTAGGCTCTGGAGTAGTATCTATCTTGAGAGTGCGTATTTGTAATTTTCTTATATAACTATATCCTTATCTAAATTGGTTGGGTTACCTGTCCAGGTAGCCAGAATGAGTTCAAGAGGCAGAAGGGGAAGGGTTGTTGGAAGTGCATCAACCGGTAATAGGAGAGAGCAGGCTGATAATGAGGCTGTTAATCCAGTTACGTCTCCAGTCAGTTTTGCTGCATTATGCAAGGACTTCGTTCATCTTGGAGGAAAACCGTTTCGAGGATCAGAAACTATAATAGAAGTCCAAGAATGGATTCGCTCGTGTGAGAAGATTTTTAAGAGCATGAAATTATCGGATGAGCAGAAAAGGATAATGGCTGCATGGCAATTACAAGGTGGTGCTGCTCTATGGTGGAATTCAGTGATTGCTAATGTCTCGGAGGATGAGATGACTTGGGAAGAGTTTAAGGAGCTGTTTGAGGAGAAGTTTATACCATTGTCAGGGAGAACTCGTCTTTATCAAGATTTTCTGAATCTGAAACAAGGAAGCATGTCTGTAGCAGAATACGAGACTAAATTCAACGAGTTATCTTGCTATGGTCCAGGACTTATAGACACCTCTCTTAAGAAGAACGAGATGTTTGTTCAAGGTTTGAGGCCAGAGTTTCATGATAGGATGACAGCTCATCTAAAAGGGTCTTTTGTGGAGCTTATTGATATGGCATTAAGGTATGAAGATTTGATGAAGAAGAGGTCAGTGGCACAAGTTGCTGCATCAGGTGGGAATTCTTCTAACCAGAATAAGAGAAAATTCAATCCTAACTGGAAGAAGCAAAACAAGAAGAAGACCGGGGACAACAATGGACCCAGAAAATGCTATAATTGTCATCAAGTGGGACATTTGGCAAATCATTGTCCTCAAGGAAAAAAGCAGCAGCAGCATTCTAGTGGACCAGGTTCTGCTATAGTTCAGAAGTCTCTTTGTTTCAACTGCCATCAACCTGGACATATGATTAAAGATTGCCCACTCCTCCATAAAGTTCAGCCGAACAAAGTATTTGCTTTAGAAGGTGCACCATCGAACTCGTCCAAGGGCAAAGGAGTTTTAGAAGGTACCTTACTTTTAAATGGAAAATATATTAAAGTCTTATTTGATTCTGGTGCTTCTTTAAGTTTTATTTCTCTGGAGACCGTAGAGAGTTTCTTACTTACCCCTAGTACCGTTGACAATCCCATTTGTGTATCAAACCCTATAGGAGGAGTAACTAAATTAGATAAGATTTGTAAGGATTTGAAAATCTCCTATCTATCCCATAGTTTCTCATGTGATCCTTATGTATTAGATTTTAAAGGCTTTGACCTTATATTGGGTATGGATTGGCTTGACGAATATAAGGCCATTTTAAATTGTGAAGAGAGAACAGTTTCATTAGAAACTGACCTGGGTAGAATTGCCAGAGTAATGTGTGATAACTCTGGATTACACTTGAGTAGTCTTTTACATGGAGTTGAGACTTCTCAAGAGGGAGTTGATGATATTGTAGTAGTCCGGGATTTCTCTGATGTATTTGAAGAAGTTAAGTGTTTGCCTCCGCACCGTGAGATAGAGTTTCACATAGATTTGGTTCCTGGAGCCGTACCCGTAATTCAACCTAGTAGGAGAATGGCTCCACGGGAGAGAGAGGAACTAGTAAAGCAAACTCAAGATTTATTGGAGAAGGGTTTGATTAGACCCAGTTTTTCTTGTTGGGGCTCGGCAGCAGTTTTTGTCACTAAGTCGGATGGGTCGCTAAGGTTCTGTGTAGACTATCGTGAATTGAACAAAGTGACCATTCGTAATAAGTATCCTCTTCCTCGAATTGATGATCTCTTCGACCAGCTTCATGGAGCTTCAGTCTTTTCTCAGTTAGATCTAGCATCGGGTTTTCATCAGTTAAGGGTAGCTGAAGACAGTATTCCCTTAACTGCATTTAGAGGTCCTAATTGTTTCTTTGAGTGGTTGGTTATGCCTTTCGGTTTAACCAACGCTCCTGCTTATTTTGTTGATCTGATGAACCGAGTCTTTAGAGATCTTTTGAATAAGTTTGTTTTGGTGTTCATCGATGATATCTTGGTTTATTCTAAGTCGGAAGAAGAGCATAAGCAGCACTTGAGAATAGTTTTGGAAACTCTGAGAAGGCATGTGCTGAAAGCGAAGTTCTCTAAGTGTCATTTTTGGAAATCTGAAGTAAAATTCTTGGGCCACATTGTTTCTGGTGAGGGAATATCTGTAGATCCAGCTAAAGTTGATACTATTCTGGAATGGAAGCAGCCTCGGACTCCTACAGAAGTTCGTAGTTTTCTTGGATTGGCCGGTTACTACAGGAAGTTTATTAAGGATTATTCTAAAATCTCTTCTCACCTAACGAAGCTGACAAGGAAGGGAGCCAAATTCAAGTGGACACCGGAATGTGAAGAAGCTTTTCAGAATCTGAAGGCAAAATTGACAAGTGCTCCTGTATTGGCGATTCCAGATGGGAAGAGCAAGTTTGAAGTATATACTGATGCCTGTATTGTTGGATTGGGAGCTGTGCTTATGCAGAATGGTAGAGTCATTGCATATGCGAGTCGGCAGTTGAAGCCACATGAGAGAAACTACGCTACGCATGATCTAGAGCTGTTGGCTATCGTTTTTGCTTTAAAGATATGGAGACACTATCTTTTAGGAGAAAAGTTTGAGTTATTCACGGATCACAAACCGTTGAAATATCTTTTCTCTCAGAAAGATCTTAATCTAAGACAGCAGCGATGGGTTGAGTTCTTGGCATCGTATGATTTGGACATTCTGTATACTCCAGGGAAGGCGAACGTTGTGGCAGACGCACTTAGCAGGAATGCGGTTCTTTCTCTTTTGGAGGTGGTTCCATCTCTTATGGAAAGGATTATAAGCAAGCAAATGGAGGATAGATCTTTTGAAGAATTGATTCTTGGAACTAGGGATGGTCGGTATTCGGATTTTAAGATAGACGATCAAGGAGCATTGAGAATTAATGGTCGATTGTGTGTACCGGACATAGATGGATTGAGAGACGAAGTATTGTTTGAGAGTCATCGCTCCAGATTGAACATCCATCCAGGAATCTCAAAGATGTATAAAGATATGAAGGGAGTTTTTTGGTGGCCGAGTATGAAGAGAGATGTTGCTAGATTCGTCAATAGTTGTGCTATTTGTCAGCAAGTGAAAGGAGATCAGCAGAAGCAAGCCGGTTTGTTACAGCCTTTGGAGATTCCGACATGGAAATGGGAGATGATTTCTATGGACTTCATCGACGGTCTGCCTAGAACTAAGAAGGGTAATGAGGGAATATGGGTAATTGTTGATCGTCTTACCAAAAGCGCCCATTTTATACCAGTGAAGGCAACCCGTACTGCAGCTTCGCTAGCGGAAATCTTCTTGAAAGAGATAGTAAGATTGCATGGCGTTCCAGTCAGTATTGTAAGTGATCGAGATCCGATCTTCACCAGCAAGTTTTGGGAGGCATTGCAATCGGCTATGGGAACTAGTTTGAGATTAAGTACAGCATATCATCCCCAAACGGATGGGCAGACGGAGAGGCTTAATCGGATTCTGGAAGATATGCTGAGAGCCTGTGTATTAGATTTTGGTGGATCATGGGAGGACCATCTACATCTAGTGGAGTTTTCTTATAATAACAGTTATCAAGCAAGTATCAAGATGGCTCCTTATGAAGCACTATATGGAAGACCGTGTAGATCACCAGCTTGTTGGATAGAGTCGAAGGACCGTATTGTGCTTGGACCAGATCTGATTCGTGAAGCATCTGCTAAAGTCGAGCTGATTAAGAATAGGATGAGAGCTGCCCAGGATCGACAAAAGAAGTATGCTGATAAAAGACGAAGACAATTGGAGTTTGAGATTGGTGATTTAGTCTTTGTCAAGGTTTCCCCTATTAAAGGAGCTGTAAGATTTGGGAAGACAGGGAAACTCGCTCCAAGATATATTGGTCCGTTTCGAGTTCTCGAGAGGATTGGTGCTGTAGCATACAGGATTGAATTGCCAGTCCGGATGGCTGGAATTCATAATGTTTTCCACGTATCTCATCTACGGAAATATGTGCACGATCCATCTCTTATTGTGGAACCAGCTGTGCAGGAAGACTTGGAGGTTGAGCCGGATTTGTCAGTTGTCCGACATCCTGTTCGAATTGTCGATCGAGATGAGAGGCAACTCAGAAGCAAGATTGTGAAGCTTATAAAAGTCCAGTGGAGTGAGGATCCCAGAGATTGTACCTGGGAGACTTTAGATAGTTTTAGGAAGGCTTACCCGGATATGTGTCCGGATAGCTAGTAGTGTTTGTATTGGATGTATGGTTGTTTGGATGTTTTGTTTGATGGTTGCTTATGTATGGATGTTATGTATGTTTGAAGTGTTGAATGAAATGAAAATTTTTGGATTATCTTTTGTTTAAATTTCGGGGACGAAATTCTTTTAAGGGGGGAGGAATGTGATATCCCGGAATTTCGAACCAAATTTAAATATGATAATCTATATAATAAATTAATTCAAATTGATAAATTTGTTATTTTATTCAACAACAAATAAATGAAGTGTAAATATAAATTTATTTCAATTAAAAAAAAACTAATATAAGGAAATGAATGTATTAAGATTTTATTCATAACAAATTTGATCTTAAATTGGCTTTTTAGAATTCAATTTGTGATTTAATTGATATATTAAAAGATTTAAAATATGTAAATTTCTATTCTAAATTTTATTTTGAGTGTAAAGTAATATTCTCATAATTTTAACTATGTTATAACATTTGTATATATTCATTTCTAAAAGGGAAATTGATTTCCTAAGGATTTAAAATATGAACATATAAAAGAAAATCAATTAAGTAAAAATTTAAATTGCATTTTTGCATGAAATTAACACATGTTAACATCTAAGCCTATTTATAAAACATGTGTTAGGAACTTTGTGACAAGTGTCATAATATGGAATTTATTTTCTTTAAAATTTTATAAAACAACAATGCATGCATATTGTCTCATTTTAGCAAAAAGAAGCTTTTACATCCTCCATTAACAAGAAAGAAAGGAAAAACTGAAACTCTTTAAAAATCCACACTACAACCAAAATGAAATACATGCTTTAATCTACAAACCAAATCCACCTCTTCAACCAATTTGAACAAAATATGCAAACCTTTTTCAAAATCAAAAATCTGCAAGCTTAACCCTGCATTTTCCACAAATCTCTGCAACAATCAAAGTAGCATCAGTTCATTCAAGATTTAAGCACCAAATTTTCTGTTTTCAAAAGACCTGTAATTTACAAATCTGTTCCTGCAAAATTTGGATCTTCATCAGAGAAAATACAGGGTGAGTAAATCTTAATTTAAACTTTAAAAATAAAAGTTGTTGTTGAATGTTAGTAATGAATGCTTGCATGTTAATTGGGTTGTGAAATATTGTTTACAGTTTTCAATTATGTGACTGTGAATATAAATGAGATTGTGAGCTCTGTTGCAAACAACATCAAGTGGTTCAGTTTTTTTTAAGGCCTGCAGTTCACATATTTTATTCCAGCAGTTGAATCTCAACAAGTAAACAGGTGAGTAAATTCTAAATTAAAAATTTAAGTATGAAACTATGCTGCATGTAAATGTCATTCTGGAAATTGCTTGCATGTTTATATTTGTAGGTTATTTGTTTACTTGTTTTAATTATACCTGTGCATGTCTTGAATGCATCTAATACTTCTCTGTTTGTTCAAAGATTCAAAGAAATCAAATTAAATTCTTTAAATTTATATGCAGTAATGTATTGTTGAGTAGGAATCCTCAATACAGAAGTTGATTTAATATAAATTAAGATAAAAAGAGAAAAGATGTTCAAATGAAACTGTAATAAAGAAAACTGCAGAAACAAAATATGCAGTAGAACCAAGGAAATTTAATCATGCAAATTTAGTTTGAAATTGAATGAAATACGATTCAATCTGGAATCTATAATGCATGCCATGAATTTTAAGATTGGAAACAGAAATTAAAACTTGATATTGAATTCGAATTTTTAAGAAAACTGTAATTGGGGCTTTTGTAAAATTCTCGAGTATGGATTGATTGTAGCTTCTGAAATTAAAAATGAAGCTTTGTATGATGATGATTATCTCTAGTAAAATGCAAATCGAATTTATAAATCATCAGAGAAAGAGGAATTTGGGATTGTAGGGTTTAAGAAGCTGTGTACCTTCGAGTTTGAAAAAGTGATCGTGAGAATTATTGGAGTGACCGAGCTTCTCGTGGTTTGGGAAGGAGTTGCGTGGGGACGTCGCGTACTCGTGGCCGTAGTTTGGTGCCGGAGTTTGGTGAGATGATCGTGGACGAGGGGATTCTTCCAGGCAACTGCAGTTTGAATTTTTGGCTCGAACAATGAATTTTTGCTTGAGTTCACGAATTCGATTTCTGGGTTTGGATTTTGGGTCGTTGATGGATTTGGGGTTTGCGCAGATAATCGGCGGTGGTGGCGAGGGTGCCGGAGCACGGTGCACGTGCACGCAGTAGGGCTGTATCGGGGAAGATGGGTTCAGGGCTTTTGGTTTTTTTACTCGAAGTGATGCTCGAGTCTGTGCCGTGAATCTCACGAGTTTGCTCGAGTTTGGATGCGTAGTTCGTGAGTGATAGCTCTGGTTTGTATATATGCAGTTGCTCATGTTTGGGTTGGTTCAGGAAGACAAGGGGAAGAAAAGGAATTGTGTATAGGGTGAGATATTTAGTAATGGTCGAGTTAACAGTACACGAAAATAAACTTGTTTTAAAACTAAATTTTTGTTTAAGTTTAAATTCTCAAACACTTTTTATTTTGCTACATTTTAAAATATTTAAACATTTGATTCCAAAAGTGATTCAAATAATGTTAGTTGCAGTTTTGTAATGGGTTTACATTTTTAAAAAATTTAATTAGCTTAATAAGTTGAATGTTAAATATGCAAGAATTATCAAGGATTAATGAAATTGATTTATTGGAAGATAACTAAATGTGTAATTAAAGTTACTTTAATTATTAGTAATTAAAGTTGGAAATAATTAATTAATTTAATTTAATTAATTTGTTAAGGTTTAATTAATTATGATTTGATTAATTTAAAGATTAATTAATAAGTGATTAGTAATTAATTAATTAAATGATTTGTGAATAATTAATTGGGGATTAAGAATAAATTAATTAAATGATTTGGGTTAATTAATTAATTAATAAAGCATTAATTAAATTATAATTAATAGTTAATTAAATAATGATTAAGGCTTAATTAATTAAATAATTAAGGATTAATTAATTGTAATTAATTTGATAATTAGAAATAATTAATTAATAATTAATTAAGTAATCAAGATTTATTAATTTTTAATTAATTAAATAATTAAGGTTAATTAATGAATAATTAATTATGTAATTAAGATTGATTAATTTGTGATTAATTAAGAATTAATTAAGTTAATTAAGAATTAATTAAGGTTAATTAATTATAAATTAAGGGTTAATTAATAACCAATTAAGGAATGATTAATTTTTAATCAAAGTTTAATTAACAAATAATTATAGTAGTTAATTGATAATTAAATAAAGATTGATTAATTAATTAAGTAGTAATTAATTAATTATGAGATAAATAAGAGGTAATTAATTAATTAAAGGTTGTGATTAATTAATTAATATTTGGTTAAGCAAGATTAAGTGATAAATTCTTAAGTAATTAATTTAATTTAAATTAATTATGATGTGAATTAATGTAGTGCTTGCTTGTGAATGATTGATTGAATTGATATCTGAATATGGTTGATATCTATTGAATGGTAGTTGAAATATTCTGTGATGAGATGTTGTATAGCTGTGATAGATATTGATTATTACTTGTTAATAATGCTATGTGATGCTATGCTTAAACCTGAATTGAATTGTTTAAACTTTAAACAACTTGGCCCTTAAGACACGTTTGGATTTCGATGAGACCGGGATCGGGAATCAAGTTTGATTTTCCGAAAACCACATCGATCCAAGTTAAACGTTAGGTCGTGACATCTCAAGTGAGGATCGAGATGGAGTTTAGAGTGCAAGGGTTATTGTCGTTAACTCTGAGGGTGATTCCAAAACGAGTGTAACGAGATAATGCCTTCGGTTTCGTTCGAACCCGGAATGAACTTGTATGGATTGAATGCTTTCAGCACATCGTCAGGTGGACGATGAGCATTCTAAGTGATATGTCCTTTAAAGGTAATCGTAGCCTCAAGCCTCATCAACCGGGAATGGCTAAAACAGGGGAGATGCGCCAAGGCTTCGTGGGTAGCCCCCACTTGAGAGTAAGATATACCCCTGTCTAGAAGTCCCTTATTATTTCGGCTGCGTGGGCAGTTGTTGGCCACAACTGCGGGGTTGTCTTGTTCGGAACTATTCAGTAAGGAATGGTTCCGGCCTTGTGTTGCAGGGGAGTTAGGGTGGCTCCTCGGTACGGTGATCTAGGCCCCGTACTGTGACGGGCGGTACCCCAGTAGCCCTGCCATTGATGGAATCCAAAATCCAATAAGTGCCTGTACGGTTTTGATTGTGCCCAAATATGTTGGAACGTGAGATGTAAGCATTCCAGCTATTTCTGTATTTTATTTTGAAAACCCTAGACCCTATTATAATATCACAGAATTTCCTATCAAATGTTTTAGTTAGCGTAAGGTAAAAACTTACCCGTGTTTATTTGTGGGAAGTCTTACGTGATACCTTTGTTTTCAAAATGATTTTAAAAGTTAAGCAACTTTAACTGATTTACTCACACCAGACCCATGTCTGACCCGGAGTTTATTTTGTTTGTTTTTCATAAACTCTTGGGTACTCGAATTTTTATGAGTAGCCAAGTGATTAGGTTTGGATTAGCAAATGTTTTGGGAGCTGGAGCTGGAGCCCAGACGTACTATCTATCTATATTCGCTATAGTAGCATTTTGATGTTGTATTTTGGGTTGTATGGGTTGGAGAACTCTTATGAATGGTCTAATGTAATGAAGTGGTATTATTTTGTGTACTCGGATATGTAAAACTATGTAATGGATATGTGTAATATTATATTTTGTTCTGTTCCGCTGTGAGATTCTGATGATTGTTGTTCTTTTCTTTCTATCTTTCTATTTCTATCTCTTTCTTTTCTTATTGATGATACGTCTTTCTGTGGAACGAAAGACGGGTCGTCACAGGCTAATGGGCTTTTAGGACCCAATAAGAAGAAAACTAAATGACCTAAGTTATAAAATCAACACTTAAATCAAATGCACATATATTACACTATAAAATAAAACAAAGTCATTTTCTTTCCAATTTTCAACCAAACAAAATATGTAAATTTACATACACATGAAATAAATTATTTTACTTTATGAAAAGATCAATTTTTATTTTTTAAAACATCATTATTATTATTAATAAGCTTAATTTGCAAAAATACACTATTTTGACAAACAAATGCAAAAGTTCACACTTTTAACTTCTAAAATTCAACCAAAAATACCTTTCTTACTGAGAAAAATATTTCGAACCTTATTTATAACCAAAACATATTTGAAAACCAATTTCCACATTTTTATTTAAATAAACGACCTTTAAAAAAATCAAATACTTCCTTTTAAAAAAAAATTAATAAAAGAAGTAATTGACAATAATGAATAAAATTATTGCATTTTCTCTAAATAAAAACTATTTTCCATTTATTATTAACCCAAACAAATAAAATAAAGTTTCAAACTTTATTTTCTCATTTTAGTTCAAAATTCATTGTTTATTCCAAATAACAATTTAATTTCTCCAATTTTATTTTAGTTGACGATATTAAATTATAACTACCGTTATAATTTAATATTTACAGGTAATCTCCAAAAGCAGGGTTGTTACACTCTACCACGTACACAGTTGTCAAAGTGGTTTTCGGTATTGGCAGAGAGTGTGACAATATCTGATCTCAGTCTCTTTAACAACCAAACACTTATTTCACACCGTGGTCATTTCATTTCAAATAATTCATACTTCATATCAAAATACCATATTCATTTCAAAGCCATATTAATCCGATATCATTATTCACTTGAATAATATTCATTTCCAAAAATCATAACACTTTCAACTTTATAACACTTTCGAACTCATAACACTTTGAAAATCGTAACACTTTGGAAATCATAACACTTTCCACCTAAACAGTTTAGATGTTGAAAATAGTATGTATACATATATATAAATACTTTATAAATTACGATAGTCTACATATACATATAATAAAATAATCTATAATAAAATAAATTTCCTTCAATTTCGCAAATCGATTTGAATCGTCTTAATTCCAAAATTCAATTTAAATCAATTCCAGTTTAACCATTTCAATTTAAATTTCAAAGATTCGAGTTTAAATATTCAAACATTTATAAATTAAATTTCATTTATATTTCAACATTTAACTTTAAATTTATCCAAATTTGAAATTATTCCCTTAACCATTTTATAACAATTTATTTAAATCCCAATTTATATATCTAAATCAATATTAAATATTCAATCTTAATTTTATTCATAATTGGGAATATTCATTTAATCACTTTTTGTCAAATCAAGTTATAAACCAAATTATCATCATTTCTTTTCAAAATCTCAAAACCAATAAGTTCAGATCAATTCTTTCTTAAAGTCAATTTAGCATATATAAAAATTAAATAATTGACAGTTCAATTTAGCAGCATATTTCAATTGTCGTTTCAAGCGAAATCAAATTTAATAAATATCAGAACGTTAATCGTGAGTGATTGCTCACCTTTGGAGGCTAGTAGGAGAAGACAATGGAATGAATTATGGATCCAAGCATGCAATTTCGAAGCAAAGCACGATGGACTCAAGTTCGACGAACAAAGCTGATAAATAGGATTGAATGGAAACGAATCAGAACCATCTTGATATGACTGAAAAAATATACGTTATAATTTTTCTCTAAAACAAAATTTTAAAACATATATTTGGCATAAGATATACTACAGTGGAAATTAGGTTGAAGGGCATCTATTTGCAGGGTAATAAGTTTTAAGGATAGCACTTCTAAATAATTAGTTTTAAGGACAATTTACAGCATAATGATAAATTCATTTATCTTTTTCAGTTATCTAGGAAAATGATGACTCCTTTTATCATTATTTCTGTATAACTGAAAATGATAAATTCTTTTATCTTTTTCCTGTAAAATATCCTTAAAACTAATTTTTCAGAAGTAGTGTACTTAAAACTTATTGCCTTGCACAAATAAGCCCTTGAAATAAAAATACCCATACATATATATTTGTTTTCTAAAATAAATTCCAAACATATATCTTCAAACCCATATTTAATTCGAACTCATATAAAATAAATTAATATATATATATATACTTATTTAAGAATGCAAAATACTTATTCAAATTATATATCATTTTATCAAAATCTCAACATAACATTTCATTTAAATATATATTTTCAAATATTAACATAACCTATATATACGAACAACAAATTTTAATATAACCCATAAGTTATACATACATGAGCAATAAGTTATATATATATATATTCATGTATAACAACATCATATATACAATAATCAATTATAAATCTATAATTAACTCAACAGTTTTACAGGTTTATACAGACTAACATATATATATATATATATATATATATATATATATATATATATATATATATATATATATATATAAATCTACATCATTTAGAAATCAATACTTTAATAAACAAATATCTCCTTTATTATAAAACTGCAACCAAAACCCGACTGCATACATATCAAAGTGTATATAGGACTTATATATGTATGTATAGACACACATACACCATTACTTCATACTATAATATAAATAATATAATACATATAAACATCAATATGTATAAACAAAGCCATGCTCATTGTTTGCCAGGGACATCCCATATATATTTACAATTAAAAATCCATACTAAATACAATATTTATAAAACAGTATATATATTTATATACAGACAAAGTTTGTAACTCGTATAGATAACAGAGTATAATATATATATATATATATATATATATATATATATATATAAACTATAGATTTTAGGTATAAACTTTACATACCACATACATAAGAACAGAATAAATCAAATACCTTCATATATATTACTAATATATAAATCAACTCATATTATTATTATAACATACAGATTGCAGATTTTTAAAACACGTATTAAAACAGAGCATATATATGTACCACTATATATTTTAAACTGATATATATTTAGCTTATGTAGGTAATATACAAACTTATGTAAACTTACATACATAAATGTGATAACAACCGACTATATCAGCCTCTCATAAGCATATATATATAACAAATAATATATTTATATACCTCAGGGAAAATGTAAGCTGACTTGGCCGAAGAGGAAGGAGGCGCAGGAACGAGGTGATGGCTTGGCTCATATGGGTTAGGGAGGTCGAGTTTCGGCCGAAAGTAGGCAGATGAGTGTTTGGCGACTTGGTGGCCGAGGCTCAGAGGTGGCTATCGGCTTCTCGTGGAGGGGAAGGGGCGGAGACGAAAGAGCATGGGATAAGGAGGCTATGGTGGCGGAGAGAGGCACGCTGGCTCTAATGGTGTCGGCCATATGTACTACTGCATGGAAGGGGTATGGTTCTCGTGGCGCTCGGAGGTATGCAAGTGAGGCTGGATCCATGTGGAGGTGGGTTTGCTCGGGGCAGGCAACGGGTGGTAGCATGAGTGGTGTGGTAGCTTCGAAGAAATAAAATGGAAGCAGGTTGCAAAATATATAAAGAGGAGGAAGGGAATGGTGGGAAGAAGAAACGACCAAGATGGCTATAGGCAATTCATGCCTCAACAAATAATACATATTATAATATTATTGTTATTATTGTGCTAATAGAGGAGGACAAACTGGTTCAAAGTAAGTAGAAAGAGAGAACATTCCACCTTCTAGTAAATATAATGCAAATTATTATATTATAACGTTATAATATAACTTATAAATCAAGAACGGTAAAGATACTAAGAAATCCAAAATGAACGCACCAACAATTAATAAATTAAAGTGATAGGATGCCAACTATCAATTTTAGGTAACACAATTTAAAGCAATTTATTAGATTGCTTGGGCTGCACGTTCAAAATTTGAAAAGCAAGGAAAGCTAACGGTCACAATTTATGGTACCGATATGACGCCCCGTGTTATCGTTTCCGTCACGTACCAGACCTCAAAATACAGAAATAAATATACTATGGAGATCAGCATGACAAGGCGAATAGAATGGTACACAGATATCAGTGATACGATCACCCTATCAATACTCGACATTCGGTACCGAAAATGCTGCTAAAACGTCGAAAATAAGATGATTTTACGAAACGAAATACGACGGTCTCACTCAGAAGATGATTTACAAATTTATTATATAAAAATATTCATGTTTGGAAAACAATTTATTATCATCTAATGTTAACTGATTTAAATTTAAATAAAATTACACAATAAAATAAACTTTTATATTTTCTGATGAAAATTTACCTTTTACTATGTTTAAAAAGACGTATTCCAAATATTAAATTTTTATTTTCAAATTCAATAATTTAAAATTTCACAAAATTCTAGTTAATTACGTTAATACAACCATTAAAATTTACGGGTCGTTAACTCTCCCCCACTCAAAACTTTTCGTCCCCGAAAAGGAAGGAGGTATGAGAATAAAAACAACCGGAAAAAAATAGATTAAAACAAAAAAATACCAGATACAACCATTATTTCCAAACCATATAGATTTCATTTATTTTAAAAATTAGTTTATATTCAATTAACCGATTCCAATTCATTTTATTTAATCAATCAAATATATTGTGTGCACATTTGATTGGTTTCGTTACCATATATTTTTATTCAATTGATTTGTTTCCATTTATTACAAAAATTTCACAACAATATTTGTTTTATTTTACTCATTCATTAAATTTATTAGATTAACCATAGTTAAATCCACCTCAACATCCAACTTCAACAATTCAAAACCATATAGATTTCAATTTTAGATAAATTAATATTCAATAATTTGGGTCAATCCATTTTATTCAATTAATAAATAGCCATTCAATTTAAAATTGATTTTCTTCCATTTTATCAACATTTCTTTTTAAAAAATTCATTTTTAAATTGACTCATTTATATTATCCATTTATCTTCAGCTAAGTTGATTCCCCTAAAATGCAAGTTCACTATTCCTAAGTTCATATTTATCTGCTTAAATAGTCTTCTCTTTTACTTATTTATTTTATTTTAATTAACATATTTACCAACATATATTAAGTGTATAAACATATTATAACCATCCTTTATTCACCAAATTAATTCCCTTTTTATTATTCAATTTATTATTCAATTTATTATCTATAAATTATCCAATTTATTATCCAGTTACATTCTAATTACATTTAAAATTTCTAGGTAAGTTTTATAAATGTTTATGAGTGCAATTAAATGCTAGACAAATTTTCCTTCTGTCTACAACATTTATATTAAGCCATATATTAATTTGAATAATATATTACATAAATTTTCTTCTTGTACAACCCTTTATTATATCCTAACAACTTTTTGAATATTTTAGGTAAGTCATATATATTAGAATGTAATTTAGTGTTATACAAATAAGTTTGTTCAAATTCATTACTTCAGGTTGGTTTAATTCCGTTTATCATTTTAGATATTCCAATTATTCAAATATTTCACTTTATTTTATTAATTGAAACCATTTCTTAATATAAAACCTAAATTCAAATTTTTGGTTTCACTTCAAACTATTTTTAAAATAAATATACACATATATATAATATAAATCGAATCATATTCAAGAATTTCAAATCAAATCCATTTTCCAAAACCAAAGTGTAGCAAAGCTACTAACTCGTCTCTCCACTTTGAAACTCGAAAATGAATGTCGATGACGCTGCAGCCATCACTAAAATTATTTTCCAACGACAATGAAGGAGAGTACAGATTTAAAACTTTTTGAAACAATTCTCATTGGAAATACTTTTAAATAATATATTCTAAAATTTTATACCAAATTTTCTAAAATACCATAAATTAAATTTTCAAACATTTAATTTAGATTCGTTTCAACTTCAAATCAATTTATAAACCATGTTTCGTAATTTTGTTTATTTATATGTTGGTATAGTCAATGGTTTACAAAACAATAAATAAAAATCAAATATTATCATTTCTAACAACTAATTCAGTTAACTATTAAATTTCATAAAATTTATACTTATATACTTAAATCATAAAAAAATTATTTCATTTACCAAATTTGAAAACAATATTGTGTTTATTTGCTCTATTCAAGTGTTTTGGAATTCCTATCGATAGCGTTAGCTAGACGAATCGATCGAATCCTAAAATTCGAAATTAACAACTCAAACAACACAATATAAAACATTTTTTATTACAAAGTACAGATAACCCCTCACAAGACGATTCAAAGTTTGATTTTAAAACAAAGATAGAGATTCAAATTTAGAGGAACTCTAATCAAGGAGGATTCTAACTAAAAAGATAGGCTTGAAACGAAGATAAGATAATTATATAACAAATAGAAAGATGGATAATCTTATATAAATCGTGAGCGACCTTAACTAGGGCAACCGTGTCTTTAAGAATTAGATCGATGCAGAATTCTAAAGCAAATCGACATCCGATAACAAGAGGATTACCCTGGTCGCCTACTAGAGAATACTAGGGTATGACCAGAGATAGCAACATTTTACCGAGAATATAGAAATCTATGGTGAATCAATGCTCATTGTAAAGAAGTGTCACCCCTTTACAAATCATTCTAAGATTGGTGGAACTGCTGATTCATTACAGATATCATCCGTAGTGGAGTTATGGGATACTCCAGAATTAGGACAACACGAATAGGGAGAGACAAGAATGGATTTCAGAACAAGGAAAGTTCTAAAAATACAAAGGAGATTTAAATCAAGGAGGAAGAGATTCAAGCTCGAACGAAAGTGATTATGTAATTAAATTACTATATATGCTAAGTTTTGCCTAAAACCAGAGCTCTGATACCAACTGTAACGACCTGCTATTTCGAACCATTTGCATCCGCACATGTCAGACTTGAATTGTTCAAAACAATAGATTGTTAATTTCATATTTGGAAAAACTCGGCGAATACAGTAAATAAATCAATCATAGAATCACAGACACAAAGTAATATAATAATAAGCAGCGAAATAGATAAATATTACTTCGTGAAGCTACTATATAAACGTCGGAGTTTAAAATAAAATACAATAGAAATTTCAGATACAACGAAGTCTCGAATACAAATAGATGACTTCTCTGAACAAATCAACTGGAAAAGCTGAATAGATGTTGATGGATCTTCAAGCAAATCTCCAAAGCTCCAGAGATGAGTCTCAAATGCTGTGACATTCAGTCTGACCCGAGCATAAAGCAAAACATTCGAGTTGGGATTAGCATTCTTGTATCAATAAATCCAACTCAAGTGAAATATCAACTGAAATACAAGTAACTCAAAGGATGTTTGGGATACCCATCCTCTAAGGATCCGTGGAACTATCTACTATGTAGTGTAAACTATTAAAATAGCGTTAAGGCTATCCTCCTTAACACATTTTTATATATTCCCACAGTCTATATAGTACCGTAATTTCTCCGTAAACTGCAGGGCTATCAGAGGGTACTCTATAAGTATGGTACAAACCAAACTTGTAGAAGGCGCGATAGGGCATGCGACAAGGCACTTGGGGAAATGCCAGGTTAGATATACCATTTGCACTCCCGGACTGTTGGTAACACATAGCAGCTACTACCGCCCACCTCGTGACACACTCCCAAATCAACGGGTGCACCCAATCAAATCACAAAAGCAATAGAATGGTATCAAAGAAATGTGTTCGATAGGGGGAATGACCCAACTTGGCCCAGTATAGCTCCTATTTTAGCCACATCAAGCTGACTCACGAGAGTCAGCGCTACGTAAATACCATATAGAATCGTCGCCAAACCATCCACTTTATTCTGGAATCTCCACTACGTACACAGTTGTTAAAGTGGTTTTCGGTATTGGCAGAGAGTATGACAATATGCGATACTGGTCTCTTTAACAACCAAATACTTATTTCACACCGTGGTCATTTCATTTCAAATGGTTCATGCTTCATATCAAAATACCATATTAATTTCAAAACTTTAATTCGATATCATTATTCACTTGAATAATATTCATTTCCAAAAATCGTAATACTTTCAAATTTATAACACTTTCGAACTCGTTACATTTTGGAAACAAGAACACTTTTGAAATCATAACACATTCCACCTAAACAGTTTAGATGTTGAAAATAGTATACATATATATTAAAATACTTTATAAATTAAGATAGTCTATATATAATAAAATACTCTATTACAAAATTATTTTCCTCTAATTTCGCAAATCGATTTAAATCATCATAAATTCCAAAATTCAATTTAAATCAATTCTAGTTTAAACATTTCAATTTAAAGTCCAAAGATTCAAGTTTAAATATTCAAACATTTACAAGATAAATTTCATTTATATTTCAACATTTAACTTTAAATTTATCCAAATTGGAAATTATTCCTTGACCATTTTATAATAATTTATTTAAATCCCAATTTATATATTTAGATCAATATTAAATATTCAATCTCAATTTTATTCATAATTTGGAATATTCATTTAATCACTTTTTATCAAATCAAGTTATAAACTAAGTTATAATCATATCTTTTCAAAATCTCAAAACCAATAAGTTCAAATCAATTCTTTCTTAAATTCATTTATTAACCAATTTAAATTCTAAGTCAACATAAGTTTATCCCTCTAACCTTTATTATTAACGTTATAAATCAATTCTAAAATATTAATGAAAATTTTAAATAAATGTTTTAAAACATATTATACGCTAATTACATTAAATTTTATTAAATTAAATCTTATTATATATATTTTGAGAAAATAAAATTATAAGAAAACCTATTATATTTTATACATATTATATTTTAAAAACCAATATTTAATCAAACCTATATATTTCCTTTCAAAACCTTGGAAATCATTTACCAAAATATAGACCAACAGTGTTCGTACATAATTCTCTATCCTATTGTCAAGTGACTCAGATATTTATCATTTCAATCCGCAATTTAAATATATACGGGTGTATGTCATTTCAACCCACAATCTCAAATTCAAAGTCAACGAAAATCACATGGGTTTATCATTTCCACCCATAACGATTTCCTTCTACTCAACAAAATAATTCGGGTAGGTATCGTTTCGACCCAAAGGGAATTCTAAACTAATGGGGAACTTGCAAAGTGAGAAAAATTATGACAATAATATAACATAACAACAACATGCGTATATCAACAATAACAATATAGTATAAACAACAGGATATGGGGTCATATCCAATATGTGAATAGTTACAGATAATAGCATACCATATATAAAATTTCAATAATTGACAGTTCAATTTAGCAACATATTTCAATTTTCGTTTCAAGTGAAATCAATTTAATAAATATAAGAACGTTAATCGTGAGTAATTGCTCACATTTCGAGGCCAGAGAGAAAAGACAATGGAATGAGTTATGGATTCAAGCATGAATTTCAAAGCAAAGCACGATGGACTCGAGTTCGACGAACAAAGCTGATAAATAGGAATTGCTGGAAACAAATCAGAACCATCTTGATATGAATGAAAAGAAGAAGTTATAATTGAAAGTCTATGTGGATCGTATATGTATATAAAATATGGCAAGTGGATGTATGATTGTATGAATAGTACAGAATAATAAAGCAGGTAAAAATTAAAAGTAATCACACCAGGAATTTTATACTTGTTCGGACCTCCTGTCCTACGTCCAGTCCCGAAGCTCCTCTTCAGAATTTCACTAACCAATTGCCCTCACTTCGCCCGAAGGAATAGGCTTTTACAAGAATATTTCTTTGACAAATGTGTGTTCTATGCAACATTGATTTTGACTATAAGTACAACTTCTTCCTATAATCTCCTTGAGTAGTATGTAGTTTAGGCTTTGATATAAGAAAGAGATAATAGTATATTTTTTTAGCGCTTTTGTAAATCACAGAAATATTAGAAAATAAAGGAAGAAAGTTCAAAATAGCAAGTTAAAATTCTAACTTTCAATTTCACATTTATTTATAGATGGTGAAGAGTTTGTTTGAAGAGCAGTGACTTTTGATTCATTCTATTTCAGTCCAAGAGTCACAATGCTTGAGAAGAAACAGTCATGATCAAGATAAGAGGATGCAACCCTTTGTTTGAAGAAGATGTCTTTTTAAAGAAAATGTTCGTTGCCTAGTTCAGAAGTCTGGCCATTTGTGCCAGACATCTGGTCTGTTAAGAATTTTAAAATAGAACAAGTTAATAAACGTTTGAGCGTATATGCCATACGTCTGGTTTGTTACAGAATTTACAACAAGAACATGTTGCCAGATGTTTGAGCATATATGCCAGACGTCAGAAACATGTACACTTTGTTATCTTTATTTTAAAAATAGTTTGTATGAGCAAGTGTTTATAAAGATTACTCAAGGTGATTATACATGTCATCTATTTAGAAGCTTATAAGAATGTACTAGTATAATCACCCTTGCTTCGGTCTTCAAGTCTTGGACGCAAACGTCTACCTGCATATAAACGAAATATATATATACACACACACACACACACACACACACACACACCGATGTATATTGACTTCGATAACTTGTATAGTGGTTATCGAAATCAAGGTTGTAACATTCTCCCCCTTTTTGACGATGACAACCATACAATTTATTTCAGAGGCCCCCCTTCTTTTTTAATATATTCTCTCCCACTGTCATAATCAAAAAAGAGTTTATGAAATAAGATGAATGCATAATGTTAATAAGAAGAAACAAAATAACATAGTTTATAAAAACAGGAATGAAATTTAGTAGCTAACTTATTCAGCGAAAAAGTAACCCCAAAGATTAGACGCATTATCATCATAGTCATCATTTTGCCATTGCGTCTGATCATGGTTGTTAGCACCAGAATTGGTCACTAACACCCAAAGAAAGATTTGTGTAGAGAGATTAATAAAGATAGAAAACTGAAATAGAGGAATATATGCAGAATTAATTGCGATAAACTAGAACACCAGATTTATAGTGCTTCGGTGTAACTGCCTACACCACTTTGATTTTAACTTTATTGCTCTTTCAAATAATTGAATACAGATGCAATCTGTACACCAACAACTTGAATACAATTTTTAACTGAAAAGTAATGAGTCTTGAAAATGGCAGAGTCTCCCCAGTATTCTCGAAAAAAGGACGCCTTCACTTTGCTCATGCCCATCTATTTATAGGCGAAGATAGGCCAAACTTCCTTCGCGGGACCAGGAACAAGGTATTTCGGCCCGTAGTAAGTGGTTTATGTGCACCGATCCAGGGATGCCGAACGGCAGTTGCTGAGCGAGGAATGTCGGTCGAGAAACGAACCAGATAGCAGGTTGACTTGGAGCGAAGTCATGTCGAACGGTGAAGTCTGTTGTATGACTTCACTCTCTTGGCCGAGTGGTGCATTCTAGAATACTTGGTAATGTTCATTTGTGTTGAACCCTCCTGTTCCGAGCGATGTTGGTCGAACCAGAGAATGCCGAGCGCAACCGTTTGAACCTAAGATGCCGAGGGACGTTGGTCAAACCAGAGAATGTCGAGTAAAGGACTTAGGCTGAGCGGCATTTAGGTCGAGCGACACTTGCAGGCTGAACGACATTTAATAGTCCGCCTCTCGTAGCGGGCCAAGCAACCTGGTAATATTTCCCCCCCAAAGCGTATCATGAGAGTCAATCATGATATGCTTTGAATCATAAGCAAACCATGCTTCCCACTCTTCTCCTCCCATCAGGCTAAACTCTTCTCTTTGTTCTGCTACATCTTCAACACGACTCGGTCGATATTCGTGCACCGAACCACTCGTTCGGCAAGTTCCCAGTCATTCGGCATAACTGCTCACTGAACCACCGAAATATCTTGACCGGGTCCACTGGTTGATGCATGTTCACCTCTCCTTCTTCACATATAAAAACTAACACTTCTCCTTTTCTTTCTCACTTCCATTTCAACACCATAGGACATTTTTATCCACCTTCCCCCGAACTTCAGCTACCACTCAACCTTCCTCTCTCATCCTAAACCTAAAGCGTTCTCTCGCAACTCTCCCTGATAACAAATCGAAACGAACTTCGGTCTTAAATCTCTCAATTCCCCAAGCCTCGTCTCACTCTCTTAGGTATGTACTTCCCTTTCGATCGACTTTCTCGTGCTCGGGGTTTTGTACGAATTCGATTTCGTGAGTCTTCTTCAAATTACGAATGGCAGGAGTCGTGTAGGCGATGAAGACGAATCTGAGGTTTGAACATGTCTAAGGTTGGAGCCGGTGATTCCTAGGATGGCGGCCCCTGTTGGACCACCTAATGAGAGAGGATGAAACAGCAGTGGGTTGGTAGGAGTTTAGTGAGTTGTGGAGGTGTTGGTTAAATGTTAACGCTGAGTTATTAGTTTGTGTGGAAGTCTACTAGTCAGTAAGTTTGGTGCAGCGTGTGAGTGAGAGTGTCGTTCGATGGGCAACAAGGAGAGTGTTTAGGTTACTCGAAGAAGTGAGATGGAGGGAAACGAGTGGGTTGGTCGGCATGGGCGATTTCCACCGGCAGGGATTGTGTCCTTGTATCGTCTGGCGTGAGAGAGAGAGTGTTGTTTAACGACTTGAGAGTAGTGTTATCGCTCGTTTGGAGATCACAAGGTGCGTTCGATATACCGAGCGAGCGTGGTTCGTTATGCCCCCTATAAGCCGTTCGGTAAAGAGAGAGTTGTTGTTGTTAGGGAGGTAGGAAGTAAGTGGTAGTCTTCATGTGAGAGTGGTGTTAGGGAGGTTGGAAGTAAGTCGGTCGGTGTATCAGGTTTAGGTGGTCGTTTGGTCGTGTGTTTTGAGTGTCGCTCGGCATTGAGCCTTGAAGTAGGCAACAATAGTCAAAACCATTCCAACTTGAACACAACTCATGTCAAATTCACTTACTTCCCATGCCTAATCATATGACAATAAACAAAGACAAAGACTTAAGCAAACAGGCATATCGAACTAATCCGAACTGATAACTTCCCAATTTCAACAACTATAAATCTGAGTTTAACTCGATAAAAACAAATAATAGCCTTCAACATATAGTGCCAATGTCCGATTTCAAAACTGAAACCAGCATAGGGTAGGCTTTCGGAGACGGTCAGCGATGACGGTCTTCAAGGATGACAGTTCAAAGCTTAACTTTACTTTATCAGATTCACGACTTTCAATTCTTTTACACTTATACTCGAACTATTGCACTAGTCCACACACCACACGAGGGGAGCACTTTTGTCGTTATGTCTAATATTGATTATCTTTCAAGTATAGTTCAAACAAGTGTTTAAACAACCTCGATGCTCATTGAAGATGTCTAGAAAGTCGAGCTCCACTACAGTCTCAGATAAACCTGAGATAAGTTTCCAACAAGAAGTAGTGGGAACTTCAAATCCATCAAAAACTCCTGTACAGAATATACCGAGTCCAATGACTGCATTTGTTGACTTGGCCCCTAATGTCATAGAGCATCAATCATCCTAAATGATCCGGCGGATTCTTAAGCTTCGAGAATCAATGAAAACGCTCTTTGCCGACAATGCTCAATCCATGGAATTCCTTTTGACGATGTACTGGTTCCATCGGAAGAAGTTCGTCCTCACCTACCCCCCGCCGGATATACCGCCTGCAACAAATTCATGTGCTAGGGTGGTTGCGTGCCACCATTCAACTCCTTCCTTCGTGATCTGTTACAGTGTATTGAGATCGCCCTATCACAATTACATCCCAACGGTCACGCGTTTGTATATGGCACGTGCATTCTTTTCATGAGCATTCTATTCAGGCTTCCCAATCCTAGTGACATCTGCTATATCGTTTGAAGATACGATCCAACATGCCATCTTTCATGTTCCTGGAGCCGCATAACAATTGCCAAATCTTGGCGGGGGCGTGGAGCAAATTCGCCCAATATAAGCAAGAATGATTTTATGTGAGCTGTCCCGCAGGCTTTACGAAGAGATGGCTAGAAGGGAGTAAGTTTCTTTTCTAGATCAATACTTGTATGCAGTATAAAGTGCATCCTTTCTAAACCCTTACTTTACTTTATATATATCAGCCCATGTCCCGAAGACTCCGGGTAGTCTTAGGCTGTCGAAGCTATTCGAGATGTTCCCGCAGGAGATAGAGACATTAGCTACATCATTTCGATTGAATCTCCCTCGAAATTTGGGTTGTTGGCAGAAGGTCGTCGAATAAGTTTTCCTCACGGCATCACTACAATAGGAACTGCCTTGGACAAAGGCAAAAGGCAAGCTGGGCCTTCAACACGTGATGCCTCCAACACTTTTGAGGAGGGTGAGATTAGAGAAAATGAGGTGTTAAAAGCACCAGGCAAAAATACAAATGCTACTCTGGAACCAGTGGCTGAGGCACATGACACTGAAGAAACACCTCCCCATTCAAAGGGAAAAAAAACTGGCTTACAAACCAAGGAAAAAGATAGTAGGCGGAACCTTATAGGTCAAAATCACTTCAATGGAGAAAGAGCCATCTCCAGAACACTTAGAGGGTTCACTGAAAGGCTTACCTGGCCTTACTATTCCTGACAACTTGCTCAACTATGGCTTCAAAATCCTGAAACCCTAAAACTCCATTCGCCTGCGAAAGGCGATGAAGTTGTTCAACCCATAATCAAGGAGAAAAAACTTCGATAGGTGAAGCCAAAGAACTGGTCCGTCAGAGGGAAACACTAGGTCACACACAATAACACTAGCACCTCACCTCACACTTAAACTTCATCCATCATGTCATTCTTGCTAACTCGTGTTCACTTAATTTCTGTGCTGGTGACAAGGGTGTTTTTTGAGAATCGTTGATACTCGATTCTGCGCTTTAGGTATTTAGAATACTTTTAGTTTGCACTCTAGGGACTTAGAGATTTTTAAAGTCGCTTATACTCTAGTCCGCACTCCGGGGACTTGGAAATTTTAAGTCGTTTATACTCCAGTCCGCACTATGGGGACTCAGAGTGCTCCTGTCCGCACTCCGAGGACTTGGAGATTTTTAAGTCGTTTGTACTCTAGTCCACA
The DNA here is from genome assembly GCA_030765085.1 of Allium cepa. NCBI lineage: Eukaryota > Viridiplantae > Streptophyta > Magnoliopsida > Asparagales > Amaryllidaceae > Allium > Allium cepa. Next base: position 99,724,561 of record CM060934.1, read on the forward strand.
TTATGGAGACTCAGAGTAGTCCAGTCCACACTCTGGGAACTTAGAGATTTTTGGTCGTTTATACTCCAGTCTGCACTCTGGGCACTCAGAGTACTCCAATTCGCACCCTGGGGACTTGGAGATTTTTGAGTCGTTTATGCTCCAGTTCACACTTTGGAGACTCAGAGTACTCCAGTCCGTACTCTGAGATCTTAGATATTTTTGAGTCGTTTATACTCTAGTCCGCACTCTGGAGACTCGGAATACTCCAATCCGCACTCCGAGGACTTGGAGATTTTTGAGTCATTTATACTCTAGTTTGCATTACGGAGACTCAGAGTACTCCAACCCGCACTCCGAGGACTTAGAGATTTTTGAGTCGTTTATAATCTAGTCCGCACTTTGGGGACGAGGACTTGGAGATTTTAAGTCGTTTATGCTCTAGTCCGCACTCTGGGGACTCAGAGTACTCCAATCCGTACTCCGGGGACTTAGAGATTTTAAGTCATTTATACTCTAGTCTGCATTTTGGGGACTCAAAGTACTCCAGTACGCACTCCGGGGACTTGGAGAATTTCGATCGTTTATGTGCGTTCATACGCCAGACAGTATAATGTAACTTTAATTTTGTTCCATAGATTTGCAACACATGGAAACATCAATAGTTCATGGAAAAGATGGCTTCAAGCCTTTATTAATGAGAATGAACTAAATTATCTTGTTACATGCCGAAAACTAGGAATCGACGAAATAAAAAATACATTGGAAATGATTGCAACTAAAATGCAAAGGAAATAGACTAAGTCTAATAACGTCGCAGATGCTCGCTATTCCATACTCGGGCGAGTGTCGCGCCATCAACGGTCGCTAGCTTGAAAGCTCTCTCTCCAAGCCTCCGTTTAATGAGGTTTGGACCTTCCCATGTGGGATTCATATGCGATGGGACTGGAAAAACTTGCTTCAAAACGAGATCGCCCGCATCAAAGATTATCGGCCGGACTTTTTCATTATAATATCGAGCGACTCGGTGCCTATATGCGGTTGCCCTTAAATCAGCTTCTTCACGTTTTTCATCAGCGAAGTCCAGTGATTCAAGTAAGAGATCCTGATTCGTCTTAGAGTCATAATGAGTTACCCGATGTGAAGGAACTTCAAGTTCCACGGGTATAACGGCTTCCATGCCAAATGCCAATGCGAATGGATTGTGGCTAGTCATGGACTTGTGGGTGGCTCTGTAAGCCCAAAGTGCCATTGGAAGCTCATCCACCCACCTGCCTTTAGCCTTTTCCAAACGTTTTTTCAATATGGACTTGATTATTTTGTTCACGGCTCTACTTGTCCATTGGCTTTTGGATGAGCAACCGTAGCAAACCTTTTCTCAATGCCATACTTTTGACAAAATTCTTTGAACTCCCTACTCTCAAACTGAGTTCCGTTGTCCGTAATTATAGTTCGCGGGAGGCCAAAACAACATACGTTGTTTCGTACAATGAAATTAATGACCTTTTTAGTGGTGATTGTAGCTAAGGGCTCTACTTCCGCCCACTTGGTAAAATAATCGACCGTAACTATTGCATATTTTGCACCGCCTTTGGAGAAAGGTAAGGAACCGATTATATCGATTCCTTATATTTCAAATGGCCAAGGACTAACCATTTGTGTGAGTTTCGTTGGCGGAGCTCTAAGGATTTACGCATACTTTTGACATTTGTCACATCTCCTTACGTAGTCCGCAGCATCCCGATTTACAGTTGGCCAATAGTATCCATAACGGAGGATCTTTTTTGCTAGTGTCTACCCTCTGTATGGCCACCACATTCTTCTTCATGAGCTTCCTTCAAGACTCGTTTTATCTCACCGTGGGAAATGTACCAGAGTAAGGGGACCGAGAATCCCTTTCGATACAATATTCCGTCATTCATTACATATCGCGAAGCTTTATAAATGACTTGTCGTCTTTCGCTCTTCCTTTCGAGCAAGACCCCGTGTAGCAAGTATTGTTTGAATGGGTTTATCCCCGACTCCTTCTCGATTTTTGTTTCTAACAAGAAATCTTCCTCCATCACATTTATACTCGAAGCATGTAAGGTTTTGATGGGAACTAATCCTATTTGTTGTGCATCGCCGGTACTTGCAAATTTGGCCAATGAATCCGCTTCTCTGTTTTGTTCATGCGGGACATGCGAAATATCATAATATTCCAGATTTGCTAACAACTGTTGGACCCGAGCAAGGTATAGGGCAAGTCGCTGTCCCTTTGCTTGATAGTCTCCCCGCACCTGGTACACCACCAATTGTGAATCACAAAAGATTTCAACTGATTTCACTCCAAGTTCCAGGATAAGTTTCAAGCTAGCAATCAATGCTTCATACTCAGCTTCGTTATTTATAGCTATAAAATTGAGCTTCAAAGAATAACAAATTGATCGATTTTCGAAATTCACCAAAATTATATCAGCCCTAGAACAACGGTAGTTGGATGCCCCATCGGTGTATAGTTTCCATCGAATGGGGGGAATGACATCATGACTGTTAGGTTCATCTGATACGTTGAATTCAGCGATGAAGTCTGCTAGCGCTTGCCCTTGTATGGCCCTTCGTGGCAAGTAGGTAATATCAAACTAACTCAACTCGATATTCCATTTTAACATCGTTCCAGAGGTTTCTGGTCGTTGGAGTACTTGTCGCAAGGATTGATCGGTACAAACACTGATAAAGTGCACCTGAAAGGACGGACGAAGCTTGCATGATGCAATCACCAAGCAGTAGGCCAGCTTTTCAATTTTAGGATAATTTCTTTCTGCCCCCATTAAACGTTTACTGACATAGTACATCGGCATTTGAACTCGATCCTCCTCATGACCAAAGCTGTACTAATAGCATGTTGAGATACGGCCAGGTACACATACAACACTTCATGGTCTACCGGCTTCGATAGTACCGGGGGACTTTCCAAATGCCTTACCAGAGCTCGAAATGCATCCTCACAGTTGGACATCCATTTGAAATTTCTCTTTCCTTTCTTTGTGGCATCGTAGAAGGAAATACACTTATCTGTCGCTCTGGATATGAATCGACTCAGCGCGGCCACTTTTCCATTCAGGCTTTGTACTTGCTTTATAGTTCTAGGCACTTGTATGTCTCAAATATCCTGAATCTTTTCTGTATTAGCTTCAATTCCACGTGCATTAACAATGAAACCCAAAAAATTCTCCAAAGCAATGCCAAAGGAATACTTCATAGGATTGATCTTCATTCCATAATATCTGAGTATATCAAACATTTCTCCTAAGTCTCGAATGTGGTCATTTGACTGTCGTGACTTCACGAGCATGTCTTCTATATAAACTTCCATTGTTCTATCGACCTGGTTTTTAAACATTCGCTTCAATAAATGCTGATAAGTTGCTCCCGCATTTTTCAGTCCGAAAGGCATCACTACAAAGTTATATAGCCCAACGTCTGTGACAAAACTAGTGTGTTCTTGGTCTGGAATGTGGATCGGGATTTGATTATATCCTGAGTACGTATCAATGAATGACAATAACTCGTGTCCCGCCGTTGAGTCGACCAGTTGGTCAATTCTAGGTAAAGGGAAACTATTCTTAGGGAATGCTTTATTCAGGTCAGAGTAATCTACGCAAGTTCTCTATTTCCCATTTGCTTTTCTCACTAGCACGGGGTTAGACACCCATTCAGGGTAGAGGGCGTTGTAGACGTACCCATTGGCTTTGAGTTTGTCCACCTCCTCTCTGAGAGCCACGGACCTCTCCGGGTCCATGCCTTACCTTTTTTGCTTTACCGGTACATACCTCGGGTCTATGTTCAACATATGACTCGTAATGGCGGGGGAAATCCCACACATATCAGAATGTGTCCAAGCGAAAAACAGCGAGATTCGCTTGGAGGAAATTAGTGAGATCCTCGGCCATTGAGGGGTTGAGTTGTGATCCAATCTTAAGTACTCGCAATCGGTCATCCGGCTGACTGGAATGTCAATCTTTAGTTTAGCCGATGCTACTTTTGCGTTCGTGGGTTCCTCATCATCATATCTTGGATCTATGTCTATAGATCCGATCGCGTTGCCCGAGCCAGGGCTCGGGCACTACTTGTCAATTTTCAGTGACTCAGGTGGGGACGGAGCTGTCTGCAACCTTTCCTTTCTCTCGTCGCTGGGCCTCTATCATCTCAGCCACATAACATGCACGACTGGTATCTTGATCTCCATGCACAACACCAACTCCTTTTTCTGTCGGAAATTTCAAAGTTAAACACCAAGGGGCCAAAGCTGCCCTTAACTCTGCCAGGGTCGGTCGACCGAGAAACACATTGTACGGAGAAATCGACATCCAAAACAAAGAAAGGCAAGATTCATACCCTTCTACGTTCACCTTGTCCAAGTTCAACAGACAATTCAACATAACCCACTACATAGGTAGCTGTACCATTAAAGCCATGAATACGTACTTTAGATGCTTTTAAATCCTTTGTCTCCATCTTCATTTGGTCATATGCTTTTTTAAAGACGATGTTAACATAACTTCCACAATCAATCAAAATTATTTTCACAAATGCTGGCCCGATTATCGCGGAGATGACCATCGGTTCAACGGTAGGAGCCTCCACCTAATCAGTATCTCTGCTTCTGAATACTATACATCCGTCGTTGTTCCCTGCTGCTTAGCCGGAGATCCATCCTCCGTATTTGAACAACATTCGAAATCTGCATGCCTTAGGGAGTTAGCATACCGCTCCATTTCCTTCTTATTCTTATCTGCAGGGTGAGGTCCACCGACTATCGTGTTTATGACTAGTCTACCTAAAGTTCGAGCTGGTTCCTCTGGATGGCGTGGTGCTTGCCTACAATCGGGGTCTAATGTTCCTTGTCTACCTTACTGCGCGTTCTTGACAAACTCCTATAGCTTTTTCTATCGAATCAGCTTTTCTATGGCATCATGGAGGTGTCTACACTCCTCGATATTGTACCCGTAAGTCTCATGGAAGCGGTAGTACTTCCCAGTCCGCTTTTGTTCCACTATGGACTCATTTGGGCATGGCTTTTGGTATTGAAAGGTATTGCAAGTTCATAGATAGATATTTTCTGGAGAGACATTCAGGGGAGTGTATTCGTTGTAAGATAGAATCCTTGGTTTCCACTTTCCCGCTTCCCTTTTCCTCCCGGGATTACCTCCTCCGGATCCTTTGGATTGTCCTGGCTTGTTTTGGAGATTGACCTGGACCTTCCCGAGTTATCACCAGATTGTTTTACAGCAAAGTTGCTCTTCACATTTTCCTTGCCAGGCCCTGGTGCATTGTCTCGCCTCGTTCACCTGGCTTCCTCTCTTCTTATGAATTAATGAGCCTTTGAATAAAAACGCACTTGCATAGTCGAAGGCTTTCCTGCCAGCCAATCGCCAAACTCCGAATCTGGATCTACCCCTCGCATGACAGCCATCAGAATGGAATGGTCATTTGGGTTACTAACTTCAGTAGCCGCAACATGAAATCTCTGTAAGTACTCCTTTAGCGACTCCCTTGGGGCTTGAATCACGCTGGACAAGAACATCACGTCCTTGGGACGAGTGGCATTTATCCTGAACTATTCCACAAATTTTGTCACTAATTTATCAAAGTTGGAGATAGACCGTGGAGGAAGCCGAGTGAACCAAATAGTAGCGATTCCAGATAAAGTTATTAGAAAGCATCTACACTTAATTGCATCATTCGCCCTAGCTGAATCCATCATCCATTCATATCTCATCACATGCTGTCGGGGATCATTCATCCCTTTGTAGGCCAGAATAGTTGGCATGTTAAACTTCCTAGGGTATCGGCTTATAGAATAGTATCTGCGAATGGAGTATGACTCTTGAATATCCCCTAATCATCATTAGTCAAGCCTTTATTTTCTCTCATCAGCTGTTCGACCATAGCCGATAGGTCCGAGGTTTGTATGGAAGATGGTTGGTTGGAATCTATCCTTTGAGACCATTTTGATTCGTGGCGATCTGCCAAATGTATATCGTGGGGTCCAGCTTCATTAGGACCTTGGCGAGTTGGTCGTCCATCTTCCACTTGTAACGGCCCAGAATTTTGGTCGTTAGATTTTAAACATTTAATTCATTTTAAATGTTGATTTTGAATTGATTTTGAAATAAGGAGATTTTGTTTAAATCAATAAATATAGTTAAAATTTCAAATATGGTAGTTCAATTGAAAATTGATAATAATAATTAAATATTTGAAATTTGGATAATTTGTAAATCTGGATGTAAATGGAACGAAAATGGTTTCTAAAATTTATTTTAAGTCTATTTGGATTTAAATAATGATGTTGGATGGAATTAAAAGTCGATAGGTTAGATTTGGATTTTTATATTAATTTAATAATGGAATTTAATAATATAATAACGCAAATAATCAGATTTTGATTTAAAATGAATCGGAATGGTTTCAAATATGATTATAGATTCTATATGATTTATGAATTAGTTAGTAAAGTTTTAAAGGTGAAATTTTAGGTGATTTCGACGATTTTGGAAATCGCTCGAATTTATCGATGAGGTAAAATAGCCTTCTGGGGCACAGTCTTGGAATTCGACGAAACTAGTTCAATAGGATCCGTAATAGTTAGTTATTATCAGATTTCAATTTTTGTGGCAATCGAAGTTGTCGTTTGACCCTGGCAGCTCAAGACGCATAGAAACTATTTTAATCGATTTAATTTAAAATTGATCGTTTATTCCCGTAACTTGCACATATGATCAATTAGCCTCCGAAACATGTTCCATTGTGTTCGGAAGGTGGGTAAAACCTTATAATCGCCTGTTGGCACGCGTTGTTTGGAGATCGTGTGTAAAAGTTGTTTTAAAAGTTGATTTAATATTAGAATAATATTATAAAACGTTTATATATATACATGGCCGAAAACCTTAACCTATCTTCTTCGGTCGCAATTCAAAAAAACAATGGCCGGAATTTGGTTTCCTTCTCCCCAATTTTTCTTGAAATCAAGGCGTATTTTCAAAAAATTTCTATATGAAAGTTGAAGAACTCGTCGAGTACTACACATCTAACGATGGATCTTGCTTGATGTGGTCGTTTGGAGGTGTATTTTGCTGCCGTTCGCCGTGCGTTCGTGCACGTTCTTCAAGGAACAGGAGCCATCGAGCTTCGCTATTCTTCGGTCGAAGGAGGAGGTGGGGATGGCGCTCCGTTTGGCGCTCGTGGATCGAGTCGAAGTCACTCGTGGTGGCGTTGGTGATCGAGGTAGTGACGTGATGTTTGAGTTCGAACAACCCTAATTTGCATGATGTAGAAGATGCAGACTTCAGCCTGGATTTGCTGCGCCTTTGTGCGGTCATGATTTTTTGGTAAAATATTATATAGAGTTAAAGAAAAATTTGTTTATAGATTATATTCAAACTTTATAAATTTGTATTTTGTGCATAGGCTATAAGATTTCAACGAAACAGGAAACGCCGGAATCGCAGCGACGCGGTCTACGTTGCTGTACGGAATTAGAGACGATCGAGTTAGCGGAATTTTGGGTTAAATCAATCGGGTCAATTTAATTCATAATTTAAAACGCTCATCGAAATTCATGGTGAGTTAATCTCACTCACATCTGGATTTTCAGCTGTTTTAAATAGTTAATATTTAAATGATTGAGTGATTGGATGAATATGAATATTAGTATCGGTCTAGATTGATATTTATTTGTCATTCTAACGTGTGTGGATGTAGGGAAAATAGGTTGGAGGGATCCAGTTGGATTCCTTACAATATAGAAATAATTTTCATAATTGATGATGTGCTTTATTTATATATAATGATAGATTAATTTGAAAATTTAATTGTGTTGTGCTATGATTGGATGAATACAATATGGGAATTTAAAATATAAATAAAATAAATTGGGTTTAAAAGGAAATAAAAGAAATTTTTAAGTAAAGAATTTAAAAGAATTAAATTCGGAAATTAGTTTGGAGTCTGTTAAAGTGATTTTGAAATTTTGATTTAAAAGGAAATGTGAAGTGAAAATTTATAGACTGCGTTTATAAATGAAGTGAAATATTTATCTGGGAAAATTTTGAAAGTATAGGTTTCAGGTGGGAACTTCTCTAAGGAGGTGCAAATTGTTTTAAAAATAATAGTGAGATTATTTTTAAAAGAATGGAAAGTGTATTTTTCTTGGGAAATGAAGTATGTTTCAAAAGAGAAGCTTTCAAAGTATAAACCAGAAAGTTTAAAAATGTTCTTCTAGGATATTTTAGAAAATTTATTAGCTTTAATTATTTTTAAGCGAAAAGTAAATATTTAATTAAATAATTATGGTATTTAATTATTTTAAAGGTAAATTAGTATTATGTTTTCTAAAGGAAAACTTATTATAAGTATTTGATATGATAACTTTATATTAAAAGGAAATTTTTTATTTAAGTTGCCGAGAAAATTTCTATAGATTTTCAAAAGTATATTTTGAATAAAGAATTTAGTAACTTAATTTAAATAATTTAAGTGTATATTTTGAAAGTGATTTATAAGCAATGGGAAAAATTTTTAGAAATAAAAGGGAATTTTTTTTTAAAAGTGTTGAAAGAAATTTACGGGATTTAAACGTAAATTTGAATTGAGATAAAGCCAGTAGGATTTATAAAAAGAATTCTTTGGTTTATTCTAAAATGGAAGTGTATTTCCCTGAAAAGCCAAGTATGTTTTAAAGCAGATTTTTAAGTAAAAGTTAAAAGTTTTAAATTTGATTTTAAAAGAATAATTTTAAGAAAATTCTTATTTAAGTTGTAATTTTTTTTATTAAAAGTAAATATTTACAGTTATAGTAATAATTATTTTTAAAAGGGGTAATTGGTATTATGTTTTAAGAAGAATATTATTAATATTTATATTTTATAAAATGGTCTTATTTTAAAGATTATTGGTTAAAGTTTTGTTGAAAACTTGAATAGGATTTTATAACTTTATTTTATGACTTAACTTTTATTTTGAAGAAAAATAGTTTATATTTTATGAAGCAGTTTTATTTGAATCATTTATAAAGTATGTATATATTTCAATAAAGTATGTAAATAGGTTTAATTTAAATTATTTTAAATCTAAAGTATTGGTACCTGGATGTTTTCAGAGGAAGTAAAGATTCGGGTATTTATTCCATGAGAAGAGATTGTTTGAAAACTGTTTCCAAAAGGGTTGAAAATGGAAATGTATATTGCAAAGATATTTTTGAGATAATAAATAATTTAGGGAAATTATTTATTGTTTTATGGATTTGTGAATGTTAATTGATAGTTAAATCACCGACTATCAATATTGGCCAATGCGTTGATCTTTTCTAATAGACTGGGATCGAGATTTGTTTCTCGAAATCCACTTCGATCCGGTTTGTACGTTTTCGTGGAAAAACGAGTTTGGAGTCGAAGATGGAGCAGTGAAGTGCAAGGGCTAGTCGCTACTAATCCTGAGGATATTTCCAAAATGGATGTAGTAGGAATAGTGCCTTCGGTTCCGTTCGAACCCGGGACGGACTTGTATGGATGAATGCTTTCGGAACATCGTCAGGTGGACGATGGGCATTCTAAGTGAAACGTTCTAAAAGGTAACGCTTAGCCTCAAGCCTCATCAGTCAGGAATGACTGAAAATCATGGGATATGCTGCAAGGCTATGTGCGTAGCACCCATTAGGGTGAGGTCATCCCTGTCTATATGTCCCTTTTTATTCGGCTTAGTGGTGCGGTTGCTGATCCCAACCGCGGGGTGATCTTGCTCGGGATTATCCAGTAAGGGGTAGTCCCGGTCTTGTGTTGCAGGGGATTGGGAGTAATCCACGGTACAGTGATCTAGGGCACGTACTGTTACAGGTGGTACCCCATTGCCTAGTCATTATTTGGAAATCCATTCTCCTTACGAGCCTTTTACGAATTTTGTTTGTATTACCCACTTTGTGGCTAGTAGCTGGAATTTAATAGATGTAACAATTTTGGCTATTTTAATAAGTATTTGTATATAGACCCTATTATAATATCATAGAATTTTATAAGAAATGTTTTAGCTATCGTAAGGTAAAAACCCGACATGTTTATTTGTGGCGTGGTCTTACGAGATGCTTTTGTTTTCAAAGGATTTTGAAACTTTAATAATCAATTTCGGTGTATTTTTATCAGCTGGTATTCCAGACTAACTCTGGTGTTATTTTATTATAATGCTCGGGTCAGACCGAGTGTTATATATACACGATAGGATGTCATGGAGCTCAGGAGAGGAGCTGGAGACCGAGACGTATTATCCATACTTGTTTATATCTGCTGCTATGATTTTTGATATTGCCAGGCTGGTAATTGTTGTTTGATTGAGATATGCTCTGATGATATATTGTATAAAATAGATATAGTTTTCATTTTGTGTAAAGATCTGTTATTGACTATTATATTTTGTTCCGATGCGAATGTGATATTCTGTTATTGTTTAGTTCCTTCTTTCTTCTATCTTCTTTCTTTATCCTCAGCAACATGTCTTTTTCGGCACTTGATCGTCGGCATATTATACCGTGGAGTATTCTGTGTCGATTTTCGAGGGTCGAGAAGGGCGGGTCATCACACTTGGTATCAGAGCTTAGGCTGGCGATAACCTTGGCTCTAGTGGGGAAATTACTCATTAAACAGAGCCAATAGTACTCTATAATGAGTTGAGTGTAATAATAGCTATGAGAGCGTACTTGTTAGTGAATTTAAAAATTGTTTTTATACTGTGTTGACTTATCGGTTGAGTGTTTATGAATTTTGGTCAGTACGGGAAGTACAACCTTATCGATAGGGGTTATTAAACTCTTAAACAAGATAAACCGACATAATATTGTTTTTAAAGCGGGTGAATGGAATAATTTTACCCAAAATTTATATTTTGGTATAAAAGGAATAATTTTTTTGAAATTATTATTATATATTTGGATGTTTGGTTGTTAATATTATTGTCAAATATAAGAATCTAAAATTTGAAATGGTTTATAACCAAATAGAATTCTACAAGAATAACTAAAATTTGATTTAAACCAGAATTTAAATCCCGAAAATTTTGAAAAGTGTTTAAAATGAGCTTAAACAAAAGTTTGGAAATTTAAAATCTTGAGAATGATTGAAATTTTTTCCAAAGTATAGGAGGGAAATAATAGAGTATTATTTTGGGAAATATTTTTGAATGGAAATTGTTTTGAAAAGAAATTTGTGGCAGTAAGGAAGCACTGAACTCACTTCAGTCGCTGGAAGATAATCCTAATGATGATTGCCACATCATCAGAATTCATTTTCGAGTTTCTAAAGTGATGGATTGCTTCCATAGTAATTGGGTATGATATCTGTTTAGACTTGTTTGATATACAAGGTGTTTTAGGAATTTCAAAAGGGGAAATTTGTTTTTTGGTATAAATAAGTTATTTGGAATCCGAAGATTTGATTTGATATACCAAGTAGGTTTGAGTTGATTATTATTTCAAAATGGTTTTGAAATAAAACCGGGTAATTGAATTCTGGAAACTCTATTTAAATAATGTGAAAGTTAAGATAAATCAACTATTGAACCTATAAAGTGAAGTTGATTTGAATAAGAAAGAAAAATGAAAATTTTACTCCTGGAATTTTTAATTCAATTTGAATGAATGGTAGTGAATATAATATATTTGAATTTAACTTAAGATAAGTCAAATAAAACTGGAATTGGAATTGAATTAAATTGGATATAAAGTTGAAATGTAAAATGACCATAATTGTGTAATGAAATTTATATCCTTAAGCTATTAAGTGGTATACATATACATAATCTAGAATTGCGATTGTAAGATGTAAATGGATTAAAATGAGCAATATAAGCTTTTAAATAAATAAGTTGGTGAACTTAAGAATAGAAAATGGAATTATAAACATAAATAGGTAATGGTTGAATGGTATGGTAAAGTCATAATTTAAATCCTAAATGAATGTTAAATGTGATAAGGCAAAGGAAAATATAAAAGGTGTGTGGACTTAAGTTGGTAAATAAGTTTTAAAACTTATACATTAGAAAGTAAAAATTTAAATTGAATGGAGTAATAAAATTGGATTGAATTGGATTTAATTTAAGATTAAAAGGAATTTCGTTAAATTTGGATTGAATCGACATCAAAATTCAATTGTGTTATGAATAATAATGAATGAAATTCGGTTCTTATTTAAAATAGTAAAGGAAATTGTATAAATTTAAGTTCTCTAAATAAAATTTAGTTAAACTTGAATTAAAATTGGAAAAGAATTAAATTGAAAGAAAATTTAATTAAGTTGAAAGGATATTGTATGAATAAAATTTTAAATCAACTAAATTCAAAGGAATTGTTTAAGAATGAATTTAGCGTAAGCTAAATTAAATAAAGAGAAGCTTGAAGATGAATCTAGAGTAAACTAAATTAAATGAAATTTGTATTGGCATGGATGAAATTTTGGTAGTTTGTTAAAATTTTGAAAAGTAAAATAAAAACCCAGTTCTGGTATGGGATTTAATTTTGGCAATAAAAAGTTGAGAGTGTGAATTAATAATGGAATTAGATTATAATAGTGATGGTTCGAATTGTAAATAAATTCAAATGAGTGAAATGAATTTATGTGGCCTCATTGTTAATAAAATAAATTCAGAAGTGAATTAAGGAGGTGAGTTAAAATTTAAAATGGATTGAGTAAGTAAACAAATTGAACTAAAATTTGTAATGGATTGGAATTTGATTGAATAAAAATCAATTTAAAATGGAAATAAAACTGATGTAAGAAGAAATGGAGTTATTTTGTTATTGAAATAACTTAAGCAAATTTGAAAAATGATTGTGGTCGAGCTTTATAAGTGGTCTTGAATAAAATTTGTTTAGATAATAAAGTTGAAATGCAAGTGAAATGGTTTTAATTAAATATTGTGATAAAATAAGGATGTGTGGGTTGTAAATAATCCAGAATGGAATGATATTAATATAAACTTGAATTGGTTAATGAAATGGAAATGCAAGGGTAATGATTTAATTTAATTATTGCAATGAAATAAAAATGTTTGGATTGTGAACAATGCAGAATTGAATAAAATAATATAAATTGAGTTAGAATTAATGTAAAATAGCTATAAGCTTAAGTAATGGTTATTGCATGAATAACATTTAAATTTTCATAGAAATTGGTCGTTTGTAGTAAACGAAAGTGGATTGATTTGAAGAAGCAAATAAAGTTGGTTTTGACTCAATTGGAATAAGTGTAATATAATTAAGTGGTTTTGCATAAAAATGAAAGTAGATCATAAAAGAAATGCAAAGGTATCAAATTGAAAATAAGAATTTGATTGTGAATCAATTTGGAATTTGATTGGAATAAATTGATGTAAGTAAAGCACATGTTAATCATATTGAAGAGAGAGTGAATTGGTTGTAGTAAATATGAGTTGTAAAAAGTAAACTTGAAATTAAATCATTCGAGAAGATTAAAAATGAAGTTTGGATTTGTCGGGAAATTAAAATGGTGATTGAAATCTTTGGATTGCTGATAAAATATGGTTAACATGTTAAATTATGAGATTTATTTGTTTAAACTATGTAATTGATGTGTTTGGCTAGATTAATGAATAGAATGTTGATACATTTTCATATTATTGGAAACTCATGTGTTTGTTTATGTAAGTACAGGTACGGGAGGCAATCGATAGAGTTGGAGCGCGTAAATGCAATATTATTAGCCGCTTGCTTTTAAAATGCTAATCAAAAGGTACGCCTACGCAATAAAATTGGGAAATGATAATATATTGGGATATATTGTAGACATTTTGTTTTCCGACCGTGTGGGTCGATGTATATATATTTATATCTTTTATGATATTGCAAAAGCTCCTCCGTACAAGGGAGACTTTGCCAAAATTTTCCAGAAATTTTGGGAGTTATAAAATTTTTGAATTTTTTTGAAACGTTTCGTTAACGACAAATTGATTTCAAATTAAAATTAAGGGATTTTGGAATAGGAATCGAAACTAGCATTTTTGATTTGAAACTAAAGAGTTTAGGCAAAGTGAATTTGAGATTTTCACTAAGTGGGTTTTTCTATTGAGTCTGTAGCATTTTTCATACCTTAGCAAATTTCGGGGACGAAATTTTAATAAGGGGGGAGGAATGTAACGACTCGAAATTTTGGTCGTTAGATTTTGAACATTTAATTCATTTTAAACGTTAAATGTGGATTTTGAATTGATTTTGAAATAAGGATATTTTGGTTAAATCAATAAAATTAGTTAAAATTTCAAATATGGCATTTCAATTGAAAAATGAATAATAAAAACTAAATATTTGAAATTTGGATTATTTGTAAATATGGATGTAAATGGAACAGAAATGGTTTCTAAAATTTATTTTACGTCTACTTGGATATAAATAATGATATTGGACTGTTGGATGGAATTAAAAGTCGATAGGTTAGATTTGGAATTTTATATTAATTTAATAATATAATAATGCAAATAATCAGATTTTGATTTAAAATGAATCAGAATGGTTTCAAATATGATTATAGATTCTACATGATTTATAAATAAGTTAGTAAAGTTTTAAAGGTGAAATTTCAAGTGATTTCGACAATTTTGAAAATCGCTCGAATTTATCGACGAGTTAAAATAGCCTTCCGGGGCACAGTCTCAGAATTCGACGAAACCAGTTCCATTGGATCCATAATAGCTAGTTATTATCGGATTTCAATTTTCGTAGCAATCGGAATTGTCGTTTGACTATGGCAGCTCCAAACACATAGAAACTATTTTAATCGATTTAATTTAAAATTGATTGTTTATTTCCGTAACTTGTGGATTTGATCGAATAAGCCTCCGAAACACGTTCCATTATGTTCAGAAGACGGGTAAAACCTTATAATCACCTGTTGGCACGCGTTGTTTGGAGATCATGTGTAAAAGTTGTTTTAAAAGTTGATTTAATGTTAGAATAATATTATAAAACATTTATATATATATACACACATGGCCGAAAACCCTAAACTATCTTCTTCGGCCGCAACGCAGAAAAAACAATGGCCGGCATTTAGTTTCCTTCTCTCCAATTTTTCTTGAAATCTAGGCAGTATTTTCAATAAATTTCTAAATGAAAGTTGAAGAACTCGTCGAGTACTATACATCCAACGGTGGATCTTGCTTGATGTGGTCGTTTGGAGGTGTATTTTGCTGCCGTTCGCCGTGTGTCGTGCGCGTTCTTCGAGGAAAAGGAGTCGTCGAGCTTCGCTATTCTTCGGCCGAAGGAGGAGGTGGGGATGGCGCTCTATTTGGCGCTCGTAGATCGAGTCGAAGTGGCTTGTGGTGGCGTTGGTGATAGAGGTAGTGACGCGATGTTTGGGTTCGAACAACCCTAATTTGCACGATGTAGAAGATGCAGGCTTCGGTCTGGATTTGCTATGCCTTTGTGCTGTCACGATTTGTTGGTAAAATATTATATAAAATTAAAGAAAAATTTGTTTATAAATCATATTAAAACTTTATAAATTTGTATCTTGTGCATACGCTATCAGATTTCGACGAAACAGGAAGCACCAGAATCGCAGCGACGCGACCTACTCTGCAGTGCGGATTTGGAGACGATCGGAGTTAGCGGAATTTTGGGTGAAATCGATCGCGGTTGATTTAATTCAAAATTTAAAATGCTCATCGAAATTCAAGGTGAGTTAATCTCACTCACATCTGGATTTCCAACTATTTTCAATGGTTAATATTTAAATAATTGAGTGATCGGATGAATATGAATATTAATATCAGTCTGGATTGATATTTATTTGTTGTGCTAACGCCTGTGGATGCAGGGAAAATATGTTGGAGGGATCCAACTGGATTCCTCAAAATATAGAAATTATTTTCATAAATGATGATGTTTTTTATTTATATACTGTGATAGATTAATTTGAAAATTTAATTATGCTATGCTATGATTGGATGAAACAATCTGGGAATTTAAAATATAAATAAAATAAATTGGGTTTAAAAGGAAATAAGAGAAATTTTTAAGTAAAGAATTTAAAAGAATTAAATTCGAAATTAGTTTGAAGTCTATTAAAGTGATTTTGAAATTTTTATTTAAAAGGAAATGTGAAATGAAAATTCATAGACTGGGTTTAAAAATGAAGAGAAATATTTATCGGGGAATAAATTTGAAAGTATAGGTTTCCGATGGGAACTTCTCTAAGAAAGTGCAAATTCTTTTAAAAATAATAGTGAGATTATTTTTAAAAGAATGGAAAGTGTATTTTCCCTGGGAAATGAAGTATGTTTCAAAATAGAAGCTTTTAAAGTATAAACCAGAAATTTTAAAAATATGTTTCTAGGATATTTTAGAAAATTTATTGTTTTTAATTACTTTTAAGCGAAAAGTAAATATTTAATTAATTAATTATTGTATTTAATTATTTTAAAGGTAAATTAGTATTATGTTTTCTAAAGGAAAACTTATTATAAGTATTTGAAATATTAACTTTATATTAAAAGGAAATTTTTGATCTAAATTACCCGAGAAAATTTCTATAGATTTTCAAAAGTAGATTTCGAATAAAGAATTTAGTAACTTAATTTAAATAATTTAAGTATATATTTTGAAAGTGATTTCCAGGCAATGGGAAATATGTTTAGAAATAAAAGGGAGTTTTTTTTAAAGTGCTGAAAGAAATTTACGGGATTTAAACATAAATTTGAATTGAGATAAAGCCAGCAGGATTTGTAAAATGAATTCTTTCGTTTATTCTAAAATGGAATTGTATTTTCCTGAAAAGCCAAGCACGTTTTAAAGAGGATTTTTAAGTAAAAGTTAAAAGTTTTAAATTTGATTTTAAAAGAATGTTTTTAAGAAAATTCTTATCTAAGTTGTAATTTTTTTTATTAAAATTAAATATTTACTAATTAGTTATAGTAATAGTTATTTTTAAAAGGGGTAAACGGTATTATGTTTTAAAAAGAATATTATTAGTATTTATATTTTATAAAATGGTTTTATTTTAAAGATTATTGGTTAAAATTTTATTTGAAAACTTGAATAGGGTATTATAACTTTATTTTAAAATTTAGTACGACTGAACTTTTATTTTGAAGAAAATAATTTATATTTTATAAAGCAGTTTTATTTGAAACATTCATAAAGTATGTATATATATTTCAAATAAAGTATGTAAATAACTTTAACTTAAATTATTTTAATTCTAAAGTATTGGTACCTGGATGTTTTCAGAGGAAGTAAAGATTTGGGAATTTATTCCGTGAGAAGATTTGGGTTTGAAAACTATTTTCAAAAGTGTTGAAAATGGAAATATATCTTGCAAAGATATTTTTGAGGATAATAAATAATTTGGGGAAATTATTTATTGTTTGATGGATGTTTGTGAATGTTAATTGATAGTTAAATCACCGACTATCAATATTGGCTAATGCGTTGATCGTTTCGAAGAGACCGGGATCGAGATTTATTTCACGAAAACCACTTCGATCTGATTTGTACATTTTCGTGGAAAAACGAGTTCGGAGTCGAAGATGGAGCAGTGAGGTGCAAGGGTTAGTCGCTCTAATCCTAAGGATATTTCCAAAATGGATGTATTCGGAGTAGTGCCTTCGGTTCCGTTCGAACCCGGGACGGACTTGTATGGATGAATGCTTTCGGAACATCGTCAGGTGGAAGATGGCCATTCTAAGTGAAACATTCTAAAATGTAGCGCTTAGCCTCAAGCCTCATCAACCGGAAATGATTGAAAATCAGAGGATATGCAGCAAGTCTATATGGGTAGCACCCATTAGGGTGAGGTCATCCCTGTCTAGATGTCCCTTTTTATTCGGCTTAGTGGTGCGGTGGCTGATCCCAACCGCGGGTTGATCTTGCTCGGGATTATCCAGTAAGGGGTAGTCCCGGTCTTATGTTGTAGGGGATTGGGAGTAATCCTCGGTACGGTGATCTAAGCCACGTACTGTGACAGGTGGTACCCTAGTGCCTAGTCATTAGTTGGAAATTCATTCCCCCTACGAGCCTTTTACGAGTTTTGTTTGTACTACCCACTTTGTGATTAGTAGCTGGAATTTAATAGATGTAACAATTTCGGCTATTTTAATAAGTATTTGTATATAGACCCTATTATAATATCAGTGGATTTTATAAGAAATGTTTTAGCTATTTTAAGGTAAAAACCCAACATGTTTATTTGTGGCGTGGTCTTACGAGATGCTTTTGTTTTCAAAGGATCTTGAAACTTTAATAATCAATTTCGGTGCATTTTTATCATCTCCAGACTGACTCGGGTGTTATTTTATTATAATGCTCGGGTCAGAACGAGTGTTACATATACAGGATAGGATGCTATGGAGCTCCAGAGAGGTGCTGGAGACCGAGACGTATTATCTGTACTTGTTTATATCCGCTGCTATGATTGTTGATATTGCTAGGCTGGTAATTGTTGTTCGTTTGAGATATGCTCTGATGATATATTGTATAAAACAGATATAGTTTTTTTTTGTGTAAAGATCTGTTATTGACTATTATATTTTGTTCCGCTGTGATTGTGAGATTCTGTTATTGTTTTGTTTCTTCTTTCTTTATCCTCAGCATTCTGTCTTTTCAGGCACTTGATCGTCAGCATATTATACCGTGGAGTATTTTTTGTCGATTTTCGAGCGTCGAGATGGGCGGGTCGTCACACCACTCTTGCTCCAAACCCTAAGTTTCTTTGATGTAAGTGAGGTGTCATGGCTCCAGGTAGGGAACCTGGACCATCTCTGGTTGATCGATCAGTACCACCTTCTTGTGTCGTTTCAGTTCTACGGCGCCCACGCCTGAGAGGTTCATCAGACAAAGTCGAGCTGTCAGACGAGGTGTGAGGAGCGATGCTACCTCCAGCATTCTGATGTTGTTGTTGAATAAGCTGAGTCATGAGGTTGGCGTTAGCTTGAATCTGTTCGTTAAGTTGTCTCCTGCTTTCCATGAGTTCTCTCATCAACTCATTGAACTCCGTTCTAGTGACAACCTCCACTTGGTTTTGGACGATGGTCGTCCGTGCGCCAGGATTAACTTGTTGATTATTGGGTCCTACTTGCTGAATGCTAGCAGTCTCGTGGATGTTTGTGTTGTGAGAGGCTGATCTGGTACGAGGTCTTCCCATTGTAGAGTTATTGGTAGGAACTCTAAGTAGAATCAACGGACTTCCTCTGAATGACTTGGATCTTCTTCGAGGGATTTCTTCAATCCAGTAGCTACAAAGTAGACCCTAATAAAATGAGAATGCGTTCTCAGTGAAAGCACCAAAATGTTAGAACCAGAATTGGCCACCAACACCCAAAGAAAGATTTATGTAGAGAGATTAATGAAGATAGAAAATTAAAATAGAGGAATATATGCAGAATTAATTGCGATAAACTAGAACACCACATTTATAGTGGTTCGGTGTAACTGCCTACGTCCACTTTGAGTTTAACTTTACTGCTCGTTCAAATAATTGAATGTAGATATAATCTGTCCACCGACAGCTTGAATACAAGTTTTAACTAAAAAGGAACGAGTCTTGAAAATTGAAGAGTTTCCCCAATGTTCTAAAAAAAGGTCCCCTTCACCATGCTCCTGCACTTCTATTTATAGGCGACGATAGGCCGGACTTTCTTCGCGGGCCTAGGAACAAGGTACTTCGGCCCGTATTTAGTGGTTTCTATGCTCCGAGCCAGGGATGCGAATGGAAGTTGCCGAGCGAGTAATGCCGGTCGAGAAAAGAACCAGATAGCAGATCGACTTGGAGCGAAGTCATGCCGAGCGGTGAAGTCTGTTGTATGACTTCACTCTCTTGACCCCGTGGTGCGTTCTAGAATACTTGGTAATGTTCATTTGTGTCGGACCCTCCTATGCCGAGCGACGTTGGTCGAACCAGAGAACGCTGAGTGAAGGCGTTTGAACCTAAGATGCCGAGCGATGTCGGTCCAACTAGAGAATGCCGAGTGAAGGCGTTTGAACCTAAACTGCCGAGCGACGTTGGTCGAACTGGAGAATGCCGAGCGAAGGACGTAGGCCGAGTGGCATTTAGGCCAAGCGGCAGTAGCAGGCCGAACGACATTTAATAGTCTGTCTCTTGTAGCCGGGCCAAGGAACCCGGGTAACATTGGTATTCTTCAATTTCATGAATTGAGAGACCTTGGAAAGATGAAAAGTGTTCATGATGTTGGGTTTGTTACAGAGGCCAGAAGAAATCTTCACTTTCTTCAGTGTCCACAACGGTTGGAGCTTTTCCAAGAGCATGGCTCTATGGAGGCTCTTCTTCCATTTGAGTTGTGGATTGATGTTGAGGAGGTGGTGGAGGAGGTGTAAGGAACGTAGATGATGAAGATCGTGAAGATAATCATCCGCGAACTTTCCATAACATTTTTCCTAGAGTTGAGACGACTTTTTCTAAGGCCTTTTCGACTTTAGTCATCCGTATAGATAAAGACTTTCAAGCCGAGAATTTTTTTATCCAATATTTTTGATTTTGAGACAAAATGGGTTGATTATGAAGAGCTACATCTCTGAAACTTTCTCCTTGTCCTGCTATAAGTCGAGCCTCTTGTATTTCGGAATCAGAGTGATATCCTATCGGTTCAGAAGGTCTTGATGCAGAGACAGGTTGTATAGGAGTAGTCTGTTGGGGTTGGGGTTGATGTTGTTGGTATTATCGTTGTTGAAATTCAACAAATGGTGTAATACTTGGAGGGGTTTTGGGAAGGTGCATTAAAGATAGGAAGCGAATTAAACTCTCCTTTACAGGAAGTTCTTCATATTGTGATAGGAAAGGTGGCACGTTGTGTGCTCGGAGAATTCACATAATATAAGGAGCGTAAACTATTGTTTGACGAATCGGTGTCCAGAAGGTTTTAATTTGGTCAAAAATATATTGGGACCAATTTACTTTTGTATGACAAAAAATTGCGTATAAGGCTTTATGGTCATGGTCATGGTCATATACTTGCTCATGACTACCTAATCTAGGGGGTATGGTATTGACTAACATTCGATTAAGTAGTCTAGCTTATGGGCGAAAATAAGTTGGTGATAATTTGCTCATATCGTCTTCCCAAATGAGATGTGTGATAGCATCTCTTGGTTGATATCTCATATCAGGTATGTCTTGTAACCTTATCCCTGTATATGAGCATTGCAAAATTTGTCCAAGCATTTCAAAATTGAACTTGATAATTTACCCAAAAATACTTGACCAAACTCAATTTTCGGGATCAAAGGGGTTCCAAATATGAAGTGAGCACAAATTGATGAATATTGAAAGATAGCTAATTGATCAATTTGACCTCAGTTAGAGTCATAATTAATCAGATGGTGAATTTCAGCATTACTTACCAAATCATCAATTTCTTAGTTATATAATCTCTTTAGCGGGTAAAACGGACCACATTGAATTCATTTCTTCTCTAATTTTTGATGTTTTTGCTTGCCATCTCGTTCCACCATCCAATCTTTAATAATTTCATCAGTTATAAATTATTGAGAAGATTAAGAGCATTGACCGGTCTTTTTTCGTTTGGGAAATGGTTTTTTAGACTTGGGAGCCATGGATTTGAAATATTTGAAAAAAGAGGAGACTGATTTTTGGGCTTAGGGTTTTCGGTGGAAAATGAGGTAAAGAGTGAAAAAGATAATTTATGGATGAAGGTAAAAAGTTTCTGCGAAGTACAGTTAGACGTCTAAAATTGCAAACAGACGTCTGGTCGTTTAGGTATAGTTGAGGCAGAGATATATACCAACATCTAGTAGTAATATCAGACGTCTGAGCCGAGTTAGTTTGCTTTTCCAGAAAAAAGAACCAGACATCTGGTTTAATATTCAAACGTCTGAACTGAATGATATAATTTTTCTAGAATGTTTTTCCAGACATCTGGCTATGATAACTAGTGTTTGGGTTGTAATATGAGCTCGTTTTTAGTAGAATATTGATAAAAAGTTATTA
This sequence comes from Allium cepa, assembly GCA_030765085.1. Lineage (NCBI taxonomy): Eukaryota > Viridiplantae > Streptophyta > Magnoliopsida > Asparagales > Amaryllidaceae > Allium > Allium cepa. Next base: position 99,746,541 of record CM060934.1, read on the forward strand.
TAGATATAATTTTTATATAAGAACAAGATACAAATTATGGTTTTAATCTTATTACAACTTGGAATATAAATATTATATGAAATATAATTTGTAGAAGAGCAGAGTTTATTTCTTCTTCCATGAATTTGTTTTGCTTGTGTATTTTCTTTTGATGCTCGTATTGGAGACTAAGAAGGAGGTATTGGACTAAATTGGTCCTCAGATGTTCCTTCTCCCTATTGTCTACGTGGAGTTATGTGACGAGCATGCGGAGGAGTTTCGGTTAGACAAGGAAATCGTACATGAACACAATCCTTTGTAGGAGAATGTCTGCATATGGCAAGGATACACTTCTCCAGAAAATTTAAATGAGCTCTCTGGCATTTTTTTTCGTAATATGTTTCTCTTTGTACATCCATCATTTCTTTTTGATAATGATGAATTTCGTCGGCTTTGTCCAAGAGAGAAGATGTATGGATATTAACACCATGTTTGGCTTTCTTTCCTTTTGGAGAGTAGCCAGTATGATATGATGATGAGGGAACAATGTGGAGAGATGGATAAGATTTTAGAGTTGTTTTTGCGGGAAATGTGTATGTACTACCATACGAGGGAGATGAAAAATCGATGGTAGAGAAAGTGGAGTTATAATTAGATGACATGTTTTAAAACTTTGATATTGATTATAATATATTGTAGAAGAAGTTTGTACTGTGAGCCATAAATATTGTAGAAGAAGTTTTTTAAATTTCTTGGATTTTTAGAGAAAGCATGTGAGCCATAAATATTGAGAGGCAGAAAATAAATTCTAAAATTTTTGTTAATGTTTCTTATAGTTTAGATAAGGAACATTTCCTAGTTCTCTTCTACGTTTTATAAAGGATTTTTCACATAAAGGTTATTCATTCATTCATGTTTTAAAATCTGTATTTTATTTGCAAACGGAGGAGCTATTCATTCATGTTTTAAAAGGTTATAAGTAGTTATTTTCAAAAAACAAACATTCTAAAAAAATTGTTGGTCATTGTTAAAAGATTTTTTTTGGATTAAAACTTTTTAACCAATAAATAGAATGAATGAAATTTAATATTAGTTGATAAGATTATTAAGAGACTTATTCCTAAACCGTGTCGTAGTTTAACAAACGTTTGTTCATTTAGTGGTTTTGTGAATATATCTGCTATTTGATTTTCGGTATTTACGTATTCTAATGTAATAATTCCTTTAACTACATTGTCACGTAAAATGTGATGTCTATCTCTACGTGCTTAGTATGTGAGTGATTTACTGGGTTTTTCGATAAATTTGTTGCACTTGTATTATCGTAATATATTGGTGATTAATCGATAACTTTTTCGAAACCCTTAAGCATTTGTTGCATGTATATCACTTGCGTACATGCTAAGGCCGCTAAAATATGTTCGGCTTTGCAAGTGGATAAAGAGACATAGTTTTGTTTTTTTTCTAAACCATTAAACCAACGATTGTCCTATAAAATGACATGTTCTGCTACTACTCTTATGATCTACTTTACATCCCCTGAAATCTACATCGCTATATGAAACAAGTTCAAATGATGATCCCTTAGGGTAAAACTAACCGTAATCTCTAGTACTAGATAAATATCGTAAGATGCTTTTAACAGCTCTTTGGTGCGACTTTTTGGTTTTGCTTGAAATCGGACACAAAGACATGCGCTCATCATAATGTCGGGTCGACTAGCCGTCAAATATAGTACGGAGCAATCATACTGCGATACAATTTTTCATCAATTTTTTTTCCATTATCATCCTTTTCTAAGTGAACACTAGTACACAAGTGTGTTGGTTTGCTCAAAGTTTTATCCATTCCAAAATGACGTAATAAATTGTTACAATATTTTTCTTGATGAATAAAAGTAACATTTTCAAGTTTTTTTATTTGTAAATTTAGAAAGAAATTTAATTCACCCATGTGAGACATTTCAAATTCATTTTTCATAATATTTGAAAATTGAGTACAAAGATTTTCATTAGTTGAACCAAAAATAATATCGTCCATGTAAATTTGTACAACTAAGATGTCATTATTTTCTCATTTAATAAATAAAGTCGTATCTATTTTACCTATTTGAAAACCAGATGTAATTAAATGATTCTTAAGACATTCGTACCAGGCACATGGGGTTTGCTTTAAACCATATAGGGCTTTGTGCAATTTAAAAACATGATCGGGATATTTGTCATGAACAAATAATGGAGGTTGTTCAACATATGCGTTTCCTTTAATAAAACCATTTAAAAAAGCACTTTTGAGGTCCATTTGAAATAATTAAAAATTGTGATGACTTGCAAAAGCAAGTAATGTACGTATGGCTTCGATTCTTGCTGCTGGAGCGAAATTTTCGCCATAGTCGATACCTTTTTCTTGATTATAACCCTGAGCGACTAGACGTGCTTTATTCCTAACTATATTTCCGTTTTCATCTGCTTTGTTTTTAAATACCCATTTTGTTCCGATAGCTCATTGATTTTCTGGTCTTGATACTAAATCCCAAACATTATTATGTTCAAATTAATTTAATTCTTCTTGCATGGCTATTATCCAAAAATCATCGTTTGAAGCTTCTTTATAATTCTTTGGTTCAAAATTTGACACAAATGCAATATGACCTATTTGGTTAAATTGATTTCAAGTTACTTTCGAATTAAGATCCCTAATGATATTATCTTTTGGATGATCTTTTAGAATTCTAGGGGGTGATACCAGAGTATTATTTTGTGCATTTGTCTCATTATAAAATGAGTTTGTTGTATTAGTTATAGGAATAATTTCTTCATCGTCACTAGTATGATTGTTAAGGAAATTTTCATCAAATGAAACATGTAAATTTTCTACAATTGTGCTAGTAAGTTTATTTAAAATTCTATATGCCTTGCTACGATCCGAATATCCAACAAAGATTCCTTCATCGGCCTTCGAGTCGAATTTTCCAAAATTATCTTTTGTATTCAATATAAAACATTTTGATCTGAAAGTTTTAAAGTATGATACTTTACGTTTTCTTCCAAAAACTATTTCGAAGCAAGTATGTTTAGTCATAGGTCGTATGGTTACTCGACTCAAAACATAACAAGCCATAGCAATAGCTTCAGCTCAAAAATGTTTTGGTAAATCACTACTATTTAATAGTGTTCTTGCATATTCTTGTAACGTACGATTTTTTTTTTGTACTACACCATTTTGTTGTGGTGTGCAGGGAAAAGTGAAATTATGACTTATGCCCTTTTTATTACAAAAATTAGTAAAAAGATCATTTTCGAATACTTCATCGTGATTACTTCGAATATTCTTAATTTTCAAATCCGTTTGAGTTTTAATTCTTTTAGCAAAAATTTTAAACATACCAAAAGTGTCACTTTTATGTTTTAAAAATAAGGTCCATGCATATCTTGAAAAATCATCGACTATTACGAAAACATATTTGTTGTGATTTATAGATCGTACTTGAGTTGGACCAAACAAATCTAAATGTAATAATTCTAACGGTTGTTTTGTAGAAATATTATTTTTATATTTAAAAGAGCTTTTCTTTAGTTTACCGATTTGACAAGCTTCACCCAAATTTTCTACTTTATAATTTATTTTAGGTAAACCTCTAACTAGCTCATATTTTGCTAATTGATTAATATATTTAAAATTAATATGACAGAGTCGTTTATGCCACAACCATGGATCGTCATGTTTGGCGGTTAAGCATAATTTGAATTTTGATTTATATTTGTATTTAAGACATAAATATTTTTGTTTCTAAAACCCTCAAATATAAGTTGTTTGTTATTGTCGAAAATATTACATCTATCTTTTTCGAAATTAATTTAAAAAACTTTATTGCATAATTGACTAATGCTAAGTAAGTTGTGTTTTAAATTTTCTACTAACAAAACATTTGTAATAATAGAAGACTTAGAAATACCAAAGTTGATGACTTCTCCGATGCCAACGACATATCCTTTTGAGTTATCTCCAAAAGTTACCGTTCCACCATTGATGTATGTTATATTTGATAGCATTTTTGCATTTTCGGTCATATGCTTGGAGCAGCCATTATCAAATATCCATTTCTTCTTAAATATTTTTTTGGGTGCCTGTAAGATAAAAATGACTTAATTGGTACCCATATACTTTGTTAGGGTCCTAAATGTTCGGAGGAGCAGGTAGGCACACCCAAGAAAGTTTGGTACCTTTATGAATATAATCTTTATTATAGACTACATTATAATTTGTCTTAGGAATCCAAATTTTTATGTTTTTAGAATTCATATTAGACTTAAGTGATCTTTTTAGTCTTTTGATAAATAAAACTTTACTTCTTAATATTATTCCCTTTTGTTTAGGAATATTTCTAAAACCTATTCCATTTCTATTTCCTGAAGGTTTTGAAATTTTGATAAGATTTTCCAAATCTTGTTTTCCTTCATTAAATTTTGAAACATTATTTGTAACTTTATCTAATTTTTCTTTTAATTTCAAAATTTTCAATTTTCAATGTTTCTATATTATTTTTCAAGTTGATATTTTCTTTTAACAAGTTATCCTTTTCTAGTTTAACTTTTCCAAAATCAATAGATATAGTCTCACATTCAATTAAGCTACTTTTATTATTTTCTTGAGATAATCCTAGTTCCTTTTCTAAAATAATTTTTTTCATCTTTTAACATTCCTATTTCAAGTTCAAATCTGTTTATCTTGGCTATGTGTTCTTTATTCAATTTTTTATTTTTTCTAAATTTATCATCTAATTCCATGCTAAGCTATAATAATTCATCATAGCTAAGTTCGGGACATACCTCATCAATTTGTGCCATAAAACTTACATTAGCTTGTTCTCCGTCACTATCACTGTCACTAGCTGATTATGATGAAGAATCAGAGTCATCCCATGTTACTTTGAAAGCTTTCTTCTTTTTGAATTTTTCAAATTTGTTATTCTTTTTATCATTATTGATCTCGGGACAATCTTCCTTCATATGTCCAAATTGATCACATTCATAGCATTTGATTGACATTTGATAATTTGAGCTTGATTTTCCTCCTTTCTGAAATCTGGTCATTTTCCTAAACTTCTTGAATTTGTTGTAGTTATTGACAATAAATACAATTTCTTCTTCGTCTAAGTCGGAGTCTTTATTTGTTGCTGGAAATGCTATGTTTATCTTCTCCGAATTTTGTTCTTTTCTTGCATGTAGATTAGCTTCATAGGACATTAAATTTCCTATCAATTCTTCAACTAAGAGTGTTGAGAGGTCATTAGCTTCTTTGATATTTAATACTTTTCTTTTCCACTCCGGAGTTAAAGAATTTAATATTCTAGATACTAAATCAAAATTTATGAATTTAACTCCTAGTGCCATTAAATCTTGTTGAATAGTTTGAAATCTAGACTAAATGTCAACTATAGATTCATTTGTTTCATTTCAAATAATGAAAATTGATTTTGTAAAATTGAAATTTTAGTTTACTAAACTTTGCTCGTGCCTTCGTGTGTAACTTGTAAGGTACGCCAAATATTTATATGCAGTGTTAAATAACATGACACGTGAAAATTCATTCTTATCTAATGAACAAAATAAAACATCCATAGCTTTGGCATTATTAGAAGCTGCAGTTTTTAGTGCATCATTCCATGTGTTCATAGTAGTGTTAAGTGCTTCATATTTATTTTGAGCAGCTAATCAAATTTCTAATCCATTAGCTTCCAAAACAATTCTCATACGTGTTGACCAATATGCATAATTAAAACCATTAAAAAGTGGAAGATGTGTTGTGGATTGACCTTCTTGAAAAATACTTGCCATATTAAAGTGATTCATATACGTATTACTGTATTTTGATCAAACCTTGCTCCGATACCAATTGAAAGTCTATGTGAATCATATATGTATATAATATATGAAAAATGGATGTATGATAGTATGATTAGTATAGAATAATAAAGAGGGTAAAAATTAAAGTAATCACACCAGGAATTTTATACTGGTTCGGACCTTTCGTCCTACGTCTAGTCCCGAAGCTCCTATTCGGATTTTCACTAACCAATTGCCCTCGCTTCCCTGGAGGAATAGGCTTTTACAAGAATATTTCTTTGACAAATGAGTATTCTATGCAACACTGATTTTGACTATAAGTACAACTCCTTCCTATAATCTCCTTGAGTAGTATGTAGTTTAAGTTTTGATATAAGGAAGAGATAATAGTGTATTTTTGAGTGCTTTTGTAAATCACATAAATATTAGAAAATAATAAAAGAAGTTCAGAATAGCAAGTTGAAATTCTAGCTTTCAATTTCACGTTTATTTAGAGATGGTGAAGAGTTTGTTTGAAGATTAGTGACTTTTGATTCATTCTATTTCAGTGAAAGAGTCACAATGCTTGAGAAAAAACAGTCTTGATCAAAATAAGAGGATGCAACCCTTTGTTTGAAGAAGATGTCTTTTGAACGAAAATGGTCGTTGCCCAGTTCAGATGTTTGGCCATTTGTGCTAGACGTTTGGTCTGTTAAGAATTTTAAAACAAAAAAAGTAAATGGACGTTTGAGCGTATATGCCAGACATATGGTTTGTTGTAGAATTTACAACCAGAACATGTTGCCAGACGTCTGACACATGTACACTCTATTATCTTTATTTTAAAAATAGTTTGTATGAGCAAGTGTTTGTAAAGATTACTCAAGGAGATTGTACATATCATCTATTTACAAGCTTATTAAAATGTACTAGTATAATCACCCTTGTGTTGATCTTTAAATCTTGGACGCAAAAGTCTACCTGCATATGAATGGTGCGTGTATATATATATATATACATACATACATATATATATACACACCCCGATGTATATTGACTTCAATAGCTTGTACAGTTGTTGTCCTCGAAATCAAGTTTGTAACAATAATTTTCTCTAAAACAAAATTTAAAACACACATTTGACATAAGAAATATATATTTGTTTTCTAAAATAAATTCCAAACTTATATCTTCAAAGCCATATTTAGTTCGAGCACATATAAAATAGAATCCTATATATATATATACTTATTTAAGAATACAAAATACTTATTCATATTATATATCATTTCATCAAAATCTCAACATAACATATCATTTAAATATATATTTTCAAATATTAGCATAACCTATATGTATATATACGAACAACAAATTTTAACATAACCCATAAGTTATACATACACGAGTAATAAGTTATGTATATATATATTCATGTATTACAGCAGCATATATATAATAATCAATTATAAATATATACATTAACTCAATAGTTTTACAGGTTTATATAGACTGACATATATATATATATATATATATATATATAAATCTATTTATAAATCTATATCATTTAGGAATCAATTCTTTAATAAACAAATATCACCTTTGTTATAAAACTGCAACCAAAATCCGGCTGTATACATATCAAAGTGTATATAGGACTTATATATATACATACACCATCACTTCATACTATAATATAAATAATATAATATATATAAACATCAGTATATATAAATAGAGCCATGCTCATTGTTTGCCAGGGAAATCCTATATATACATACATTTATAAATCCATACTAAACATAATATTTATAAAATAGTACATATACTTATATACAGACAAACAGAGTTTATAACTCGTATAGATAATAGTATAATATATATATATATATATATATATAAACCACAGATTAGGTATAAACTTTACATACCACATACATAAGAACAACATAAATAAAATCCCTTCATATATATAACTAATATATAAATCAACTCATATTAGTATTATAAGTTACAGGTTCTAGATTTTTAAAACACATATTAAAACAAAGCATATATATGTTCCACTATATATTTTAAACTGATATATATATGTATAGCTTATGTAGGTAATATACAAACTTATGTAAACTTATATACATATACGTAATAACAACCGATTATATCAACCAATCATAAGCATATATATATATATATGTTATTTTTAAATTTAAATTCGTTCGACGGTTTTCTAAGCCGATAGAATTTCGTCGACGAACAAGTTTTTGGCGCCGTTGCCGGGGATCGAACCCGGGTCACCCGCGTGACAGGCGAGAATACTCACCACTATACTACAAATAACAATGAAGTTTGATTACAAATAACAAAAATAAAAATGAAGTTTGATTACAAATAACAATGGTTTAACTAGTATATAGGAAGATTCATACGTGTTAATTATGAAATACATCCTAATTGAAAATCTTTGTTTTAATAAGTGGTTGATTTAAAGTAAAGATGTAACATTTTTTTGGTCTTCTAAGTTAAATGATGCTAAGATGATTTTGCAAAACACTCTCTCTTAAAAAATATTAAAAATAAAAATTATATATATATATATAATAGAAAATATATTTATATACCTCAGGAAAAATGTAAGCTGACTTGGCCGAAGAGGAAGGAGGCGCGGGAACGAGGTGATGGCTCGGCTCACATTAGTTAGGGAGGTCGAGTTTCGGCCGAAAGAAGGTGGGTGAGTGTTTGGCGACTTGGTGGCCGAGGCTTGGAGGTGGCTGTTGGCTTCTCGTGGAGGGGAAGTGGCGGAGATGAAACAGCATGGGATAAGGAGGCTGCGGTGGCGGAGAGAGGCACACTGGCTCTGGTGGTGTCGGCCACGTGTGTTGCTGCGTGGAAGCGGTACGGTTCTCGTAGCGCTCGGAGGTGTGCGAGTGGGGATGTATCAATGTGGAGGTGGGTTTGCTCGGGGTAGGCAGCGGGTGATGGCGTGAGTGGTGAGGTGGCTTCGAAGAAATAAAATGGAAGTAGGTTGCAAAATATATAAAGAGGAGGATGGGAATGGCAGGAAGAAGAAACGAGCAAGATGGCTACAGGCAGTTCATTCATCAACAAATAATACATACTATAATATTATTGTTATTATTATGCTAGTAGAGGAGGACGAACTGGTTCAAAGTAAATAGAAAGATAGAACGTTCCAGCTTCCAGTAAATAAAATGCAAGTTATTATATTATAACGTTATAATATAACTTATAAATCAAGAACGGTAAAGAAACGACGAGACCCAAAATGAATGCACCAGCAATTAATAAATTGAAGTGATAGGATACCAGCTATCAATTTTAGGTAACACAATTTAAAACAATTTATTAGATTGCTTGGGCTGCACGTTCAAAATTTGAAAAGCAAGGAAAGCTAACGATCATAATTTATGGTACCGATACGACGCACCGTGTTATCGTTTCCATCGCGTATTGGATCTCAAAATACAGAAATAAATATATTGCAGAGAGCGGCACAACGAGACGAATAGAATGGTATAAAAATATCAACGATACGATCATCCTATCAAAACTCGATATTCGGTACCGAAGATGCTGTTAAAATGCCGAAAATAAGATAAACGGGGCTGGAGAAGTCCAAATTTGACGAAACGAAATATGACGTCTCACTCCGAAGATGATTTACAAATTTATTATATAAAAATATTTAGGTTTGAAAAACATTTTACTATCATTGTGACGACCCGGAATTTTGAGCAATATCAATTTAATAATCTTTGTTAATAATTAAATTAATTTGATCATTTTACATTATAAATTGACAAGTTAAAATTCTTTTAAAGGTTAATAATAATAATAATTTGATAATATCTATCAACATTTTTTCCCAACAATATAAAATTGGCCAGTTTAATTCTTTTGAAAACTAATAATATCTTAAATTTGGGAATATTTATTTTAGCAATTTAAAATTGGTAAGATTTATTTTTCAAAAGCTAATCAAAATATTTTCTATTTATAATATATATATATATATATATATATATATATATATATTGGTATATATTATATATAGGAAGTCTCTAATGTAATAAAAGCTAACATATTCAAATTGTAATATATAATATATATTATGGTTTGTATTTATGTTTTAAAAATATTGATGTGAATTCAATAAGTGTTTTCAAACTTTAATATATATATATATATATATATATATATATATAATTTGTAATTTGAAAATTTAAATTTAACTTAATACTTTTGAAATTGATATCTGAGATTTAAATTTTTATAACAAGAATAATTTCTTATTTATATATATATTTTAAGCTTTTGTTTTAAATAAGAATTAATTTGAAGTTCACTTTCAATTGTTTTTAATATTCTTTCATTTTAATTTAATCATAAGATAAATTGTTTTAAATTTTTTATATACAGAGTTAAAATAAGTTTCTCAAATTTATAAACATATGTTATATAGATTTGATCAAAATATAAATTATTAGTTAATAAATGTTCACATGAATTTGCTTTTGAATATTTATTTACAATCTAAAACTTGTTTATTAAAAAGATAAGTACATAAATATTTCATAATTACATTTATAGCTTAATTAAATTATAAAAAGGGAAAGTAAATTTGTAAATTATTAATAAAACATTAGAATAACTTTTGTAAATATTAATTAAACATTATAACACTTGTTAACATTTTGATATATGTAATGACATTTGTAAACAAGAGAGCATATGTGTAAGCAAATTAGAGCATTTAAGTGACAAGTGTTATTCTCTTGATAAAATTAAAATTAAAATTAAATTGTAAAATAAAAATAAGAGTTTTAATCTTCAGCTAATTCTTTTCTACATTCTCAACCAAGACTCAAACATAATACAAATCAAAAATCTGAAGATAAAAAACAAGAAACCTGGAAAAAATAAAATCTGAAGACAAAAAGAAGAAAACCTGGAAAATTCAAACCTGAGGCAAATGCAAGTTCATCATCAATGCAATCAAGCAATTAAGAATCAACAAGAAATTTAGAAATTCTGCAGCAAGATTTTATTTCAGCATGCAAATAAATTTCAGAGCTTAGAAAACAGTTCTGCCATCTGCAATTTAGTTTCTGTTTTCTGCATTATAAAGGTGAGCAAATGCAATTTTTAAAAGCAGTTTTAATTCTAAATTTCATCTGGATCTTGTGTTGAAAATCATGATGTTAATGAAATATTTGAATTTATATTTGGATGCATGTTTGAATTGAGTATATTGAAAAGCCTGTATAATTAAAAAAATTACTGTGTGTTTACAAAACAGTTTCAAATTCTATAATAAATTCAACAATTTGATTTTAAATTCGAATTGGACTTTGATTTGTAAATAGATGTTGTTTGTAATCAAGTAATATATCATCTAAAAATAGTTATAGGTTTTTAAAGTGAATGATTAGCTCAATTTTTTTTAATTACAGTAAAAACCAAATTGGATCTAAAAAATTATGATTTAATTTTTAGTTTTGATTGCATGATTAAAATAACAATAAGAAATCATGATTTTTAATGCTTGTATCATAATTTTTAATTAAGTAATTAGTGAGATATCTGGGTTTATATGTTTTGGACATTTTGGTCAATTAATGGCGAACGATGGCGATCTGTGCGTCGTGGTTGTGTATGAAAGTCAAAGGGATGTTGTAGATCATCAAAAAATGCTCTGGGATTTTATTGATGATCGAGATGACCAGAAATCGAGGAAGTAGGGTTTTATACCCTGTATATGTCGTTGATGTTAAATGGGTTTTCACAGCAACGAGAAGCTACCGGAGTCAAGCGTGATGGGTTTTGGAAGTGCTGGAGGTTGCGACATGGCTTCAGGAGAGTTGGCGCGGCGTCTCGAGTGATGGGTTGTCGGCGGTGATCTTATTCTGGTGGGTTGTGTTCAGACAATTTGGGTTTCAGAGAGTCAAATGTTGATTCTCGATCGCAGCGTGATTTTTGGGTTTTGCGTAGTGATGTCGTGGTCGTGGATGACTGGTCGAAGTCGCGGTGATGGTCGTTGGTGACCGGAGAAGCGGTGCATGTGGCACGCATGATGATGTTCAGTGGTATTTGGGTTTTGGGAAGAGGAAGATGAAGCTCGAAGTGTGTTTCGTGTATGTTGATGTTTTTTTCGAAGCAAGGTTAAGGTTTGGGATACTCGGGGTTGACGCGAGTTTTTGCTGTGGGTTGCTCGAATTTTTATTGAGCAGTTTTTGTTGTTCAGGGTTTTAAAATTTACAGTAATGTTTTTAAAAAGATTTTGAAACAAAAGAAAACTTGATTTTGTAAATGATTAAAGTTTTTAAACAAAAGTTAAACAAGTTTATTTATAAAACTAAATTTGTTTCAAGTTAAAGTTTTAAACAAGTTTATATATATTAAAATATGAAAGTTTTAAAAATAAAATAAGTGAATTTTTGAATAAATTTTGTATTAAATTTTATTTAATAACTTTGGAAAGTTTTAAAGATTTTAAAAAAAAAGTTTAATTTGAATATTTAAATTGTTTTAATTATAATTGATTTTTAAAATATTTTATTTTAATCAAGGTTTAATGATTAAAGTTTAGTAATCAATTATAATTTAAGAAATTAAAAGTTTTGATTGATTGAAGATAAATAAATTTGTGAAAATAATTCAATTATTGCTAATAATCAAAGTGTTATTGGTTAATATTAATAACCTAATTAAGATAATGATTTTCTTAATTAAAAATATTTATAATATAAGAAATTAACGTGAAAGTGATTAAGTAATTAAGTAATTAATTTCTGGAGGTAATTAAGTAAAGAATAATTATTGAACAAAGTAATTAGAGGTTAATTACTTTATGAAAGTAATTAGGTGAAAGTGATTAAGAGTTAATCACTTGAGTTATTAATTAAAAAAAATTAATTAATACAATTAATTGAAGGTTTAAATTATTTAATTAATGGTTAATTATTAAAAGGATTAAGAGTATTTAATAATGTGATTAATTACTTGTTAAAGTAATTAAATAAGAAAGAAATTTAATTAATGAAGTAATCATTAATTAATGGAAATAATTAATTAATTATTAATTAATAATTAATAATTAAAGGATAATTAATTTAAAATTAAGCTTTTATTACTCAATGTAATAAAAAAATAATTAATCAAATGAGATTAATTGATTAATCAAGTGTGATTAATTAAAGAATAATTAATCAGGTATGATTAATTTAAAAGGGTAATTAAGAGATAATTACATGGATAATTAAGAAGTAATTAATCAAGATGATTAATTAAATTTGTAATCAAGGAATAATTACTTAAAGTAATTAAGTAAATTAATCAAGGATGATTAATTCAAAGTGGATAATTAAGTGATGTTAGTTAATTAATTTGGAATTAATTAATGAATATGTAAGCTGGATTGATAATAATCCAAGTGATTAAGTAAGGAATTAATTTGATTAAGGATTAATTAAATTAATTAAGTTTGGATCAAACCTTGTTATGGATGATTAACGATTGGATGATAAGTATCATTGGATGAGTTAATGATATTGGATGATATCGTATGTCATTGGTTGATATGCGATGATATGAATGTGATATATCTGAGATGTGATATATATGCTGCTTTGTGATATGTATGGTTGAATTTGGTAATAGTGGATTATCTATCTGTGTGTTGTGAATCATCCATTTATGTTAAGTGATATTCTGAATATCTAGTGTTTAAACCCTTAAGTACAACTTGGACATTAAAATGGCTTTTGGATTCGGTGAGACCGGGATCGGGTTTCCATATTTGGATATCCAGAAACCACATCGATCCAAAATAAACGTTAGGCCGTGAATCCAAGTGGAGTGCAAGGGAAGACTCGAGGTGTAAGAACTATTCGTCAGTATAACTCTGGAGGTGATTCCATGATGAGTTTGACGGAGATAGTACTTACAGGTTCGAGATGGTGATTCAGAGTGCAAAGGCTATGGTCGTTAACTCTGAGGGAGATTCCCAAATGAGTGCAACGAGATAGTGCCTTCGGTTCCGTTCGAACCCGGAACGAACTTGTATGGATTGAATGCTTTCAGAATATCGTCAAGTGGACGATGAGCATTCAAACATAGATGTGTCCTATAAAGGTAATCGCAGCCTCAAGCCTCATCAACCGGGAATGGCTAAAACAAGGGAGGTGCAGCAAGGTTAAGTGGGTCATGCCCAAGTAGGACGAGATTTACCCCGGTCTAGATGTTCCTTTTTATTTCGGCTTTGTGGGCAGTTGGATCTACAGCCAACTGCGGGGTGGTCTTGTTCGGGATTGTTCAGTAAGGAATGGTCCCGGCCTTGTGTTGGAGGGGATCAGAAGTGGTCCTCGATACAGTGATCTAGGCCACATACTGTGACAGGCGATACCCCAGTAGCCCTGCCAATGATGGAAACCCATTCTTCCTACGAGACCCTACGGTTTTGTTTCTATTACCCACTTTTGTGGCTAGTAGATGGAATTTAATCATGTAACAATTTCGGCTATTTCTTATTTACTTGAAAACCCTAGACACTATTATAATATCACTGGATTTCCTATCAAATGTTTTGGTTAGCGTAAGGTAAAAACTTTTCCATGTTTATGTGTGGGAAGTCTTACGTGATACCTTTCTTTTCAAAGGATTTTCTAAGTTAAGCAACTTTAAACCGTTTACTCACACCAGACCCTTGTCTGACCCGAGTGTTTATTTTCTGTTTGTTTAAACTCTTGGGTACTCATATTATGTATGAGTAGTCAAGTGATTCAGGTTATCCTTGATGAATTCTGGAGGAGTTTTGGAGCAGGAGGCTTCAGCGTGTAGTTATATAGATAGAGTTTCCGCTGTGTGTCATTCTGTATAGTTTTTCTTGTATTTTACAGTAGACAGAAATGTTATAACTGTCTAAATTGAAATGTATAATCGTGTACTCTGATGTATATGATACTATATATATGTTATATATTATATTTCATTCGTTCCGCTGTAAGATTCTTATGTGTTATTGTTCTTTCTTCTCTTTCTTTTCTTCTTCTATCACTTTCTTTCTTAAATAGTGATGCAACTTTCTGGTGTTAGAAAGTCGGGTCGCTACAGTTGGTATCAGAGCGTTAGGTTGAGTGACTACCTAGGCTCTGGAGTGGTGTCTATCTTGAGAGAGCGTACTTGTAATTTTAATATATATATATATATATATATATATATATATATATATATATATCTACCTAATCTGTTGGGTTATCTGTTCGGATTTTCCAACATAGGTTATAGAGGTAGATAAGGTAGGAGTGTGTGGAACACGACTACCACTAATGGGAGAGGCTCATATGTTGTGGTTGGAAGTGTATCTGTCGAGATAGTTGACCTAATACCGTCTCGAATAAGCTTTGTAGATTGGTGAAAGGATTTCATTGATCCCAGAGAAAGTATTTTCAAGAATTGGAGTATATTCTTGAAGGGTGTCTTATCTATTCTTGAAGGACCTCATTTCGGAC
This sequence comes from Allium cepa, assembly GCA_030765085.1. Classification (NCBI taxonomy): domain Eukaryota; kingdom Viridiplantae; phylum Streptophyta; class Magnoliopsida; order Asparagales; family Amaryllidaceae; genus Allium; species Allium cepa. The sequence goes on from CM060934.1 coordinate 99,761,878, forward strand.
ATGGTCTCATTGTTTTCCTTAAGAAGAACAAGTGATTGGTGTTTGGTTTGGAGCCGAGTTTCTTGAGGAGATGTCTACTCGTCTCAAGGATTTTTGGTGGAATAGGGTGATAGTTTCGTGTTTCAAGAAGCTTGTGGTTAAGGATGATCTTTTGGCATAGCAGTAGCATTGAAGTCAAGTTTGGAAGCAGCAGCGTGGATCCGTTTCTTCGATGATTCAGAAATCTTTAGGATTCTACTATCGGCAGACCAGGCAGATAGTGAAGGCTTATCCATTTCTTTGGGAGGCTCAACAGAGCAGGATATTTGCTGGAAGTGATCTATCAATTTTTCTTGTAGATAGGCCATTCTGGAAGGATTGATCTCGATTAGGAAAGCTATGGAAGTAGTCAAAGATTTTCCAAAGGTTTTTTAGGAAATCAGAGGTCTACCCGCATCAGAGATTGAGTTTTTCTTATAGACTGGGATTCCAGGCGCAATACCGATGGTTCAACCTAGTAGAGGGGTGACTCTTAGAGCAAGAAAGTTTGGTGAGGCAACTCAGGATTCTTTGGAGAGGGATTGATCATCTAGTTGAGATTCTGCTGGGATGTTTTGACCAAATGGAATGGTCACTAAGATTTTATGAGTCGGATGAACAATGTATGGAGAAAGACTGTGCTTGAGTTTTTCGATAGCATTCTTATCTACTTCAGATCGGAGTTGTGCAGCGGAAGCGAGATAGCAGTTATTCTAGTATGGGAGTAACCGGAAGTTGCAGTTTTCTTGGATTAAAAGATTTCTACAGGAAATTCAAGTATGAAGAAATTTTCTGGAGTTGGAAGGCAAGGTTGTCAAGTACAACTGTTTGGCTATTCCAGATAAGAGAGGTAGGTCTGAAGTGCACTAATGCTTGTGGAATAGAGTTGTGTATTAGATTTTGGCTAAAAAAATTTGGAGAGCCATTTTGTTGAGTAGGACCTAGTGATTGGTTTGATTTTGGTCCAGTTGTTTCATGAAGCAATTAGCAAGGGTTAAGCTGATCGGGAAGGATGAAGGTGACTCAGGAGCATCAGAAGAATTATGCAGTTAAGGATTTAGAAGATTTGGAATGTGAAGTTGGAATTTGGATATTGCTTTAGTTTTATCCGATCAAAGGAAATATATGATTTGGTAAAACTAGAGAGTTAGCTCCGGAAGTATTTTGAGATTTTCCTGTGTTCTCTTGAGATTAGATTTTGATCTACAGGATTGAATTTCCAATTCGGATAACTGGAATTTATTGTATTTCACATATCTCTGAGGAATATGTGTATGATTTATCGAGTGATAGAATCAGTAGTTCAAAAGGATCTGGTGGTTGAGCTGATCTTGAGTTTAATCTGATGTCTTGTTCAGATTTGTAGGATCAGATGAGAGGGAGTTCTTGGTTATAGTAGTATAGTTACTTAAGGTTCTGTAGAGCGAGTATTCCAGAATAGGTACCTGGAAAATTCTTGATAATATTAGGAAGATCTATCCAGAATTTTGTCTGGATAATTAAAATTGTTTGTTTGAAATGGTTGCTATGATTGATAGTGTATGATTGATTTGTGTGATTGCTGATTGAAATTTAAATTCTTTTGCTGGGTTATTAAATTATCTTTGCTTTTAAATTTCGGGGACGAAATTCTTTTAAGAGGGGAGGAATGTGACGACCCGGAATTTTGAGCAATATCAATTTAATAATCTTTGTTAATAATTAAATTAATTTGATCATTTTACATTATAAATTAACAAGTTAAAATTCTTTTAAAGGTTAATAATAATAATAATTTGATAATATCTATCAACATTTTTTTCCTAACTATATAAAATTGGCCAGTTTAATTCTTTTGAAAACTAATAATATCTTAAATTTGGGAATATTTATTTTAGCAATTTAAAATTGGTAAGATTTATTTTTCAAAAGCTAATCAAAATATTTTCTATTTATAATATATATATATGTATATATTGGTGTATATTATATATAGGAAGTCTCTAATGTAATAAAAGCTAATATATTCAAATTGTAATATATATATATATATATATTATGGTTTGTATTTGTATTTTAAAAATATTGATTTGAATTTAATAAGTGTTTTCAAACTTTAATATATATATATATATATATAATTCGTAATTTGAAACTTTAAATTTGACTTAATACTTTTGAAATTGATATTTAAGATTTAAATTTTTATAACAAGAACAATTTCTTATTTATATATATATTTTAAGCTTTTTTTAAATAAGAATTAATTTGAAGTTCACTTTCAATTGTTTTTAATATTCTTTCATTTTAATTTTATCATAAGATAAATTGTTTTAAAAAATTTATATATAGAGTTAAAATAAATTTCTCAAATTTATAAACATATGTTATATAGATTTGATCAAAATATAAGTTATTAGTTAATAAATGTTCACATGAATTTGCTTTTGAATATTTATTTAAAATCTAAAACTTGTTTATTAAAAAGATAAGTACATAAATATTTCATAATTACATTCATAGCTTAATTAAATTATAAAATGGGAAAGTAAAATTTGTAAATTATTAATAAAACATTAGAATAACTTTTTTAAATATTAATTAAACATTATAACACTTGTTAACATTTTGATATATGCAATGACATTTGTAAATAAGAGAGCATATATGTAAGAAAATTAGAGCATTTAAGTAACAAGTGTTATTCTCTTGATAAAATTAAATTGTAAAATAAAAAGAAGAGTTTTAAGCTTCATCTAATTCTTTTCTACATTCTCAACCAAAACTCAAACATAATACAAATCAAAAATCTGAAGATAAAAAAAACATGGAAAAAATAAAATTTGAAGACAAAAAGAAGAAAACCTGGAAAATTCAAATCTGGGGCAAATGCAAGTTCATCACCAAGCAATCAAGCAATTCAGAATCAACAAGCAATTTAGAAATTCTACAGCAATATTTTATTTCAGCATGCAAGTAAATTTCAGAGTCTGGAAACAGTTCTGTCCTCTGCAATTTAGTTTCTGTCTTCTTCATTATAAAGGTGAGTAAACAAAATTTTTAAAAGCAGTTTTAATTCTAAATTTCAGCTGGATCTTGTGTTGAAAATCATGATGTTAATGAAATATTTGAATTTAAATTGGATGCATGTTTGAATTGAGTATATTGAAAAGCCTGTATAGTTAAAAAAAATTACTGTGTGTTTACAAAACAGTTTCAAATTCTATAATAAATTCAATAAATTGATTTTAAATTCGAATTGGACTTTGTTTTGTAAATAAATGTTGTTTGTAATCAAGTAATGTATCATCTAAAAATAGGTATAGGATTTTAAAGTGAATTAATAGCTCATATATTTTTAATTACAGTAAAAATCAAATTGGGTCAAAAAAAGTATGATTTAAATTTTTAGTTTTGATTGCATGATTGAAATAACAATAAGAAATCATGATTTTTAATGCTTGTATCATAATTTTTAATTGAGTAATTAGTGAGATATCTGGGTTTATATGTTTTGGACATTTTGGTCAATTAATGGCGAATGACGGCGATCTGTGCGCCGTAGGTATGTATGAAGGTCAAAGGAATGTTGTAGATCATCAGAAAAATGCTCTGGGATTTTATTGATGATCGAGATGACCAGAAATCGAGGAAGTAGGGTTTTATACCATGTATATGTCGTTGATGTTCATTGGGTTTTCACGGCAACGAGAAGCTACCGGAGTCGAGCGCGATGGGTTCTGGAAGTGCTGGAGGTCGCGACGAGCTTCGGGAGAGTTGGTGCGGCGTCTCGAGTGATAGGTTGTCGGCGGTGATCTTTTTCTGGTGGGTTGTGTTCAGACAGTTTGGGTTTCAGAGAGTCAAATGTTGATTCTCGATCGCAACGTGATTTTGGGTTTTGCGTAGTGATGTCAAGGTCATTGATGACTGGTCGAAGTCGCGGTGATGGTCGTTGGTGACCGGAGGAGCGTGCATGTTGCACGCGTGATGATGTTCAGTGGTATTTGGATTTTGGGAAGAGGAAGATGAAGGTCGAAGTGTGTTTCGTGTATTTTGATGTTTTTCTCGAAGCAAGGTTAAGGTTTGGGATACTCGGGGTTGACGCGAGTTTTTGTTGTGGGTTGCTCGAATTTTTGATGAGCAGTTTTTGTTGTTCAGGGTTTTAAAATTTACAGTAATGTTTTAAAAAAGATTTTGAAACAAAAGAAAACTTGATTTTGTAAATGATTAAAGTTTTAAAACAAAAGTTAAACAAGTTTATTTATAAAACTAAATTTGTTTCAAGTTAAAGTTTTAAACAAGTTTATATATATTAAAATATAAAAGTTTTAAAAATAAAATAAGTGAATTTTTAAATAAAGTTTATATTAAATTTTATTTAATAACTTTGGAAAGTTTTAAAGATTCAAAAAAAATTAATTTGAATATTTAAATTGTTTTAATCATAATTGATTTTTAAAATATTTTATTTTAAATTAGGTTTAACGATTAAAGTTTAGTAATCAATTATAATTTAACAAATTAAAAGTTTTGATTAATTGAAGATAAATAATTTGTGAAAATAATTAAAATAATTCAATTATTGTTAATAATCAAAGTGTTGTTGGTTAATATTAATAACCTAATTAAGATAATGATTTTCTTAATTAAGAATCTTTATAATATAAGAAATTAAGGAATCATTTAATTAAATTTAAATGATTAGTTAAATAATCAACTAAGTAATTAATTAGTGATTAATTAAAGATAATCACTTTGGAGTTAATTAAGTATAATTACTTGGTGAAGTAATTAAGTAATTGATTTCTGGAGGTAATTAAGTAAAGAATAATTATTGAACAAAGTAATTAGAGGCAATTACTTTATGAAAGTAATTAGGTGAAAGTGATTAAGAGTTAACCACTTGAATTATTAATTAAAAAAATTAATTAATACAATTAATTAAAGGTTTAAATTATTTAATTAATGGTTAATTATTAAAAGGATTAAGAGTATTTAATAATGTGATTAATTACTTGTTAAAGTAATTAAATAAGAAAGAAATTTAATTAATGAAGTAATCATTAATCAATGAAATAATTAATTAATTGTTAATTAACAATTAAAGGATAATTAATTTAAAATTAAGTTTTGCTTACTCATTGTAATAAAAAAAAATTAATCAAATGAGATTAATTAATTAATCAAGTGTGATTAATTAAAGAATAATTAATCAGGTGTGATTAATTTAAATGGGTAGTTAAGAGATAATTACTTGGATAATTAAGAAGTAATTAATCAAGATGATTAATTAAATTTGTATTTAAGGAATAATTACTTAAAGTAATTAAGTAATAATTAATCAAGGATGATTAATTCAAAGTGGAAATTAAGTGATGCTAGTTAATTAATTTGGAGTTAATTAATGAATATGTAAGCTGGATTGATGATAATCCAAGTGATTAATTAAGGAATTAATTTGATTAAGGATTAATTAAATTAATTAAGTTTGGATCAAACCTTGTTATGGATTATTAATGATTGGATGTTAAGTATCATTGGATGAGTTAATGATATTGGATGATATCGTATGTCATTGGTTGATATGTGTAACGGCTCGCATTTTTCGCGTTCGAAAATCGACATCCATACTTTACATTGTACTCGAATGCTGCAGATTCGACCGCTCAAATTCGAGTCGCCGGAGCTTATAACACATTAAGTAAATAACACAGCGGAAGAAAATGAACAACATATATCAATATACAACATTTGATACAATAACTGATACAACATGAATGATACAACAGAATGGTACAATAGATATCACCATTATCAGAGATACAAAGAATAGCAGCGGAAATAAAAGATAACACTAGCAGCGGAACACATCTCCAAAATAGTCTTCAGGGAAGAACTCCAGTATCGGTAATCTCCATCTCCAAGGCACCAATCCAGAATAGCTCGAACTCTCAAATCAAGATGAAGAGAAGCAACTCGATCCAATTGCGATTGCCAAATCCTAAGGCTTGAAAGCTATCGAATCTACACCTACTATTGATTATCTGAAAACCCCAACTCTAGACTGCCCGTGTGGGAAATAGTAGGCACCCAGAGTTTAGGAAAGGAACAATAAACTCCAGGTCAGTCATGGGACTGGTGTGAGCAAACAAAAACAGTTGGTCTTTTAAAACAGACAAAAGAATTTCAATTTGAAATCCGCAATGCTTTTTGAAAAATGAAACTACCATAAGGCCTCCCGGCACACACACAATGCAAACGCACACATGGGGGAGATTTCTCCTTATGATAGTCAAACATGCTTACTACGAGAAAAATTCTTTGATATTATTACTAGTGCATAGTGGGAAATCTTTCGAAAGTATAATATAAATCCTAGCCAGCATAGGTACCATGATACTATGCCTACTATAGCTGCCATGTTAAATGGCAGGTTCTACAACTAAAACCGTACAAGGCACGTAATTGAAGAATGGATTTCCAACAAATGGTCAGGCTAAGGAACTTCCTATTGCCACATGGGTACGCCTCTGGCGGGACGTTCCGAGAACTAACGTTACGGTTAGATCTCTGCCAACACAAGGCCGGGTTACCTCTGTAACTAGGTAACTACTACACGAATATGCCATCCCCCGGTCCTTTGGGACCTTTATCCGAGCGCTCGCAACAACAACACCACACAGTAATAGGTATAGTGTATCAACATGAGTAAGTATCTGGGCTCCATACCATGATACCACCCTTTACCAGAAGGGAATGACATACCCTAAAGGGCGCGACCCTCATAACCTTGCCGCATCTTTCCTGTTTCGACCATTTCCGGGGTGTGAGGTCCTGATGCAGTCTCGTCCACAAAGCTACGCTTTGTGCAACAAAGCCATGCTTTGGGTCAACAGATGACCAAAGCAATGATCACAAAGATAAATGATCAAACAAATGATCATATCACAAATGATCAACCAATGATCATCACACAGCAGCACTCAGCATGCCACATTACCAAATTGGGAATATCACTGATAAATATCAACTACAAAACCTCTGAGTTCGTACGTCTCAGAGAAGGGTGTTAAGCTAAGAGAATAAATTCTCCGCCACCAAGCAGAAATGTATTTGATAGAAATCAGTTAACATCTCAAAGTGTAATGTCGGACATACAACCATACAAGTCTGTTCCGGGTTCGAACAGAACCGAAGGCACTTCCGAAGAAGCCCTTGCAAATCCGGGTATCCACAATCCCGATCGGACTTCCCATCACTAAGGGAATCTCTATACCGTAGCTACTCGGTGCAGAGACAATCGATAGGTTATCCTATCGTTCTCACAAATACCCGGCCTTCACCACCGGTCTTCAATTGCTATCCATAACGTCGTATCACTATTCGGAATGGGTTATATGACACAAGGTCCTCTCCCGGCTAAACCGAATAATGAGCGTCATATTTTTAAAACATATGGATATGGGATTTTAGCTAAGTCACAACTTATAACATCCAAAACTTTTCTTTCAAATGGTTAAACAAATTACCATCTTTGAATCTTTAAACAAAAAGATTTATTTCACAAAGTTTCACCCGGTTTCATAAAGATCTATCCCTAGATTTCAAAACAATTCCCGTTCAATTTGGATTAACCCAATTAAATCTTTAAATTAAAGATATATAGCTTTCAAAACATGTTTCCAAAGATTTATCTATAACTTGGAAAACCATTTTCATTTTTAGACTTGAAGCCCTTTAACACAAATTGAAAGTTCATTTCTTATAGGAAAGCAAATCTAATTTATACAAGTTGAAATCTTGAGTTGAATTTAAATTTCAAAACATCACCTTTAAAAATGGTTTAAAACCCATATAAACCCATTTGTAAGTTGAATAACTTTTTAAACAATAGTTTCCAAATTTTAGAATTCAATTTCAAATATTGAATTCAAATTTATACCAATTCATTTAATTTTCAAGATTCAATCAGGTTATTTAAAATAACTATCATTTTTGAAAACTCATTTTCAAAAGCTTCAATTCCAATTCCAAAACTAATTTTGGATTCAAAAATCAAATTTTTAAAACAATTTCAAAAATCTGTGACTTAACCCATTTCCACGTGCAATCCATATTTGTGTGTGTATAAGTGTGGTCCAGGGGTTCAACACAATAGTGCACAACATCATCATCACAGGTTCAATCATATCGATAAGCGGTATAACCCATAACGCTTATCTATATTCACAGATTCATAGATAAAGTAAAATATCATTCACAAAGATTAACTAATATGATTCGATGTGGGTTTCGGATAACCGATTGGAATCCGACTCCCTGTCGCATCGAAAACCAAATGTCATTCTACGGGTCAAGGGGTTTGCATAACAATATGTATATATCACAGATATGACAGCTCAGAACAAACATCACATAGCATCCCATCACGTATCAAATATATCAATCCATCACAGAACATCCAATAACAATCAAACACCTTTAATTAAGATGAATAAACCGTGTGGTTATGAATTTGTTATTCACATAATTACTTCTATTTATAATCTTTAAATTAATGATTAATTATCATTAACTATAATTAATTAAGTTTTAACCACCTTTATTTATTAATCATTTATTAAATCAATTATCTTAATTAATTATCCTTTAATTGTAATTAATTAATCTTAATTACCTATTCCTCAATTAATTACTTTAAATAATAAACTTTTAATTATTGATTAATTAAATCTTAGTTAAAATTAATTGTCCTTAATAAATAGATTTATTATTCCTTAATTAATTTCAACAATTAATTATACTTAACCAATTACAATTAATTATATTCAATTAATTAATCTAGTCAATTATCAAAATTAATTGCATTAATTAATTACTAAATTATCCCTAGATAATTATCACCCATTAGTAACAACATTCAATTAATTTTACACTTAAGAAAATTTGAATTAGATTAATAAATCATTTCTAATTAATATTAATCTAAATCATTATTTAAAAATCAAATAATTAAGTGAAATCCTTAATTATTCAACTAATTTAATTACTTATTAATTGACCCATTTAAATTCAAAATGTATTAAAACAATACATTTCTAAATTTAAATTCAAATTCCATTTTAAAATTTTGATATTTTAAAATGTTTAACCATTTAAACCTAAATCTAAATTAACACTTCATATTTAATTCAATATTAATAGAACTAAATTCTTCCTAGTTTTAAAACTTATTTGAAATCAAATCTTATTTCAAATCTATGTTAAACATTGATATATGTTCATTCATTCTTCTATAAATTTATAAACTTGTTTGAAATCAAAACTGGGTTTCATAGTAAATTTGAAACTGTTTTTAATTTGATTTCAAACCAATTTAAATCTTATTTAAAAATGTTTAAATTTATTCAATGTTTAAAACTTACAAAACTTGTTTAAATCAAAATCTGGTTTTTAAAAAGTTAAACTTGAAAACTGTTTTAATTCTTGACTTAATTCCATATTTAAGACTTGTTTAAATTTTAAGAATTTCATTTTAAAAACTTTGAATTCAAAATTACATTTGAATTCAGATTCAAGTTACACTTGAATCAATTCCTGCACAAAAGTTAAATTTCATTCAACACTTTTAAAAACTGCAAACCATTTTCAGGTTTAAACCCTGAAAACAGTTTTAAATTTTTGATTTAAAACCAATCTTTAAATTTATTTAAGATATTACATTTTTGAAAACTTTGAATTCCAAACTCTATTTGAATTCAGATTTAACTTGTACTTAAATCAAATTGCAACTTAAAAATGGGTTTCATTAAAAACATTAAAACTGCAAAACAACTTTCAGTGTTTTAAAACCTGAAACAGTTTTAATTTTGATTTAAAACTAAACTTTAAAGTTGTTTAAGATATTTCATTTTTAAAACTTTGAGTTACACTTAAATTCAGTTTTCAACTTTCACCTGAAATTAAATTCCCACACAAACATTTAAATTTTATTCAAGTGTTTGAAACTACAAAGCTTCAGGATTTTAAACCTGAAACTGTTTTGTTCTTAAATCTTGATTTAAAAATAGAATTTAAAACTTGTTAAATTTAAGATTTCATTTTCAAAAACTTTTGAACTCAAAACCGCATTTGAATTCAGATTCAAGTATTACCTGAATCAAGTTTTAACTTTAAAACATGAATTTATTCAATAATTTAAAACTGCAAAACTTCTCAGACTTAAATCTGAAAACTGTTTTAAATCTAGATTAAAACAGAATTAAAAACTTTGAACTCAAAATTCATTTGAATTCAGTTAAATCTTACATTTGATTTAATTTAAAACCTTTAAAATGTGAATTTTATTTAATACTTCAAACTGCAGAATTACAGGTTCAAAAACCTGCAACTGTTTTAATATTGATTTAGAACCAAATTTAAAACTTGTTTAAATTTAACATATTTCACTTTTGAAAACTTTGAATTCCAAACTCTATTTGAATTCAGATTTAACTTGCATTTAAATCAAATTACAACTTAAAATATGAGTTTCATTAAAACATTAAAAACTACAAAACATCTTTCAGGTTTAAAACCTGAAACAGTTTAATTTTGATTTAAACAGAAATTAAAACTTTGTTTAAATTTAAAAATTTCATCTTTAAAACTTTGAACTCAGAACTCCATTTGAATTTAGTTCAATTCATAGTTAAATCAACCCTACACTAGAATTAAATTCAATTCAAATTTCTTTAAATAAAAACTGCAACTCTCTCTGGATTAAAACCTGCAACTGTTTTGAACTTTTGATTTAAAACAGAAATTTAAATCTTGATTAAATTTAAGATTTTACTTCTAAAAACCTTTGAATTCAAAGCTACATTTGAATTCTGTTTCTACTTCCACCTAATATCAAATTCCCACTCTAAAATTTAAATTTCATTCAACTTGCAAACTCTCAGTTATAAAACCTGAAACAGTTTTGATTTTGATTTAAACAGAAACTAAAACTTTGTTTAAATTTAAAAATTTCATTTTTTTAAAAAAAAACCTTAACTCAAAACTTCACTTGAATTCAGTATCAATTCATACTTGAATTAAGTTTCCAACCTAAAATATGAATTCCATTTAAAACTGCAAACTACAGGATTTAAGACCAGAAACTGTTTTGTTTTAAATTTTGATTTAAAACAGAATTTAAACTTGTTTAAATTTAAAAGTTCCATTTTTAAAAACTTTGAACTTCAAACCTTATTTGAACTCAGTTTTAACATCCTAAGTTAAACTTTAGTTTGCATTTTATTTCAAACTTTAAAAATCTGGAAAACAGTTTCCTGTTTCCTGAATTCTGCATTTACATTATTTCAAAATAAAAATTCAAACTATTTGAATTCATCCTTAGATTCAGGTTAAATCTTAAGTTCAAATTGCCAGATTTAATTTTAGCTTTATTTTTTTAAAAATTTTAAAGTAAACAGAACAGGTTCTGTTGTAAAAACCTGAACACATACACCATGCACTCACCTATTTTACTTCGAGTTAATATCCCTTCTGCTTCGAGTTTCCACCACTTTTCCCCGAGACCAACCCGAGGCACAAACTCTGCAACCCAGAACATCAACCCACCACCATCACAAACATGCACAGTCTAATTAACTAACCCCACAGAAGCTTTTAAACCTGATGCATGTTTCAAATATCCATGTTTTTAAACATGCATTAAAGTTTTTAAACTTGTTTTGAATAATTTAAAGATGTTTACAATCTTACTTTTTTTTTTTTTGAACTATTGCCTGTTGTGATTTTATTTCAGCAGTAACAGGTTTTTATTTTTACTTTTCTAGTTTAGAATATTTCAAACCTAAACTATATTGTACAAACACAATTTGTTCACACCATACTTCCTAACTAAGATTCAGACAAAAATAAGTGGATTTGTGTTTAAATCCAAGAAATAACAGAAACATGTCTGCAGAAATTCACATCTCACTCCTTTGCATACTCAAGCATAATCACATCCAAACATTCAATGCTAATTACATGCAACAACAAAAATGAAAATAAGAAATGGGTTTGAGAGTTTGCTCACCTATTTTGTAGATGAAGACAGAGGCCTGGTCTGAAAATTTGCTTCAGATGTTTAGCTTGCTGTTGAATTGAATTTTAGCAGCTGACCTCTATCCTTCTTTTGCTAGTGTTGTATTTGATCTTGTTGCTTTTTAAACCAAATTAGAACTGCATGCATGATCTTGATTTCCAGATTTCAGAAAGTGTTTGATTTTCAGATTCGCATAATTGTTTTAAGAATACTTTGTTTGTTGAATTTTGATCTGTAACTTGCTTCAGATTGTAGTTTGAAAGTTTTTGATTTCTCTTTGAATTTCTTTGCTTTGATTTCTGAGATGAATTCATTCCCAGGTTTGTTTTCTTGAGAAAAAGACTTGTTTTAAATTTAATTTCTGTTCTTGTAATTTTGTTAACAGGACTTGAAAAGATAAGAAAAGAATTTGTTTTTCTTTTAATTACATTCTAATTAAATTTTATTTTAGAATAAATATGGGTTTGCCACTTGTTTAACTTTGTTTGACATTTGTAATTTCATTTGTTAGTTTTCTTACATTTGTTATGTTTAAACAAAATTATGTAAAGTCCCTTTTCATAAATTTATTTACAAATTGTTTTTAAACCTTGTTTTATTTTTAACTTACAAATCATGTTCATGTTTTATTTGAATACAACATTTTTTTTTATGTTCCAATGGTTTAAATCTTTTAATCAAATCAAATTTTATATTCAAATCTAATTTTTACATTTTTAATTCAAATTCAAAATTTAATATAGAATAAATTTGTACTTATAAATGAATAAATAATCAAATACCTTTTTAAATATATCTTTACATTCCATTTGATGTCAAATTAATAAATTTTATTTACAATAGATATATTTATTCATTCAAATTTTGAAAAGATAATCTCAATTTTATTTTCAAATATTCTATCTTAAAATATATTTATATGAAAAAAATACATCTTTATTAAATAAATTGAAAATTTAAACACAATTATATTTTTAATCTTAAATTCCCAATTCAATTCTATTTATAATTCAAAAATAGAAATTTTCTAATAAATTCGTAATTAAATCCACAATTATATTTTCAAAATTAAATAAATTGTCAAATTAAACTTGTTCAAAATTCAGGAATGTTACAGATTTCCCCCCTTAAAAGAATTTCGTCCTCGAAATTGCAGAGAAGACGACAAAGAAAGGATAAAAGACATAGAGATATCTTTCCGAATCAGACTGGATACCAATTCTGTATTTGGCTTACCAAATAAGAATATTGACAATATGAGAACAACTCATACAATATTACACAAGATATTTGGGTTCATTGGTCTACGAATATACAAGGCCATTGATTAGTTCGAAGGGATAACTAATCGTTCGTAGAATATATCGGATCCCAAAAGAATAGATAGATGGATTCAATCTTCAAATTAGTTAATCTATTTACTTAATTTAAAATTTCTAATTTATTTAATATTTTTTCCAATTTCAAATTCATTAGAGTTTAGATCGAAAAGATGATAAGAAACAGATGAAGATACGAAGTAAGAATTTTCTACAACGATTCGTAGGGCTACCATCACACCGAAACTTCTTTCTGGAGCAGCTATGAAGCAATCAAAAGAATATGAAATCGAATCAAAGGAGATTGATAGAGAAAAGATATTTCCACTGTTGCAGGGTATTGACCATTTATAGTGGTACTCCCCTGTCCCCTATCTCGTTCTCTTCTTGCACTCATACTTACTATCGGTGAATAGTAAGAGAATTTACTGAGGCATTCGAACGGATATCTTAGGGATATACTCATTCTAGGGTATACTTCACCCTATCTCTAATGGGTTACTTAATATGTTATACTCCTGAGCTAAGGTTTTAACCATCAGCTCTGATACCAAATGTAACGGCTCGCATTTTTCGCGTTCGAAAATCGACATCCATACTTTACATTGTACTCGAATGCTGCAGATTCGACCGCTCAAATTCGAGTCGCCGGAGCTTATAACACATTAAGTAAATAACACAGCGGAAGAAAATGAACAACATATATCAATATACAACATTTGATACAATAACTGATACAACATGAATGATACAATAGAATGGTACAATAGATATCACCATTATCAGAGATACAAAGAATAGCAGCGGAAATAAAAGATAACACTAGCAGCGGAACACATCTCCAAAATAGTCTTCAGGGAAGAACTCCAGTATCGGTAATCTCCATCTCCAAGGCACCAATCCAGAATAGCTCGAACTCTCAAATCAAGATGAAGAGAAGCAACTCGATCCAATTGCGATTGCCAAATCCTAAGGCTTGAAAGCTATCGAATCTACACCTACTATTGATTATCTGAAAACCCCAACTCTAGACTGCCCGTGTGGGAAATAGTAGGCACCCAGAGTTTAGGAAAGGAACAATAAACTCCAGGTCAGTCATGGGACTGGTGTGAGCAAACAAAAACAGTTGGTCTTTTAAAACAGACAAAAGAATTTCAATTTGAAATCCGCAATGCTTTTTGAAAAATGAAACTACCATAAGGCCTCCCGGCACACACACAATGCAAACGCACACATGGGGGAGATTTCTCCTTATGATAGTCAAACATGCTTACTACGAGAAAAATTCTTTGATATTATTACTAGTGCATAGTGGGAAATCTTTCGAAAGTATAATATAAATCCTAGCCAGCATAGGTACCATGATACTATGCCTACTATAGCTGCCATGTTAAATGGCAGGTTCTACAACTAAAACCGTACAAGGCACGTAATTGAAGAATGGATTTCCAACAAATGGTCAGGCTAAGGAACTTCCTATTGCCACATGGGTACGCCTCTGGCGGGACGTTCCGAGAACTAACGTTACGGTTAGATCTCTGCCAACACAAGGCCGGGTTACCTCTGTAACTAGGTAACTACTACACGAATATGCCATCCCCCGGTCCTTTGGGACCTTTATCCGAGCGCTCGCAACAACAACACCACACAGTAATAGGTATAGTGTATCAACATGAGTAAGTATCTGGGCTCCATACCATGATACCACCCTTTACCAGAAGGGAATGACATACCCTAAAGGGCGCGACCCTCATAACCTTGCCGCATCTTTCCTGTTTCGACCATTTCCGGGGTGTGAGGTCCTGATGCAGTCTCGTCCACAAAGCTACGCTTTGTGCAACAAAGCCATGCTTTGGGTCAACAGATGACCAAAGCAATGATCACAAAGATAAATGATCAAACAAATGATCATATCACAAATGATCAACCAATGATCATCACACAGCAGCACTCAGCATGCCACATTACCAAATTGGGAATATCACTGATAAATATCAACTACAAAACCTCTGAGTTCGTACGTCTCAGAGAAGGGTGTTAAGCTAAGAGAATAAATTCTCCGCCACCAAGCAGAAATGTATTTGATAGAAATCAGTTAACATCTCAAAGTGTAATGTCGGACATACAACCATACAAGTCTGTTCCGGGTTCGAACAGAACCGAAGGCACTTCCGAAGAAGCCCTTGCAAATCCGGGTATCCACAATCCCGATCGGACTTCCCATCACTAAGGGAATCTCTATACCGTAGCTACTCGGTGCAGAGACAATCGATAGGTTATCCTATCGTTCTCACAAATACCCGGCCTTCACCACCGGTCTTCAATTGCTATCCATAACGTCGTATCACTATTCGGAATGGGTTATATGACACAAGGTCCTCTCCCGGCTAAACCGAATAATGAGCGTCATATTTTTAAAACATATGGATATGGGATTTTAGCTAAGTCACAACTTATAACATCCAAAACTTTTCTTTCAAATGGTTAAACAAATTACCATCTTTGAATCTTTAAACAAAAAGATTTATTTCACAAAGTTTCACCCGGTTTCATAAAGATCTATCCCTAGATTTCAAAACAATTCCCGTTCAATTTGGATTAACCCAATTAAATCTTTAAATTAAAGATATATAGCTTTCAAAACATGTTTCCAAAGATTTATCTATAACTTGGAAAACCATTTTCATTTTTAGACTTGAAGCCCTTTAACACAAATTGAAAGTTCATTTCTTATAGGAAAGCAAATCTAATTTATACAAGTTGAAATCTTGAGTTGAATTTAAATTTCAAAACATCACCTTTAAAAATGGTTTAAAACCCATATAAACCCATTTGTAAGTTGAATAACTTTTTAAACAATAGTTTCCAAATTTTAGAATTCAATTTCAAATATTGAATTCAAATTTATACCAATTCATTTAATTTTCAAGATTCAATCAGGTTATTTAAAATAACTATCATTTTTGAAAACTCATTTTCAAAAGCTTCAATTCCAATTCCAATTCCAAAACTAATTTTGGATTCAAAAATCAAATTTTTAAAACAATTTCAAAAATCTGTGACTTAACCCATTTCCACGTGCAATCCATATTTGTGTGTGTATAAGTGTGGTCCAGGGGTTCAACACAATAGTGCACAACATCATCATCACAGGTTCAATCATATCGATAAGCGGTATAACCCATAACGCTTATCTATATTCACAGATTCATAGATAAAGTAAAATATCATTCACAAAGATTAACTAATATGATTCGATGTGGGTTTCGGATAACCGATTGGAATCCGACTCCCTGTCGCATCGAAAACCAAATGTCATTCTACGGGTCAAGGGGTTTGCATAACAATATGTATATATCACAGATATGACAGCTCAGAACAAACATCACATAGCATCCCATCACGTATCAAATATATCAATCCATCACAGAACATCCAATAACAATCAAACACCTTTAATTAAGATGAATAAACCGTGTGGTTATGAATTTGTTATTCACATAATTACTTCTATTTATAATCTTTAAATTAATGATTAATTATCATTAACTATAATTAATTAAGTTTTAACCACCTTTATTTATTAATCATTTATTAAATCAATTATCTTAATTAATTATCCTTTAATTGTAATTAATTAATCTTAATTACCTATTCCTCAATTAATTACTTTAAATAATAAACTTTTAATTATTGATTAATTAAATCTTAGTTAAAATTAATTGTCCTTAATAAATAGATTTATTATTCCTTAATTAATTTCAACAATTAATTATACTTAACCAATTACAATTAATTATATTCAATTAATTAATCTAGTCAATTATCAAAATTAATTGCATTAATTAATTACTAAATTATCCCTAGATAATTATCACCCATTAGTAACAACATTCAATTAATTTTACACTTAAGAAAATTTGAATTAGATTAATAAATCATTTCTAATTAATATTAATCTAAATCATTATTTAAAAATCAAATAATTAAGTGAAATCCTTAATTATTCAACTAATTTAATTACTTATTAATTGACCCATTTAAATTCAAAATGTATTAAAACAATACATTTCTAAATTTAAATTCAAATTCCATTTTAAAATTTTGATATTTTAAAATGTTTAACCATTTAAACCTAAATCTAAATTAACACTTCATATTTAATTCAATATTAATAGAACTAAATTCTTCCTAGTTTTAAAACTTATTTGAAATCAAATCTTATTTCAAATCTATGTTAAACATTGATATATGTTCATTCATTCTTCTATAAATTTATAAACTTGTTTGAAATCAAAACTGGGTTTCATAGTAAATTTGAAACTGTTTTTAATTTGATTTCAAACCAATTTAAATCTTATTTAAAAATGTTTAAATTTATTCAATGTTTAAAACTTACAAAACTTGTTTAAATCAAAATCTGGTTTTTAAAAAGTTAAACTTGAAAACTGTTTTAATTCTTGACTTAATTCCATATTTAAGACTTGTTTAAATTTTAAGAATTTCATTTTAAAAACTTTGAATTCAAAATTACATTTGAATTCAGATTCAAGTTACACTTGAATCAATTCCTGCACAAAAGTTAAATTTCATTCAACACTTTTAAAAACTGCAAACCATTTTCAGGTTTAAACCCTGAAAACAGTTTTAAATTTTTGATTTAAAACCAATCTTTAAATTTATTTAAGATATTACATTTTTGAAAACTTTGAATTCCAAACTCTATTTGAATTCAGATTTAACTTGTACTTAAATCAAATTGCAACTTAAAAATGGGTTTCATTAAAAACATTAAAACTGCAAAACAACTTTCAGTGTTTTAAAACCTGAAACAGTTTTAATTTTGATTTAAAACTAAACTTTAAAGTTGTTTAAGATATTTCATTTTTAAAACTTTGAGTTACACTTAAATTCAGTTTTCAACTTTCACCTGAAATTAAATTCCCACACAAACATTTAAATTTTATTCAAGTGTTTGAAACTACAAAGCTTCAGGATTTTAAACCTGAAACTGTTTTGTTCTTAAATCTTGATTTAAAAATAGAATTTAAAACTTGTTAAATTTAAGATTTCATTTTCAAAAACTTTTGAACTCAAAACCGCATTTGAATTCAGATTCAAGTATTACCTGAATCAAGTTTTAACTTTAAAACATGAATTTATTCAATAATTTAAAACTGCAAAACTTCTCAGACTTAAATCTGAAAACTGTTTTAAATCTAGATTAAAACAGAATTAAAAACTTTGAACTCAAAATTCATTTGAATTCAGTTAAATCTTACATTTGATTTAATTTAAAACCTTTAAAATGTGAATTTTATTTAATACTTCAAACTGCAGAATTACAGGTTCAAAAACCTGCAACTGTTTTAATATTGATTTAGAACCAAATTTAAAACTTGTTTAAATTTAACATATTTCACTTTTGAAAACTTTGAATTCCAAACTCTATTTGAATTCAGATTTAACTTGCATTTAAATCAAATTACAACTTAAAATATGAGTTTCATTAAAACATTAAAAACTACAAAACATCTTTCAGGTTTAAAACCTGAAACAGTTTAATTTTGATTTAAACAGAAATTAAAACTTTGTTTAAATTTAAAAATTTCATCTTTAAAACTTTGAACTCAGAACTCCATTTGAATTTAGTTCAATTCATAGTTAAATCAACCCTACACTAGAATTAAATTCAATTCAAATTTCTTTAAATAAAAACTGCAACTCTCTCTGGATTAAAACCTGCAACTGTTTTGAACTTTTGATTTAAAACAGAAATTTAAATCTTGATTAAATTTAAGATTTTACTTCTAAAAACCTTTGAATTCAAAGCTACATTTGAATTCTGTTTCTACTTCCACCTAATATCAAATTCCCACTCTAAAATTTAAATTTCATTCAACTTGCAAACTCTCAGTTATAAAACCTGAAACAGTTTTGATTTTGATTTAAACAGAAACTAAAACTTTGTTTAAATTTAAAAATTTCATTTTTTTAAAAAAAAACCTTAACTCAAAACTTCACTTGAATTCAGTATCAATTCATACTTGAATTAAGTTTCCAACCTAAAATATGAATTCCATTTAAAACTGCAAACTACAGGATTTAAGACCAGAAACTGTTTTGTTTTAAATTTTGATTTAAAACAGAATTTAAACTTGTTTAAATTTAAAAGTTCCATTTTTAAAAACTTTGAACTTCAAACCTTATTTGAACTCAGTTTTAACATCCTAAGTTAAACTTTAGTTTGCATTTTATTTCAAACTTTAAAAATCTGGAAAACAGTTTCCTGTTTCCTGAATTCTGCATTTACATTATTTCAAAATAAAAATTCAAACTATTTGAATTCATCCTTAGATTCAGGTTAAATCTTAAGTTCAAATTGCCAGATTTAATTTTAGCTTTATTTTTTTTAAAATTTTAAAGTAAACAGAACAGGTTCTGTTGTAAAAACCTGAACACATACACCATGCACTCACCTATTTTACTTCGAGTTAATATCCCTTCTGCTTCGAGTTTCCACCACTTTTCCCCGAGACCAACCCGAGGCACAAACTCTGCAACCCAGAACATCAACCCACCACCATCACAAACATGCACAGTCTAATTAACTAACCCCACAGAAGCTTTTAAACCTGATGCATGTTTCAAATATCCATGTTTTTAAACATGCATTAAAGTTTTTAAACTTGTTTTGAATAATTTAAAGATGTTTACAATCTTACTTTTTTTTTTTTTTGAACTATTGCCTGTTGTGATTTTATTCAGCAGTAACAGGTTTTTATTTTTACTTTTCTAGTTTAGAATATTTCAAACCTAAACTATATTGTACAAACACAATTTGTTCACACCATACTTCCTAACTAAGATTCAGACAAAAATAAGTGGATTTGTGTTTAAATCCAAGAAATAACAGAAACATGTCTGCAGAAATTCACATCTCACTCCTTTGCATACTCAAGCATAATCACATCCAAACATTCAATGCTAATTACATGCAACAACAAAAATGAAAATAAGAAATGGGTTTGAGAGTTTGCTCACCTATTTTGTAGATGAAGACAGAGGCCTGGTCTGAAAATTTGCTTCAGATGTTTAGCTTGCTGTTGAATTGAATTTTAGCAGCTGACCTCTATCCTTCTTTTGCTAGTGTTGTATTTGATCTTGTTGCTTTTTAAACCAAATTAGAACTGCATGCATGATCTTGATTTCCAGATTTCAGAAAGTGTTTGATTTTCAGATTCGCATAATTGTTTTAAGAATACTTTGTTTGTTGAATTTTGATCTGTAACTTGCTTCAGATTGTAGTTTGAAAGTTTTTGATTTCTCTTTGAATTTCTTTGCTTTGATTTCTGAGATGAATTCATTCCCAGGTTTGTTTTCTTGAGAAAAAGACTTGTTTTAAATTTAATTTCTGTTCTTGTAATTTTGTTAACAGGACTTGAAAAGATAAGAAAAGAATTTGTTTTTCTTTTAATTACATTCTAATTAAATTTTATTTTAGAATAAATATGGGTTTGCCACTTGTTTAACTTTGTTTGACATTTGTAATTTCATTTGTTAGTTTTCTTACATTTGTTATGTTTAAACAAAATTATGTAAAGTCCCTTTTCATAAATTTATTTACAAATTGTTTTTAAACCTTGTTTTATTTTTAACTTACAAATCATGTTCATGTTTTATTTGAATACAACATTTTTTTTTTATGTTCCAATGGTTTAAATCTTTTAATCAAATCAAATTTTATATTCAAATCTAATTTTTACATTTTTAATTCAAATTCAAAATTTAATATAGAATAAATTTGTACTTATAAATGAATAAATAATCAAATACCTTTTTAAATATATCTTTACATTCCATTTGATGTCAAATTAATAAATTTTATTTACAATAGATATATTTATTCATTCAAATTTTGAAAAGATAATCTCAATTTTATTTTCAAATATTCTATCTTAAAATATATTTATATGAAAAAAATACATCTTTATTAAATAAATTGAAAATTTAAACACAATTATATTTTTAATCTTAAATTCCCAATTCAATTCTATTTATAATTCAAAAATAGAAATTTTCTAATAAATTCGTAATTAAATCCACAATTATATTTTCAAAATTAAATAAATTGTCAAATTAAACTTGTTCAAAATTCAGGAATGTTACAATATGTGATGATATGAATGTGATATATCTGAGATGTGATATATATGTTGCTTTGTGATGTGTATGGTTGAATTTGATAATAGTGGATTTTCTATCGGTGTGTTGTGAATCATCCATTTATGTTAAGTGATATTTTGAATATCTACTGTTTAAACCCTTAAGTACAACTTGGACATTAAAATGGCGTTTGGATTCGGTGAGACTGGGATCGGGTTTCCATATTTGGATACCCGTAAACCACATCGATCCAAAATAAACGTTAGGTCGTGAATCCAAGTGGAGTGCAAGTGAAGACTCGAGGTGTAAGAACTATTCGTCAGTATAACTCTGGGGGTGATTCCGTGATGAGTTTGACGGAGATAGTACTTACAGGTTCGAGATGGTGATTCAGAGTGCAAGGGCTATGGTCATTGACTCTGAGGGTTATTCCAAAATGAGTGCAACGAGATAGTGCCTTTGGTTCCGTTCGAACCCGGAACGGACTTGTATGGATTGAATGCTTTCAGAACATCGTCAGGTGGACGATGAGCATTATAACATAGATGTGTCCTATAAAGGTAATCGCAGCCTCAAGCCTTATCAACCGGGAATGGCTAAAACATGGGAGGTGCAGCAACGTTAAGTGGGTCATGCCCAAGTAGGACGAGATTTAACCCTGTTTAGATGTTCATTTTTATTTCGTCTTTATGGGCGGTTGGATCTGCAGCCAACTGCGAGGTGTTCTTGTTCGGGATTGTTCAGTAAGGAATGGTCCCGGCCTTGTGTTGCAGGGGATCGGGAGTGGTCGTCGGTATGGTGATCTAGGCCACGTATGTGACGGACGGTACCCCGGTAGCCCTGCCATTGATGGAAACCCATTCTTCCTACGAGACCCTACAGTTTTGTTTGCATTACCCACTTTTGTGGCTAGTAGCTGGAATTTAATCATGTAACAATTTCAGTTATTTCTTATTTACTTGAAAACCACTACAAGAAAATCCAGTTTCAGTAGCACATATTGGTAGCGTTTTCTTCCAAGTGCAACTAATATTTGTTCAATTAAGGAAAAAAGTTCCTTTAACGCTGCTAAATATTTGTCGCTCGTCCGTCCCGCCAATAATTTGGGTCAAAAAATGTGCGTTGCACAAACATTTCGTTACTTTTCATCCTTTTCCTCCTTATGTTATTCCATTTACTTGAAAAGGAAAACCAAAAGAAATTCGCAATCTTCACAAATCCTTTTTCACGCTTTCTTCCATTTTAATTTTGTTCTCTCTCAATCGATTTTTTTTTGCAATCTCCACAAATCTCAAAAGCGCGCCACCTAAAAGGTCTTAGCTTGAAAAACTCATGCCTTGTGCTTCTCCATGTTGCCGTTGGTTCGAGTATAGGTTGTCAGGGAAGTCACATGTCATTGCTCTTCATCTTCAATCGTTGGACTTGAAGTCGCGTGAACCTCGAGGCTGTTGTCGATTAGAAATTGCTTTGTCGGAGATATTATCATTGTCAGAAGATTGCAATCGAGATCTGAATGACGTTGCTTGCGTCTTGTCGAAGTTCATCGTCTTGCATCGTCATTAAGTTGGTTGCCGCTGTGGCATAATCGGAGTATGTGCCGCATTTGAAATGTCGCTTGAGATTCCATTCAAAAAACAACGCATAAAATTGGAAGAAATTATCAAAATTCTTCATTTTCTGATTCTGGAAATGGATCTGGTGCTACTTTTAATTTTGAGGTCAGTTGGTGCTGATATCATTTTCTTCAGTAAGCATACTTTTTTTACTGAAAAATATTAACTTATGTTTATCAAAAGAATTGATGTTATTTTATATGTCTAGGTGTATTCGTTAATCAGTTCAGTTCATTCATTGAAACGTTGAAGAATGTAATTTTTCTAGGGCCTTATTTTATATGCGTTTCCAATGTAGTTGAACTGTTGAAGTATCTACGTTTCTTTTTTTTTCTTCTCAACTTCTCTATATTCACGATATCATCCAAATAATCACAATATTTGGTGCAGTTTGGTTGTTAAAACTTATCTTTCTATTGTGCAGTTTGGTATTTGTTTGGTTGTCAATTGTTCGAATGCACAATTATTATCATTGTTTCAATGCATTAGGTACCAAATTTACAACTTCACAGGGATATATAGACTACCACCGAGTATTTTCCTCACTTAAATTTTCACAATATTATAAGAAAGTCAAATATGTGAACAATTTAAACAATGGTTTTAAAACTGCATCCATCATGAAGGTAAACTGTTTGATTATTTTTTACATATAGACACTGAGGTTGTTAAATTCGGTGCATGCATTGTACCATAAACATTCCAATTGCTTTTCTGTGAAATTTACAATTTTTTCTTTACTAGGATTTTATGTGCTCTGATAGAAAAGGAGACACAAATTCAATTGAAAAAATGGCATGTTATAAGTTTCAGCTGGAGAAAGAAGTAAGTGGCACTGTCTTTAACTTTATTGCTTTACCAAGATTTTATGTGCTCTGTCTTTACTATGTGAAGCCTAACTTGGTTTGTTTGAAGAGTCTTAGTTTGGTTAACAACAACGCTTGGTTTGGTTGAAGTGTGCGATTAATGTGCTTCAGCATTAAACTGAGATGCTCCAAGTTTGGATTGGATTAACACTGCAAAACTGTTGTGTTAAAGTTTGGTTGAGTTTCTTCAACAACTACTGGCAGCAGCGAGCAAAAGCTCCACTAGTGATGTGCAGTTATAGATGTGCAGGCATTGGAGAGCAGCTAAGCTTGGATGAGATGGCCAGAAGATACTAACTGGTGCGAGTTGATGAGCAGATGAGTGACTGGCCAGAGCGTGGGGTAGATGATGTGCAATAGGACATGAAGAAAATTACCGATGCTGAAAAATGGTTGGAGAGGAAGCACTAGATGAAGCCCATGTGCATGGAGCGTGGGTTAGATGATCTTTATAAGTAATATTAAGGATTAAGCATATTATATGTTCCTCAAAATTTGGAAAAGCTCAACTTATTAGTCTAGAATATCTTAGTAAAATGGTGACAGTGGATCAGTTCCTATAATTTATTTACCAATATTTCTTGAAGCTTTTTTAGTTATCAATTCATTAATAAGTAAGATGTAAATTTGTGATTGAAAATAATTTCCAAGTTAACGCGTTACAATATTGTTGCAAAGTCAAAGTTCTGAAAGCAAAGATTGTTTGTGGTTTGTTGTCATAAAATCAAATACATTTGTTTGTGTTTCTAACTTAAAATTATTAAATGACCAATTGTTGCTTATATTATTTCAAGCCTAGCACTATTGCTGGTTACCATATTGATACTAAAATCAACCTCAGAGACATAATGGCTTCATTGGCAACTATAGGAGACCCAGTAAAAGCTGCTAAGTTTATCGGGCAAAGCTGAGGTTTGTTTTAATCTTTGTTTATATTCGTTTAGAAGTTTTGTAGCAGGTGAGTAGAGTAGGTTTGTTTATATTCGTTTATATTCCACTTTCATCATATTGTTCATGTTGCATAAACCATACTGTTGTTGTATAAATATGTAGAGAGTATACTAAACTTTCATGACAATGTATGTTACAGTATTACAATCATTGAAGGGATGATGCAAAAAATATTGACAAAGTTTGCAAAAGCAATGGTACAGTGGTAATGCCTCATTTCACCGAATCATAACAAATATATATTCATAAACTTTTATATACTAATGATCAGACATATGCAGTCTTAGGAAATCATGACTACAGATGTGAAGTGCTGTTCATTACAAGATTGAAAGTACATAGTTCTGCTCTGGATCCTTTATTATAGATATAGACAAAAAGGTTTGCCAAGTTTTACCTATTATGCTTCAATTATAGTTGCTGTTTGTAAACAAATCCAACCATTTTTAAAAAGTTCGACCCTACCCACTTGAACTAAATAATGAATAAGTGGGTAAAGTAATTGGAATTGGTAATATTTCGACTTGCTCTATGTTTAATTGAAATGATTAACTTATAAGTTCATACCAAGTTACATTTACAAAAAAAGTTTTCCGCATGTAGTTTTCCATGACCCACAGTTATAAATAATGTTCACAAGTAGTTTTCCACAAGTGAAAAGTTTCATGCTGAATATTTCATCAATTCGATCTATGAATTGATTGACAAAATCAAACATGGACATCAAGAATTTTTAAGAGAAGTACAGTAGATAGGATCAAAATTTTGTTTTATCCAGATCAAAAAAATTCAGTTGATCTTATATATTTGGTATGAGCTGTATATTTACTACGTTATGAGCTATATAATTGGTATGACAGTGGAATGAGTTCAGAACTACCTATACTTAACTGCAAGTGATGTGGTGATTTTTCTTTCCACTAGAAATGTGAATTTGTACATTATAGCGCCAGCTCAGCAATCATACATGGATGAATTCCAGCTTTGGGTAAAAATTGTTTGTAGGAACATACTAGATAGTTAACTATATTGTATTTCTCTTGAATCTCTTTAACTATAGGGATCAGCAAAAATCCATTTGAGAACTGATATGAGAGTTGTAATGAGGGTTGATATGAGAGTTGATACGAGAGTTGCAGCGAGTGTTGAGAAAGTGAGTGTCAAACAATGAAGGTCATGTAAACTCAATGCAATGTAACACAGAAATTGGAGAATGTAAAGAAAATGAAATACAAATATTTTTGTAAACGAACAAATGGAATCTGAATCAGAATTGTCACGGCTAGTTGAGTGATGACGAGGAGATTGGTTCAGCTATTGTTCTAGTTGAGGTCGAATTGAGATAGTCGAAGTAGTGACAGTGGTAAGCATTTGTTTCTGAAGTGCAAATGCTGGTGAGGACTAGGTAGCTACTGTAGGTTGTGTGCAAGGAGTAATGGCAGTAGATAGAAGGAAGCGAAGAGGAGGAGCAGATGCGGGTGAAATGGGTGGTTTGTTGTATCAGTGCTAGTTATATGATGGAAGTAAAACACAGAACAGTGATGGAATGAAGTATGAAATGGTATGTATGTATGGTGTTTATGTGCATGTGATGAAGCAATGAATGTTGTTGTGGCGGGTAGTAGGTTGGCAAGGAGAGACACTGTTGCTGCAAGTATAGGGTAGTGCAATAAGTATAGGAATGTGCACTACTGTGATCAGAGATGAATAGTGAAGTACGGAGTTTTGTATGTGGATTGAACTGAAGGAGCTGCTGCTGTTGTGCTGTGAATTTTGAAGTTTTGGCAAGTTGATTGCTAAGGGGAGGTTGTTGTACCATTTCTTGAAATTTTGTAGGTGCAATGTGAAGATATAGTTCTTGAAGACACAAACGTCGCCAAGACAATTGTCGAGTTTGTGGCACATGCAGCTATCGAAAAGCTTGTTCTCGGAGCTACATCTAAAGGAGGATTTGTCAGGTGAACTTCTTATATCAAAACTTGTTTTTTTATAATGTTTGCTTCAGAGCTGAAGTAGCATTTGTTTCAGTAACAATCATCTACCTGATACAATTGCTGCGTTACTGCAAAGCAAATCCATATGTTTATATCAGTCTTTCTGTTAGAAATTTAAACACCATAAGTATATAAAAGTGAAAGTAACTTGGACTGTCTTATCGAGCAGATTTAAAGCATTGAATATGCCAACAAATATTTCAAAAGCAGCTCCAGATTTCTGCACAGTTTATGTGATATCGAAAGGAAAAGTTCAATCGGTAAGAAATGCAGTCAGAACAGCACCTACTGTTTCTCCTCTGCGTACATAAATACAAAACCAAACCGGTCTCAAGTTTGCTTCTGAATCACCTAGACGCTCTATCGGTACTCCAAGAGGTCTGAATTTAACCAGACACGATCCTTTATTTTTCTTCAGTTTTCAATATAGCTATCCAAATCTCCGTGGTAGCAGGAATCCAAGAAGTTTTGTGCAAATTAAATGTATCAAAAGTGTTTAAAATTGTTCATCGTCTTCTGAATTGTACCAGTGGTACAGTAATGAATCTGTATCATTGGTACACATTCATTATTTTGTTTTCAATATTGGAAAATTTATCCTAAAACATATTGCTCCTAGTTAACTTGCCCACGTTTTTTTTCTTCAGTGTCTCATGAAGAATCACCGAACAGTAAGAGCCTAAACGAATTCAGGTGAGTTGGCATGGTTACATTTACCTTATAAACTAATCAAAATGAGTATGTGATAGAAAATTAAGTTCATTCAACACACATTATTCAGGTCACCATTCTCCAGGCCAGGTAGAGCACGTATCAAGTCATTTGCAGAACTGTCAGACAACACAGACATATCATACATCGGATCGAACAGACCAAGCGTGGAACGAGGAATGTTCCCACCAAGGCCTGCCTCTGATTCTCTTAATAATAGCTTTGAAAATTTACGGCATCTAGGATCAGATACCTACAGTATAGGAAATGATTATTCGTATCAAAGTAGCTCATCCTGGTCATCCCAGCCAATGGTGAGTGTACTTTTCTCATTCAACAAGTTCATGAAATCACTTCAATTTTTTAATCCCTAATTACATGATTTATTATAATTGTTACTTCAGGATGATGTCGAGGAAGAGATGAAGAGGTTGAAGCTGGAACTCAAGCAGACAATGGATATGTACAGTCAAGCTTGTAAAGAAGCGCTCGTAGCAAAACAGAAGGTGATAAATGCACTAGATTATTTACATGTGGTCCACGACCCTACACACACACATTTAATTTGCTTTACGTATAGGCGTTAGAATTGCATAGATGGAAGATGGAAGAAGAGCAAAGACTATAAGAAGCACGACTTGCAGAAGAGGCAGCATTGGCAATGGTGGAAAGAGAAAGAGCAAAATGCAAGGCTGCAATGGAAGCAACCGAGGCTCAACATAGAATTGCAGAACTGGAAGCACAGAAGAGAATGCAAGCAGAGCTGCAGGCACGTCAAGAGGCTGAAGGAAAGAGTAATAATGCAGGACATGATATTCGATATCGCAAGTATATGATTGAAGAAATTGAACAAGCTACTGAAAATTTTGCAGAAAATAGAAAAATTGGAGAGGGGGATATGGCCCTGTCTATAAAGGCTACCTTGATCACACTCAAGTTGCTATCAAGGTTCTTAGACCTGATGCAGCACAAGGAAGAGCACAGTTTCAGCAAGAGGTACATATATGATAAATGTAACAACATTATCTATGAGCTAATATATGAGCCTATACCAACATAACACGACATTATCTATGAGCTAATATATGAGCGTATACCAGCATAACAAACTTTTAGTTATACCACAGTACAAATTATTAACTTTAAATCCTAATTTGTAATGGTTGGTCATATCAAATACCGCACACAAGATTCTCAAAATGGAATTTTATGTAGGTGGTAAAGTCTAACTTAAAATTGAAAATATTTTTAAGTCTTGAACTACAGATTCGGAAAATTCATATGTCAATGTTATATATAATTGTATACAAGAATATTTTGCTTCATGTAAGTTATTAATTGACATTTAAGTATGCGAATGTATCAACTCTTCTTGGCACAACAATCACTCGTAATTTTGAAACAGATTTTGATCTTTGGACATCTATATCTAAACCAAAAGATTGTTTTATGTTCCATCTTTATTTTGATTTGGAAACGATAAGTTTATAAAAATTAACTAAGTTTATAATACTAATAATAGTAATACAATTAAGTTAACTAAGATTTAACTTGACCATAGTACTGAATACACAATCTGCCCATGGTACTGAATACACAATTTGCACATAGAATGAAATCCAGTCAGACTTCTAACCCAGTTTTGATCTGAATATCTGTGTAAATTGAAAATTGTGTATTCGTTGGGGAACTATATAGGATGCATATAAAAATAGAACAATTTTTGTTAATATGTGTTAATATAGAATATCGAGTTATAGATTACATGATTTTCATATATACATAAACATATATACATACATACATAAACATATATACATACATACATAAACATATATACATACATACATAAACATACATACATACATACATATATATATATACATATATACATATATATATATATATATATATTGTTGATTGTTAAACTCATTTGCAGATAATTAGCTATTTCGAAGCGAAGACTGTCGACAACAAAGAACTATTGGTAATCAAGCAACGAACATGAATTTAATTATTATATATGTTGTCGTATTTTGTTAGTACCATTTGTGGAAACTTGTCTGTGAATGCTTGTAGTATGTGACTTATTTTGTTGAAAAACTACTATCGAATTGATTATGGATATTATATTTGATTGTGAAATTAGCATGTTTTTGCAATTATTTGAATATGATGATCATATGATTGATTGTTTGTATATGCTAATTATGTGATTTAATTGTTTGTTTGAATATATGAAAATTATGCGATTGATCGTTCGTTTTAATATGAATAGTATATAAGCGATTACTGGAAATGGTATAAACCATCAACCATAAATAGTAGCATTTAAAATATGCTACCAAACAACCAATAACTTTTAGTAGCATTTCAGAAATGCTACAGAAACAAATGTAAACTAATATAAAAATGATACGGTTGCATTTTAAAAACGCTACTGAAAATCAAAAAAAGCATATAAACAAAAAATGCAACCAAAAAATGAAGACTTATGGTAGCGTTTATTTAATTCTACAGAAAAAACCTATAGCTGCATTTAAAAGTGATTTTTGGTAGCGTTTTTTAAATCCTATAGAAAATACTTATAGTTGCATTTGAAAGTGACTTTTGGTAGCGTTTACTACAACGCAACAAAAAGTTTTAGACTTTTAGTTGCATGTCGTATAGCAGCGTTCTCTAAAACGCTACCATAAGTTATGGTAGCGTTTTTTCAACGCTACCAAAAGTCTTTTCTGGTGTAGTGAACCCTAGACACTATTATAGTATCCCTGGATTTCTTATCAAATGTTTTGGTTAGCGTAAGGTAAAAACTTTTCCATGTTTATGTGTGGGAAGTCTTACGTGATACCTTTCTTTTCAAAGGATTTTCTAAGTTAAGCAACTTTAAACCATTTACTCACACCAGACCCCTGTCTAACCCGAGTGTTTATTTTCTTTTTATTAAACTCTTGGGTACTCATATTATGTATGAGTAGTCAAGTGATTCAGGTTATCATTGACGAATTCTGGAGGTGCTTTGGAGCAGGAGGCTTCAGCGTGTAGTTATATAGATAGAGTTTCTGTTGTGTGTTATTCTGTATAGTTGCTCTTGTATTTTACATTAGACAGAAATGTTATAACTGTCTAGATTGAGATGTATAGTTGTGTACTCTGATGTATATGATACTATATATATGTTATATATTATATTTCATTCATTTCGCTGTAAGATTCTGATGTGTTGTTGTTCTTTCTTCTCTTTCTTTTCTTCTTCTATCTCTTTCTTTCTTAAATAGTGATGCGACTTTCTGGTGTTAGAAAGTCGGGTCGCTACAATCATCTAAGGTTAACTGATTTAAATTTAAATAAAATTACACAATAAAATAGACTTCCATATTTTCTGATGAATTTTTACCACTTACTATGTTTAAAAAGACGTATTCAAAATATTAAATTTTTATTTTCAAATTCAATAATTTAAATTTTCAAAAAATTCCAGTTAATTACGTTAATAAAACCATTAAAATTTACATGTCGTTACAAATTGGGTCCATGGCCCATTAGTAGATTTATATGTTAATTTTGAGAAAGTGGAAAAAGAATAACCAGTACGTTCATTTACTCTTTCTTCTTACTCTTTTCTGGACATAGAAAGAAGAGTGAACCCGCCTCTTAAATTTTCAATTTCAAGCCAATTTCTTCAATTTAATTCAAGCTAACCGAAAATTCTTTAATCTAGAGTGAAAATCTAAAGGTGATCAATATGCAAACTCAATAATTTCATCAAATTCCTGATTTGAGAAATGGGTTTCTAATCTACTGTAGTCTTCTTCTTGCATGCATTGTTTTTGAGTTATACAGGGGTTGAAGGCCATTATCTCCTTAAAGCTTCAATCTTTTAGCATAAATTCAAGGTTTGATCACCCCTAACAGCAAGGTGAGTTAAATCTCATAATCTCTTGCTAATGAAATGCTTAAGGAGTAATATTCTGTGCAAAGTCCTACTTTGTGATCGTTTACTGTTTTTATTTATTATCTCTATGAAAATAAATCTCTAGTTGCTACTTTGAACTATTGTATGTCTTAAGTCCGGCAAAGAAATGCTACCAGATTTATTCCAAATAGTATTTTATAAGTTGAATTTTGTCCTCGAAAAATTTGGTTGAAAATTATTGTCATTTGAGTGTTCAAAATTTTGCTGCAAAATCAATAAAAATGCAAATTTTTGCCCATAGATTTTTTTTTTCTGTGTTGTTGCCAACATGGCCTAAGTCCATGTTTGAGATAGCATAACTCTTTCATTTCTTACTAAAATTCATTTGTTTGAAAGCTGAAGTTTTCTACTATATGCACACCGATTTTCAGCTCAATCTGAGGTCGTTTGGCCTTCTATTTCATGCCTAAAAGTTGAACTCGAGAGGGTTTCAGGCCTGTACATTTTCGTTTTTTTGAACTGTTGCAAACATGGTCTGATTCAATGTTTGTGACA
This sequence comes from Allium cepa, assembly GCA_030765085.1. Classification (NCBI taxonomy): domain Eukaryota; kingdom Viridiplantae; phylum Streptophyta; class Magnoliopsida; order Asparagales; family Amaryllidaceae; genus Allium; species Allium cepa. The sequence continues at coordinate 99,794,045 of CM060934.1, forward strand.
GTATAACTTTTTCCATTTCCATTCAGAATTCATTGATTATATTATTGGTTGAAAGATGACATTTTCTAGCATGTGCATACCAATTTTCAGCTCAATATGAGTTCGTTTGATCCTCTGTTTCAGGCCAGTAAGTTGCACCCATGATGGTTTTCAGGCCCAGACACAATTTTGTTTTTGAACTATTACAAACATTGCTTGAGTCCACGCTTGAGACAGCTTAACTTTTTCATTTCTATTCGAAATTTATCAATTCTGTTTTTTTTAAAGCTGAAGTTTTCTACAATGTGCACACAAATTTTTAGTTCAATCAAAGGTGGTTTGGCTACCTGTTTCATGTCCGAAATTTGAACCCAGAGAAGATTTCAGACTTGATTATTATTTTTTCCTATGCATTTTTATGTTCGTTTTCCATCCGACTTTTGACATTTACTTCATGTTTTTGTGATATTTCTGAATTGTTTTGAGGGCTATGATGCTTATCAATAGGCTAGCCTTGTTTTGATGAATTTGAAATTCAAATTTGAATTGAATTTGAACGACGATTTTAAGTGATTTCTTTGATTTCCAGCATGGTTTTTTCAAATGATTTTGAAATAATTTTTAAATAAATTATCATTTAAAATAATTATTATATATTTTTAAATTATTTTATGCTATAAAATCCATTTATACTCTATAATAAGGGAATTTTCAAATATTGTTTTCAAAATCTATTTCGATTTTTTTTTAAAAGCTTGTTTTCTTAAGTAAATATTTTGTATGTAAAATACATGTTCTTGCTTAATTCGAGCAAATGAGAAGGATAATGAAATGGTTTGGTAAAACACGTGGAAGGGGACATGTGCGTTTATCTTATCGGTTAATTCCTGACTTGTCCGTTTGATCGTTTTGACCTTCGGATCAAGTTTATCAATGAGATGAGGTAAACTTTTTACTGCTTTAAGTGTGAAATTTACTTGCAGTCAGTATACCGTTTAGTGCGAACATGTGGTATGGAACACAAGTTAACACTATTCGGGTTCCTATCCGAGAATTTGTGACACATTAGTCTACGAGACTTATTTGCCTGTACTGGAACTTCGAGTCCTTTGTCCTTCGGCACGTTTGTTTAAGAGATGTTTGTCATTGCGACGTATTTGTTCTTCGGAATGTTGTCCTTCGGGATGTTTGTCTATGAGACGTATTTATTTGTCTTTCATGTCGTTTGGCTAAGAGACATGGCGCCTTATTTTGGGAGAACGGTACTTGGCAGGTTTCGACCATAAGCACGTGCTATATCTTTAAGTTCCTTATGATTTTCCGTGTGTATTGCCTTTTTACATTATTGGCCATTTGAGCCGTTCGAGATATTATATATGGCGATCAAATCTTTAGAAATTGAACTCCTCATCGAATTGTATATTTTAGATTTGGGTTTGCCAACACTTGGCGTTTATTTGAGATTTATATTCTCCTATTTGGAAATATATGAGATTGCCCTTTTTGGCGTATTTTATGTTTGAGACTTCTCTATTTAGAGAATATTTTTGTGATTGCCATTGATGGCGATTTTTGAGTTTGAGATTTGGGATTCTCCTATTTTGGAGATATGGTTCATAGAAACCATTTTAGTGGCTTTTGGGATTTTGCCAATGATATGAGCCTTTTATACATAGTGTTATTTGGTGAGTTTATCTATTTCGAGGACATACACTTAGTGTAATTACATTATTTGAGGTAGTGGCATGCTCTTATTATCATTTTTTTCATTCGAGAGGATATCTTACCCTTTACCTTATGCTCATATTATCACTTATCCTTATAAAATGATTTATTTAGCTAGAAAAACCCATGTATTTTATAATCGAGTCAGACCTAGGTGTTTTAGGTTAGGTACTCTTATGGACTTAGCTTATTCTGCTTTCGCATAGACTTACCTACTAGCCCTTTTGTTGTCGTCTTTTTATCAGTACTCTGATATATATATATATATATATATATATATATATATATATATATATATATATATTGTTTTGACTCGTGTGTATATTGTGGTCGTCATACCATTTATGATGAATTATTTGTATTGTATTAGGATGCATTAGTATATATGTACATACATATATATATATGTATGTTTTGCTGTTCTGTGATGTGTTATGCATTTGAGTTGTTGTTTTTTGTTCAGATAGATCCTATAGCCACCTGTAGTTTTGTATTAAGCATTTACTGGATATGTCGATCCACCTGAGAAAGAAAAAATGTAGAGCACTAATCGACGTATTCAATAGATATTTAAGACAAGACTATATATGGTCTCCCCTAACCAGCCCTGTTCTCCGCATCAGCAGACAATATTACCCGGTAATACTCTTTGTTAATGTGGGTCTCAGGGTGGGGCATCACAGCTTGGTATCGGAACTGAGTTCAGAACAAAATATGATAAACAGAGAATAAAAGCATATATTACGATACATCCAAGTATAGTACAAGTGTTACGAATCCCTTAATCATTGTGTCCTTTGAGATAGAAATTTGGGATATGTCTAGGAATATATTTTATTCCATAGGGTCCCTTAATTGAATTGATTATATCTTATCTTAAGAGTAATTCTAATCATGATTGTTTTGTTCAAGTCCTCTTCGATACAAGTGCTTGACACTCATCCGTATCAGGGGAATTCGTCGATGCTTTTTGATGTTCTTATCCTGTGATATCTTTGAGGGTTGCTAATTGTATTGAGGGGATCTGCAATATTTGGTTTGATGTTTGAGGTTTTTGGGATTGTTCCTTATAGCTTATCTTTTTATGCGAATTAGCATGCTATTTCTATCTAGAGTTTGAAATGATTTGAGATGGAGTGGCTTGCATATTATCAAGCCGCATTTTGTGATTCGAAGGATCCTATATATTAGGTATCCTTGTTCGGCTGATTTGTTGCTTCTTGTCCTTTGGAATGTTAATGATGATTCCAAAATCTCTGTATTCACTCTTGAGTCTCGAGATGTTGATGATATATCTCGAATTCCAGTCATTGTGACTCTGTTGATTTCTGTGAGTCCATTTTGGGTATGACACCCAATCGGCTAATCGAATATTGTATTAACTTCATTTCCAATTCTTAGCCTTTCGGTCATCCTCCCATGAGGATGTCCACTAGGGAAACGAGGCGATTCATCGAATTTATTTGACGTTGCCATTCTTACCCCTTTTGAGATATCCTCTTTGGATACTCAATTGTTGATATACTTTGTGGTATTACTTCACTCGAAGTAATGATTTGTTGTTAATGTAATTTATCCTCATTTGAGAAGATATTTGCCCTTGATTTCATATCTCATTTCTCTTTTTATCTATTTTGTGGTGTTAGGGTCGTTCTTCAGCTTGACCCTACATTGATTTTTCATGATCTACGAGCCCCAAAGGATAGAGTTACTCTTACCGCATTTCACAATCATTATGCATCTTGTGAGTCGTTCGTTATACCATTCGAAATAATGAACACTCTATTATATTCATCAATCTTGAGGATCGAGTATTAAAGGAATATCTCGATTATGTTCCTTGACTTTGAGAATAAGTAATAAATTGTCCCTTCATATTTTTCAAAAATTGAAGATACGATTCTAAGAGAAATTATATTTTGTTTTTTGGAAAAAAAAAAGAATATTCTGAGTATTATATATGAGGAATATTTTTGAAAATGATTTTTGTGTTGGATTGTCCATCAAATGCTTTAAGAATTCTAGTTGATACATCTGATCAACGTTATCGATAAGAACTAAACGTTGTGACGAGGCAATCAGACATGGTAAATTGAGTTTTAATAAGTAAAGATTGGAATAAATTAATATAGTTCGAGAAGTAAATGCAGCCATTGAACCATGAGGAGTGGCGAGGCAGTTTTGATCACAAGGACAACTCAGCAGCCAATTGATGGGTTCGTTAGCTATAAAACAATGGCAGGCAATACCCTTGCAATTTTTTTAAAATTTTTCGAAATTTAATATGTTATTTTTAAACTTTAATCATGGGTTTATGAGCAAATTTTGTTCCAAATTTTGGTTGTGCTAAGAATTTGTTGGTGTGAATTGGTAAAATTCTTTTGAAAAACAAATTTGAATTAATTGTCAACTTTAATTAGTTTTATCTTGATAATCAAGTGGAAATTTAATTTGTATGATAAAGTGGAAATGTTAGGTTGAACTGTTTTGATATAGGAGTAATGTGGGTCACGGGGTGAGGCGTCACAAATTACGTTCCATTCGTTCCGAGTTAGTTTTGCTCTTATATTTGCTATGATTATTTTAACATATACATATATATGTATACACATACACACACATATACACACACACACACACAGATATATATATATATATATATATATATATATATATTATTTTCCTCTATGGAGTTCTTATTTATCTCTATAAAATGTCCACATATTATATCTGAAATACTATATAACTTCGAGAAAAATTAATAGAAATATTTATATGGTGTTGTCATCAAAGTCGATACTCAACAACATTCCATAGGTCAATAGTCAAATTAAAGTTATTACATGATAATATGCGGTAATCTTTTGACTTAAGAATACGGTGAGTCTTAAATGTCGATATTATGCTTTGATTATGGTCAATTACATGACAATGGATCGTGTTAAGGCTATATTTGTGTATAAGTTGAATTAGTTGAAGTGAAATATTGTCGAAGAGAGGATTTGTCTTCTTTGAATAGAATTTTAATATCACTATAGTCGGTAGTCAACGTAAAGGTAAGATTATGTCGAAAGTATATCGATCAATCAATAATTAATATCAGATTGAACTACGAAGAAAAGCATTAAGAGCAAAAATATGCAAAAATCGGGCAATTTTATTGACTTACGGATGGGTTTGGAGTGTCTCGGAGGTGGATCTACAAGTTATTCGGAGGTTGACTAGACATAAAGGAGGAGGAAGTTTCATGTGTTCTAATCACTGTGGAGCTATTAGTACTATTATTATCCTTATAAAAATATCAATATGAAAGATTAGCTAGCAAAATTATAGTGCTAGACGAAAAAGTGTAAAATTATCTATGCTGGTGAAAGGTAACATTTGGACATAAATAAAGTGTTTGAATGTTTGGAATATTTATGTGATATCCCGGAATTTATGGCAATATAAATTTAATAATCTGTGTTTGAAATTAAATTAATTTGATAATTTTTGTAAATAAATTTGAATTGATTCAATAATCTTCTTTTATTAAATAATTAATTAGTGAATTTATCTTTTAATAAGTTAATAAACTGTTTTCTATTTATAATATGTGTATATATACATATATATTTATATATATATATTTAAATAGATAAGTTTGGTTTTTATTTAATATTAAGCTTTTCAAAGCTATTTAATAAAATAACTATATGATTTTAAATTTATAAGGCAAATGTTTATGTTTTATTTGTTTAAAATATATTTTAACTTAAGTTTGAATATTAATTTAGATTAAAATAAGGTTATAAAAATGTTTGTTTTATTTCTGTTTAAAATATTGGTTTATAAATATGATTTGTAAATTAAATATGAGGGTTTAAAATGCAACTTATAAATGAAACATTTATTCATATAAATAACAAGTAATTTACAATCTCCTTTATAAATTTATTTTAAATGATTAAAAATATTATTTTCAAATAAGAAAGTAATGTATTGTTTTTATTTATAATTATACTTTGTTTTATTTTTTAAAATTATTTATCCCTATAACTAAGTATTAGAAACTAATCAATTAAGTTTAAAATTTCATTAACACTTAATTAAAAATATTAATTAATTAAAAGATACATGTGTAAACATCTTAGGTTCTAATATAACAAATGTAAACTAATAATCATTTTAAAATGACAAATGTAAAATTTAAGACAAGTGTCATGTTTTAGTTTTAGTTTTAAAAAAATCATAAATATTGTTATATAAACTTGCATTTTTTTCCATTTCTTTTTCTTTCCTCATTTCAATTCCTAAAATATGAGAAAATATTTCAGTTGAAAAACATTTATTTTAAACAATCCTCAAATCGTATTCAATCTGAAAATCAAAATTCCGTAACATTTTCATCATCAAAAAAATACTGCAAATCATTTCTGGTTCAAATGCATTCTTCAAAACCATTCCACTTTTAAACAATCCTCAAATCAAACTAAAATATGATGCAACAATCTATAACACATGCAAATTTGAATTTATCTTCATACAAAAAACCCTGTTCGAATGCATATTCCTGATCCATTTTTAAAAGCATGTTTGTAAATCTGGAAATAAAGCAAGAAAATCTGCATTCATCTCTTCTAAAATCTGGAAATCAAGAAGAGCCTACATTCATCATTTTCAAACCTGAGATGAAGTCATTTCTGCATTGCAACTGCATTTCAATTAAAGCTGTGCACTTTTATTTCAATCTGGAAACATGTAAGTTTATAAATCAACAACATTCAAACAACTCAAGTCTTAAAAGCATTCAAACAGGATCTTAAAGGATTCAGAAGCTTTTCAAAAAAAAACCGTGCTCTGCTCTGCATTTTTAAATCAGGTGAGTAACTTTATTTAAAAAAAAATTAGTATAAAATCAGGTTGCATGTAGATGTCTGAAATAAATATTTTTGTGAATGTTTAATTGTTGAATGCTCTTATGTATGTTGTATATATGCCTGTGATATCTATAAGTCTTCTTTGTTTCATAATTTTTAGCTTCTTGTTTTAATTTAAATTCAAAACTTTCAGTTTTGACTGTGACTCAAAGTATACTCATTTGTTTTATTAAATTCTTTAGTCTAATTTTTTTTTACTTAAGGTAGATATTAGTGAATTGTTTCTGAAATTTGAAAAAAAAAAGTTTGAAAATAAGTAAAAACTCAAACATTACAACTTAATGTTTCAGGGTTATAAATCGAATCATAATACAAAAGCATGATTTTTAAAAACAATATTACGATTTTTAGTGTTAATTCTAGAGAGCAGTTCAAATTTCACCGTATTTTACTTTTGGGGATAGCACAGATGATTTATGTGTTCGATGGAGTTGAATTTGTTTCTGGAGGAGGAGGAGTTATCAGGGATAAGGAGTAAATTATCAGATGTTGTGTATTTCATTTTGAATGTTGTGATTGGGACTTAAAGTTTTGAACCCTAGTTTTTACTGGGTTACAAATTTTGCTTGGTTTTGATCTCCTCTGTTGATCGAGTTGCATGGGGTTTTAGGGAATGGAGATTGATGGGTTGTCGAAGCCTTCGCCGAAGTTTAAGTGGCAACGGTGCCCGGAGACGTGAGAACGTGGCGTTAACAGGTTGGGTTGTTTTGGTACTGCCCGTTGTTCCAGGTTTGGGTATGTGATCTCGATCTTGAATTCGAGCAAGTGATGTTTGGGTTGTTGTTTGGTTGGCCTGAGTTGTTGATTATCGACTGTGTAGAGGTCTCATAGTTGGCCAGCGATGGCCGGAGGCGCTGTACATGTGCACAGTGAAATGTGGTGATGCTGGTGATTTTTTGGTGGTTATAGTTTTTGGTGGCATCGTCTTGGTCCCGGGGAATTTGAGATTTAACTCGAAGCAATTAAAATTTGGACTCGAAGTCAATGCAGGGGAAGGCTCGAGTATTTGTTATTTCAGGTTTTACAAAAATAAAACAGAAACCTGATCTGTTTTTATATTTTTTAAACAAAAATATAAATGCAAATTGAAATTTAAACTGAGTTTTTGAAATCTGAAATTGAATATGAATTCAAATTAGTTTGAATCTAAGATTTGAAATAATTTAAGTTTTGAAAATCAATTTCGTTTTAAAACTTTTAAGTAAAAAAGTATATTGATTTAGAATTTAAACTGTAAGTTTTAAATTGTAAAATAGAAATTGAAAATAAGTTTAATTTCTAGTTTTTCAAATCTGGAAATTGTGTTGAGTTTCAATTTTTAAAATAAAATGAGTTTAAATTGTTTAATTACTTTAAAATGGTTAAATGATTTGAATTTAAATGGAGTTTAAAATGTAAGTAAGCTTTTAAAGATTTCAGTTTAAATCTGAAATAAAAGATTCAAGCTGTATTTCAAATTCGTAATTTAAAAGAAATTTTTAAATTGAATTTGCTTTTAAATAATTTGGAATGTTTAAAGTATATTTTAAACTAATTTGAATTTAAAGACGAATTTGGTTTAAATTCTTTTAAAAACTTCTTTCTTAAATGAATTTTTTCTTTAACATATGAGATAAAAGATTTTGAATTGTTTTAAACTTTGTTTAAATAAATTTGTATTCATTTTAAAAATCTTAAATTTTTAAAATGAAGTTTAAAATAGAATCTAAAGTAAATTTAAAAACAATTTGTTTTTAATTGTTTAAATAAGTAAGAAATGTTTATCTTAAAGATAAATAAAATTTGAGAATTTGGATTCATTTAAATTATTAAGTTAATTTAGATGGGTAATTAATTATTTAATTAATTAATGACAGGATGATTTATTAAGTAATTAAGAGTTTTTAAATTGATTAATTAAAGATTTGAGATTGATTAATTAAGGTTAATTAATATGTAATTAGGGATTATTAATAAAATTTTAATTAATGACTAAGATTAATTAATCGAGCGATTAAGGATTAATTAAATTGCAGTTAACACTTAATTAATTTAATAATTAGAGATTAACTAAATTGTAATTAAATATTAATTAGTTTGTAATTAATGATGGTTAATCTAAGTAAATTTCTTAATAAGGTAATTAAGAATCGTTAATGAAGGTCATTAACTTAAAATTATTTAAAAATTAATTAATGTGATTGATTTCAATAATTAATTAGATTAATTAATTGATAATAATCAATTGAGAAATTGTTTTAAGTTTAATTACTTAATAGAAGTAATTAATGAATTAATTACTTAATCTAATTAGTTGGGTTAATGTGCATAGTTTAGATTAATTAATTAAGTTTAGTTAACTTTAACATTTGTTGATTTGATAATTAATTACTTTACGTAATTAATGAGATCGTAATTACTTAGGGAAGTAATTAATTGATAATTACTGGATGTAATAAAGATGTTTGATGATGGAAATAATTTAGATTAAATTACTTTTAAATTAATCAAGGGATTAATTGAGATAATTAATTAAGAGTAATTAATTTATGGAATGAGTAGTTAAGAGTGTTAATTATTGGATTTGTTATTAATCAAGGGTGATTAATATATATGTGGTTTAATTGCAGATTAATTACTTAATGTAATTAATTTAAATAGAGAGATTAATTAAAACGTAATTAGAAATCATTAATTAATAAAATTAATGATGTAATTTAAAATTGATTAATTAAGTAATAATTAATAAATGAAGTAATTAATTAATAAAGGATTTATGTAATTAACTTTAGTTAATTAATTGATTAAGTAATTAAATGTTAATTATTGTAAGTGTTAAGTATAATTACTATTTAAAAGCTAATTACTTATTGTAATTAGAAATTTATTAATCAGGAATGATTAATTGAAATGAATAATGAGATAGTGGTTAATTAATTGATTTGCAATCAATTAATGATTAAGTTAAGTAGGATTATAATGATGAAGTAATTAATTTAATTCATTTTAAATTAATTAGAGATTAGTTAATTAATTTAATTTATTTTAAATTAATTATAGATGGTGTGATCATTAAATTATTGCTTATGTATGAATGGATGATATTGGTTGCCTTGAATGGTTTGTAATCTCAGCTATGAGATGAGTAATGTTATATGATATGGATGCATTGGTTGCATTGTGATGATGATATGGATTATCTGTTGGTGATGATAATGTTAATTATCTATTGTGAATCTGTGAATTATCTATCTGTGTGTATATAGATAATGAATTGAAATTGTTTAAACTCTAAAACAACTTGGCCTTAAGAGACACGTTTTGGATTTCGATGAGACCGGGATCAGGTTTCCATATTTGGATATCCAAAAACCACATCGATCCAAAGTAACGATAGGATGTGAATCTCAAGTGAAGATGAAGATTCAGAGTGCAAGGGTTATCGTCGTTAACTCTGAGGGTGATTCCAAATGAGTGTAACGAGATAATGCCTTCAGTTTCGTTCGAACCCGAAACGAATTTGTATGGATTGAATGCTTTCAGAACATCGTCAGGTGGACGATGAGCATTCTAAGTGATATGTCCTATAAAGGTAATCGTAGCTTCAGCCTCATCAACTGGGAATGGCTAAAACAGGGGAGGTGCAGCAAGGCTAAGTGGGTCATGCCCATGTAGGACGAGATTTACCCTTGTCTAGATGTCCCTTTTATTTCGGCTTTGTGGTGCGGTTGCTGACCACAACTGCGGGGTGGTCTTGTTCGGAACTGTTCAGTAAGGAATGGTTCTGGCTTCGTGTTGCAGGGGATTGGGAGTGATCCTCGGTACGGTGATCTAGGCCACGTACTGTGACGGGCGGTACCCCGGTAGCCCTGCCATTGTATGGAATCTAAAATCCAATAAGTGTCGTACGTATTAGTTGTGCCCAACTATGTTGGAACGTGAGATGTAAGCATTCCAGCTATTTTTGTATTTTACTTGAAAACCCTAGAAACTATTATAATATCACTGGATTTCCTATCAAATGTTTGGTAAGCGTAAGGTAAAAACTTTTCCATTTTTATGTGTGCGAAGTCTTACGTGATACCTTTTCTTTTTAAAGGTTTTTCAAAGTTAAGCAACTTTAACCTGTTACTCACACCAGACCCATGTCTGACCCGGAGTTTATTTCTGTTTTTCTTAAACTCTTGGTTACTCAAATTTTTACGAGTAGCCAGGGGATTCAGGTTAGCTTTGACGAATTATGGAGGAGCAATGGAGCAGGAGGCTTCTATGTATAGATATATAGTTTTCCGCTGTGTTGGCATCTCTGAAGGTTTCTATTTTGTGTTTTGAGTTGTAATAACTAGACATGTGTTTATAACTGTCTAGTATGTGTTGTATTGTCTGTATAACTCTGATAATTGTTGTATACTATGTAATACTTATGTTATTAATATAATTTATTCGTTCCGCTGTTGAGATTCTGATGTTGTTTCTTCTTTCTCTTCTTTCTTTTCTCTTTTCTATCCCTTTCTTTCTTAAAGATGATACGACTTTCTGTGGAGAAAAAGTCAGGTCGTCATAATTTATACCCTTTTTTACTCTCACGATAGCCATAAAAATCTCATATGGTTGACCAAGAAGATAAATTGTTTATGTTCAATTTGAGGAAGGAGAAAAAATAACTACATCCAAGCACTTCAAAATAGCACAACGTCCTTACAAATATTTAAAAGCTAAAATAGCCAAAATGTGATAAGATGGAATAGTTAATTAATCCAGCAGTCGTGAGACCAGCTTTACTGCAAATTTCCCATGAACAATTGCATAAACTAACAAAGATCGAGCAATCAAGAGCATGCCTAAGTTTTCTTTCTTGAATGCCATTTTGCTAAGGTGTATCAGTATATGAGATTTGTTGAATCATTTCTTCTAAAGAAAGTAACTCATAGAATTTCTTAGAAGTGCATTCTCTACCTAAATCACATCTAAAATATTTGATAATAGTTGAATGTATTGTTTTGACAAGCGCCTGATTTTTTTTGTTTATTTAAAAAGAATCAGAATTGTGTACCACTAATCCCAGTGGCATGTAATCATCAATGAAGGAGATATAATAACACATAGAGTTAAGGGTGTGCCCTATGGACAATTAATAAATTGTTATATGACTTATCTCTTGTATTAGAATCTTGTTCGAAATAAAATATGCCTTTGGTTTTTTTTCTTTTATATGTGTTTTTATGTTGTGATATAAGTAATACTATTAATATATTGAACATATATAAGTAGAAAATCTATAGGAAATGTATTTTATCAATTGTAGTTGCGTATTGGTTTATAACCATGAGTTTCATATCGATTATTCAAAATATTTATCTTTAAATATTTATAGTCAAGATGTTTTGAGAAAAGAATTTTACTACATCAGTTGAGAATAGTGTACATAATGTTCTCCATATGATGGACACTACATTAGACATGATATTGGGGACATTAAGAGTTTATGCACTTGCGGTTTGTTGGAACAATCAAAGATGGCTCGATGAGAATCTTCTATATGTTAATACAACCAAGTCAACATAGAGGATCTCATGCAAAGACGTGTAGCCTTCTTCAGATATGAGAGTACCGTTGATCTTAAGTAACTAGACAATAGTTTAATTATGGACTACCACATGGTACCTTGGTCATGTTACAACCATAGTTGGGTACATGTCATAAAAAAACTAGAAATTCTTATATGATAGGGATAGATGATAGTTCATCCTGTGATAAGTCGACTGAATAAAAATAGCTTATCATAACGAAAATACAAGGCTCCAACATAAAATCAAATCATTCCCTTCATCGATTCTCAACTGGACCACTCCCTTACCAAAATCCAAAATTTCCCCATATCGAAATGTCTAGTCCATTCCTTAAATTAATCCATACCCAGAAAGCTTAGCACATATGTGTTCCAAAAGAACTCTAGACCATATATGATCAACATTAAATCATGGCATATCATAGATAGGCTGGTCAACCCATATATACGATTTGACACTGAAATGGATTCATGCATGAATTCCAATTCTATAGCAAAATTACCAACCAATGCACTTGCTATGAATGAACGTGACACATTGGTATCAAACAAAATACAAACTAGAGAATCAAACAATAACAATACGCTTTTCATCGCAATCCTCCTAAGATGATGGTGGTGTTATGTTGGTGGTCGGAATAACATTTAGATCATATGTCTAGACAAGCCGACCTTCCTTCTTCAGAATCAGACTATCTCTCTTTATATGGCCAGTTTGATCATAGTTTTAATATTTATTAAAATCCAACCTACGATTCTTCATCATGCGACCCAATCGATTACAGTTATCGCACTTAACCTTTTAAATTTTCATTATATAGTTCTTTACAGTATGACCTACTGTTTAACACTTATTACAAGCGATCGCCTATTTCTTGTCTTGTCCTCCTTAGAGTCTGCTACACTTAAGCTTACCTAGCTATTGATTTTACTTGCACTTAGACTGTTCCTCATTCATCCCTCCATCAGCTACGTTCAACAAAGCCTTCTTTACCAGTCCTTCAAAAGCAACTCCATATAAGATATGCTTTAGTGCCAACTCCTTTAATGATGAGCTCAATCCTTTTGTAAATTTCAATGCCTTTTTGTCCAGTGCATTTATCAAGTTAAACCAAACCTTGCTATTTATTAAATTAGTTTACATACTCTCTGACGATCATATCCCCCACGCTTCAAGTATATTTACTTCTCTAATAGCAAACCCATCTTTACACCTGAGCAAAATTTTGTTTCAGACTTCCCTTTAAACACTGCCCAAGTAATATTGTCCTCCTCTACTCTGTAATTACCACTTCCCACAAATTTGCTGCCTTCCCTTGCAAATGCCAAGGAGCCAGTTGACCCATAGTAATCTCATTGGTTCCCAAAATATTGAAGATATTTTTACAAGAATAAAGCTTTGCCCGAGTTAATACGTATGGTTTTGTTCCACCATATTGCTTCCCTCTGAGATTGGAGAAGTCCCTAAATAACTTTAGGAAAATCACAGTTGGTAGTGCTTGGATAGGAACCAATCCTTGGATAGCAGTAGCCACAGGTTTTGTGGGGTTGGTAGCAGTTTGGTTCATTGCTTGAAGATTGTGCCTGAGAAATGCAGGGATATTAACCCCTAGGGTGTCCATTGCATCTAATCTAGCACTAGGCCATGTTCTGGTTTCCAAACCATTGGTGTTTATCATTGTATTAGTTATAACTGAATTGCTCATTTTCAGCTATTTGTAAAATGGGAATAATTAACAGCGCCTCAAAAAGATTGAAAGTGAAAATGAAATAGAAAATGGTGTGCACATATGTACTTGGCTTTTCTAAATAATGTATAATATACATGTAAATACAAATATGCTCTCTGTTTTCATCATTGGCTTTTTCTCTAATACCAATTCAACAACATGTTCTTTCGACCCTCAGAATTAATGATCGAACCAATGTTCGAACTACGAAAAGCTGTAAAGACATGTCGTTATAATGTGATAACAAGAAATGAACACAATTTCTAACTATAAACTTTCAGAATCTCCCAGCGGAAGGAAGTAAAATATAATATAAAATAGCTATCATTTGTTCAAATCATTATACCGTATTCACTATATCATGTATACATGTTTATACAATACAAATCATCCAAATCAAAATCCATACGACATAAGTCAAATCAAGTCATTTAATTATAATATGTGTAAGATATACACGTAGGTCCTCTTCGTGTGTTCCAATACGACTCTAAGGCTTCAACACCCTAGTGATATAAAAGAGAAAAGAACAGGAAGATAGGAGTGGGTCTGGCGTAAGTCTGAGTAAGTGAGTATTGCTAATTTCACATATATTACAAAGATACTCCTATAATATAATCCGTGTCTAACGCATAAGTAGATACGTCATGGACTAGCCCAAGGCCCTATAGGACCATTTACCATCGGATATCTAACTTATGGGTAAATACATCATGTACTAGCCTGTGGCTTTACATAATTGTATTACCATCGTTTGATGAATGGACTGACGTCCTAGACTATCCCGATGGCCCTACCGAATCGCTTAATATCCTCTCCCAAAAATTGGATTCATGCCATGGACAAGCCTAAGGCCCTACAGATTCTCTTAATATCCAGTCCTCCTCCTGGTCATCTAAAGCACTATAGAGGATCATTGTATCTTGGGTTTGCCAACTTGCACCACAGTTTTGCACCATTTGTATCGATATCAAACAATTCTAGTACAAAGCAAATATATCGAACATCTTTATACAATAGTCCATTTTAATGCATACCTCCTTGCTTAGCACATATTATTTTGATTATATTCAATTTAAGGTTCAATCATATATAGATTCCTAATCAACATTAAAGTGTTATCATGAATTATATGGTAATTGTAGAAAAATCATTTGTATTGTAATTATATATATATATATATATATATTGATTTTACTTAATTTTATCCTATTTCTACCCAGGCACATGATTTAATCTCCTAATTCTAGTATTTCCTGTTTAATTACTTAGATTATATAATGTAAATCATCACCATGATGCTATATTTGCATTATATCGCAAGTAAAGGATGAATCACTGACAAATCTCTCAAAATGCTACAAACTACTTCAGTCTTTCATTTATTATCCCGTAGTGTATAAAAACCTTCGTAATTTCTTTTTATATTACTAGATCTTGGTACTATCAGAAATGCATCACATGATCATTTTGATGTGCAGATCGCCAAAACCCATAGATAATCGAGAGAGTTATGCCACTTTAAAGATAGGAAATGGAAGGGAAAGAATGGTTAAGAAAAGATAATAGATTAACTAACTTTGTAGTTAAAATGGACTTTTTATAATATTAAATTGGATAGTATAATTATTCCTACTCAAGTTTGAATTAACTAATCCCTCCTTAATTAAAAAAAATCAAATACTAATACTATCGCCTATATTTCAACATCCCTAGAAGTATGTCAACATATGTGCAATGATCGGACGTATGTCGACATATCCCAATAAGTTTGTTGACATATCTCTAGAAGTATGTCAACATATGTGCAATGATTGGATGTATGTCGACATATCCCAAGAAGTTTGTCGCCATATGTGTAATGATTTGATGTATGTAAACATATCATTTTTTGTATGTTAACATACATGCCAAAATTTTCACTTAGCTATTAATTATTTTATCCCCTTCGTATGACCTCCAAATTGAACAAACTTATATACAATTTTGATTCGAAAATGACTCGGTTGCGATGGTGTGAGTCTCATTTTCGAATACAAAAGTTAATAAAATAACTATTTTATCCCCTCCTTAATTTAAATAAGATTATTTACTAATTAATCCAATTAATTAACACAATGGTATCATTAAATTTTAATTATAATATATCTTGAATTTTCGAAGAATTACAGTTTGTACCCATGAAGTCGAGTGGAAAGGCAGTGGGATTGGCTAAGTTGTATGTGAAGTTGATTGTGTGATTCTAAGTGTGCCAAAGGGCATTGTAAGTAATAGAAACCCGTTATCCACAAGTGGATTTTGGGAAGAGCTTGCAACAGGTGTTGGAAGGGTGGCATAAGATCAACTAGATAATATCGAGGACTGAACCTAAAGCATCAAAATCTTGCAGGCATAGTCATATATATGGACATCACACAAAGCAGCACAGAAGGAAGATGATAATGTTAGTAAAGGTTCAACGCAGTGAATGTAAGAATGATAATACGTAGGAGACGGAGGAGCATGAGGATCAATTATCCAAAGCTTTTTACTTATATGGCCTTCTAATTATTGCATTTTCTTTCACCTATGATATCATGTAGAGTAGTTTAATACCTTGCATGCTAGATTAGGAATATGTTTGCATTATTGCTTGCATCCACATGATTGTTGAGTGTTATGCTTGCTATTGTAATAACCAGCAAAATTTTTGAAATATTTTAAATGAAAATTCGTTGAAATGTTGAATATAATTATTTTAAAATTGATAAATTAGGAAATTTAAAGTAATATTTATGGTTTTGATGTGAAATGTTTTTCCAAATTTAATAAAATTAATATTCTCTTAAAATTAAAATTTTGGTCAACTTTGGTCAAAGTTTGACTTTTTGTTGAAGTTTTAAAATTTGAATTTTTAACTTTTACTTTTTTTATGAAGATGAATTTTATTCTAACATTTTCTTTGTTTTTCTTTTTATTATGTTTTGATTCCTACTCAAAATTTACAACTTTTGGCGTATTACATGCAGTTATTTTCCCTTGACATTCATCTTATTTACATTGTGACTTTGGGCTTGTACTAATGGGCTAGGAATTCCTTTAGTAGATAAGAAGTCACATGATTGATAGCCTATATAATATCCTAGGGTTTTGGTAAGACTCCTCATTGTCATTATTCCTCCGTAGAAAGAAATCAATGTATGTTTTCTTCTTCATCTTCCTCCTCAAAACCCTAGACTTTCTTCCTCTTTTCCTCTATAATTTTCCTCATCCTCTGCATAAATTTTTTGGCCACACCTATCTCCTCTTCCATCAACCATAAACCTTAGCCAAAACTCACTTCTCCTCCTTCCTTTTTCCCCTTTTCCTCTTCAAAAATCTCAGTCTACACCTTCTCTTCCTCCAACGAAAACCCTATAACCTAACCACCTTACCCCCTTCCTTGCTTTTTCCTTGGCCGCGACCTCCATCACCACCACCAAACCCTAGCCTAGCCGATCCAAACCCAATTTCCTAACCCTAGCCGTGACCTCTCCAAACACTAACCTTAAGCTACCAAGGCCGAACCTACTCCCCAACCCTAGCCGAAACCCTTGTTTAGCCTAAGGCTGAACTCACCTAACCCAAAACCTAGCCATGGACGAGCCTAGCATAGTCCAAACCCTAACCTTATGGACGAACCCAAATAACCCCTAGACCGAGCCTATGTGTAACGACCCGCTATTTTGGAATATTCGCATCCGCACATGTCGGACTTGAATAATTCAAAATACCAAATTGTTAATTTAAATTTGGCAAAACTCAGGTATACAGTAAATAAATAATCACAGAATCACAGACACAGAATAATAATATGCAGCGGAAGTAAAAGAGATAGTAGTTCATGAAGCTAGTATATAAATATATAAGATGCATCAGAGTTAAACAAGTTACAACAGAAGTCTCGAATACAATAGTCGAATACAATAATCAGAATACATCACTGGAATCAACTGAATATCTGAAAGCTGAAAAAATAGCTAGATCTCTAAGCGAAGCTCCAACTCCAAAGGTGAGCCTCGAAAGCTGGTACCCTCAGTCCGACCTGAGAGTAAAGCAAAACACAAAACACTCGAGTCAGGATTAATATTCTTATATCAATAAATCCAACTCAAGTGGAATAGCAATCGAAATACAAATAATTCAAAGGATGTTAGAATAACCATCCTCTAAGGATCCGTTAAACTATCTACTATGTAGTAGTGTACGCTAAATAGATAATGCTTATCAGTAATATAAATATCAAAATAGTGTTAAGGCGTTACCATTATCCCCCTTAACACATTTTATATAAGCGTTATAGTCTATACAGCACTGTAAACTCCACCGTAAACTAGTGGGATATCAGGGAGTACTCCATAGGTATAACACAAAACAAATTCGTAGTGGTCGCGTATATAGGGATACAAGTATGACAAGGCACATGAGGCAATACCCAAGGTAGTGAAACTACCGTTTGCCTGATCCGGACTGGTGAAAACGCATCGCCGCAACGATCGCAACACCGCGAAACAACACTCCTGAAATTCCGAGGGTGCACCAATCAATAACAAGTAATGAGTAGTAGTTACGAAGAAGTGTGGTCGCTCGAGGTGGCTAACCCCATTTGGCCAGGCACGGCTCCTGATTTTAGTCATTTCCAATTTGACACAGGTGTCAAGGCTATCCATTATCGTTCTCTTTCTTCAGTTATCCCGTACGTCATTCCATCCACTTCATTCTGGATCACACTCCGTGTATAGTTATTAAAGTGGTTTTCGGTTCAGACAGAGAGTATGTCTATAACCGATTCCCGTTTCTTTAATAACTTTCGAAATTATTACACCATTGGTCGTTTAATAAATTTCAAAACCAAATCAAATTCAATTTCAATTTCAATTCATAAATCAACATTTAATTTGTCTTTCGAAAGTCATTTCCATAATTTACGCTTTAACTTTCAAATTACCATGTCAAAATCTTATAATTCTCTTTCAAATTTTATTTAAAACAATTCAAATATGGATTCAAGTTCGTATATAAGTTTCCTTCCGGAATCATTTAAATTAGCTTAATTTAGCATTCAAATCAATTTAAATCCATTCATCTATTTCGTTCAATATTCGTTTCAATAAATTTTCATTCAAAACAATTTTCGTTCAATCTCCAATTCATTAAAACAATTACTTAGGTTCAACTTAATTACACCAAAGCTTACAATTTAATTAAGTCAATTTCGTAAAGTCAAATTCTTTGAATTACAAGTCCTACATTTGTTTTAACAAAACGCATTTTATTTCTTGTTAAAGAAATCTAATTTCACTTATTTCTTTACTTAGTTACAAGTTTCAAACTCAATTAATAAAGAAATTAAATTTCACATATTCAAGAAGTCAAATTTCACTTATTAACTTACTTAAATAATTTTCCAAACTTTAATAAATAAAGAAACTCAATTTCATTTATTAACAAAGTTCAAATACACTTATTCAAAAGTTCAATTTCTCTTATCAAAGAATTCAATTTTTATTCAATTATCAAATAATTAAATCTTATTCAATTATTAAATAATTTCAATCTTAATTATTAATAATTTCGAAACTTAATAATTACAAACTTGATTATAAATTCAAACTTAATTATCAAATCATTCCCACTTAATTATGAATTCAAACTTAAAAATTTCAAACTTAATTATAATTTCAAATTTAATTATTAAATGATTTCAAACTTAATAATCTCAAAACTCAATTATTACTAATTCCACCTTATTTATTAATAATTCCAAATTTAATTATGAAATAATTACATTTCAAACAACGTTCTTTCATCAAATACTACGTTAATATTTGTTTTAGATTTCAATCTTTACATTTTCCTTTCAAAATTCAAATTCCAACTTCATTTCAAAACTTATTCTTTGCTCGAATAAAATCATTATTTCATTTTTAAATCAATTTATTGACCAATAAGATTTTATTTAATTTTCTATCCTAGGTCAAATTCATTTGTGTATATATCATTTCAACCCGATTCCAATTACAATTCAAGATTAAGCATAATAAAGGGAACTTGCATTGTGATAACCGGGATGGTGTCAAAGTAAATAAACAAGAAATAACGACAATCAATAACAATCCAATAATTAATTCAAATAATCCCGAAATAATCGTATTAATTCACATTGTTGTTTGTGCGAATTAATATAATTATTTCTAGAATCTACACTATCATTTCATGTAGACTAAAGATTATTACACTAATTATTCTATAAAATTCAACACTTGACATCCTTTATTCAATTTCATACTTCATCAATTAATACAACGTAAATTCAAATGGTTCAAGGGTGATTAACTACTTCTACGTGTCAAATAATTAAACATTTAAGGGGTTATATTGTACAAATTTAACTAATCAAGTTCAACACATATGTCAATTCAAATTTTAACTATCCTACGTCAAATTCAATTGCATAATATTTATCACTTTATACATTACAATTTAACATCCAATATAAACAACAAACAATCAATCAATTATCAACCAAACGGATTATCAGCGAATAAATAACAGATAATGGTGTCAGACGTCACAGGTGAACTGATACAGGTAATAGCATATATTTAACAGTATAAATAACTAACATCAGCATATTTCAATTGTCGTTTCAATTGAAATCAAATTTAATAAATAAAGGAACATTAATCGTGAGTGATTGCTCACCTTTCGAGGCTAGAGAAATTTGACTATGAATTGAATTATGGTTCCAAGCACGAATTCCGGAACAAAGCAAGATAGATACGGGTTCGATAGTCAAGCTTAATAATAAAGAATCGATGAAACGACTAGAATCAGTTTTGATATAAACTAAAAATATATATATATATGCGTATATTTTCAAAAATCAATACAAAACATATATTTAAAATTATGTATATATATTTTGAAAATAAAAGATTTACAAAAATCAAATGTACATACATAAAAGAATTCAATCACCCGTTATATATCTATACATTCGAACTTAAAGTTTTATATACAATATAACTAATATGTAAACAATATAATATAGTATACCGTACCGACGTCTACACCTTTTTACTTCAAAAGATTAGAACACAATATGCAAAATGTTCTAAGATACAGATATATTTATAACTTATATTTTATAACTTATATAAACTAATATGTACAACTTAAAATCTCAGATCTGGTTATTTTCATCTTGTTTATATTCATAAACTTATACAGTTTTATATATATAAAAAACAGATACAAATAATTATTGAAATGAACACTATGAATATATACGTGACAAATGTAACAGATATACAAACAAAATGATAGATATTCTTTTCTAAATATACATTTAAAAATCAAAGTATAGATTCATACGTATTATCTTAAAACAATACTGGCTATAACTTGCTTAAATTTAACATATACATATGCACAACTCAATTGAACATATTATAAAATACCTACATATATGAAAGAGGATATAAACAGTAGGATTCTCACGTATTTGTATTTACCTAACTAGAAGAGGACCGGAAATGATGAGCAGGTGGTGTCAAGGAGGGCTGGAGGCTCCGTGGATCAGGCCCGGAGGTGGACAGCGTTTCAGTGGATTGGAAAAGCACGATGTCAGAGTGGATGCGACTGCAGTCATGCGTGGAGGTCGGCTTGAACTTAGGTAGAGGCGGTGGAAGCTTGTTCTGGTGAAGGATTTGTTGAGGCACTGGGTTGCGAAGGGCGGAGATAGGTGATGAGGCAGAGTGACGAGGTCGAGTAGTCGGGGACCCCTCGCCTGGCTGGTCACCGGAGGTTGCATTCGCATGGGAAGCTTGAATAGTTGATGTATCGTGGCTATTGGCGTGCCGACGAATGGAGTGGTGGGGGCTTTGGGATCGGTGCTATGGGTCTCGGGTATGGAGGCTAAGGTGGTTGCAGACGAGGAGGGAGGCTATGTGAGTGGTTGATGTGTTACCGGGTGGTGGAGGAGAAGGAGATCGCGTGCATGTACATGTTGCTCTCATCATTTCTCCCTTCTATTTTTTTTTAGTTTGCCATGCCGAACGAAGAGAGGGAGAGCAAAGCAGAACCTAGAACAGATGAGCTCGTACGCATAAAAAAACAAGTTTTGAAAATATAATAACTTTCTAGATAAAAAATAATAGAGAACAGAAGTTGAACCGAAAGCAACATACGTCAATACAAGTTGAAACGGTGGCATAGAGAATGTCCCTCACGATTTAAATTCAGGGATTTTAAATGTTAAGTGGCCATTTGTTTTGGCCAAATAAAAACCAAAATCTCAATATGTGCACCGCTACGAAGTCGTTTTCCGCGGATTCCGCTGTGCACCGAACTTCAAAACACATGATTGAATATACCGTAGAGATCAGTGCTACGAGACGGTCAAGACGACATACGGATGTTAGCGGTACGATCAAATTATAAAAATTCGAAATTTATAATAGCGGAAAATGCAAGAAAAATGCAGAAAAATAAGTTCGACGGAGCTAAAGATATCCGAATTTGAAAAAACTACAAACTGACGGCTTGCTCAGAAGGTGATTTAGAATTTTTCTATGTAAAAATATTTTGGTTTTGAAAACGTTTTATTTTCATCGCTTTTTAACTGATTAAATTGAAGTAAATTTACGCACGAAATAAACTTTCACATTTTCGGACGAAAATTTACCAGTTTCTATGTTTAACTAGACGCGTTCCAAATATCAAATATATATTTCAAATTTTATCGTTTATATTATTTTTATTTTTCACACAAAACGATTAATTAAATTAAATAAAATCGTTAAAATATCCGGGTTGTTACACTCTGCACCCCTTAGACATGCCCTTTCATATGTTTACAAATATATATTTTTCTACTTTTATTTCTATGTGAATTATTTATTTACGTATGAAATTTATTTTATTTTTCAAAGCGTTAGATTTGGTTTCTCCTCTCACTCAAGCTTGTCCGTAATTGTCGTGCTTGTTGTAGTCATTGTGTTCGGAATCACTTCTCTAATCAAACAAGGTGAGAAATCACTCTTGACAACATACTTATATTTTGGTGAATTGACAACAATTTAATTGCATGGATTTGTATATGCAAGGTGAGAATTTCACCTATGTTTATAGTATGTTATTTCATATGATTTTATTATGTTATTTCACATGATATTAAACTTGTTGTGATCATATGCCATGATATGTTATTTATTGTTCTGTTTATTTCATATTCTGTTATCACGCTGCAAATTCCTTCACTATAGGTTAAAATGATACATACTCGAACGATCTTTAGATTAAAGAAAATTGTTATGGGCTGAAATGATAGGCCTGAGCAATTTTATTTGACTTGGGATTGCGGGTTTGAATGATATAAAACTCGAAAAATTAGTAAATTGCGGATTGAAATGATATATGTCTGTATTTACTTGACCCTAGGGCATAGAATTTTATAAAGATTCTGTGGTTGATTTAAATGATTTTCTAGAAATTATTAAGTATTTTGAATTATTATATATGATTCTCAACTAAAATTTAATGTAATGATTTCTGTAAATTTGTTTATAGGTGTTAAAATTTTCATAAGAAATAAATAGTTAGAAATGTAAATTTTGGAATCTAATTTACAATATGAAGGTAAAATTAAAGTTTAATAATCTAATTTTGCTTAATAATGGTCTTTTATTCTAACTATAAATTGTAAGTTTTAATTCATGTAATAGTGAATAAGATGATAAAGGGTTTTTTTGTGGAAAAAAATGTAAGTTAAACGTGCATTTGACATGTAAGTTTTAACTAATGTAAATGGTATAATTTGGGTAATAAAAATGATAAATGATATTTATCGAAAAGAAAATAAGGTGTAAGTTAATAATATACTTTAAACTTAGCATAAGGATTTCAGCTTTAAAATTTGACATTATAGTAACAAAGTTGTTTAACTAAAGGTGTGGTTTCTTTAATGAGCAAATAGTTAAAGTTAGAGTAATATAATAAGAATGATATAATGACTTTGATATAAACTACTGCGATTTCTTACAGTAACAATACAAATTTGCTGCGATTTTTAGGGTAACAATTAAAAACTGCTATGATTTCTTACAGTAACAATTCGAAACTGCTGCGATTTCTTACTATAGCAATTCTCGTAGCTGCGAACTCTTACATTAGCATTTGTGTACTGCTGCGTTTTCTTAAAGGTGATATTTCCAGAATGCTACAAATATTCTAAAGGGTTATAGTTCCAAATGTTATGTATCTAAAGGTTACATTGCTAAAGTGCTATGATCTCTAAAATTTTATGTTCGAAGGGGTTATAATTAAATGAATTTGGAAGCGTTACGACTTTGGATAAATAATATTATTTTAAAAAGAATAATGATATGGAATTTATATAGTTTGAAAGGAAAATGTGTGATATGAAATATAAACCATTTTAAATTTATATAACCACGGGTTATAATAACGATTGGTTGTTAAAGAGACCGGGATCGGATATGGACATGCTCTCTGTCGATACCGAAAACCACTTTAACAACTCTGTACGCGGTGAAGATTCCATAATGAAGTAGGATGGTGGCGACGATCCTAAAGGTATATTTATGTGGACCCAACTTCTGTGAGTTAGCATAAGGTGGCTATAACAGGAGCAATTGACATGCCAAGTGAGGTAGCTCCTCCGATCGGACACGCTTCATCGTTAGACGTTCTATTACATTGTGATTGCTTTAATGCGCACCTTTGATTCGGGAAGGTGGATCGAGTCGGACGGTAGATGCAGCTATGCGTTACCAACATCTGGAAGTGTAATTCGTATATCTAGCCTGGCATTGCCTAAATGAGCCATGTCACCAACCCTAGCGCGCCTTCTATGAGTTTGTTTTATACCATACCTATGGAGTGCCCTCTGACAGCGTCCAGTACGGGCGAGATTACAGTATTGCATAGACAGTGAGAGTATATAAAATGTGTTAAGGGTGATATGGGTAAAGCCTTAAAGCTATTTTACCAGTTTACTTTACCTTAGACATTATTATAATAGCGTATATTACTACGTAGTAGATAGGTTAACTGATCCTTAAAGGATAGGCGATCCCAAGCATCCTTTAAGTTACTGATGCATTTCTTTTGCAGTTCACTTGAGCTGATTTATATTCTATAAGTATGCATGTCTTGACTCGAGTGTTTTGTGTTTTGCTTTACACTCGGGTCAGCTTGAGTTTCACAGCTTTGGATTCATCCTTTTTGGAGCTAGAGATCCACCGGAGATTTAGCTGTCTACTTGATATTTTGTTTCAGTTATTTCCACTCAGCTTTTTCTTTTGTAGTAGAGAACTTATGTACCTAGACTTCCAAGTGTATTTGTTTCCAGACTTTGGTATTATTTATTAGTTTTGAGACTCTGTATCTAGTTGCTTCATGAACTACTATAGTTATTTTATTCTGCTGCGAGTTATTATGATATTCTGTGTCTATGATTCTGTGATTGATTTTATTTGCCCCAAATTTTATTAACAATATGTTGTTTTGAATTATTTAAGTCTGACATGTGTGGTTTTGTTGTCGATTTGAATGGTCTAAAATGGCGGGATGTTATAGTTGGTATCGGAGCTTTGGTTTTAGGCAAACCTTAGCCTACGAGGCAAAAACTCATTAGAGATAGGGTAGAAATACCCTAGAATGAATAAAATCAATCTTAGAACCATTCTTTGTGAAAGAACGTATTTTCAAGTATAAAATGATTTTCAAATTATTTTAGATATCAAATTTTTCTTGTTTTAAAATTCCTTTTCTTAGAATTTCCTTCTTTTCGAATCCACCTTGTTTAATAGAATTCTTTGATTAAGATTTCCATTCTAGTTGAATCTTGTCTTTTGTCCCTATCCTCTATCTTGGTCCTAAAAAAATTCATTCTTGAATTTCCAGGATAAATCGTAGGAATGCCAGAGATCAAGGTCGTGGTGTTGCCCCGGTTCCAGCACCAGTTACACCCATTAGGTTTACCGCTCTCTGTAAAGAGTTCATTCAGCTAGTTGGTACTAAGTTTATGGTATCAGAGACCATTATTGAGGATCAGTAGTGGATGAGGAGTTTGGAAAGGATTTTCGCTGGTTTGGAGATCACCGATGCTCAGAAGCGCTAGTTAGCAGCTTGACAGTTGAAGGAGGCAGCCCTGGATTGGTGGGAGTCTGTTATAGCCAACGCTATTGAGGCAGATATTTCTTGGGAATAGTTTAGGGAGGCTTTTGTGATGAAGTGGATGCCAGAAGCTAGGAAGTCTCAGCTATACAGGGAGTTTATGGATCTTAATCAAGGAAATATGTCATTTTCTGAGTATGAGCGGAAGTTCAACGAACTTTCCAAGTTTGGTCCTAGCTTGATTGATACCCCTCTTAAGAAGAATGAGAAGTTTATAGCTGGAGCTCTCTTAGAGTTTTATGATTGTCTGATTTCTCATATGCATAGCTCTTTTACTGAATTGATGGATATGGCCATTAGATATGAGAACCCCACTTCTAAGGAATCATCTATTGCTCGTGCACCTTCATCTCAGCCTTCTTCTGGCAATTCTAAGAAGAGGAAGTCTAATATCCATTGTCAGAAGCAGAATTGGCTTAAGAATCTAGGTTTAGGATCTTCTTCTCCCCAGAGGCAGCTTATTGACCTTTCTTTCATCACTTGCTTCAAGTGTGACTGGAAGGGGCACTATGCCAATAGTTTTCCTACTTTAGCCGAAGCTGGTGTTCCTCCAGCTCAGATGACTAGGCGTGATCTTTGCCATATTTGCTTGCAGCCTGGCTACTTCAAGTAGGATTGTCCAACTCATCAGAAGGGCAAGTCGTCTGGTATCTTTGCAGTTACTTCATCTACTCCACCTGCTCCTAGTGATAACCAAGGTACTCTCCAGAGCACCTTTACCTTGTTCAATCTTCATGTTCGTGTTTTATTTGACACTGGAGCTTTGCATAGTTTCATTTCTGTGGACCTTTATGATAAGTTTGAGCATATCCTTTCACCTAAGTTTGCATCCGAACCTTTGTGTGTTAGTAATCCTATTGGTGGTCCCGCGAACTTTAGTGGGATTTGTAACAATGCGAAACTCTTATTTTTCGACCATCGCTTTTCTGGTGACACTACAAGAAAATGCTATATTGATAGCAAGTGAGGATGGCACGGGAGGTTACTTGCTATAGATAACTAGTTAATGGTTATATAGAGTAGTCTTTAACGCCATCAAAAATAAGTTAACGCCGTTGATAATTACAATTGAGAAATTTTCACGGTGCAAAATTTTATTTCCCTCCATCATTTTTCTATGCCGCCCAAATCCCCTTTTCCTTTTTCACTTTCACTTCCTCTTCAGATTCTTCTCGATCGTCAATTCAATTCTTCGTTAATCTCAAGGCTCTGCACCCCTTTCCTCAAGGCTCCTCGTCACTGCATTTCTTCGATTCCTCAAGGCTCTGCAACCCTCAAAGCTCCGCAACCCTCAAGTCTCTGCAACCCTCAAAGCTCGATTCCTCAACTTATTCACTAGAATCCTTTTAGGCAGCTGAAGTGCGTCTTCTAGGCTTGATTCCTCGAGTGATTCCTCAAGCGGTTCTTGACAATTTGTATCTAAACTTCATGTTTTATGGACTGGTCCATATGATGTTTAATGGATTTTCTGAGCTACCAATAACTATGTCTCACCTTCCTGTGTTCTATAAGCATAGAAATAATTACTTTCATCCTTCTTGGGCATTTGTTGTACCCATTTATATTTTACGTGTTCCATATTCTGTGATTGAAGCTATAGTTTGGTCTTGTGTGGTAAACTACTCTGTGGGGTTTTCGCCTGCTCCTGGGAGGTACATATATACACGCGCACTTGTATATATATAGCAATATTTTTAGAAAATTAATATTGTATTTTAACAAATGTTTGTTTTTTTGTAGGTTTTTTAGCTTTATGCTATTATTGTTTAGTATACACCAAATGGCGTTGGGGCTATTTAAGATGTAACTGCAAACACATTCGGCTCTGCAGCAATTTCAGCAATTTTTCTACTGGGTTGATTTATTGTTCCAAAAGGTATGTAATTTCACTTGGGGCAGAAGATTGTTTTCATATATGATTACATATTACAGGCATTGCATATTCAAAATACCGACTGAGTGAAATTCCTCAACTGGTTGAACCTTAGGAAACAAATATAGGTCTAACCTCTGATATTTAACTTTTTATTTATTTTGAATAACTCAAATATTTTTACCATGAATGCAATCATCAAGTAGAAAGGAATATAAATTTGCTTTACCTTATAATCTTATGGTTGCATATAAGTCTAATCATGTCAGTTTTAATACTACTTAGGTACAATAAAATCATGGTGGCTTTGGGCATACTATATCTCACTGTTGACATATGGACAAAAGGCCATATCTGTAAACGAGTTCTTGGCCTCAAGATGGGCTCAGGTAAAATGCACACTTTCCTTTATTAATACCATCCTGGAGAATCATTTGACTAACTCTCAAATGTTTCCTCCTTTGTACCTTACTTATGCAATGAAGCCTTCTTTATTTGGAGGTAGCACTGTTGGAATCAATGTTCTGCACTCGCTCAGTTTGTCGAGTCAGTGTCGTTGGTATTGGATTGGCGTAGGTGTTTTGTTAGGCTACTCTATTCTTTTCAACATTTTATTTAATCTTGCCTTGACCTATCTTCAATATAAGTTCATTCAGTGTTATCATATACCTTATTTGGTTTAAGTTCTGATATATTTTTCTCTAAACTGTTCAAGCACTGGGAAAGGCACAAGCTGTGATAGCATCACCTGATACGACTGAAAAAGGTGCAAGTTCCGATGAAACAAAGAATGGCAGATATTGTTTTTTCTTAATACATTTGTGCATGCATCCATTGTATCCATTGTATAAAACATGAATGCATTTACATCAAAATAGAATATTTTGTATTGCCTTAGTCCAAATTGACACCGTAGATATTAAAGAGTTTTTAAATACTTGCAGATGGAGGGAAAGTAGCCCAAGAGAAGGTGACAAATAAAGGAATGATTCTTCCTTTTAAACCACTATCAATGACATTTCATAATGTTAACTACTTTGTCGACATGCCAAAGGTTGTCAATAAGTTATGTTGCATTACGTTGATTGTACATGTTTCTTACATGGCCCTTGCATATTCAAATACTGTAGGAAATGGCAAAGAAGGGAGTCCAAGAGAACAGATTGCAGCTACTATCGAACGTGAGTGGTGTATTCTGACCAGGTGTGCTAACAGCATTGGTCAGTTCAAGTGGAGCAGGAAAAACGACACTCATGGTGTACTTGCTGGTAGAAAGACAGGAGGTTACATCGAGGGCGATATTAAAATATCTGGATTTCCAAAGGAGCAAAGGACTTTTGCTAGAATTTCAGGATATGTCGAAAAAAATGACATACATTCTCCTCAAGTTACAGTTGAAGAATCTCTCTGGTTTTCAGCTAGTCTCCGTCTTTCTAAAGAATTAGAAACTGCAAAAAGACATGTTAGTGTTCCCCTTACATTTCCTATATCTACCGCCAATTTTTACATCTAAACCCATCGATTCAATATATATCTATATAAATATGTATATGTATATATATATATATTATATGTATATATATATATATGTATGTGTGTGTATGTATATATGCTTTCAACTATGACATAACAACTGTATATTTATGTGCAAATTTTTCATGCATCTGGTTAAAGGTTTGATTCCAAAAACATTCACTTTGTTTTGCTTGCTTTTGTTATAATTTTTCTAGCATTTTTTCAATTATTTAAAATATAAATATTTAATTCTGCATGGGCCCAAAAATGATTTGAAACGCCATGTCCATGATGCCCATACCATAGTACCATCATGTTTTTTGGGCATTACTACCAGGGGTAGAGCTACTGTTGGGCCAGCAAGGGAAAAGCTGAAATAATGAAAAACATATATGAAACACTATAATTTGAAATTAGGTCTAGTTGATTTATTTTTCTGGCCATACCAAGAAAGTTATTGATTTTGGCCCTTGTTTTCCCTTCTATGAAGATAATTTTGTCTAGCTTTAGGACCAACAGCTTCCAACTTATTTTTTTTTATTGAGTACTTATTTGTATAATACAATATGGCCTAGCTAAAATAATGGGCTAACTCCGCCACTGATTGCTACTGTTATGCCATGCAGGAATTTGTAGAACAAGTAATGGCACTCGTAGAGCTTGATAATCTAAGACATGCATTGGTGGGTTTGTCTGGAAGTACTGGGTTATCAATTGAGCAAAGAAAACAACTTACAATTGTGGTGGAGTTAGTGGCAAATCCTTCGATTATATTCATGGATGAGCCAATGTCAGGTTTGGATGCAAGAGCTGCAGCGATTGTGATGCGAACTGTACGAAACACTGTTGATACTGGAAGCACTGTTATTTGCACTATTCACTAGCCTAGCATTGATATATTCGAAGCATTTGATGAGGTTTGTATTACCTTTTTTACATTTATTTATTTATTAAGGAAGTATCTTAGATTCTTATAATTATCCCCACATTCATCTTTTAATTTCCTTCTTTTTCTTAATTGCAGCTTCTCCTTATGAAGTGAGGGGGACAAATCATATATGGCAGCAAGCTTGGTGTGAATTCACAAATCATGATAAATTACTTTCAGGTAAAAAAATCTTATAAAGAAGTATATACTAAATTGTGTATACCTTATAGCAAAAACATAAGTATGTTTCACTCGCTCGACTATGCTGGCAATTCATGGAGTGCCTCCAATTTCTGATGGTTATATCCCGCGACATGGATGTTGGAAATCACTACCCCAGCGTGCGAAAAAACCTTGGTATAAATTTTGCCACCGCGTACAGAAATTTTGATCAGTTTAGGTAAACTCATCCTTTCATCTTTCTAAGATCTTATTTGTATTATTTTTTTTACATTAACAAAGAAACGTAACATGTCTTAATTTTTGAAGGGAAGTGGAAGCTTTAATACGTGAGTTGAGTACTCCAGAAGCTAGCATAGAACCGCTGAAGTTCTCATCAAATTTCGCACAAGATTCTTTGACTCAGTTTATAATATGCTTCTGGAAACAAAATCTTGTATACTGGAGAAGTCCACAGCACAACGTTATCCGCCTGTTCTTCACTACCATTGTTGCAGTTATTCTAGGCTCCGTGTTGCAGTTATTTAACATCGATGGGTGTCGATAGGAGTGAGTATTATTGGCATTTTCCTTTCTGTTATTATCAAAAAGTGTACGTTTAGAAATTAGAATATGTCGTGTTTGGCATTGCTACCTCTACTTCCCCTCTACTTTCATTGACGTTCTTCTATGCTTAAACGGTAATATTTACAGTCTCTTTACCTTTATACATAGCAATTTTTTCATGAAAGTAAACATGAGACTTTGGTACTCTAAAGTTATCATCATCTCCATCATAGTTTTTGCTTGTCTTCGGGTTGCATTAACTTTATAAACATGACAGTCTAAACATGAAAAAGATAAATGAATGCATATCAAATCATGAGTAAGTGAGCATTATATCAGTAAACCCAGTGATTTTGATTTTTTAATGCTGGATACAGGCAGGATCTGCCATGTTCCCGAACTGCATACAATTGGACTTGGATTGGTTGGTATGGAATTGTCTGATGTGATCACATACTTTGTCCTCATGTTCATTAAAGCAATTTCATGCCTCATTGACATTTTTCCACACTTGAATTGATTTTATTGCTATTTGATGATGCACTTTAGACATACAGGGAGGGAGTGAAACTTTTTGCTCCTTCAGCCTTAAAATTATTGATAAAACTGTTTCAGAATAAACTTTAAGGTCATCAGGGCTAGATTTAAGCCATGAGGATATATTCAATCATGTTCATGTAGCTGAAACATATGCATTTCAGATAGTCTGTCACATCCTAGAAAATTTTAAACTGTTTTTTTAGTACTTTATGAAATAGAATGGACATGTTTTTCCTCTCCCTTTAAGACTATGTAGCAAAGTAGTATGGAAACATTGTTCTACGGCTTCAGGTGATTCATCCTAATGCAGTAAATTACATTGGAGAATGTACAAGGCTGTAGATAATAGATGGGATTTGTATTCATAATGTCGTTAAGCTAAAACATATTACTTGTAAAAATATTTGCTTTCTATGGTACTGTCCTCAATCATCGTCACTTGAAAATTTCTTGAATAAAGCATGCAAAATGTTTATAGGCTTACAAGCGGGTTGGGGGCATGGTACATAATGCAAACGTAGGGCGCGGAGTTATAGGAATTGTTGATGTTTCAGATCTAATGGTATTGCATTAAATTTCTATTTGTCTTTTCCATGAATTATCTATTGACTTTGCTCTCATTTAGTATGAGCAACCTAATTGTATGTTTTTGAATATTCTTTGTTTGTTTAGGATGACGGGAACGGGCATGTCTTGGTGCTCAACAACAAACAAGGATTTCAAGATTGTGAATTATATGCAAAACTCGAAGAGTGGCTGGGAAACAAATTAGATGAATACTGTGCTAAATGCTTTGATGGGTTTGAATTGGTATCTTTCTCATCTGCCTCGGATATTTTTCTTATTGCATGCATTGTGTTGTTCATATAATTATAAGCTAAAATGATTAATATATCCATCCACATGGTTTCTTTAGTTCTTCATATCATAGTGAGTGGGTATACTCAGCCACATGCATGCAAAACATTATCAATCGTTTGATATTTCAGGTGCATGAGAATGCTTATGCAAGAGATTTTCATCACTGCTTTTCCCTGGAATCAAAT
Source organism: Allium cepa (assembly GCA_030765085.1). Classification (NCBI taxonomy): domain Eukaryota; kingdom Viridiplantae; phylum Streptophyta; class Magnoliopsida; order Asparagales; family Amaryllidaceae; genus Allium; species Allium cepa. The sequence continues at coordinate 99,826,796 of CM060934.1, forward strand.
ACATCGGGTGCGCATAAGTTTAATTTTTGTTTTTGAATGTTTCAAAAAGAGTGAAGTATATGCATCAGGTATCATTGAGTCAAACTCTGAAGCAAAATTATATGGAGTGAATGTTGTCATTGGAAAGTATGTTTCTTGTTGAATTTCAAATATTTAGCACAATAGTTATTATTGTTCGTTTATACACACATTACATTTTGAATTATTAGGCAGGGGGAATCTTGTGATACAGCATGCAAATCAGGAGGACAGTCTTGTGTTCCCATTAAGCTTGTTGTTTTAAACAACTGTGAATTGTAAGTATTACATTCTTCGATTTTAATAATTCATGTGTAGTTTAGTTGCCTATTAGCCAGTACCTTTTAATATGTTTTTAGGTCGGTGGTATAATTTCTCTATGAAAGTGGGTTGCTTAAAATAAATGTGTGTTTCTTCTCTATGAAAACGATCAGATTTTTCATGTTACAGATATAGTAATGCATGTGCATTGGTTATCAGTTGAAATTCAAAATATAATTATGGTCAAGTATCCTAAAACTTGTACATTAGAGAAAAATAATGCTTGCTGTAAATAATTGTCGAAAAGGATAGGAAAAACATAAATCACCTTATATGAAATTGTGACTGCATTTTGATTTGGAAGAAGGCTAAATTATGTCTGTAGTCACACACTTGGGTTGCAACTGTGCCTAGTTTTTTATGAAATTATGGTTATATCTCAGTTTATGGAAGAAGACCGCATTATGCATCTGCATTCTAGTGTTTTATCTTAAAAAATATACATGAAAACAAAAGCTAATTTTGAAAATTGTGGTAATACACGTTTATTTTTGACCTTTTTTCTACAATTTGGATGAATAAATATACATGAAAATATAGATGAAGGCTGCCTGGGCGAGGTCTGGGTGGATGGAGGCGATGGCGATCGCGATCGACGTAGATTGCTAGGCAGAGGTGGAGAAAACAATGAAAAATGCTTTAGTTCATAGTGCAAGACATTGACAGGTGGAGTGTAAATGATTAGGGGTATAGATTGACTGATTTAGTTCATTTTTATGTACCATATTAGGGTATAGATTGATCACAATAACATGTTCATTAGGGGTTATGCTAGTTTCAGTAACTTAGTCTTTGGCGATGCATCTTTTGTACTTATACATACTTGTATATATTGACTAACATATGTATGTTTGTGTTTCTTCTTCACAGGTGTTGTATGATGCTTTTGAGGTTGATACATGATGCCGCACTCTTTCTCCTTTAAATCGGCCATGCTTATCGACGGTCATTAAAATATTTTTAGTATGTATCATTTTGGTATGCTACACTCAATTTGTGTACTTATGTTTAATTTTTATCACAAATATTTATGTTTAATTCTTCATGTATGAAATATTATAGATATATATATATATATATATTGTGATTTGGCTTATGACTCAATTTGTGTACTTATGTTAATGTGATGAATGTGGTTTTTTGAGTTATAATATATAACTAGAATTGAAAATTGTGAGCTTTGAATGTTATGGTAGCAAAAAATGTGTAATAGAATTTTTTTATAGCGTTCTAACTATGCAATAAAAAGAAAAATTGTTCTGCTTTGTTATACTATAGCATCATGTTAGTGCTATACAAGTATGACACGCTATAGTATCTACCAGACTTTTTACAACATGTTGATCTATGACGATTGTAGAATCGCTATAGAAAGTTTTTATAGCGGTTTTTACACGCTATAAAAAGTCCTTTTTGTTGTAGTGGTACCAGCCTGTTTTTACATAGCAGTCCTGAAAACGCTATAGTTTCACTTCATAGCGACTTTCCAAGGCTATTAAAAGTCATGTTTACAGCACTCATAAAACGCTATGAAATGTCCTTGTCCATAGCATCTCTTATAGCGTTTCGTATGTTGCTGTTATAGGTCACTGACCTATTACAACATGTTAATATACAGCGTAAGAAAAAATGCTATAATAGCTTCTAATAGCGTTTTTTAAACGCTATTAAAGGGTGTTTTTGTTGTAGTGTGATTTCTATGTTCTTGGTTTCGATGCTTTTGACATGTTGCTTGGAGGAGATTGGCTGAAGAATCATGAAGCTGTTATCTCTTGTAAAACCCAGATTGTTGAAAGTGACTACTGTGTGGCTAGCTATCACTTAGGATCGTGTAATATGGGAAAAACTAAAGTAAAAAAAAGATGATAATAGCAAAGTAAATAAAAATGATCAGACCAGGAATTTTTATACTGGTTCGAACTTCCCGTTCTACGTCCAGTCCCAGACTTCCCTCTGGAATTTATCACAATATCCCCTCACTTAACCCGGAGGAATAGGTATACAACACCTGAACAACCGATCAAGATTTTTTCCGCCTCTAACAGCCGAAAGTGGACTTTACCTGCCTAAACAATTGAACAGGACTTCAACAAATTCACTAAAAATTGCTTTGACACTTTGTGTTCTTGATAACACTGATTTGTCTTTTGTAGTACAACCTTCCTATAACCTTTTCCACAAGTATATATGTGTGTGTAAAGATTTAGAATGGAGAATATCGCTTTGAATCAAATAGTAAGATAATTGATTCAGAGATTCAAACAATATATGTAAGTTTGATTGCTTTTCAAAATGCAGAGATAGTAGAAAGTATGATCAAAAAGTAATCAGAAAATCGGTAATTTGTGAAGTGGATTTTGTGTGTTTATATAGTAGATAAAGAGATGCAACCATTCATGAGAGTTCTGATCAAAAGAAGCATCCATACCTCTTCATATTAGAACGTAACTCTTGACAAAAGGAAGTGTCTATTCAGAAAAAATAGCTATTGAAAGAATTCAGTCGACTGACCCAGAACGATCAGTTAACCGAATGTTCAAAGTTGTGCAAAAACAGAGAGTTTCTGCGCACCTATGCCGATTCAATCGACCGGCCATATACGGCCAGTCGAATGACCTGACAGTCAAAGCACAGTTTTCATGTTTTTTAAAATTTAAAGTTTTAAAACAACTTAACTACTTGAGGATAGATTTTAACATTTCTAAGACTAAAATCTTCAATAAATTAACATACTATACACAGTTTCGTAGCCTTGTCTCCTTTGTAGTTTGAACAACATAATTCATTTTCTTTTTATCCCTTATCCATATAGTCTTATTCACTGCTTTGTCATGAATCAAAATATATGATTCAACATTCTCCCCCCTTATTGATTGATGACAACCTATTATATGTGATACTATATTTTTGAGAAATATATAACGGGAGTTATATATATCTCCCTCTGAATATATGGCGACATAATCAACCCCTACATGAAATGGTTAGTTATACAAATATCTCCCCCTTTGTCATCGATAAAAAGGAAATGATAATGTAAGCATTAAACTAACACAATAGAATTAAAATAAAATACTAGTTGCAATCACAGAAATAAAAGATTTCAATTGTTATGAATACAAACTTATAGATAGAATGTTTGGAACAAAATAAATAACTTACGACTACTAAAAGATAACAACCTCATTCAGAATCATATTTTGTCTCCACTTCTTCAACTTGCATTGGTCCTTTTCCTCTGGAGGAACTTCCTGCAAATTGTCTGCCACCTCCATCGCCACTTGTGTCAGAACTAGTATGTTCTTCCGATGTTGACCAAGTAAAGTGAGGGGCTGGGCTTTTGACCGGATCACATTGAGAAGTCTCCGTAGCGGTGGAAGAGGAGCATGGTATTGCATCCCATAAAATCCCAAAGAAACTTTTGATTTTGTCAAACTTTTTGTCAATTTTCTTATCAAGATTTTTTATGAAGGAATCCAAGATGACTTGATTTCTTACAATTAAATCAATAGATTCCCATGTGCTTTGGTATGGAGTTAGCATTCGGATGTCATCTCTTGGTTGTTGTTGTTGTTGTTGAGTAGAGGTTTCTTAGCGAGGCCGAGATTTCCATTCTTGAAAAGTCATGATAATGAGAGGTCTTGGTGGTGGTTTCATAAGGCTAATGGTGTGGCTATTCAGAGTTTTTGGAGTAGAGGTATCAGATTCCGAAATAGGAACCTAGAGATTCATAAGTAGCCGCATAATATATTCTTCAAAACAAATAAAATTCGTACGACCTTGGTTGAATGACAAAAATTCGTCTAGAATGAGTTTTTGGTTAACTTACTTCAACTTCTCCCCAAATAGCATATAATGCTTTATAGTTATTTGGATAGACAAGCTCATAAGATCCAGTACGGGTTAGAATTGTGAGCATTAAAGCTCTATGCATAATTCTGGCAGTAGATCGTAAATGCAATAGACTTAAGTTCGGTCATGTCATCTTCTAATAATCGATGACTTACTTCGTCTCTCTCGCCTATGATAGCATTTAATTCTTGTAACTCAATACCACTTGTCGAAGTATGAAGAATATGACCAATTCTATCTAAAGAAAGAAACGTTTTTGGCCACATAATAAACTCCAAACACAATTATCACGATTGCATGGGTTTTGATTCCTAAGTTCAAATTCGCATAGAAAAGTTTTACCAAGGTACGATTTATCTTGATATTGTTTTGATTATGATCTAGGAGTGATTCTAGATGGCTTCTCCTTGCTAAATCTTGAATCCTATACGACGTAAAATTAGCAAAAAACAACAAAAGAACCTTGAAAGAATCGGGCCTCTTTCATCTTATTCCACCTTTGGACTGCAGTTGCATCGTATAGCCATTGAGCGATTTGAGAATCAATTGGCTTAGAGGAAGAAGAAGCACGCCTAGATCTCTTTGTTTGACGAGGAGCCATTTGAATTTATCAAACTTTTGAAGAAATTTGGAAATTTTTTGGGAACTAGGGTTTTAGTATTCTGAAGAATGAAGGTAAATGTAAAAAGTAAAAGAGGAGATAAAGGGTTGGAGTTTTAAAAAGGTAGGTGAAAAGGTGAAAAGTAGGCCTCAGATTTGAATTCAGTCAACTGAACGATTGTGGTCAGTCAACTGAACCACTTTTCCGAGAGTTCTGCTTCTGATTCAGTCGACTGGGCTAATATGGTCAGTCGACTGAACCACTTTCCTGAGAGTTCTATATCAGATTTAGTCGACTGGGCCAGTCGACTGAATAAGAAAATATGCTCTCTGTTTAGTCATTCAGTCGACTGGTTGCTTTCGATCAGTCGACTAAATAGTGTATGAAAGCTTACAGTATACAAATTCAGTCGACCGATCGATATTTTCAGTCGACTGAATAAGTCTTGCAGCATATTCAATCAATTTTATACACAAACAAATAATATATATATATATATATATTATACAGACACAATGCGTATCAATGACTGATAAAAAATAATCAAAAATATAGAGAAAACATAATTATTTGTAATAAGATGTTGATGGAGACTTGGAAATTGTCGGTTCATCCTTCGTCTTCTCTACATATGGTTGCAGTGGTGACCAATGGTTTCCACGCTACCATGAGTTTGGAGAGACAGGCGGAGCTTGAGGCGACCTATCCCATGGATTTCGAGATGACAATGGTGTATGTTGATGAACCGTAGAGGAAGATGAACCGCATAACTTCCATCCAATCTGCTCTAGAAAACTCAGACGTATTGAATTCATTTTCTATTTGTAATACATCTCACGCTGAAGTGCTATCGATTCCCTCTGGTAATGATGCAGATCATCAATTTTTTGCTTGTTTGAGGAGAACCAAAGAACAGAAACCATCTAGCTTTCTTTTTCTCAGGCGTATTACCCGTGCGATAATTTGATGGTCTTGTAGGTTCATGGGTAGGAGTAGGTGTAGGTAGGTTTGACGATGTAGAAGATGGAGTTTCAATGTTGATAGATGAGTAAGCTGATCCATCTGATGAATCGTGTGAAGACATTTTGGTTTTGAAAGGAAAAGGAATTTTAGAAGTTTATGTAAAAGAAAAAAAATTGTTTGAGATACGGATTCCTTTTGATGGAGAAAGGAGAGCTGAGAACTAAAATATATAGGAGGAAATGCAGTTAGAAAGGATGTTCTACGTGCAAATTGAAAGAATGAGGATGAGAATTAAACAAGAGTTTGTGACTGAAAATTTATCTTTAAAAATAATTAAAAATATAAAAGAAACAATGCATAAGAAATAGATGTGAAACATTGAATGGTCAGGTGGAAGTGACATAGGCTTATCAAACCTGAGGTGCAATGGTCGAGTACCCAAAAAAAATTCTTTTTATAAATTAAATTAGTTAGTAATTTTTATAATTCTTTTAAAGAAATTATACCTAGTTATCTTCTTAATTCTATAAAACAATTTTCATTGAGTGTTTTAGTGAAAAAATCAGCTAATTGATTTTTAGAATTTACAAATTCTAAATTTATTATATCCTTTTCAATATTATCACGAAGAAAATGATGAGGAATGTCAATATGTTTAGTTCGTGAGTGATTGACAGAATTTTTAGATAAATTTATTACACTAGTGTTATCACAATATATAATAGACTTATTTAATTTTATATCAAAATCTTGTAATGTTTGTTGCATGTAGATTACTTGGGCATATGCTAAAGCTGCAGATATATACTCTGCTTCAATGTCAGTAGTGAAACGCAATTTTGTTTCATACTAAACCAAGATACTAAGGACCGTCCAATGAAATGACAAATTCCACTTGTACTTTTTCTATCTGTCCGACTTCCTCTAAAATCAGCATCACTATATGATACTAATTCAAAAGGGCATTCTTTTGGATAAAATAATCCTAAATCTTTGGTTTTGTTAAGATAACGAATTATACGTTTAACTTCTCGCATATGTGATTATTTAGGATTTGCTTGAAATCGAGCACATAAACAAACACTCATCATAATGTCAGGTCGACTGGCAGTTTAGTAAAGTAGTGATCCAATCATACCACGATATAGTTTTTGGTCAACACTTTTACCATTTTCATCTTTTTCAAGATGTATAGTTGTACTCATTGGAGTTGGTTTGGCAGACGTGTTTTCCATACCGAATCGTTTAATTAGATTAGTATAATACTTTTCTTGATTAAGGAAAATGCCATTTTGAATTTGTTTGATTTGTAATTCGAGAAAATATGATAGTTCTCCCATATGTGACATTTCAAACTCATTTGTCATGATAATCAAAAATTCCTGATATAATTTTTCATTTGTTGAACCAAAACTGATATCATCAACATATATTTGATAATTAAAATATCTTGTTTAGTTTTCTTAATAAATAAAGTTTGATCAACTTTCCCAATCTCAAAACCAGATTCTAGTAAATAGCTTTTAAGTCAATCATACCAAGCATGAGGTGCTTGTTTTAAAGCATATAAAGCTTTCTTAAGTTTATAAACATGATCTGGAAATTTTTCATGTGTAAACAGAGGAGGTTGTTCAACATAAACATTTTCTTTTGTAAAACCATGTAGAAAAGCACTTTTAACATTCATTTCATATAATTTAAAATTATGAAAACATGCAAAGGCCAGTAGACTATGTATAGCTTCTAGTCTTGCAAATGGAGCAAACGTTTCTTCATAGTCTATTCCCTCTTCTTGATTATAACCTTGTGCTACTAATCTAGCATTATTTCAAGTAATGTTACCTTGTTCACCAGCTTTGTTTTTGGAAACCCATTTTGTACCAATGACTGTTTGATCACTTGGTATAGGAACTAATTCCCAAACTTCGTTCCTTTCAAATTGATTTAGCTCTTCTTGCATAGCTATAATCCAATAGTCATCTGTTGAGGCTTCCTTAATAATTTTAGGTTCTATATTAGAGAGAAAAGCTATATGGCCCATTTGATTTAATTGATGTCTTGTTCTTACATTTAAATTTACTCCTCCAATTATATTTTGAGCAAAGTGATCTCTAAGAATTCTTGGAGAAGATCTTATCATATTATCATTATTAATAGTATTTACATTTTCTAACGTAACATCAGAAGTATTAATTTGAAGAATAATATCATCATATTCTGAATTATTTGTTTGAATAATATTTGTATTATTTTTCAAATTTGAATTTTTAGAAGAAAAATGGGTATTTTCATCGAATGAAACATGAAGAGTTTCTTCGATAACTTTAGGTTAGTATTAAAAACTTGATAAGCTTTGCTTCTTTCGGAATATCCTATGAATATTCCTTCATCGGATTTTGGATCAAATTTGCCAAGCTGATATTTAGTGTTAAGTATAAAACATTTTAACCAAAAACTTTAAAATATGATATATTTGGTTTTCTACCATTTAAAAGTTCATATGGAGTATACTTTATTAACGATCGAATAGAAACAAGATTTAAAACATAGCAAGCAGTTGCAATAGCTTCTGCCTAAAAATGTTTAGGTAAAGTGCTTCCTTTTAATAGAGTTCGTGCACATTCTTGTAATGTTCTGTTTTTCCTTTCTACAACTCCATTTTGTTGTGGTATTCTAGGAAAGGAGAAATTATGGTTAATTCCTTTCTTGTTACAAAAATGTTCGAAAGCTTCATCTTCAAATTCACCTTCCATGATCACTTCTAATATTTTTAACTTTTAAATTCTTTATATTTTGATTTCTCTTTACAAAATTTTTAAAATTTTCAAAAGTATCACTTTTATGTTTCGTAAAAATAGTCCATGTATATCTTGAAAAATCGTCTACAATAACAAACACATATCTATTGCGATTAGTAGATTGAACTTGAGTAGGTTCGTAAAGGTCCATATGTAATAGTTCAAGTGGTTGTGTTGTAGATATGATTTTCTTAGATTTAAAAGAAGATTTGTTAATTTTCTTAACTGACATGCATCACAGATGTTATCAATTTTGAATTTCATATCAGGTTATCCTTTAGCAAGTTTATTTTTAGCTAATTTAATAATAGTATTAATATTTATGTGACAAAATCTTTTGTGCCTAGCCAAGAATCATTTTCTACCCCTACTAAACACATATTTGTGTTATAATTTATATGCATATTTAAAATATAAATATATTTATCTCTCATACCTTCAAAAATTAATTTTTGATTTTTATCAGAGATATTACATTTATTTTCTGAAAAAGATATATTAAAACCTTTATCACATAATTGACTTATAATTAATAAGTTATGTTTTAAGTTTTTAACTAATAAAACATTAGTAATGAGAGGTGAGTTAGAGATACCGTTATTGCTCACATCGTCTTTGCCGATGACATAACCTTTTGAATTATCTCCAAAATTGACTGATCCTCCAATTGAGTAGACTATGTTTGTTAACATGTCTTTATCACCAATCGTGTGTTTGGAGCAACCACTTTCTAGAATCCATTTTCCTCTCTTTTTAAGCGGTACCTGCAAAAAATAAAGGTTAAGATGGTACCCACTTCTCTTTTAGGGTCCTAAGAGTTAGATCTTAGGAAACCAAACCCAAGAAGGTTCAGAATTCCCTTTAAAAGTATAATTCTTATTTTTATGGACAGTTTCTATAAATGTTTTGATATGTTTATTCCTAATCAAGTTATTATTTGTTTTAGGAATCCATATTTTAATAATTTTAAAATCTTTTGAAACTGTTTTCTTTAAATCTTTCCTAATTTTGTTATTAAACTTATTTTTAAGCTTTCCAGATTTTTTAGGATTTTCAATTTTCTTAAATCCTAGTCCCATTTTATTTGAAGTAGACTGAGAATTTTCTAATATTTTAGAGAGATTTTTCTTCCTTTATTAAAATTGGAAATATTTTTATTAATATTTTCTAGCTTAATTTTAAGACTAGATTTTTCTAACTCTAATACTTTAATGTTAGATTTAAAATCATTAATTTCAACAGATAAAACATCATTTTTATTCTTCTGAATTTCTAACTCCTGAGTTATCATAGAAAGTTGAGAAGCTAAATTAGAACTAGATTCTTGAGATTTTTCAAGTTCTTCTTGGAGAATTTTCTTTTCATCTCTAAGCAGGCGAATTTCTAATTCAGATCTATTCATTTTTCCATATAACTCCTTATTATGTTTCTTGGTTTGTTTTACAAAATCTACTAGTTCAGAATTAAGTTCAACTAAATCTATAAAACTTAGTTCACTTACCACATCATTTGTAGCCGTGAAGCATACATTTGCTTGCTCTGTGTCACTGTCACTGTCGCTTTCTGATGATGAAGAATCTGAGTCATCTCATGTTACAGAAAATGCTTTCTTCTTGAATTTGTTCTTTTTGAATTTGTTTTTCTGTTTCTCTAGACATTCATTCTTCATATGACCCTTCTTGTGACATTCATAACATTCCATGACAGACGATGATGGTTTATTTCTATTATTGTTGCTAGAGTTATTTTTGTAACTCTTTCCCTTGTTATTCTTTTTGAATTTCAAAAACTTTTTGAAATTCTTAGCAATAAATGCTATATCCTCTTCATCTAAGTCAGAGTCATCTTGTTCTGCTTGAAATGCTAGATTCTTCTTATCTTATGCTTGAACTTTCTTTGCCTGCAAATTTACTTCTTATGACATTAGATTTCCTATTAACTCTTCTGGTTTCACAGTCGAAAGATCGTTTGCTTCTTCAATAGCTAGGACCTTTCTTTTCCATTCATCCGTTAAAGAGTTTAGGATTATTGATACTATATCAAAATCAGAAAAAGTTTCTCCAAGTGCCAATAGTGAATGATATATATCTTGAAATCTAGAATACATGTCGTTTATATTTTCATTTGATTTCATTTTGAAACTGATTTTTCAACATTGAAATTTTTCTTTGTTTAGCTTTGTTAGTTTCTTCATGAGTTAATTTTAGAGTTCTCCATATCTCATAAGCATTTGTACACATACTAACTCTATTAAACTCATTTCAATCTAATGCACAAAATAGCATATTCATTTCTTTTGCATTTGTAGTAGCATCAGTTTTCTGTGCAGCGGTCCAAGTTGAAAAATCTTCTATTAGAGTAGTATATTCGTTTTGAGTAATGTTTCAAGTTTCAAAACCATTAGATTACATATATATTCTCATTCTAGTTGACTAATAATTATAATTCATGCCATCGAATAGTGGAGGTCGTGCAGTAGATTGACCTTCAATAAAACTAGTGTTACTGACAGTGCTTGTGATGTTGTTATTTTCCATATTAACAAATGAAAAATTATCAAATAACTGTGTTACGGTTACAGGACGACCTTGCTTTGATATCAAATGAAGGTGGATACTGTGTGGCTAGCTATCACTTAGGATCGTGTAATATGGGAAAAACTAAAGCAGAAAACAGATGATAATAGCAAAGTAAATAAAAATGATCACTCCAGGAATTTTTATACTAGTTCGAACGTCCCGTTCTACGTCCAATCCTAGACTTCCCTTTGGAATTTCTCACAATATCTCCTCACTTAACCCGGAGGAAAAGGTATACAACACCTGAAAAACCGATCAAGATTTTTTCCACCTCTAACAGCCGAAAAAGACTTTACCCGCTTGAACAACTGAACAGGACTTCAACAGATTCACTAAAAATTGCTTTGACACTTTGTGTTCTTGATAACACTGATTTTTCTTTTATAGTACAACCTTCCTATAATCTTTTCCTCCAGTATATATGTGTGTGTAAAGAGTTAGAAAGAAGAGAATATCGCTTTGAATCAAAGAATAAGATAATTGATTCAGAGATTCAAGCAATATATATAACTTGTGATTGCTTTTCAGAATGCGAAGATAGTAGAAAGTATGATCAGAAAGTAATCAAAAAATTGGTAATTTGTGAAGTGGATTTTTTGTGTTTATATAGTAGATAAAGAGATGAAACCATTCACGAAGAATTCTGATCAAAAGAAGCATCCATCCTCTTCATATTAGAAGTATCTCTTTGCAAAAGGAAGTGTCAATTCAGTAAAAATAGCTGTTGAAAGAATTCAGTCAACTGACCCAAAACGATCAATCAACTGAATGTTCGAAGTTGTGCAAAAACAGAGAGTTTCTGTGCACCTATTCAGATTCAGTCGACTGGTCATATACGGTCAGTCGACCGACCTGACAGTCATAGCACAGTCTTCATATTTTTTAAAATTTAAAGTTTTAAAACAACTTAACTACTTGAGTATAGATTTTATGATTTCTAAGACTAAAAAACTTCAATAAATTAATATACTATACGCAGTTTCGTAGCCTTGTCTCCTTTGTAGTTTGAATAGCATAATTCTTTTTCTTTTTGTCGCTTATCCACATAGTCTAATTCACTGCTTTGTCATGAATCAAAATATATGATTCAACAACTGTTTCTCTTGTTGATGATTTTGAAAAGCCTTTGGTGATTCAGTGCCGTATGCCTTAGGGGTATGCAGGCAGTTTTATCTATTCTCTTTATTCTTCCCTTAATGATCTTGATTCTGCTCCTCTGGTCAAACTCTATTCTGATGTATTTGGTGAAGTCACTTCTTTACCTCCTAAACGAAAAATTGAATTCCGTATTGATCTCATTCCTGGAGCTCGACCTTTAGTTCTTTCATCCAGAAAAATGGCAGCCCATGAGAAGGTTGAGTTAAGGAAGCAAATCAAAGACTTGTTCTCCAAAGGTTTGATCAGACTCGGTCATTCCGAATGGAGAGCAGTAGTGGTTTTTGTCACTAAGTATGATGGTTCTTTGAGGATGTGTGTTGATTATAGGGAGCTGAACAAGATCACTATGAAAAACCGATATCCAATGCCTCGCATTAATGATAAGTTTGATCAACTTTGTGGAGCAACTGTATTCTCTCAGGTTGATCTTGCCATCGGTTTCCACCAACTTAGAATTGCCGAGGAAAGTATTCCCAAAACTGCTTTCTGTTCTGAGGATAGTTTCTTTGAATGGTTAGTTATACCTTTTGGTTTGACTAATGCCCCGTCTTTCTTTGTTCACCTTATGAATCGTGTTTTTCGTGATGTTCTTAATAAGTTTGTTTCAGTCTTCGTCGATGATATCCTTGTTTTCTCTAAGTCAGAGGAGGAGCATGAATCTCATTTGGGTTTTATTATGGGGACTCTCAGAAGTCATCAGTTAAAGGCTAAATTCTCGAAATGCCACTTCTGGAAAGATGAAGTTCGATTTCTTGGACATATTGTTTCTGGTAATGGAGTCTCTGTTAATCCAGTTAAGATTGCTGCGATCAATAATTGCTAGGACTCCATCTGATATCCGTAATTTTCTATGACTTGCTGGTTATTATCGAAGATTCATTGAGAATTTTGCTTGGATTGCTGCACCTCTCACCGCTCTAACTTGTAAGAATGCTATTTATAGATGGAATGATAAGTGTGAAGCCGCATTTAATGATTTGAAGTGCTAGCTTACTTCTGCACCAGTTCTTACCATTCCCAATGAAAATGAGGGATTAACAGTATACACTAATGCCAGTCGCAAAGATTTGGGAGCTGTTCTGATGTAGGATGAGAAGGTTATCTCTTATGTCAGTCGTCAGTTGAACACTCATGAAGCCAATCATCTAGCCCATGATTTGGAATTGCTTTCCGTAGTTTTTGCTTTGAATCTTTTGTGACATCATCTATTGGGAACTAAGTTCAATCTCTTTATGAATCACAAGTCTTTGAAAAATATTTTCTCCCAGAAGGACTTGAATCTGAGGCAACTTAGGTGGCTTGAATTTCTTGCTTCTTATGACCTTGACATCAACTATACCCCTGGAAAAGCTAATGTTGTAGTCGATGCTTTGAGTCGAAAGAAGGCGATATTATGTCAGCTTGTTTTTTCTTCTCCTCTTATGGATCGTATTATTGCTAAGCAAGATGAGGATGAGATGCTTAGTCTTATTAAGGAGAATGTATGTGTAACAACCCGTATATTTGGACCATTTAAATTGATAATAATCCACACATGTCAACTTAAATAATACAAAACACGAATCATTATGGGATTATAAATACATAAATGTAAATGAGAATCAAAACATCATCACAGACACAGAACAGTCACAGAATAATGTAGCGGAAAATACATCGTCATAATAGCAGTTCATGAAGCTACTACATGAAGTACAACAATGTCACAACATAAGGTGACTGAAAGGAAATACATAAATGCCCAACAGGCTAGTACATCACTACTGGAATAGAAATAGACAGATAAAGATAAATGCTAAGTCTTCAGCATCTTCAACCAACCTTGATCAGCAACTGGATAGCTTCAGACTGACCCGAGCATATACAAAAGAGAAACACTCGAGTCAGGACTCAAAATCTTATACAGGATAATCAAGTGTAGGGAATAAAGTCCATAACTCAAAGATGAATAAAATAACATCTCTAAGGGTTCGATAAACTATCTATATATACAATAGAATACGATATGTAGATAATGTCTAATCAGTAAAGTACGATATTAAAATAGCGTTAAGGCGTTACCATAATTCCCTTTAACACATTTTTATAATGCCATAGTCTATACGGCACTGCAAACCCCACCGTAAACTAGTGGTTATCAGAGGGTACCCCATAGGTATTAAGCAAAACAAAACGTAGTGGTCGCGAATAGGATAATCAGTATGACAAGGTACATGAGGCGATACCAACTAGGATACTAGGAGTTGCATGATCCAGACTGATGTTGAGCATAGCCAGCAGCTACCTCAACACCGCGAAACAACACTCCCAAATCAAGGGGTGCACCCAAATCGAATCACCAAAGTAATAGATATGGTATCGAAGAAGTGTGTCAGCTAGAGGTGGCGAACCTCAATGGCCCGACGCGACTCCTGTTTTAGTCATGTCAGGGGTCATCCAACATCGTTCTCTTTCTTCAGTCAACGCGTTCACCAAATCATCCACTTCATTCTGGATCAACACTCCGCGTATAATAGTTATTAAAGTGGTTTTCGGCATTGACAGAGAGTATGTCCATTCCCGATCCCGATCTCCTTAATAACTACGTATTCATTACCCGATGGTCGGTTAAATTAACGTTTAAACAAATCAAAGTCCAAAAGTCAAGGTGCAAATTTGACTTCCAAAATTTGACATTTCACGATTCAATTTATTTCGGATATTTAAAACATATTTCCAAATGCAATTTTTAGTTCAAACATTTGAGTTAACAATATAATTAAGCATTCGAGTTCAATTTAATAAGATCCAAATTTCGCTTATTTAATTTAGTTCATAATCAATGATATCAAATTAATGGTAAATTTAGTTCGAATCATTAAATCACATTCAATTCATTTCAATTCATATTTATATCCACTGTTATCATAAATTCGAGTATATCAATTTCATTAACTAAATTCCTTTTTATCAAGACTTCATTTGATTTATTTACCAATCCAATTAAATTTCTATTTAAAGAAACCCATCCCATTTATTTGGTTCAATGATCTACACATCACAATTAAGTTATTTCCGAGTTACAAATCAACTCAATCCATATTCCGTTTACAATGTCCGGATTTGATTAATTCATTAAATTTAAAATCATTTAAATTCATATTATCACTAAATTAAATCCATAAAACTTTAGTTAGTTTTGTATTCATCTTAAGTCAAAATTTTCTAAATCTCAAATTAAATTTATAACAAGTTTCAAATCTATTTAATTAAAACCGAGTTTAAATCTAAATCTTAACAAATCTAATAAAATTTTAAATTATTAAATTCTAGAACTTACTTGTTTCTAAATCTCATTTCAATTAAATTTTCCAATTCATTTTATTCAATTAAATAGGTTTATTAATCCCTTTCAATTAAATCCATTAATTTACTTCAATTTAAATCCATTAAGTTCGTTACTTAATTTCCAAACAAATTTTTAAGTTCATTCCTTAATCTAAAATATATTTCAATTTCAAAATGATTTTTGTTGACCAATCGGGTTTCTTATTTTAATTATCCATCCTAGGCCAAGTTGTTTAATTGGGTATTTATCATTTCAACCCAATATCATTCAATATAAAACAAAGCATAGAAAAGGGAACTTGCAGTGTGATAACTGGGATGGTGTCAAAGTAAATAAACAAGCAATAACAACCATACATAACAATTCAATAATTTATTAAATAATCTCGAAATAATCGTATTAACTTACATTTGTTATTTATGCAAATTGATATAATTATTCCTAGAATCCACACTATCATTTCATGCAGATTAAAGATTATTACATTATGGTTTCTCTTGGTGTCTATTATCAATTTACTACATCAATCATACATTCAATGGTTCAAAGTGTAGTTAACCCTATTTCTACGCATCGATTTATTTAACATTTAAAGGAGTCAAATTCAACATATATAATCCATTTTAAATTGTTAACTATCCTATATCAAATTCAATTTCATATTAAATTTCACTTATATTAACAACCAAATTCAACATCACATAACAAATTTAGTGTCACAACTATTTACCATAAACCAACACCAAATCACAATTTATCACGTTAAATCTTTTAAACAATTCATGGCATCAATTTAGAATCAATATTCAATTTTAACTTGCATAGCGATATACAGTTTTATTGCAATTTTTTTTTACAATCAACAATTTAATATCCAAATTAACATTTACAACAATTATCACTTGATTATCATAACATAATATATTGAGTCGTAAATGAAATATTCACCTTGCGTGGTTAGAGAAGATGACGGCGAAGCACGAAGATGGATAGATAAGATAGATCCTAACAAGCACGACGCAAAAGGAACACAACTGCAATCAAACAAATAATTAATCAATAATTTATTTATTTCCATATATATATCAATTGAATATATATATATATATATATATAAACCATACCAAAACAACGAAGCAAGATAGATTCGACAAGCGGGATGGAAATAACTTATGCTTCCGGATCAATAGCAGGAGTTGGAATAAAACACAGTGGAACACTGTAGGTGAGCAGACTAAAATTTCAAAGTATATACTGCTATATCATATACTAGTTTCATATATATATTTATATGCAAACGGAAGTGCACTGAAACTAACAACAGTTTATACTGAAAATATATAAACTTATGAACATGAAACTTGTAAACAAATGTATATTTTATACAAAACGAAACTTTCTTCTTCCCTTTTTTTTCCAATATGCTATATATATCTCTATATATATACACGAACAGAAAAAAGGGGAGGGGCGTAATTGGCTCTGAGGCCAAGGTGGCATCAGCCAGGGTCGTGGAGGGGTTGTGCAGTGCGGCAGTGGGTGAGCAGGCGATGCGGCGATGGCTGGCGGCGACGTGGCAGGGCTGAGTGGGTGGCGCAGGGAAAGTGGGGACAAGTGGAGCAGGGCGACATGGCGGAGGGACGCGGAGGCTGGTGGATTTTGGGTGGTCGTTGGCGGTGCGGTGGAGGCAGTGGGGTCGACAATGCGTGAGGCGCGGCGGAGTGGGGTCTCCGTGGGACCGTGGGTTGGGTGCGGGCTGTGTCAGTGGGACAGGTGAAGTGGGGAGGTGGTGGCGGGTTTCGTGAGTGGTCGCTGTAGTGGGTCTCGACAATGGTGTCGACGCGGAGAGGTAGTGCATGGAGGAGTTTGTGTTGGAGAGTTTCATACCAAAGTTTATAAAATAAAATATGAAGAGGAAGAAAAAAAAATATGAAAGAGGAAGACAGAGAGCAAGAAGGAAGAAGCACGTACCAATAGTTTGAGTGTGAAGTGTAAAGTCAATTAATGCAGATGAATAAATGAAGGCAGAGGAATTAATGAAGGAAGAGGGTAGCAGATATATACAGAGAGGTGTAGAGTCCAATGTCACAGAAATGATGTCCCTAGGTAAACGTGATAGCTATTCGCTTCCCAAGACAGCTGAATAGTCAAAGGCTCCTAGAATTTTGAGCGTTGGAAAGTTGGGTACCGGTTTGTGCTGCGTAACGGACCAGTTTGTACTCCGTTAATCAATTATAATTTTCAACGCCGAATTCCGATTTACACCAATAAATATACCGTTTTGATCAGCGCGACGAGGCGGACACAACGGTATGAAGATATTGATGGTTTGACACTGTTTGCGAAGTGGTTAATCTTATTGAACCATTTGCTCGAGCGAACATTTTAACTAGTAATTAAAAGCGAAATTTGACGAAACGAAATGCGCCGTCATGTTCAGAATATTTTTCTTATGAAACATTGCGAAAAATATTTGAGTTCAGGCGATAGAAAATTTACCCATAAAAGTTAAACTAATATGTAAATGTGACGAACGAAATTTACTTCAATATTTTTCAACGAAATTCGGCGTACGCCTATGTTTATCTAGACGCATTCCAAATGTGAAGTTTGAATAGCAACGGAAGTTGTTTGTGAAAATTCGAAATTCTACACTAAATAAACGATTTTTAAAATTTTAATCTGGGTCTGAATTTCAGGGTCGTTACAGTTTGTATCAGAGTTGGTGGTAGTAGCCAAGATGGAAGTGAAGATTAGATCGATGATAGAGGGATTTTAAGGATTAATAATTGGATTTGTGTCTCGAATGTCGATGGGTTGAGGGCAAGAGTTACTTCGGGAAAATCATCGGTCCAGACTTTCTATTCATCCAGGTGTAACGAAGATGTACCATGATATGAAGAAGTTGTATTGGTGGAGTGGTATGAAGCGTGATATCTCCCTTTTTTCTTGTAAATGTGTGACTTGTCAACAGGTTAAGGCTTATCATTAGAAGGCTGCTGGATTATTGCAAACCCCTGAGATTCCCAATTGGAAATGGGAACAAGTTTCTATGGATTTTATTGATGGCTTACCGAGGACTAGGAGAGGTAATGAGAGTATTTGGGTTATTATGGATAGACTGACCAAGTCGGCTCATTTCATTCTGATTAGGTCAAACCATTCTGCTTCTAGTTTGTTGAGATTTAGATGAGAGAGATTGTTCGTCTTTACGGTGTTCTGGTCAGAATTATTTGTGATAGAGAACCCATCTTCACCAGACAGTTTTGGAAAGCTATTTAGGAATCTTAAGGTACTGATCTGAATCTGAGCACTGCTTACCATCCACAGACCGACGGTCAAACGGAAAGAGTGAATCAGATTCTGGAAGATCTTCTTCGTGCCTGTGTCCTTGATTATGGAGGATCATGGGAAGATCATCTCCATTTCGTTCAATTCAGCGATAACAATAGTAATCAGGCTAGTATCGCAATGGCTCCATTTGCTGCTCTTTATGGATACCCTTGCAAATCTCCATCTTGCTGGATTGAATCCGATAATTGTTTGGTTCTTAGTCCTAATATGATTCTAGAAGCATCAAAGAAGATTGAGGAGATTAGCAGAAAGATGAGGATTGTCCAGGATAGACAGAAGAAATATGCTGATAGGCATAAGAGGAGTCCGGAGTTTTCTTTGGTGATCAGGTTTTCCTTAAGGTCTCTCCATTAAGAAATGTGATTCATTTTGGTCGGAGAGGGAAACTCGCTCCTAGGTTTATTAGCCCTTTTTGACCCGGTATAATAAAGCTTTGGAGCGGGTTATGGAACAACCTGCCTTTTCGACCCTAAAGAATCGTCGTTAATACATCCATGATATTCACTTGCCGATCATCCAAGTATCGAAAAGATAGGTTGTTGGGGGGTAAGAAGGGAAAAGACAAAACATAATATCGTATCATGATGAATAACATTAATATACACATAATCTTCATAAAAAAAACTATAATATACATACATCAATTAGAGTAAACAAACTTATTAGCTGCTTGGACAGTTATAATAGCCCGTCCTCACAAAGCTAAAAAATAGAAATAAGAAATGCAGCTAAAATAAAAGATACGTGAATACATCTTGGAGGCATCCAATTCGTCTCCTAAAGCCCCAAACCATCCATTGCTAAATCTTAAAATATGCTCAGGCTATCCCAAGTATTATAAGAAAATAATGATCGGATCAGTCTGGTAAACCACCATTAGAAACTCAAATCATATAGATTTTTATATTTATAAAACCGTTCAAAATATATCTCATAAAACTATGCCCATAAACAAAGACGGGTTTTTACCTTACGATAACCAAACCAATTTTATTAGAAAATCTTAAGATATTATAATAATGTCTACGGTTTAAAATAAATAACATAGTTGAAATGGTTGCATCTCATGTTCCAATACATTTGGTATACAACTAAGTCCATAAGGTATGTATTGGAAAATGGATTCCATACAATAACAAAGTAAAGAACTAACTTTAGTATAGTACACCTCTAGAGAAAATGTATAGAGGCAGCAAACATTGCACCTCTAGAAATTAGGACCGACCTGCTCCTTCCTAGATGGTACCGAATATGATTGTCCCTCGACTGCTAATGTGACAAACCGTAACTAGCTCGAAGCATACATATATCCATAAATACGGATATAGATTAGGCAATGACCATACCCTAACGGGAGTGACCCGCATAGCCCTACGGCATAACATTTAATTTTGTCATTACTAGTTGTGAGGCTTGAGGCAACGATTACCTTTTTAGCAAATCCCAATTGGAATGCTAACGCTGCTCTTCAAGCAACAATGCAATGCCAGCATTCATCCATACAAGTTATTATGAGACCGAACAAATTGAAGGCACTACTTCTGCTACATCCTTTTGAATTCACCCTCAAAATTAGTAGTAAGTAGCCCTTGCACTTTAAAGAACTTCTTCGATTCTATCATCTTCAAGATGTCTCCAATTCAAACATTTATGCCGGTTCGAAGTGATTTTCGAATAACATATCCAATCCCGGTCTCTCTGAACCGAGAACCGGTAGTTTCAAAACCGACAAAGATTTGATAGTAAGTTATTTAACTATCAAATAAGAAAACAATCTAATCAGAGATTAACTTCATATGGAAACCAAGCATGATTAAGCACATATACAACCACTAAGCCTCTTTAATCAATATTTTCACTAATTAAAATCAATTTGTAAATACTAGTATTAAAATACCTTTTCAAAAGATAAACATAAGTACTAGTTACTTTCGTTGGGTTGTAAATGGAAGGAGAAGGTCAAAGAGGATTTGTAGTGTTGTTTGTAGTGACATGGAGATTTCGGAGCAGGAAGATTTAAATGATGCTTTTAAGAATTATTACAAATCTATTCTTTATAGTTTTATAGGGGAGAGGATTAATGCTGATAGGGAAATTCTATATCCTAACTCTATGAATTTATCTGATCTAGCGGCTCCTTTTTCAGTTGAGCAAGTTGAGGCTGCTTTGAATGAAATGCCTAGTGACAAAGCACCCGGGCCAAATGCTTTTCGAATCTTTTTTAATAAGTATTGGAGTTGGCTTAAGTGGATATTATGAAGGTCTTTCATGAGATTTATGAAGGGAAGTTGAACTTGAAGAAATTGAATTGTGATAACATTGTATTCCTTTACCTAAGAAAGAGGGTTTGTTGGATCTGACCAATTATAAACCAATCAGTTTATTAACTAGTACATATAAGCCGATTACTAAGGTTTTAGCTAATAGACTTAAGCTAAAAATGGATGTGTAAGTTGACAAAGCCCAAACTGCCTTTATATAAGGAAGGTTTATTCTCTGATGGGGCTATTATGGTACAAGAAGTGGTTTCTTAATGTCAGAAGAAAAAGGTGCCATGTGCAGTTTAGAAGTTTGATTTTTTAAAAGCATTTGATATGGTTGATTGGAATTTTCTTTTAAACACCTTGGTGGCAAGAGGTTTTGGTAGGAAATGGTTCCGTTGGATAAAAGAATTGTTGTGGTCGAGTATTTTTTGTATTTATGTTAATGGTATTCCCAAAAGTTGATTGCTTCTAGAAGAGGTTTAAGACAAGGTGATCCTTTATCTTCGTTATTATTTGATATTGCGGTGGATAAATTCACTCAGATTTTAAGGGTAGCAGCGCATAATGGAATTACTAAGAGTTTTGGGGTTGAAATTATTTTTGGTTGTTTCACTTCATTGAATTATGCTGATGATACTGTTCTTTTTAGTTCCCCGGAATGCAAGTACATAACAGCCCTAAAAATTCTTTTATACTCTTTTGAAGAAATTTCGGGGTTGACTTAATTTTCATAAGATTCAGTAATAATTTTGAGTGGTTCGGGGGATGACGTATGAATTGCTAATCCATTGAACTATAATGTGAGTAGTTTCCCTCTTTCATATTTGGTTATTATCAATAGACCGGGTAATTACATAAGGATGATTGGCAAGTTTTAGTCGAGAAATTTGATGTAAGCCTGCTAGATGGAAAAGTTCTTTTCTATCAAAAGCTGGAAGATTAGTTCTAATCGATGCAGTACTTTCAGTTTTACCTTTTATTGGTGTAACATCCCCTATTTAGAGGCCCAAAACAAAGCGCTACAGATGCTGCAATCATCTATAGTATTAGCTTCCGGCGTCTAAATACGGCTATGTTAATGGTATCAATAATATCAAAAGCACTTGAATATGAAAAAACACACAGATTTCAAAAACAACTTTTACTTCATTACATTTCAAAACCAATTGTTTCGAATTCACAACACATAATCCCAAATCATTCTCGGGCACGGATCAGAAATAGTTATTACAAAATACACCAAGAGCGGTATATGAAGATACCCTTTTGGTTGATCAGAGTCATATGGTCATAATAGACCTAATCCAAAACAACACAGCGGAAAATCAATCAAAACATAACAAGAATTGCAACTCCTAAATAGCTATCCATTTGCCTCTGCATGCCTCCGGTAGCTTATTGGTCATCCTACTAAAAGTTGAAAAAGACCTTAATCTCTCACCCTAATCAAATTAATTTTGAGCACCCGAGAGTTTAAGGGGAAAACATAAACTTCGAGTCAGACGTAAAGCCTGGAGTGAATATTATTATACATCCCGGAATATTTATGTTAAGTGAGACTATGCCGCTTGGCAAAACGGGTTTCTCTTCAACAATATCCTTTTAAAACACATCTTTGCAAAACCATTCATAAAATCATATGTTGTGCTCCTATATCCACAATGATTAAATATTGTAAAGCAATCATTAAGTAAACATACATAAATATTAGGTAATAATGAACTATCTGTTCAAACACACAAGTTTTATTTGGATAACTTTTAACCTTTGGCTGACTCGGGCCAACCAGACAATACAATCAAAATTTACCTAACACCTGTTAGATATTCTTCTTTTGGATTATCTATCCTTAACTATTGTTAAACATTTTCCATCTAGACGGTCTGTACTTAACTATCTGTTAAATACTTCACTTCTGGATGGTATGTCCCTAACTTAATCATCTTCAAGATCTTCCCAACCCTTATGGTTTTTCGGGCTCACCAATAACCTATCTGTATACAAACATATATTTCTTTCAGTATGTAATCATAATTTTAATCTACCTATGATAAATCCCTACACACTGGAATTTTGGACAAACATTTAGCTGGGGCTATTAGCTAATGTATAAGGCACGACCGCATACTAGTCCCATCAGGTATTCTAATATATGAGGCATTTTCGCTTAAGGATCCCCTCCCATAATTTTCCTTGAAAACGTTTTCAAAATGTTTTAAAACCTTTAAATCAAACTTAAACAAAGAATAATTTATACTTTACTCAAAATCATGTTACCATGTCATATACATATACATATACATATATATATATATATATATATATATATATTTTACTCGAAATTTAGTTGATGAAAACATTTAACCGTTTGAAAGAACCTCTTTCTAAACTTTGGAAATCCTCCCTTTCAAAATCAAATATTAAACCTTTCAAAACTACTCTCCAAACCTTTCGAAACCATTGAAAAGCAAACCTTTTGAAAGCTATAAAATTTTGGGCATCCTTCTTTAAAACCACTTTAAAACATTGCCTTTTAAAAATCTTGGAAAACCTTCAATTTAAACCTTTCGAATCCATTGAATTAAACCTTTTGAAATCATTCAACTAAAACTTTCGAAACCATTCAATTAACCTTTCGAAACCATTGAACTTCCTTTCAAAGTCATTCAACTAAAACCTTTCGAAGTCATTCACTAAAACATTTCGAAATAATTGAACTTTAACCTTTTGAAGTCAATCATTAAAACTTTCGAAGTCATTCACTAAAACCTTTTGAGACTATTGAACTAAACCTTTCGAAGACTTGCAGGTTTCAATTTAAAACAAGTGGAAAACCTTCTTTTGAAACCTGTAGAAGTCATTGGAAGCAACCTTTCGTCTAAGTCAAAAGCTCTGCTTCGAAAGCTTGGTTATACTTCAACTAAAAACAAGGGTAAATCACCTAAGTCGAAAGCTTCCTTTCGAAAACAAGGAGAAGCGGTTAGTTATTAAAATAGGTAAACCTTTCGCCTTTGTCAAAAGGTTCAAAACAAAAACTATATAAAGTGGAAGTAACCTTTCGACCATGTCGAAGGGTTTAAAACCTTTCTTTTTAATATTTTGACCTGGTCGAAAATAACCAAGTTGAAAGCTCTTATTCGAAAGCAAAGTAGGTAAAAACTTTTGGTTTATAAAACAAACATACCCAAACCTCTTTGGCCATCAACCTTTCGACTTATAACCATTCGATTCTATCCAATTCATTACGTAACGAGTAACTTCATACCATATGCATTGACTTGACCTGGTCGAGAGGCGTAGAACCTCTCGACCTGGTCGGAAGGTCTGTGTCGGATGGTTTGTTGTCGCAAAGGCTGAAACAGGCTAAAAGTACGTTTTCTTTATTTTTAACTTAAAAAAGATAACTTTTCAACTAACATGCCTTTGTTTGTCAAATTTTCATTGGTTAACAAATTCTTTTCAGAAATATGATGCCACTATTTTCAAAATTAAATATAATTTCCTTTTATAAAATGCTCCTTCACCTTAATCAAATATATAAAATATTTAGGACACATACCTTAAACAATTTTATATATTCATCAAATAATTTAGGAAAAATCTAGAAAAATCCTAGAAAATTTATTTTTATAGTTGCCTAACATATAAAAATTTCAACGCCGAATAATTATTATTT
The DNA here is from genome assembly GCA_030765085.1 of Allium cepa. NCBI lineage: Eukaryota > Viridiplantae > Streptophyta > Magnoliopsida > Asparagales > Amaryllidaceae > Allium > Allium cepa. The sequence goes on from CM060934.1 coordinate 99,851,708, forward strand.
TAACGGAAAATAATTTATAACCCAATAAGCAATTTCCTTTACTAAAAAATTAATATAAAATTCATATCGATTCAAAAAATTATGAAAACTGAAATCTATCTCTAAAATATCATTTCTGACCTCTATTTTAATTTTCAAGGCATTTGGATGTCATTTAATAAGGTTTTTATGTCAAACATATCACAAAAACTAACATGAACATGTATAATCCATCAACTATTGACACACACACACACTTTAATCATTAAAACATGGCATATACGTGCAAAGTCATTTTGGAAAATCGAAAACTAAAAGAAATTGGGATGTAGTAATTATTCACCTTAGCTTTGATGTTACAAATATGAGGTTCGATGTTGATTTAGTTGATTTTCTTCCTTCTTTTGAGTCCTAGCTTTAATCTTCTTTTTGAGAATGATAATGGAGGCTGGCCTTAGGAAATTTTAGTTTGAATGACGATCATGAACATGAGTTCCATTCCTAAGTGTTTAGGGTATAAACCTTACTTATTTTCCATATTGCCCTTCTCATATCCTAACACATTAACTTAGATTATTTCATTTTAATTAACACACTAACATGGCATGACTACTCTTTGTTAATCAAATCTCAACCTTTTAATCTTTACATTTATTTAATTTACCCAATTAATTATTCTAAATAATGTTATAAAATATGGGTTGTTACAGACTCCCCATCTTAAATAATTTCATCCTCGAAATTATGATAAGGTACACAACAAAACAATTAAAGGGAGAACATACCACCAAATAAATCAGGGTAAGAGTCTCCAATCCTGCTCTTCGTTTCCTAAGTACAGTCTCTAGCATCGTCACTCCACTGAACCTTTAATAACTTGACTGTCTTGTTCCTCAACTTCTTCTCATCTCTTGCCACAATCTAAATCGACTTTCTAACGATGGTCAAATCCGGTTCTACTACTAAATCCTCTAACATTGTAAGTGTTATGGTAGTCTCTGGGTCTCTAACACATTTCCTAAGATGAGAAACATGGAAAACATCATGGACTCTAGCCAAACTACTCCGTAACTCTACTCTTTAAGTGAGTTTTCCAATCTTCTCAATAATACGGAAAGGTCCAAAGAATCTATGTGCTAATTTTCTTGACTTTCCAAATCCAATCACAACCTTCATCGAAACCTTAATGAACACGTAGTCTCCAACAGAAAATTCCAAATCTTTCTTTCTTCTATCAGCATAACCTTTCTGCCTAGATTGAGCTTCCTTCATCCTAATTTGAATTAGCTCAATCTTCTTCGCAACTTCCTTCACCAAATCTGGACCATGAACCAACCTATCTCCGATCTCTAACCAACATACGAAAGACTTACACGGTCTTACATACAAAGCTTCAAATGGTGCAATCCTAATACTGGTATGATAACTATTGTTAAATGAGAATTCGATTAGATGAAGATGGTCCTCTCATGATCCCTCGAAATCCAATACACAAGCTCTTAACAAATCTTCCAAGATTTTATTAACTCCTTCCGTTTGCCCATCAGTCTGTAGATGATAAGTGATACTCATGTTGAGTTTGGTCCCTAATGCTTCATGTACACTTTTCCAAAAATCACTAGTAAACAAAGAATCTCTATCATTGACTACTATTAGTCCAATGTAGTCTAACTACATTCTTTATAAATATCTTCGCTATAACGACCCGTAATTGCGCTACTTTAAAAATGAGAGATTTTGTTTATTTTAAAATTTAAAAGAATTTAAAACATAACTTAATATTTTATATATAATAAAAATTAATAATAGAGAAATTAATTATTCTTATAGTTAATAATTAAAAAGTATAAATTTGTATTTTAGAACAAATCAGCAAAATTTTAGTTTTGTTAAAAATAAATAAATGCTTAAATAAATAAGTTTAAATATTTACTTAAAAAGTTAAATCTTATTAAAAACATCTAATAAAGATAATAAAGTATATTAAAAGATTTAAAAGTATGTTAATAATAGTTTTACAAAAATAACCAAAATTTGTGGCATTCTGTCATTTTACATGCCCCGTGAATTTAGATATTTTGATATTATTTAAATATGGTTTTATAATATGAATCAACATGTTTTAATTTATTTAAAAGAAGTAAAAAGTTTATTTTTAAGTTTGGTTTACTTCAATATATAGCTTAACAAAAATGTCAAATTTTAACTATAAAATATGTCAACAAAAACACCGTTTTCAATCAAAACAAGTTATTGTCAAATTGTTGCAACATGATATGTTTTCTAGCACATATATACACTTAACAAACTATATTACATGTTATATTTAACATATAAAAAAACAAATTCACTTTGAAAAGTCAAATTTACACATAATTCAAAAAGTAACATGATTTGACAATTTATAATTAAAATTAAATTGCTAGGCGTAATCATTATATAAAGAACTTAATCTCTCTTTTCTCATTAATACACAAGTATTATCCATGTACGGAAAATGAGAAAATGTTATTTTAATATTTTAAAGTTTAAGAAAAAGAGGCAAACATTATTTCTTAAGTACAAATCTCATCTTAACATCCTTTCCACCATAAATACACTTCTTATCATGTTAAGAAAAGTCAAAAAGTAAGGCAAGGGTATTTAGGACATTAGCCACTCAAACTCCACTTCTAAATACAAGCCTAAACCTCTTCTTTCTTCACTACATTTTCATTCTACAAAATTCTAAACTCCATTCTCTTCCCTTTCATTACTTCCTCCTTCTTCCTCCATTTCTATGTCTTCCCACCTCTCCATTATCTTCCAGCATCTCCACCAAGCTCCACCACCAGCTAAACTCACATCCACCTCGGCCAAACACACCTCCACCCACTTCCATTCGACCACACCCTCCAAAATAACCATGGCCAAGGCCATCTCCAGCAAGATCGAGTTTACCTACCCCCTTTACCCACCTCCATCACCACCTACCCCCCTTAAAACCCATGCATCCAAGCCCTACATTCCATACCCGAGCTCCAAGAACACCTACCCACCTCCAAACACCCATACCCCCTTCACACACCCATATACCCTCCTCCATAATTGCACCCAAGGCCACACACCCTCCATTCAAGCCCGCGACCACATAAAATTAATAAAAAAGAAGAGAAAGAAAGAAAGGAAAGGAAAGAAAGAAAAGAGAGCAACGCGCGTTAGTTCGTTAGCCGTAAATACGCCAATTCGCCTAAAGATTGATGAGGTGGAAATTAAGGTGAGAAAATTCTCACTGCTTTTAAAAGATCGTATTTTGATTTTGTTATAATAATCATCTTATCATATGCAAGTATACACCCCTTTAAAACATTGTTATGGATGTTTGGATATGCTTGTGTTATGTTTGAATAGTTGCAAGTGTTTATGGTTGAGATTATTTATCATATTAGCTTATGTATGGACCATAATTATGTTAGTGATAAATGTTAAACTTTGTTATGCTCATTCTGATTTAGTATTCCCTTTGTTAAATAAGTGCAACAACCCATAAATTTGCAATAATTTTATTTGTTTTATTTATATATTTAATTGAAATTTATGAAATTTTAAATAATAAGGTTTTGAAATATAAATTTGATATTTGGAATAGTCTATTTAAACATGGCAAATGGTACATTTTCATCTGGTAATATTGAAGTTTATTTTCTTGTATAATTCTATTTCAATTTAAATCAGTTAAAAATTGATGATAATAAAATATTTTCAAACCTGAATATTTTTCCATAGAAAATTTGTAAATCGTCTTTTGAATAAGATGTCATCTTCCGTTTCATCAAATTTGAATTGCTAGTGCTCCGTTTATCTTATTTTCAGCAGATTTGCAGTATTTTTGGTACCGATTATCGACTTTTGGTAGGATGATCGTACCACTGGCATCTGTATACCGTATTTAGCGTCATCGTGCCGATCCCTATGGTAGATTCAATTCTGTGATTTGAAGTCCGGTACATAGCGGGATCCATGAAACGGTCAACCGTATCGGTATGTTTTAAAGTCTTTTGGTTCCGAGTGCCTTTTTATTTTCCACAGTAAATCGAATAGCATTAAACTTTTAATATCCCTTGGCATTCACATTCATGACTGATTATATTCCTACTGTTTGAAACAAAAAATTTCAGTTTCAATATTTATTAGAGGCTCGTCCAGATCTCCTCCGCTTTTTCCAAACGACAGCCATCATATATATATATATATATATATATATATATATATATATATATATTCTTTTCCTTTCTTTTCTTCTTTCTCCTGGCCAATTCCTCTTCCTCCATTTTATTTTCTTTTTCTTTTCGGATGCCATTCAAAACTTTGCCTCTCCTATGCCGAAGCTTTCCACGCCTCACGTCCCTTCCCGAGCTCGCCTTCGACCTCCGCCCTCAACCGCTTCCATCTTGTCACCCACGCAACTCGTCCCCTGGACCCACAGCCAAACAGAGCATGCACGGATCCCAACGAGACCTCGCACCAACTCATCTCCGCACCTTTACTCCTCACTGCCGCCACCAGCTTGTGCCACAGCCCACGCCTCCGGCTCCTCTCATTTCCGGTTCACGCATCCTTTTATTTATTTATTTTTTCTGTTGAGGTATATATACGTGGTTATTTATGATAGTATATACGTTATTTAGTTTAGCTTACATATATTGGTGTTTAGGTTGTGTGTGTATATATATATAGATAGATCTAAATATATACACACACATAGATATAAGTGTATATATTTTTGGAAGGCAGTGCATTTTTTTGTTTTGACATTAACTAAATATATCGTAAGTGGTATACTATATATATTTACTGTGTTTAGCTATATAACAGTATTTTGAATATCTATTTTAATATAAATTCCATTTTATTTATGAGTTGTAAATTTATATGTACACTTTGCAGTATATACATTTACTTAGTATAAAATATAAGTTTGTTTAAAGTATTTATTTAAGTCATGTAAGTATATATACATCTTGGTACACGTTTTATTTAAATATATACATGGTTTACAAGTTATTGTATATTAATACTAACTAGGTAATATTGTATAAACTATTTATATACATATATATATAAGATCAGTTTTGTTTTTTTGTTTTGTGATGAGCTGTTATATTATACTTTGCTTTTTTTGTATTTTCCTACTTACTGTTTCAACTGCTTTGGGTTTAAAATTTAATATGGAATTTATGTGGGTAAAGTTATATATTACGTGCTTTGGTTTTTATATAATTCATATGTTTATAAACTTGGGTTGACATGCTTAGGGATGAAATATGGTGTTTTGTAAAATTTTTTTATATATACGCAGCTTATATGCATGTATATATATTGATATTCAAGGATCGACTTTTAAATAATGAGATATTTGGATTGGAAATTTAGTATAATATATGTTAACAGTATTTGTGCTAAAGGTCAACGTGTAAATGCTTAGAGAAGTATACTATATATTAGTTAATTTTATTTATGTCCGTAGGATCTCAAGTGGTACATTAGTTAAGAATATATAGGTATATATTTTATTTTGTTTAAAGGAAAGTGTACGCTTAGGGTCTGCATATACGTACGTACATACATACATACATAGATGCATACATATATATATATCCTTCAGCTCAAAACAATGTCTGCCAATATATGTGATTTATTATATATATATATATATATATATATATGGGTATTTTGATTTCAAGATGCCTATAGATTTTTATATTATAATATATACAGATATTTCAATTTTTTTATGTAAATAGATTTTGATTTTCATATATATATATGCATTTTAAAATGATATTGACTTATATATATATACACACACACATTTTATTTTAAAATACATGGTTGATTTAAACATTGATTTTGGAAGAATGTAATAGAATAATAATATAATATACTCTTTATTTCAACTATATCAAGAAGATTCTAATTTATTTCATCAACTCCTGATCTATCAGCTTTGTCCGTCGAATCTGTGTTCAGCTTACATCGCTTTGAGATTTGTTGTTGGATCTGTCGATGGTCTAGATCGGGATTCAAATCGTAGCTTGTCGTATTATCTAACCTCTCTAGCCTTGAAAGGTAAGCAGTCACTCAGATTAACGTTCTTATATTTATTAAATTTGATTTCAATTGAAACGACAATTGAAATATGCTGCTTTTAGTTATTTACATTGCTATACATTGCCATATATATGTTGTTATCTCTATCTGTTCGCCTGTGACATCTGACACCATTATCTGTTATTTATATTAATGATATATGCCTGTTATATTATTATCATACCTCTTATCACTATGCAAGTTCCCTGTTAGTATAGAATTCACTATGGGTTGAAATGATACATACCCGAACGGTCTGTAGAATAGGAGAGAATTATTATGGGTTGAAATTATTGACCCAAGCGATTTTCATAGAATTGAATTTGGGATTACGGGTTGAAATGATATATACCCGTATATATTTAAATTACGGATTGAAATGATAAATTTCCGTGTCATTTGACCATAGAATAGAAAATTATATACAGACATCGTTGGTCTATATATAAATATTTTGAAAAATAATTTCTAAGGTTTTGGAAAGAAATATATGGTTTTGTATGAATATTGATTTTTGATATTATATAAATATTATTTTATATATAGTTAAATTCTTAAATTTAAGCTATATATAAATTTGTTTAATATAAAATAAGTTTTAAAAATAAAAGTTTGATTATAAGTATTTATTTAAATTATATCTTAATATAGAGTTTTAAAATGATTTTTAATAAATTAAGGTTGAGAAGATGGATTTGAAATTGATTTGAATTTGTATTTAATTAAGAATCATATTTAACAAAAATCAATTTGGAACTTATTGAATTTGAGAATTTAAGGATATGATTTTATAACTTGAGGTTGGTTTAAAGTGAATAATGAATATTTCAAGTTTGAGTTTTATTTAAAGCATATTAGATTTATTAAGTAAATATTTCAAAGCTAAACAATAGTAAATTGAATTTGATATATATATATATATATATATATATATATATATATATGAAATTATCAAATTTAGTTTTGAAAATTTTGAATATTTAAAACTTTAAATATTAAAATTGAAATGGTTTATTTTGTGCTTAAAAATCTTTATTCGAAATCTATATAATTTGAAATGGTTTATTGAGAAACTTAAATAAATTAAAACTGATGGTTTGAGATTTGATTAAATCTGGATCTTGGAATTCGAGTTGATTTGGAATTAATTTGTGAAATTTTAGGATTTTTTTTAATATATATACTAGTTCAATATTTAAATCAGTTAAGTGGGAAGTATTATGATTTCAAAGTATTATCTTTCGAAAGTGTTTTAAATTTCAAGCGTTTAGTTTTGAAAGTGTTATAACTTTGAAAAATGCTATGATTTTGCAAAAGCATATATTTGAAATGGAAATTATATCGTATTTGGTTTTGAAATGAAAATGATATCATATTTATATGGTTTTGAAATGGCAGTGATATTTTGGTTTTGAAGTATAAACTACTTTGAAATGGCCACGGTGTTAAAATAACATTTAGTTGTTAAAAGAGACTAGGATCGAAAGTGGTCATACTCTCTGTCAACTTCAAAAACCACATTAACAACCCTGTACGCAGTGGAGATTTCAGAATGAAGTACAATGGTGGCGACGTCCTATTGAGGTATATACGTGGACCCGACTCCCGTGAGTTGGCATAAGGTGGCTAAAACAGGAGCGATCGACGGGTTAATGAGGTAGCACCTCTGATCGGACACACTTCTTCGAAACCATTCAATTACTTTGTGACTGATTGGGTGCACCATTGATTTTGGGAGTGTGGCTCAAGGTGGGCGGTAGCTGCGGCTATGCGTTACCACAGGTCTGCAAGTGCAACTTGTATATCTACCCTGGCATTGCCTAGTTGTGCCGTGTCACCTGCCCTAGAGCATCTTATACGATTTTGTTTTGTACCATACCCATGGAGTGCCCTCTGACGACGCCCAGTACAGGGGAGATTACGGTATTGTATAGACTATGGGAATATATAAAATGTGTTAAAGCGGAAAATGTAAAGCCTTAACACCATTTTTAAATATATTATACTTTACTTTAGACAATATTATAATAGCATATATTACTACATAATAGATAGTTTAACGGATCTTTAGAGGATGGTTATCCCAAATATCCTTTGAGTTACTTGTATTTCAATTGTTATTTCACTTGAGTTGGATTTATTGATATAAGGATGTTAATCCCGACTTGAGTGTTTTGTGTTTTGCTTTACGCTCGGGTCAGACTGAGTGATTCAGCTTTTGAGACTCATCTTTGGAGTTGGAGCTTCGTTTGGAGATCCATCTGCATCCTTTCAGCTTGGAGTTATTCAGTTGATTCCAGTGATGTATTTTGATCTTGTATTTTACTATTGTATTCAAGACTTCCGTTGTATCTTATTTAACTCTGTTATATATATAATAGCTTCATGAACTACTATTCTTTTATTTTCGCTGCATTATTATTATATTACTCTGTGTCTGTGATTCTATGATTATTTTATTTACTGCACATGCTGAGTTTTTCCAAATATAAATTAACAATCTGGTACTTTGAGCAATTCAAATCTAACATATGTGGATGCGAATGGTTGAAAATATCGGGATGTTACATTTGGTATCAGAGCTTTGGTTTTAGGCAAAGATCAACATATAGGGTAAATTTAATTACAGAATCACTTTCGTTCGAGCTTGAATCCCTTACTCTTTGACTCGATTTCTTTGAATTTTTGGAATGTTCCCCTCGGTTCCAAAAATCCATCCTTATTTCTCCCTATTCCTATTCTGGAGTATCTCATAACTCCACTTCAAACAATCTTCATAATAAATCGGCGGTCTCGCCAATCTTCGAATGATTTGTAAAGGGGTGAAACTCCTTTACAATAGGCATTGATTTACTGATGATTTTTATATCCTCGGTTTAAAATGCAATCTATCTCCTGTTATGCCTGAATTCTATCTCTTGCGATCGAATGTCGATTTGCCTTGAAATTCTACATCGATCCTATTCTTGAAGTCACGGTCGACCACGTTAAGGTTGCCCGTGATTTAATAAACTTATCCATCTTTCTATTTTGTGGTTGATTATCTTATCTCCCTTTCGAGTCTATTTCTTCTTCTTAGAAATTCTCTTTGATTTGAGTCCATCAAATTTGGGATTTTCTATCCTTACTTTGAAATTCATTCTTGTATCGTCGAGCGAGGAACTGTATTTGTAAATTAATATTAAAAATGTTATATATATGTATATATTGTGTTATTTGAGTTGTTGATGTTGATTTGGATTTTCGATCGATTCGTCTGATCAGCGATATCTATGGGATTTCCAAAACACTTGAACAGAGCAAACCAACACAAAATTATTTCAAATTTAGTAAATGAAATAAATTTTGTATAATTATATTATATAGGCGAGTATAATTTTCAAAAAAAAAGAAAATTGTTAAATGAATTGGTTATTTTAAAATGATAATATTTGATTTTCATATATTGTTTTGTAAACCATTGATTTACCAACACATAAATAAATGAATTTATAAAATGTGGTTTATAATTTGACTTGGAATCTAAATGAATTTAACTTAAGAATATGAGAATTTAATTTTCGGTGATTTCAAACTTTGATATAAAGTTTAAAGTGTATATTATTCAAAGTATTTTCAAATACAAATTATTTTCAAGAAATTTAAAGGTTTAAATCAGTGCTCTCCTATTTTATTGCTGGGAAATGATTTCGATGATGATGGCCGCATCATCGATATTCGTTTTCGGGTTTTGAAATGGAAAGACCATTCAGTAGCTTTACTACTCTTTTGTTTTAGAAAATGAATTTGATTTGAACTTCTTAAGAATGAATTGATTTATAATATATATTATACATAAAAGTATATGATTACATATTTGATTTGATATATATTATAGATATTTATCTTTAAATTGTTTGAAGGTAATCAGAAACTAAATTCTTAAATTTATATTAAGGGTGATTTTAATTATAAAATAAAGCCGAAATTTTTGAATGAATATTTAAAATTGAAATAATTGAATTAGAAAATTTTTACTTATAAATTACTCAATTGCATTCCAATATAACTTACCTTAATCATTCAGAAGTCGAATATGTAATTGAATAATTTATAATATAAAATGATTTTATAAATAAATTTGAGTGTTTATAATAAATATTATACACTTAATTTAATTATAAAATGTTAATAGAGAAAAATGGAATAATAAATTAATAGAATAATAAATGAGATAGATAAAATAAATTCTGTTTTGAGGGAATTAATAAATTGAAATAAAATTCAACTTAATGAAATATCTTAAATTTGAAATTCAATAATTAATTTAAATTGAATTTTGTTTTGAAAAAACCTTTAGTATCTAACATTAATAAATGTGAAATTAAACAATTTAATGGGAATCTTGAATTTAAAAACCAATTGTTGAATATAAATTTATTTAAATTAAAATTTATATGGTTTGAACTAATTGTTTTATTTTATTTTCAAACTATTTTCTTTCTGGTTGTTTCTATTCTTCTACCTCCTTCCTTTTTGAGGACGAAAAGTTTTGAGTGGGGGAGAGTGTAACGACCCGTAAATTTATAATAATTTTATTTGTTTTATTTCTATAGTGAAATTTTAAATAATAAGATATTGAAATATAAATTTGATATTTGAAACACGTCTATTTAAACATAGCAAATGATAAATTTTCATCTGATAATATTGAAGTTTATTTTCTTGTATAATTCTGTTTCAATTTAAATCAGTTAAAAATTGATGGTAATAAAATATTTTCTAAACCTAAATATTTTTCTATAGAAAATTTGTAAATCATCTTATGAGTAAGACATCATCTTCCGTTTCATCAAATTTGAATTGCTAGTGCTCCATTTATCTTATTTTCGGTAGATTTGCAGCATTTTTGGTACCGATTATCGACTTTTGATAGGATGATCGTACCACCAACATTTGTATACCGTTTTGATCATCTCGTCGTGATGATCCCTGTGGTATATTCAATTCTATGATTTGAAGTCAATGCAGCGAGATCTGTGAAACGATCAACCGTATTGGTACGTTTTAAAGTCTTTTGCTTTCGGGTGCCTTTTTAATTTCCATGGTAAATCCAATAGCAGTAAACTTTTAATATCCCTTGACATTCACGTTCGTGACTGATTATATTCCCACTGTTTGAAAAAAAAAATTCGGTTTCAATATTTATTAGAGGCTCGTCGAGATCTCCTCCACTTTTTCAAAACGACGGCCATCATATATATGTTTTCTTTTATTTTCTTTTCTTCTTTCTCCTGGCCATTTCCTCTTCCTTCATTTTTTTTCTTTTTCTTTTCGGCCGCCATTCAAAACTTTGCCTCTCTTATACCGAAGCTTGCCACGCCTCACGTCCCTTCCCGAGCTCGCCTTCGACCCTCCACCCTCAACCACTTCCATCTTGTCACCCACGCAACTAGTTCCCCGGCCCCCACAACCAAACAGAGCATGCAACGCACCCAACGAGACCTTGCACCATCTCATCTCCGCACCTTTCCTCCTTACTGTCGCCACCAGCTAATGCCGCAGCCCACCCTTCCAGCTCCTCTCATTTCCCATTCACGCATCCTTTTATTTTTTTATTTTTTTCTGCTGAGGTATATATGTGTGGTTATTTATAATAGTATATATGTTATTTAGTTTTGCTTATATATATAGCGGTGTTCAGGTTGTGTATATATACATACATAGATCTAAATATATTTGTACACATAGATATAAGTGTATATATATTTGGAAGGCAGTGCATTTTTTGTTTTGACATTAACTAAATATATCATAAGTGGTATACTATATATATCCATGTTTAGCTATATACCAGTATTTTGAATATTTGTTTTAATATGAATTCTATGTTATTTATGTGTTGTAAATTTATATGTATACTTTTGCAGTATATACAATTACCTTAGTATAAAATATAAGTTTGTTTAAAGTATTTATTTAAGTCATGTAAGTATATATACATCTTGGTACATGTTTTATTTAAATATATACATGGTTTTCAAATTGTTATATATTAATACTAACTAGGTAATACTGTATAGACTGTTTATATATATATATATATATATATATATATATAAAGTCAGTTTTGTTTTGTTGTTTTGTGATGACTTGTTATATTATACATTGCTTGTTTTGTATTTTCCTACTTACTGTTTCAACTACTTTGGGTTTAAACTTTAATATTAATTTTATATGTGTAGAGGTATATATTACGTGCTTAGGTTTTTATATAATTCGTACGTTTATAAACTTGGGTTGACATGCTTAGGGATGAAACATGGTGTTTGTAAAAGTTTTGTACATATACGCAGCTTATATATATGTATATATATTGATATTCAAGGACCGACTTTTAAATAATGAGATATTAGGACTGTGATTTAATTATAATATATGTTAACAGTATTTGTGTTTAAGGTCATCGTGTAAATGCTTAGAGTAGTATACTATATATTAGTTAATTTTATTTATGTCCTTAGTATCTACTGTAGTATATTAGTTAAGAATATATAGGTATATATTTTGTTTTGTTTAAAGGAAGTGTACGCTAAGGGTCTGCATATATATATATATATATATATATATATATATATATATATATATATTTCCTTCAGCTCGAAACATTGTCTACCAATATATGTGATATATATATATATATATATATAGGTATTTTGATTTCAAAATGCCTATAGATTTTTATATTATAATATATACAGGTATTTCAATTTTTTTATATGTAAATAGATTTGATTTATCATATATATGCGTTTAAAATTATATTGACTTTCAAATATATATATATATATACACACACATTTTATTTTGAAATACATGGTTGATTTAAACAATGATTTTGGAAGGATGTAGTAAAATAATAATATAACATGCTCTTTATTTCAACTATGTTAAGCAAATTTTGATTTATTTCATCAACTCCTTATCTATCAACTTTGTCTGTCGAATCTGTGTTCAGCTTACTTCGCTTTGAGATTTGTCGTTGGATCTGTCGATGGTTTAAATCGAGATTCAAATCGTAGCTTGTCGTATTATCTAACCTCTCTAGCCTCGAAAGGTAAACTGTCACTCAGATTAATATTCTTATATTTATTAAATTTGATGGCAATTGAAGCGATAATTGAAATATGCAGCTTTTAGTCATTTACATTGCTATACATTGCTACATATATGCTGTTATCTGTTCACCTATGACATTTGACACCATTACCTGTTATTTATATTGATGATATATGCACGTTATACTATTATCATATCTGTTATCACTATGCAAGTTCCCTGTTAGTATAGAATTCACTATGGGTTGAAATGATATATACCCGAACATCCTGTAGAATATGGGAGAATCGTTATGGGTCGAAATGATAGACCCAAGCGATTTTCATAGAATTGAATTTGGGTTTACAGGTTGAAATGATATATACCCGTATATATTCAAATTACGGATCGAAATGATAAATATCTGTATCACTTGATCATAGGGTAGAAAATTATATATAGACACCGTCGGTCTATATATAAATATTTTGAAAAATAATTTCTATGGTTTTGAAAAGAAATAAATGGTTTTATATGAATATTGATTTTTGATATTATATAAATATTATTTTATATATAGTTAAATTCTTAAATTTAAGCTATATATAAATTTATTTAATATAAAATAAGTTTTTAAAAATAAAAGTTTGATTTTATTAAAATATAATATGGTTAAGTATTTATTTAAATTATATTTTAATATGGAGTTTTAAAATGATTTTTAATAAATTAAGGCTGAGAAGATGGATTTGAAATTGATTTGAAATTGTATTTAATTAAGAATCATATTTAATAAAAATTAATTTGGAACATATTGAATTTGAGAATTTTAAGGATATGATTTTATAACTTGAGGTTGGTTTAAAGTTATTGATGAATATTTCAAGTTTGAGTTTTATTTAAAGGATATTAGAATTATTAAGTAAATATTTCAAAGCTAAATAATAGTAAATTGAATTTGATATATATATATATATATATATATATATATATATATATATCTGTGTGTGTGTGTATATAAAATTATCAAATTTAGTTTTGAAAATTTTGAATATTTAAAGCTTTGAAATATTGAAATTGAAATGGTTTATTTTGTGCTTAAAAATCTGTATTTAGAATCGATATAATTTGAAATGGTTTATTTTGTGCTTAAAAATCTGTATTTAGAATCGATATAATTTGAAATGGTTTATTGAGAAACTTAAATAAATTGAAATGGATGATTTAAGATTTAATTAAATTTGGATCTTAGAATTCGAGTTGATTAAGAATTAATTTGTGAAATTTGAGGAAAACGATTTTAATATATATATACACACACTAGTTCAATATTTAAATCGGTTAAGTGGGAAGTATTATGATTTAAAATTATTATCTTTCGAAAGAGTTTTAAATTTCAATCGTTTAGTTTCGAAAGTGTTATAACTTTGAAAAATGCTTTGATTTTGGAAAAGGATATATTTGAAATGGAAATTATATCGTTTTTGGTTTTTAAATGAAAATGATATCGTATTTATATGGTTTTGAAATGGCAGCGATATTTTGTTTTTGAAGTATAAACTATTTTGAAATGACCACGGTGTTATTATAACGTTTGGTTGTTAAAAGAGACCAGGATCGGAAGTTATCATACTCTCTGCCAACTCTAAAAACCACTTTAACAACCATATACGCGGTGGATATTCCAGAATGAAGTAGGATGGTCGTGACGTCCTATTGAGGTATATACGTAGACCCGACTCCCATGAGTTGGCTTAAGGTGGCTAAAACAAGAGCAATCGACGGGCTAATGAGGTTGCTCCTCTGATCGGAAACACTTTTTCAATACCATTCTATTACTTTGTGATTGATTGGGTGCACTTTTGATTTTAGGAGTGTGGCTCGAGGTGGGAGGTAGCTGTGGCTATGTGTTACCACCGGTCTAGAAGTGCAATTGGTATATCTACCCTATCATTGCCTAGTTGTGCCGTGTCACCTAACCTATCGCGCCTTATATGATTTTGTTTTGTACCATACCTATGGAGTGCCCTCTGATGACGCCCGATACAGGGGAGATTACGGTACTGTAGACTATGGGAATATATAAAATGTGTTAAGGTGGAAAATGTAAAGCCGTAACGCTATTATTAAATATATTATACTTTACTTTAGACATTATTATAATAGCATATATTACTGCATAGTAGATAGTTTAACGGATCCTTAGAGGATGGTTATCCCAAACATCCTTTGAGTTACTTGTATTTCAGTTGTTATTTCACTTGAGTTTGATTTACTGATATAAGAATGTTAATCCTGACTCGAGTGTTTTGTGTTTTGCTTTACGCTCGGGTCAGACTGAGTGGTTCAGCTTTTGAGACTCACCTTTAGAGTTGGAGCTTCGTTTGGAGATCAATCTGCATCCTTTCAGCTTGGAGCTATTCAGTTGATTCTAGTGTTGTATTTTGATCTTGTATTTGACTATTGTATTCGAGACTTCTGTTGTATCTTATTTAACTCTTGTATATATATAGTAGCTTAATGAACTACTATTCTTTTATTTCCACTACATTATTGTTATATTACTCCGTGTTTGTGATTCTATGATTATTTTATTTACTATACATGATGAGTTTTGCCAAATATAAATTAACAATATGGTATTTTTAAGCAATTCAAATCCGGCATATGTGGATGCGAATGGTTAAAAATATTGGAATGTTACAATAAGACCCTAATTTGGTGATATGATATACTTTGGAAAAATAAGTCTCTTTTTAAGTGGAATTGAAATTAAAGTTGAAATAAAAGAGAATATGAAATTTGAAGTAAAACTAGATTTGAAAAGGATGGTTAAAGTAAAATTGAAATTAAAATGAATAGTGAAATTGAAATCGATTTTGAAAATTGAATTTGAAATTAACATTGAAATTTAAGTTAGAATGAAAATTAGATTTGAAATCTAAGTTTTAATTGAGTTTAATTTGAAGTTAGAACATGAAGTGAATTGAAATTGGAATTTAAAACATAATATTAAAATAATAGGAATATAATAATATTATAATATATATAATAATAGTGAAAACTCATTTTAAATACTTTAAAAAGTAAAAACATTGATTTAAAATGATTTGTAATGATTTTATAAGTGATAAAATTCAATTTGAATAGATTACTTCAAATGTTGAAAAATAAGTTAACACTAGGTGCGTCGCGCAATGATAGTTCGCGATTTCACACCAAAAAGTTCAAATGAATGTATAGAATGGAATATAGCTTGGAATTCTTCGAGACAAAAAAATTCCACACTATTATATTCATATCCTTTAAACGAAGAATGAAAATCAAAATTTCATTGAATAGATTTTGAATCAAGTCCAAACCAATTTTCTAGAAAAATCGCGCTAGTGCGGTTAATTGACCATAATGGAAAATCCATTTAAATGAACATTTTAAACTATGGAAAAATATGGAATCAATTTGATATATCAATTTAAATATTTTAGAATATATTTGAATTCAAAAATATTAATTATCAAATGTTTAAAGTTGTTTAAATCAAATAAGCTTATATTGCACTTTTCACAGCACTTTTATGCTGCGAATTCTATAACTTGTTGAATATAAGTTTAAACGTAACGATTTATCCTGGAATCAATTGTGGATGCTTTTAAAAGAAAAATTAAGTATTTTAAAGATAATTTAGAATCTTTATAATCAGTTCCAAAATAAATAACTGAGTATGCGGAATCGACTAGTACATTTGTCCCGCTTGTGAGATCTGGGAAGATAAAACAAGGTTTTTAACAAAGGTTAGGGATGGAGCAACCAGCGCCCTAGACTTACTTGACCTCTATTTCTGTTTTTAGGCGAGGGGTGGAACAGATCGAAAGAAAAGCTTGGATGCCCTAAAAAGGTCGTATTAAGTTTCTAAAATAAAAGAAGATCGGTAATATCCAAAATTTAAGCAATCTCCAAAATGAATGATTTCTATGGTCCTGTTTACTCAAAAAAAATGTTTTCTAAAATTGCTTTAGGGTTTACCATAAACGATATCTTAAATAACATTGTTTTTGACCCACCTAAAAGTTAAGGAATTTGGATCGAGAGTTAAGTGAGGAAAATTGAAATATTATCTTAAGCAAAAGAATGAATTACTTAGAATTATTTTAAGACAAAAGAAAGAAATTTCGAAATCATTCGGAAAGAATTTAAGTGAAAAGAGACTCAATGATCCATTATACTCATATTCACATTTTATGGATGATTGGCTTCGAAGGAACCGGGGTCAGATTTAGGTGATTCCTATCCGAAAACCGCTTCGAACCGATGTATACGTTCGAATGTGAAGACATGTTGAAGATGATGATTATTGAAGACTGTGGATCTTCATTGCAAGAGGACTGCTTGTTGACATGCTCTGGGTAGCTCCCATTATAGAGTTATTTATAGCAGTGGTCTCCTCGTTGTGGAAATTTTTTGGATTGCTAGTGCTACTCGCTACTAGTAGAAGTAGGAGAGTGCCTTCGGTTTATCCTGTTCCTGGATAACTTGTATGGACGTTTATCTGACTTTATATTTCTAAAGATTACATACATTGGTTTTTACAAACATACATCTGTCGTGGCGGAGAAGGAAACTTCTCTTAGCTTAACACCCTCCTTGATACATACGAGCTTAAGGGTTGTATTTTTGTGGAAGGCAATTAGTAGTCAATGGAAATGGAAATGTGGCATCAGAGATGTGATATGTGCTATGTGAAAAGGTAATCGTTGCCTCAAGCCTCATCAACCGAAAATAACCAAAACAGAATTAGAAGCGACAAGGCTAAATGGGTCATTTCCAATTAGGGTATGATCATTCCCTTCTAGATATATTTCTTCCCGCTATGACCTTGGGATGTAAATTAATGTGGTTTGTTTGCTCGGGCACCTGGTTTAAAAGTCGGTAACGACCGAGGGATGATATATTCAGTACTATCTAGTTACAGAGATAGGTCGGTCTTATGTTGGTTGAGAATCCTTTGTGATGGTCCTCGGTACATTCCTCTAGAGATGTACTACTGAAAGGTAGTCCCTTTACCTGTCATGTATGGAAATCCATTCTCCGACAAGAACCTACGGTTTTGTTTGTAGAGCCTAGTATGTTGGAATATAATAATGGTAACAATTTCAGCTAAGATTAATAAATTTATTTACAAATGTTTTCAAAGAGATGTCATTATAAATAATAAAAAATATTTTGATATAAACGTGTTTTAGTTATCCTAAGATAAAACCCGTTCGTGTTTATGTGTAGGCGTGGTTTTATGAGACACTCTTTCTTTTCAAAAGATTTTATTCAAAGGCTGATATATGACACTGTCATTTATTATTGAGTTTTTCTCACGTTGGTTTATCAAGCCTGATCCGGGTATCTTCAATACTCGAGTTAGATCTGAATAGTTTCAAGCTTAGTCGAAGACGGTTGGAATTTTCAAAGGAGAGCTGGAGGTATTCATCTATGTATGACATATTCTATTATCCGCTGCTTCCTGTTTGTTTTTCTTTGATGTTTGTCCGCAATTGTAAGGATAGATGTTTATAACAATCTAAGCTGAATTTAGGTTAGACTCGGATATATGTGTTTAAAAGTATTCCACTGTAAAGATATTGTCATTATTATATGTTATTCCATTCATATGAGATTCTGTTCATTCTATTTTTCTTTATTACCCTTCATGTTCCGTCTTTTCATTTAATTTGGGTTGGATATGTGTAGTTTATTGTCGGTTCAAAGGGTATGAGAAAACGGTTCATGACATTTGGTATCAGAGCTTTTGGCTGAGCGAACTCCGATGCCTGATAGGGGTAAGTCTCATCAGAGATAGGATTAGTCATATCCTATGATGAATAACTCATTATAGATGGGGTTAGTAACCCCCTAAAATAAGTTATGAGAGTATTTTATATATGAGCGCATATCTGTTAATTTTACAAAAATGGTTTGGTTTTAAAAAAGTTGGTAAATGAAATAATTTTACCTTGGGTTTATATTTTAAATATTAAAAGGGATATTATTATTTTCGGGTTAGAAATAAAGGATTGTTTGTAATTTAGCTTAGTAAAACCAAAATATGAATATCTTATGATTAGAATTGCACGATTTGACTATAAGATATTCTATATAGAATCAATTAGTTGAAAGTTAGAGTTTAAAATTTTAATCATACGACTAGACATTTGATTATTAAGAAATAGCGATTTAATGATCATCAAAATTGATGGATTTAAATGCTAGGTACAGATATCTTGTGAAGTAAAATTCACGATTTAACTATAAGATATTTGATGATAATATTGAAGCTAGAAGTTGTAATTAGAGAATGTTATAAAAGAAATGAACAATTAGAAAAAAATCTTATCAACATGATAGAAAATATAAGCCGAAATTGAGATTTTGAGTAATTACAATATGAAAGTGTAAGTTCTATAACTTATAAAGAAGATAAGATAATTTAAAATTTAGACTATTTGATTAGGTTAAAACCAAAGTGAAATTCAAGAATAAGAGATACAAGAAATATTATCCTAATATAAACCTTTGAATTAGTGCTAAATTTAGGGTAATATTTGTAATTCAAAATGAAGTAAAATTAAGTGGATAGGTTAGAAAAAAATGGGAAGTTTTGAATAATTTTTTTAGTAGGTTAATAGTTTGATGAAAATGTTAAATAACAAATACCATGTGAATTAGGTTTCACAATTTGACTGTAAGGTATTTGAAGAATTTAAAGTTAAGAAATTTGATGTAGAAAATGGATAAGGTAAATAATTAAGAGTTTAGATAAATAAAATGAAGGATTAATTTTTATAACTTATTAATTTGAGATAATTGTAGAATTCCATATTAGTTAAGCACCCTAATTATAGTAATAACAAATTTAAGTTTGGGGATACGTATATATACTCTTAGGAAGTAAAGGTATATCATAGAAGTTTAATTCATATTTGTAAGCTTAAGTAATAATGTATTTAGTAAAAAGTAAATGGTTGTGAAGTAAACTTAGATTAATAGAAATTTTGAAGAAATGTGTTAGGCAAAAAAATGAATGTGAATAAATACATAAGTTATACATGATCGTTTTCGGCACATAAATTTTTGATCTAAGATTTAAGTACAGAACTTTGAGGTGTTTAACCAATCTGATAAAGGATTTATCACTCGTTTCTTGACGGCGAACATTGATGAGGGTTTGTGATTACATACTCTAGTTTTTTATGATAGTTGAGAGCTATGCAAGAAATGTAAGGGTTTGTGATCAAGAAGTCCGATCAAAGCCCGAACTGGAAAATCAGGGGTTCGATACTAGTTCAGAAGTAAAGTTGTGTATTCAAATAATAGATCGAATCAAATATCACATATAGTATGATTTCTTGGGTCTGTCTACATAGTAATTTGATAGTTATCTTAAATAGTAGGCATCAAGATATGGGGGTTAGACTTATGTTTTGGTATGTGTGTGTGTGTGTATAGACCTCAGGTGTAGGACATGCTCATGTCAGGGAATGTGCTATGTGGATGTATTCATTTATGTTGATATAGTATCAGTTTGGTTCTTTTTGGATGTATAGTCTTGTTTGGTTGTTGATATATTATCTTAAGTGTGTAGTATGCACTAGGATGGGTAGGATAGAAGTCTGACATGATGTACATATATACCCTTAAGTACGTGATAAATACTCAGGTTGGTATGATGAATCTCTTTTCCTGGTATGTATGTCTGGTGTTAATTGTTCACTATTGTTGTAGTATAAATCTTCTTTTTTATATATGCATCTTTCTATCATTAGTATAAATAAGCCAAAATGTTGAAGATACGAGTATGAGATAGATTCCTTTATCTAACTTTTAATTCGAGGACGAAATGCTTTTGAGTAGAGGAGAATGTAACGACTCGTAATTTCTCTACTTCAAAAATAAGAGATTTTGTTTATTTTAAAATTTAAAAGAATTTAAAACTTAAATAAATACATTACATATAATAAATAATAATACACAAATTATTTATCCTTATAGTTAATAATTAAAAAGTATAAATTTGAATTTTAGAACAAATCAGCAAAACTTAAGTTTTGCTAAAAATAAATAAATGCTTAAATAAGTAGGTTTAAATATTTATTTAAAAAGTTAAATCTTATTAAAAGCATTTAATAAAGATAATAAAGTGTATTAAAAGATTTAAAAGTATGTTAATAAACGTTTTACAAAAATAACCAAAATTTGTTATATTTTGTCAGTTTACATACATTGTGAATTTAGAGATTTTGATATTATTTTAATATGATTTTATAATATAAATAAACATGTTTTAATTCATTTAAAAGAGATAAAAAGTTCATTTTTAAGTTTGGTTTACTTCAATATATAGCTTAAAAAAAGTCAAATTTTGACTATAAACTATGTCAACAAAAACACCGTTTTCAAACAAAACAAGTTATCGTCAAATTGTTACAACATGATATGTTTTCTAACACATATATACACTTAACAAACTATGTTACATATTACACTTAACATATAAAAAAAATTTACTTTGAAAAGTCAAAGTTTACAAATAATTCAAAAAGTAACATTATTTGACAATTTATAATTAAAATTAAATTACTAGACATAATCATTATACAAAGGACTTTATCTCTCTTTTCTCATTAACGCACAAGTCTTATCCATGTATGGAAAAGGAGCAAATATTATTTTTAACATTTTAAAGTATAAGAAAAAGAGGCAAACGTCATTTCTTAAGTACAAATCACATCTTAACATCCTTTCCACCATAAATACACTTCTTATCATGTCAAGCAAAAGTAAAAAAGTAAGGCAAGGGTATTTTGGACATTAGCCACTCAAAGTCCACTTATAAGTACAAGCCTAAACCCCTTCTTTCTTCCCTACTTTTTTATTCTATAAAATTCTAAACTACATTCTCTTCCCCTTCCATTACTTCCTCCTTCTTCCCCCATTTCCACATATTCCTACCACTCTATTCTCTTCCACCATCCCCACCAAGCTCCACCACCACCTAAACCCACATCCACCTCAGCCAAACACACCTCCTCCCACCTCCATTCGGTAACACCCTCCAAAATAACTATGACAAAAGCCATCTCTATCAAGGCCGAGCCTCCCTACCCACTTTACCCACCTCCATAATCACCTACCTCCCTCAAAACCATGCACCCAAGCCTTACACGCCATACCCAAGCCCCAAGACCACCTACCCACCTCCTACCACCCGTACCCCCTTCACACACCCACATACCCTCCTCCATAATTGCACCCAAAGCCACACACCCTCCATTCAACCCCACGACCGCACAAAGTAAAAAATGAAGAGAAAGAAAGAAAAGAAAGGAAAGAAAGAAAAGAGAGCAACATGGGTTAGTTCGTTAGCCGTAAGCACGCCAATTTGCCTAAAGATTGACGGAGTGGAAACGAAGGTGAGAAAATTCTCACCGCTTTTAAAAGATCGTATTTTGATTTTGTTATAATAATCATCTTATCATATGCAAGTATGCATCCCTGTAAAATGTTGTTATGGATGTTTGGATATGTTTGTGTTATGTTTGAATAGGTGCAAGTGTTTATGGTTGTGATTATTTATCATATTAGTCTGTGTATGGATCATAATTATGTTAGTGATAAATGTTAAACATGGTTATGCTCATTTTGATTAAGTATTTCCTTTGTTAAATAAGACCCTAATTTGGTGATATGATATACTTTGGAAAAATAAATCTCTTTTTAAGTGGAAATGAAATTAAAGTAGAAATAAAAGAGAATTTGAAATTTGAAGTAAAACTGGATTTGAAAATGATAGTTAAAGTGAAATTGAAATTAACATGAATAGTGAAATTGAAATCGATTTTGAAATTTGAATTTGAAATCAAGGTTGAAATTTAAGTTAGAATAGAAATTAGATTTGAAATCTAAGTTTTAATTGAGTTTGCTTTGAAGTTAGAACTGGAATTCAATTGAAATTGGAGTTTAAAATTTAATATTAAAATAATAGAAATATAATAATAATAGTGAAAATTCCTTTTAAATATATAAAAATTGAAAATATTAATTTAAAATAATTTGTAATGATTTTATAAGTGATAAATTTCAATTTGAATAGATTATTTCAAATGTTGAAAAAAAGTTAAAACTAGATGCGTCGCACAACGATATTTCCCGATTTTGCGCTTCAAATGAATGTATAGAATGGAATATAGCTCGGAATTCTTCGAGATAATAAAATTCTAGATTATGATATCCATATATTTTGAACAAAGAAAGAAAATCAAAATTTCATTGAATAGATTTTGAATTAAGTCCAAATCAATTTTCTAGAAAAATCACGCTAGTGCAGTTGAGTGACCATAACAGAAAATCTATTTAAGTAAATGCTTTAAATTATGGAAAAATATGGAATAAATTTGATAAATCCATTTAAATATTTTAGAAGAGATTTGAACTGGAAAATATGAATTATCAAAATTAATCATTTCAAAGATAATTTTCCTGGAATCAATATTGGATGTTTTTAAAAGGAAAATTAAGCATTTGAAAGATAATTTGGAATCTTAATAATCAATTCCAAAATGAATAACTGAGTATGCGGAAACGACTAGTACATTTGTCCCGTTTGTGAGATCTAAGAGGATAAAACAAGGTGTTTAACTAAGGTTAGGGATGGAGCAGCCAGTGCCTAGAACTTACATGGCCTCTGTTTTCTTTTTTTAGGCGAGGGTTGGAACAGTTCAAAAGGAATGCCTTGATGCTCTAAAAAGATCGTATTAAGTATCCAAAATAAAAGAAGATTGGTATTATCCAAAATTTAAGCAATCTCCGAAATGATTGATTTCTATGATCCTATTTACTCAAAAAAATGTTTGCTAAGATTGATTTAGGGTTTACCATAAACAATGTCTTAAATAACATTGTTTTTGACCAACCTAAAAGTTAAGGAATTTGGATCGAGAGTTAAGTGAGGAAAATTGAAATATTATCCAAAGAAAAAGAATGAATTACTTAGAATTATTCTAAGACAAAAGAAAGAGATTACAAAATCATTCGAAACGAATTTAAGTGAAAAGAGACTTAATGATCCTTGATACTCATATTCACATTTTATCGATGATTGGCTTCGAAGAAACCGAGGTCGGATTTGGGTGATTCTTATTCGAAAACCACTTTGAACCAATGTATACGTTCGAATGTGAAGACATGATGAGGATGATGATTATTGAAGATGTTATCTTCATAGCGTGAGGACTGCTTGTAGACATGCTTTGGGTAGCTCCCATTATAGAGTTATTTATAGCAGTGGTCTCCTCATTGTGGAGCTTTTTTGGATTGCAAGGACTACACGCTACTAGTGGTAGTAGGAGTGTGCCTTCGATTTGTCCTGTTCCTGTACAACTTGTATGGACGTTTATCTGACGTTGCATTTCTAAAGCTTACATATATTGGTTTTTACAAACGTACATCTGTCGTGGCGGAGAAGGCAACTTCTCTTAGCTTAACACCCTCCTTGAGACATACGAGTTTAAGGGTTGTATTTTTGTGAAAGGCAATCAGTAGTCAATGGAAATGGCAATGTGGCATTCAGAGATGTGATATGTGCTATGTGAAAAGGTAATCGTTGCCTCAAGCCTCATCAATTGGTAAGGACCGAAACAAAGTTAGATGTGACAAGACTATGTGGGTCATTTTCAGTTAAGGTATAATCATCCCCTTCTAGATGTATCTCTTCCCGTTATGACGTTTGGGATGTAAAATAATGTTTTTTGTTTGCTCGGTCGCCCGATTTAAAAGTTTGTAACGACCGGGGGTTGATATATTCGGTACTATCTAGTTATAGAGATAGGTCGGTCTTGTGTTGGTACAGGATCCTTTGTGATGGTCCTTGGTTCATTCCTCTAGAGATATACTACCGAAAGGTAGTCCCTTTACCTGGTCATTTGTATGGAAATCCATTCCCCAATAAGAACCCACGATTTTGTTTGTAGAGCCTAGTATGCGAAAATTTAATAAGTAACAATTTTGACTAAGATAATAAGTTTGTTTGCAAATGTTTTTAAAGAGATGTCATTAGAAATAATATCAAATGTTTTGATATAAAAGTGTTTTAGTTATCATTAGGTAAATACACGTCTGTGTTTATGTATGGGTTCGGTCTTATGAGATACTCTTTCTTTTCAAAGAATTTTATTCAAAGGCTCATATATGACACTGTCGTTTATTACTGAGTTTTTCTCACGTTGGTTTATCAAGCCTAATCCGAGTATTTTCAATACTCGGGTAAGATCCGAGCAAGTTCTGGTTTACTCGAAGACGGTTGGAATTTCTAGAGGAGAGCTGGAGATATTCATCTGAGTATGACATTTTCTATTATCCGCTACTATTTGTTTGTTTTCATTTGATGTTTGTTAGCAATTGTAAGGTCCAATGTTTATAATTATACAAGCCGAATTTAGGTTAGACTCTGATATATGTATTTAAAAGTTTTCCATTTAAAGATATTTTTCAATATTATATGTTATTCCATTCGTTTGAGATTCTGTTCTTTCTATTTTTCTTCTTACCCTTCATGCTCCGTCTTTTCGTGCAATTTGGGTTGGACATATGTGGTTTATTGTCAATTCAAAGGGTATGGGAAAATGGTTCATGACATTCACCAATACAGGTTTCGTCCTATTTGACTTTACGGGAATGAAATGTGCACTATTAGTCAGTCTATCTACTATGACTCATATACTTTCATTTCCTCTACTAGACCTTGGCAACCCATCAATAAAATCCATAGAGATGGAATCCCATTTCCACAACGGAACTTCTAACGGTTGAAATAATCCACTAGGCTTCTAGTGTTCAGCCTTTGCTTGTTGGCAATTCAAGCACAGCTTAACACACAAACCAATGTCCTGTTTCATACCTTTCCAGAAGAAACTTCTCTTCATCTCCTGCTACATCTTCGTTCCTCCAGGATTGATAGTGAATTTCGAACATTGGCACTCATCCAAAACTTCGTTCCTCATGTCTCCTACATTCCGAACACACAACCTTCCTTTCTTCCCCAACCATCGATTTTGGTCAAGACTGAAATCCTTTAGGTCATCGCCCTCCGTTCCTTCCCTTAACCTTTTGATTTGTTCTTCCAAAACTAGATCCTCCTCCTGTTTAGAAGCTATCTTCTCAATCAAGACTGGTGGAACTTCTAAACATAGCACTTCCTGCACTTGAACCTACCTCGAATCTAAACTGCATACTACAATCTGATAATGCTTCCAAATCTTTCCACTCAACATTCATAGCCAATACCGCATTTTGATGTTTCCGGCTGAGTGCATCCTCCACCTTGTTTCCTTTTCTAGATATGTACTCAATTCCGAAATCACAAGTAGCGACAAACTTCAACCATCTCTGCTGTCTCATGTTCAGCTCCTTCTGAAAGAACAAGTACTTCAATAACTTATGATCAGTACAAAGCACAAATCGATTTCCCAAAAGATAATGCCTCCACACCTTCAAAGAAAATATAACGGCAGCTAACTCCAAATCATGTGTAGGATACCCACCTTCATGTAGTCTGAGCTATCTAGAAGCATAAGCAATCACTTTACCTCTTTGCATCAACACAGCTCCCAATCCAGTTCCACATGCATCAGTATAAACAACTAAAACTTAATTCCCCTCTGGAACCATTAACAGCGGTGCATGGGTCTATAAGTGTTTCATGTTTTAAAATGCTTCCTCACACTTATCAGTCCATACGAAATTCACATCCTTTCGCATAAGCTTAGTCATCAGTGCAGCTATGCACGAAAAATCATTTATAAACCTTCAATAATACCCAGCCAAACCAAGAAATCTCTTAATCTCGGTCACTGTCCCGGGTCTCTTTCAATTATTCACTACCTTAATCTTAATCAGATCTGCAGACAACCCTTTCGCTGAGACGAGATGACCAAGGAACTTCACTTTCTTCTTCCAAAAAAATAGTACTTCAAAAACTTAGACTTCATCTGATGCTCCCTCAACGTTTCGAGCACAACTCTAAGATGAACTTCATGCTCCTTCTCATCCTTTGAGTATATCAAAATGTCAAATATGAAAACCAACAAAAACCTATCCAAGTGCTCTCGGAAAATTCTATTCATCAGATCCACAAGGAATGTCGGCGCATTAGTTAGACCGAATGGCATAACTAATCATTCGTACGATCCATATCTTGTCCTAAATACCATCAAAAGAATGCTATCCTCTACCACTCTAAGCTTATGAAATCCCGTCGCCAAATCTAGCAGCGAGAATATCTTGGCTTCACTTAACTGATCGAACAAATCGTCAATTCTCGGCATTGGATATCGGTTCATTATCGTATTTTCCTTCAACTTACGATTTTCGATACATAGCCTCAACGATCCGTCCAGCTTCTTAGCAAACACTGCGACAGCCCCCATGGCAAACTACTTGGTCGGACAAAACTATTGCCTCTAGATCCACTAACTACACCTTCAACTCTCTCATCTCAGTGGGTGTTATCCTGCTCGGCGGTCTACTCACCGAAACTCTATGGCTCATTTCGGTGGCAGTCCGACTACCGGCTCAAATACATCAGTAAACTCTCTAACTATAAAGACTCGATGCAACTCATCCTCCAACTCTCTAATACCCAATAAAGCATTCATTTCACAACTAGGGTTCTCTAGGGTATAAACTGTCTAATCACTACAATCCGGGTGACTAATCAACATTTTCCTATCATGGAAAAGTATCCTAGCTTCATATCTACTTAGCCAATCCATCTCGGATAATCCCAAATCCCACAAAGTCAAACATATGCAAACAACAATCAAAAGTATGGCCTAGAAAATTAAATTCTAAATGGCCACACCTCATTCCAAGCGTTGCATACCCTCCTATCGAATTTGCAACCCTTAAGGAAGTAACTAAGTATGAGGGATCCAGTATCAAATAGAATGCTAACAGACATACCGTGACACTGCTGCGAGCCTCCCAGAACGGTATTCTCTTTTTCCTACACAACTAGCATTGGAATTGCAGGCTCCAGTGAATACATCTTTCCCTTTCCATCTCTAGCAGGCTCAGGGCATTTGTTCTTATAATGGCCGATCTGATCACAATTAAAACATCTGACATTCTGCTTTCCAATAGCTTCTTTCCCTTTTCCATTTCTGGTACGACACTCATTAGCATAGTGTCCCTTCTTATCGCATTTGTAGCAAACCACTTCAACCTTTCCTTTCTTCTATGCTCCTCCCTTATAAGCTTTCTTTTTCTGGAAAAACATCCTTTTTTAGCCCTGTCCCATCTGGGCCTCCTTCATCTTCTTCCTCAAGCAAGCCAATGCCTCTTCTTGTCTTAATGCCATTTCAGCCACTACATCACCGGGATATCTCAAATGTGGTAAAGTGGCACTTATCAACTCTGGCCTCAAGCCCCTTATAAACTTTCCATTCCTCCTAATCAAGTTATCTACCAAAGAATACCCATATCGGGCCAATTCCTCAAACTTCCTCGCATACTCTAAGACGTACATATCTCCTTGTTCCAACTCTACAAACTTCCTCGCCAATGTTGACTGCGCCACTACAGACATAAATCTTTCTGAAATCCTTCTTCTAAACTCCTCCCAAGTTATGGTTTCCTCATCAATTTCATCAGTAATAGTATTCCACTAGAATAGAGCTGCTCCCTAAAGCTACCTTGATGCCAATCTCCTCTTCTAAGCATCATTCAATCCAAAGTCAGCAAAAATTCGCTCGCAATGCAGTAGCCAATTTTCCATCTTAGTCGCATCTTTAGTCCCAATAAACGGCTTCCCTCCAAGCCTGATGTAAACCGTACTCAAGTTAGCATACTGATTGACCATCAGAACTTCCTGAACTCCACCTCCAGTAGCATTACCTCTGACAACTCCGGTTGCCATTCCATCTTGCATCATGTTTACAAAGAAATGATACATTGCTTCCATGTCCATCTGGGGGACTCTTGCACCAATAGTTTCAGCTTGAGCTTGACTGGGTCATCTTCTAATGTCTGGTCGGGCATTTCCATTATTGGTGGTGCTATCTTCTCCAAGATTTACTCTGCCCCTTCTTCCTTCCATATATGTATTCAAACCTTGTGCGATACGGATGAATAGCCTAACTAAGATAGGAGTCTAGAGAGATGACATATACTTTTATATATATGTATGTATGTATATAACAAATACAAGTATTTTACTATAGGGTTATCCCATACCACGATCTTAACTCTAATTTCTAAGGATATGTTTTGAAAAATCATTTTTAATTAAAGTATTTCATAAACCGTGCTTTGATACCAAGCTATAACATCCCTCATCTAGAGGCCCAAAACTAAGTGCTACAGATTCTATAGTCATCTATAGTATTAGCTTCCGGCGACTAAATATGGCTATGTTAATGGTATCAATAATATTAGAAGCACTTGAATATGAAACAAAACATAGATTTCAAAAACAACTTTTACTTCATTGCATTTCAAAACCAATCATTTCACATTCACAACACATAATCCCAAATCGTTCCTAGGCACATATCAAATATAATTGTTACAAAATATGTCAAGCAATATATGAAGATACCCCCTGGTCGATCAGAGTCATTTGGTCATAATAGGCCTAATAAAAAACAACACAACGAAAAATCCATCAAAACACAACAAGAACTGCAACTCCTAAATAGATATATGTTTGCCTCCTGCATGCCTCCGGTGGCTTATTCGTCATCCTACTAAAACCTAAAAAAGACCTTTATCCCTCAGCCTAATTAAATTAATTTTGAGCACCCGATAGTTTAAGGGGAAAACATAAACTTCGAGTTAAACATAAAGCCTAGTGTGAATATTATTACACATCCCGGAATAATTATGTTAAGTGAGACCACGTCGCTTAGCGGAACGGGATTCTCCTCACCAACATCCTTTTAAAATATATCTTTGCAAAATATTTCATAAAACCATATACTATGCTCCTTCATCCACAATGATTAAATACTGTAAAGCAATCATTATGTAAGCATACATAAATATCAAGAAACAATGAACTATCTGTTTAAACACATAAGTTTTGTTTGGATAAGTTTTAACCTTTGGCTGACTCAAGCCTACCAGACAGTACAATCTAAATTAACCTAACACCTGTTAGATATTTTTCTTCTTGATTATCTATCCCTAACTATCTGTTAAACATTTTCCCTATGGACGGTCTGTCCTTAACAAACTGTTAAATACTTCACTTCTGGACGGTCTGTCCCTAACTTAACCATCTCCTAGGTCATCCCGATCCTTATGGTTTTTCGGGCTCACCAATAACCTATCTGTCAAACATATATTCCTTTCGATGTGTAATCATAATTTTAGTCTACCTGTGACAATGCCCTACACACTGGAATTTTAGACAAATAGTTAGCTGGGGCTGTTAGCTAATATATAGGGCGCGACCGCATACTAGTCCCATCTGGTATTCTAATATTTGGGTCATTTTCATTTAAGGATCCCCTCCTATAATTTTCCTTGAAAATGATTTAAAACTGTTAAATCAAACATAAATAAGGAAAAGCGTATAATCTTTATACTCTACTCAAAATCATATCACCGTTCATTCATATATATATATATATATATATATATATATATATATATATATATATATATATTTTCTTTACTCAAAATTTAGTTGATGAAAACATTTAACCATTTGAAATAACCTCTTTTTAAACTTTTGAAAACCTCTCTTTCGAAATAAAACATTAAATCTTTCGAAACTTTTCTCCAAACCATTCGAAACTATTCTCCAAACCTTTCATAACCATTGAAAAGCAAACCTTCTGAAAGCTAGATATCCTTCTATAAAACCACTTTAAAACATTGCTTTAGAAAGACCTTGGAAAACATTCCATTTAAACCTATCGAATCCATTGAATTAAACCTTTCGAAATCATTCAGCTAAAACTTTTTGAAACCATTCCATAAACCTTTCGAAACCATTAAACTACCTTTCGAAATCATTCAACTAAAACCTTTCAAAGTCATTCACTAAAACCTTTCGAAATGTTAAACTTAAACCTTTTGAAGTCAATCATCAAACCTTTCAAAATCATTCAACTAAAACCTTCGAAGTCATTCACTAATACCTTTCTAGATTATTGAACTAAACATTTCGAAGACTTGCTGGTTTCAATTTAAAACAACCTTCTTTTAAAATCTTTCAATGTCATTGGAAGCAACCTTTCGTCTAAGTCGAAAGCTTTGCTTCAAAAGCTTGGTTATACTTCAATTAGAAACAAGGGTAAATCACCTAAGTCGAAAGCTTCCTTCCAAAAGCATAGAGAAACGGTTAGTTTTTAAAATAGGTAAAACTTTCGGCTTTGTCGAAAGGTTCAAAACAAAACATTTATAAAGCGGCAGTAACCTCTTGATTGTGTTGAAGGATTTAAACCTTTCCTTTAAATTTTTTGACCTGGTCGAAAACAACCAAGTTGAAAGCTCTTATTCGAAAGCAAAGCAGGTGAAAGCTTTTGGTTTATAAAACAAACATTCCCCAACTCTTTGGCCATTAACCTTTCAACTTAGAACCCTTTGACTTTGTCCAATTCATTATGTACCAAGTAGCTTGATACCATATGCATTGGTTTGACCTTGTCGAAAACTTAGGTTATTTATTGACCTTCTCATATCCTAACACATTAACTAAGGTTATTTCATTTTAATCAACACACTAACATGGCACGACTACCCTTTGTTAATCAAATCTCAACGTTTTAGTCTTTACATTATTTATTTAATTTATCCAATTAATCAATCTAAATAATGTTATAAAAATATGGGATGTTACAATTGGTTATCCTTTCATAATTGTCCAAAATAGGAAGTTCATAAGATAGATTGTATAAGAAGGAATTTCTTTTGTTATAGTGTTAGAGAAGGTAGTTCGTTTAATCTCTTGGAATCAAGTTTGCAAGTCTATTGATCAAGGAGGATTGGGAGTCTTAAATATGGCTGAAATGAATAATGCTCTGTTATGTAGATAGATTTGAGTATTAATTAATGATAAAGATGTATTGTGGAAGAAATGAGCGTTGAAGTTGTTTTTTAATAAAAAAATTCAATGGAAGAAGGAGATTATGGGTCGCTCAATGTTTTCAGAAATATTTGGATCCATTCTCCTTTTTCAAATTTTATAAATAATGTGAATTGAAAAGTGGGAGAAATATTATGTTTGGGCATGATTGTTAGGTTCTACCTATACCTTTAGTGACTGATTTTGTAGATATATATACTTGTCTTATAATAAGTACTATTTGGTGAATGAGATCTTTATAAGCAATATTTATGGTTTTAAGTGGGACTTAGCTTTTTCTAGAACATTAGAAGTGAGAGTTTTGTTCCAGTTTTTGCAGTTGATGAATATTATTGATGGATCAGCGCTTGATGAAGTGGTTGAAGATAAGTTTGTTTGGGCCAAAGGTGAAAAGCTTCACTATCAAATCAATGTACAATTTATTCAATTTTTTGAAAGGATATTGGTTGGTTTTAGATCTCTTTGGATGGTTGGTGTTCTGTTGAAGGTGAAGTATCATATATGGATATTGATTCATGATAAACTCTGTATTATTTCTTTCTTGAGAAGAAAACATATGGTGATTCAAAGAAAATGTTATTTCTGCAACTGTGATGATGAGGACTACAAATATCTATTTACTATGTGTTATTTCAACTTCTACCTTTTGGCAAAATGCTTAGTTCATTTCAATATTGATGTGGAGTAGGGAGAATTTTTGGCTGGTCAATTTGATTACTGCAATGGAATATTTTCATTGAGAGATAAAGAGAAGAGAAACTAATTTCAACTCTTAAACTATGCTTATTGTTGGGTATTATGGAGTGAAAGGAATATGAGATGCTTTCTAAATTAGTATAGGAGTTAAAATGCCATTTTTTCTCTATTTTGAGATTTGTGTGTGTGTGTGTGTGTATGAGCAGGTGTGAAGAAATGGAGTTATATCGATTTATTAGACGGTGTTGCAGTTAGAGTCAAATGTCGAAAGGGGGCTGGTGCTAGTACACTACGCCATAGATGACCTTCTGCAACATTTTTGCAAGGTGTTTCTAGCTAAAATGTTGCGACAGCTATAAAATTTTGGCCCTACTGCAACGTTGTATTTTTGGTGTTACCTTAGCCATAAAAATGTGTTGCTCTAGCTAAACAAGTGTAACACGATGCAACATTTTTATATAGTGTTGCCATAGATATATTTTAATTAAAAAAATTAAAAAAAAAATTACACCTCAGCGATCCACACCACCATTTAAAACAAAATCTCAACCGTCGATTTACACCATCGATCCACACCTTACCAATTTCCATTTCCCGCTTTACTTTTCTTTCTCATTCCTCTCTGTGTGAAAATTAGGGCACGCGATTTTTCTTTCTCGTTCCTCTCTGCGAAAACTAGGGCACGCGATTCCAGTTGCTTTGATGCTCTGATTGATCGAATCTAGTGTAAGAAACGTTCCTGGTAGCTTGCTCCTTCGTTCTCCTTGATTGATTGCTCGAATTGCTTTGACTTCGTCGTCGGGTGCGATGTGATATTATTTGGTATGTTTTCTGCCTTCTGGTTTACTTGATTATTCTCAATTTTGGTTACACTCGCACGCTTTTGCCGATGATGAATTGGGATTTATTTATAGGCTTTATTTCCTATAATCTCGAGTTTAATCTTTCTGTTGGACTTTGAGAAATCTGGTATGTTGGATTGCGATGATGTATTGGTATGTTGGATTTTGGTCCACTGGCTTGATTTTGCTTTGCCGATGATGAATTGCGATGTGATATTATTTGGTATGTTGGATTTTGGTTCACTAGCTTGTTTTTTATTTCTGATCTGAGCTTGTTAGCTCCTTTCTGCTGCATTTGTTAAACCAGAACTTGAACCTTTGTTAAACTTGTTCACATACCTTTGTACCTTGCTGCATTTGTTAAACCAGAACTTGAAGTATTTCTATTCTGCTGTCCTCTTGAAAACTGCTTCACTTGAAAACTTCTGCATTTTTGAAAGTCAGAACTTTGAAAGTGATCTTTGGTTTTATTAAATTGTTGACTAATCTGAACATTGAGTTTTGATTTCCATGATATATATAAACATATGTGTGTTGAGCTTTGTTGGTTTTGCTTGGTCTGGACTGAACTGGTATCATGCTAACCTTGTTCTTTAACATGAACTAATGCTCCAAGTCCTCTGTATATCATATTACTGCCTATGTTTCTCTTGTGCATGCCTGATGCATTCACTGTTTTTGCTTGATGGGATGCCTATGTGTACTGCTGTGTTTCTTGCACTAGCTTGTCTACATTTTGCTGAACCTGGTACTTGTTTGTTTTGTTGGTTGCTTGGCCCTGAGTTGAATCCAGTCGATGACTCGGGTTTGAACTTGTGCCGTGTCCATTTTTTTTGGCTTATCTACATATCTGGCTGCACTTGAGTATGAAGTTGCACTTGAGTAGTTTCTTGTACCAAGCCTTATGATGCATGTATGTTCATCCATGTACATGCATTTCTTGGTCATGTTATGTTGCTTGCTGTGTTGAGTACTACTTTGTGCACTTGGCTTCTCCTTTGTGCATTTTTGCCTGAACTGTTGCTTGCTGTCTTCCATACTGTCTTGTATCCTTGTGTTGCATTCATGTTTGGCTTATGCACTTGTGAACAGCTGACTTGTGCATTCACAGGTTGTCCGTGCAAATATTTGGTCCCTGTCAGAAAAAAATATGAAAAGAAACAACCCAAATACCTGAGGCAAATAATATAACAAAAATATTTTCATTTTCTGTTCGAGTTAAATATTATTTTCCCGATTACTGCTTTTGAATTATATGTGACAGGTATTGAAGACTGGACAGCTGAATACAAGCTTGAAGACAGAGTCAAATCAAATGTGCATGAGCTTGAAGACTGGACCCGCTACTCGGCTCGCCTTCGGCTCGGCACTCGGCTCGTCATATATTTGTCAATGTCGATGTCTGTATAAATTGAAACTGCATATGTAATGAGTGAACTGAGTGATGTAGCGAGGAATATCTGTATATGTGAATATCAGTGTTATATATCATTGAATTGTAAAATAGTGGAGTCGGGAATTTGTACTATTTCAAATGTTGAAATAAAATATTATTTAAATAAATTACTGTTTGAATATCAAATTCTGTGCAATAGCATTTTATTAAATAAATATTTATTTCTATTAAAAAAATCAAATATGCTCTACATTGTGGGCCCCACAAATTCAGAAAGTTAATATCTATAGCAACATTTTGGAATGTTGCTACAGACACCTATGGATGTTGCTATAGACCCAAATAGGGTTCTATTGCAACAATATTAATCATGTTGCCTTAGATAGTAAAAATGTTGCCTTTGAGGTCTAAGGCAACGTCAAAAATTGCATCACCGCAAAGGTGTTGCCATAGACCTATGGCAACATTTTTTGGGCCTGACCCAACATTTTTTTTGTGTTGCAGAAGGCCATTTATGGCGTAGTGGTAGTGTTGGTCATGCATGATGTTTGGATGCTTTTCACTCTTTCTGACTCACTTTTTGGTGCTAGGAGCAGTGCGTGCATAAAGTTTTTATTGGTCTTTTTTTGGTGTTGGTCACTTTTTGGTCGTGTGTAATGCTTTATTCATTCTTTTGTTGTAGGAAATAGTATATTTTTTAGTACTAGTCTCCTTTGTTATGGAGGAAGTAGTATAAGTTTGTGTATAAAATGTATATGCTTGGCTAGGTTTGTTATATGTGTATGGCAATGCTTATTTTTTGTTGCATGTGTTGTTTTGTGTCTGATCAATGTTGTTGCGTCGTGTGTTGTAATATTTTTTAAGTTTGTTGTTGTGTTGTTATATTTGGTATGTTGCTGGGTTGTTGCTATTTTGTAGTGAGTGGTAGTGTGGGTCAGGTTGTTTTATTGATGTTATATTGTTAGGTCATAGTGTGTCATATCGAGGGATGGGTTGCAATGTTGTACTATGATTAGTTTGTGTTATAATGTGGGTTAGTGTGTGTTGTAATGGTGTAAGGCGTGGAGTGTTGTAATGTGTTGTTGTTTATAATATATGGTGTGATCTTTTGTGTGCACTTCCTTTTTTATTAAAAAAAGATATACATAGGTATACTATTCATACACTATATATTTATACTTTTAATGCTTTAAAAACTATTCATATACTTATCTCATCAGTATAAGTATATTCCCAGAACGCTACTCATTTAATAATTAGAAAGTGTATTCATATACATATTTTAAGGTATAAGTATATTCATAAAAAATTTATGAAAGAATTCATATTTGACAACATACTTAATGGGTTAAAATAAATGTCCTTCAAACATTGTCAAAACTAAACACAAAACACTTTTGGTGAAAGTAAATTGATCGTATGGTAATTAGTCCAAATGTACGTACCACCACTTTTCGATTCCAAAATTGTGCTATTCCTCAATTAATAATTTAGCTGGACAAGTTAGCATGCTTTCCTTACCTCGGCGTATATTCTTAAACTTTCACTGATAAAGACGAGTTTCCATACCTTGTAATTTGGTGTTAAGTATGAATAGAATACTTTCCATATTGTTATAATTTAAAATGATCATTTATAGAAATCAAATCTCATTCCTTTTAGAAAACTCCTTTTTACAAAATCTCCTTTATATTTACGAAACTTTTGTTATAAATCTCCTTTCTATTTATAAAACTCCTTTCATAAATCTCATTACTTATTACAAATCTTCAGTTTCAAGATAGGACTAAATACTTTCCATGAAACGATCATTCCATATATCACTGTACATTCACAAATGTGATTTATTATTCTGATTTATCAAAACGAATATCATTTCCCTTTTATAAAAGGTCATTTGTAAATCTTTCGTTTATTCATAAATTACCATTTATAAATCTACCTTTCTATGCAACATTTTATATAAATCATTTCACAATTATTTATTCCAAAATATTTCTATCTTCTTTAAAACAAAATCACATTATTATAAAAGATAAACCCCTTTTCTTTTCTTTATAATAAATACAGGTTATTATATTAAATTTTCTGTAAAATAAATACTTCCTGAAAATTTCCATATAAATTAGAAAAGACAAACAAAAAGATGATGTAAAATAGAGAAGTTCAAAGCCCATTTCGAAATATTCAAAATTCACATTTAAAATCATCCTCTGAATCAAAACCATTTTCAAATAAAAAACAGCAATTGACAGATTTTCCAAAACATAATAATGAGGCCTAGAGTTACTGTAACAACCCGATATTTTCAGCCATTCGCATCTGCACATGTCGGACTTGAATTGCTCAAAATACTGCATTGTAAATAAATTTGGAGAAAATGAAACACAATCACATAATCACAGACACAGAAATATCAGAATAACTCGCAGCGGAAATTAAAATACCATAGTAGTTCATGAAGCTACTATAACAAACTCTCAAATACAATACATAATATCAGTCTGAAAACATATACAATAGAATCACAAATACATAGAAGTTATAAATACCAGAGCTGAAATAGAACAACTGAAACTGAAAGGAAATAGATAACTAGACAAGTAGAATCTCCAGCGATTCCTAACTCCAGAAAAGAAATCCAAAGCTAAGCTGTAAATACTCAGGCTGACCCGAGCGCAAAGTAAAACACAAAACACTCGAGTCAGGACAATATATACTTATATAATGTAAACCAACTCAAGTGAACTATAGTAGAAATGCACAATAACTTAAAGGATGCTTGGGATCGCCCATCCTTTAAGAATCAGTTAAACTATAAATTAAATACATCCCGTGGTTAAAATTTCAAAATGGTATTTTATACTTCGAAATCTAATATCATTTCAAAAATCAACGTCATTCAAAAATCCATTTCAAAATATCAAAATATAGTATCTTCCAAACCACATTCATTCATTTAAAATACCATTTCAACACACTTTTCAAATAGTTTATATTTCAAAACACATTACTTCATTCTAAATCAAGAAAAAAGTTATTATATTAAATAATTAAATTATTAAATTTCCAAAATTTTAAACTTTTCAAAGTTCACTCATTCACTTAATTTATCAAAACAGTGAAAATTCACCTTTCATATCATTTAGAAAATGCTGTGGAAAGTCACATTCAAAATAGTTCAATTTAAGAAAAGACAGCATTTTAAAATGCTGTAATAGGGTTACATTAGTTTCAAATAACTTAGTTAAATTCAACAATTATAACATTTACAAAATGCTATTGATGTGCACGTAAATGTGCATATTTTTACCACCATATTTATTCAATTTAAATTAAATAAATGATCATATTGGATATTTTAACTTGTTTTAACCAAAATTCATATTAATTCCAAATTATCACATATCCATCTTCATATAGGGACAAAAAGGTCATTTGTGTGCATATATTTCTTTGAGAAAATTAATTGAATTTTTTTTATATATTTTGTAGGAATTTGGTCTCAAATAGGAGTGGTTTCATGAAGAAATATGCATGCACAAAGAATATAAAGGAATGAAGATGGAAATAATTCAAAGTGAAGATCATGGAGGACCCCACCTACCCACCTACCTTAATGTACAAATTAAAGGCTAATGCACATGCTTTTGGAGTTAATGGTTTCATGTACACTTAATGGGGGATTAAGACATGTTAATTATTACTTGGCCTCCACACTTCCTAAGGGGCATTTTGGGCATTCCCCAAAAATATGAATTAGGGTTTCATACATGTATAAATACCCATATGTTTCATGTAATCTCCTCTTCTCTTATTCTCTCTTAGGCCTCTTTCTCTTTAGTTTAGTTTAGATCAAAAATAAAATGAAAGCTCCTCTTTCTCTTTTCATGGCTACTTAGCCATTTTTATTTTATGTAATCTTTTTTTTATGCAATTTTATACATGCTTTTTCCTTTTCATGTTCATTTACTTTCATTTGTAGTGTAGATCTCTTCTCTTTTATGCAAGTAGAATAATTTTTCCTTTCATTTTGCTCTCTTTTTCCTCTTCTTTTTATTCAATGTTGCTTGCTACATTTGCTCATATGATGACAAATATGAGAGGCTAAACCCCTTCAATTTAGGGGTAATGAAGCTCTCTAATTAATGTAGCTTTAATGTTTTGTCAATTCATGCTCTCTTTTTGTGCTTAATGACAATGCTTGAAGTGGTTTAATTTGTTGTCTTTGCTTTGAATTTGATAGTCTATATTGTTGACACCAAATAGGTTATGCTTAAACAATCACTAACACAAATGCCTCTTCATGAATATATGATTATGGCATAAGAAAGTGATTTGAAATTAAAATTTGATGGTCTATGTTTCTAATCAATAGTTAATAGGCCATACTTAAAATAGATTTCATTTTCTTTGTCAAGTTTCATGAAAGTAGTAAGTGTTTTAAGGGGTGTGTTATAGTTTGATGGCTTATGTTGGCTAATCAATAGCTCAAATATGCCATACTTATGATAAACACATCAATTAAAACACTAATGACCGTAAAAGAGAGATCATGATTGCATGTGTTGAACTACATGATCTAGAGAGTGGATTTATTCTCTAAATTGTCATTTAACTCTCATATTTGTATTTCTTTTCTTTTTGTTAGTTAGTTCATTTTCTCATTTTCTAGCTTAAACACACTCTCGACTTTGGTATAAGTTGATTGAGTAGGAAATTTAATCAACAATTCCCTGTGGATCGACACGTATTCGCCACGTGCTACATTCGTATACCGTGTGCTTGCGGTTATTTTTAATTTAAATTCGTTCGACTGTTTTCTAAACCGATAGAATTTCCGTCGACGAACAAGTTTTTGGCGCCGTTGCCGGGGAATATTTTGATTTTATTTTCTATTCTTCGAATTTTTTGTTGTTTGATTTTATTGTGTGTTTGTTTTGTGTGTTAGCTTGCATTGTAAGAAAAATGTGTGTTTGAGTGATATTTGATTGCATTTTGATTGTGTTTGTCGTTTTCTAGTTCATTTGCATTTGCATTTCTTTTATATTAAAAAAAACATACACAATAAAAAAAATTATTTTTGCATTTTAATTTACATTTACAGTTTTTCTTTGTACAAATCTGTGCATTGTGTAAAACTGTTCTCTGTTTTACAATTCATTTTTACATACATATTTCCTCCACCTACTGTTGCTACTCTGTTACATACATATATCACACTGCACTTCTTCATCTAACAGTCATTTCCTTGCTACATGATCACAACTCCATGTACAACTTCCTCTCAATCAATTCACCAACATTCCTGCCATACACCATCCAAGAACCCTTGCATCTCTTCACATTAACCACACTTCAATTCCTTCAGCAAAAGTCACCGCAATACTTTCACTTCTAATACCACTTCCAATACAATTCACTGCTTCACCCTGTTCCACAGACCCATATCACTACATCACTTGACCACTTCCTCCACTGCTTATCAGTCCTCCATTCATATTTCCACTTCCAGTCAACACAGCAGTCATTACAAGGCTGCTACCACTTTGCAACAATTTCCATCCACCTCCTGTACCTCTCTACCCATCTCTGACATCAACCTTGCCATATCACAACTTCCTTGCAACATCAATACAACTTCCACCATCCCTGAAACATTCTCCTCCTCCACTGAGCAACTACACCTTTAGCAACCTCTTCTCTGCCACCTATACTTCACTAAATAACATCACTTCGACATGCACAAACCATAGCAATTCACATAGCCTTCAACAACCCCTCTACCTTGATATACTGCACTGACATTCATAAAAAGGAAAAAGCACCAAACTGCCTTGACATTCATAATATACCATCCTTGACATTCACAGAAACAAAATACTTACATTGTAGCAGATTCGAGCATTCTTCACCACCTACAATCGTCGAAGCCAGATCGCCACCAATCCATCAACGAACCACCCGAAACCAAAAGCTTGTCAAGTGCCTGCAATGAGAATCCCAATTCAAACACCACAATCACAGCCATTCTCCATCTTCACTGCAAATCACCACTACAATTCACATTACATCTCCACTTCTAACAACTCAACACTGCAAACATAACTGTCTCTCTGCCACAAACTTCTAATCACCATCGCATTAATCAACTATCTTCCTCTCATTGCCATCTCCCTCCAACTGACAACCAACACACTTGCACTTGACCACCGAAATTCCACAACATCCCATTTGCAATCCTCCACAACCATTTACGAAAATCTCCACCGAATCAACTGCCTTCAATCAACAGCCGGCTCCAATCGTGCTCGACTACAAGCAGACATCACCACATTTCCTTCACGCAACTCGAGAATCGCATCACCTAAATCCCTACAGCCTAATCGATCGCCTCATCCGATCCACCTCCAACCACCCACAACGTCGCCTTCTATTCGAACAGCTTTCACCGTCGAGAACGAATTTCGAACAGACTTCCACAACAAAAAAGGAGCTCTCGATTTGTGAAATTAAATCGATTTGAGAAATTGGGTGTTCATTTGTTTTATTTCGTTATCTTAGATCGAAGAGGTTAAATAATTTCACTTAGTTTTATTTTCGTGGGCCGGGCTGTAGTATTGAGGAAGTTGAACAATTTCATTTGGTTTCTTTTTAATTATTTAGTTCAAGTTAGTTTTCTATCTTTCAAAAAAAAAGAGTTTTCATTTGTGTTGGTTGTTTTCATTTGTGTTTAAAAAACAAACAAACAAATATCAACTGTTTCAAATAAAAAAAATAAAAAAGGGTTTTCATTTCTTTGGTTGTTCACTTATTTTAATTTCTTCTTCGATAAACTTATTAAAAAAACAAAAAAAAAACAAAAGGTTGTATATATCTTGTTTATATTTACAGGTTGTCAAAGAGAAAATCAAGAGGAGTTGCTTGCTTCGCTAGCCAAAATAAATTGTTCTACTTGTTAGCTCAAAAAAAAAAATCTGCTTTCGTTTCTAGTTTTGTTGCATTGTTGGTTGCTTGCATTTGCATTTTATAAAAAAATAAAATTCATTCACAGTTGCATTGCTAATTCACGTTTAATTTCTACTTTGCATTTCATCTTAGATTTTTGATTAATAATAAGGGTTAGACATCGATAGCACTTAATTGTATATTAACAATTTGTCTTCTTTGAACAATTTAATTTCTTGGTGTCTAGGCTACGGCAGAGTAATAACTATTTATAAATATTATGATGATTCGTAAATATTATAGTGGTTGTTCCTCTGAAGGTACATAAACCTTCGGCTGCATTGCTACGGTGATTCGTGGTGCACCGATAAATCCTGTCCGTTACCTGGCTGAGAACTATCTTGTTTATCTAAGACAATGTGTGAGTATACAATTTTGAGTTAACTTAGGACAAATCATTTGTAATTAACCACTGCATTCATTTAGTTGCATTAGTTCATGCATATTTTAAAAAAAAACAAAAAATTTCTAAACCCAAAAC
The DNA here is from genome assembly GCA_030765085.1 of Allium cepa. NCBI lineage: Eukaryota > Viridiplantae > Streptophyta > Magnoliopsida > Asparagales > Amaryllidaceae > Allium > Allium cepa. The sequence goes on from CM060934.1 coordinate 99,894,451, forward strand.
TAAAAAAAATTATAAACTTTTCCTTTGAAATTTTTAAATCCTTTTTCCTTGAAATTTCAAAAATCCAAAAAAAATAGAAAAACAAAAATCCAAAAAAAAATTATAAAACTTTTTCAAAAACAAAAAAAAATTAAAAACCAAAAAAAAAAATCAATTTCCCTTTTGAAAAATAAATTCTATTCGTAAATATTTTTCCTTTATAAAAAAAACAAAAAAAAAGAAATTTCTTGAAAATGTCCGAATTTCCATATTTACATGAATTTTACGATAGTTGTGAAAATCAATGCAATCCATGTAATTTCACTTCAAATTCTTATGGATATTACAACAACAACTATTGTTTAAACAATTTGAGTTTTGAACCACAAAATTTTCAAAATGATGAACAATCCTCAACTCTTGAAAGTAACATTTCGTCTTTATTTGAACTCTCTACACAGCAAAATCAAGAGATAAATGATTTATGTAATTCTTATTTGCGTAATAACTCGAGTCAAGGATTTCAAAATTTGAATTCGATTCAAAATTCAAACGATTTCGATGATAACCCATGCCAATTCAATTTTGAACTCCAAAATGAATTTCAAAATCAAAACGAAAATGTGATCCACTTTTCAAATAATTTTGGCAATGGGAATAATCTTGATTACGATATGAGTGAAATTTTTTGTTCTCAGCGAATCCAAATCGAAAATTCTCAAGTTAATAACTATAAATTGGATTTTGTTGAGAAAATGAACGAAATTTATGACGATCACACGAATTCGTTGTTTGAAACATATATGAAACAACATGAAAAACAAAATCAAATTCCAACGCGTGACGAGTCAAATGATAATCCATCTTTTACCACAATCGACGATTTTCAAACAACAACTTTTGAAACTGAAAATGATGATCTTAATAAAGTTGTTGAAAACACGGTAATTGAGTTGGATTTCAATTCCTTTGAGAGTGTGGAGCCAAATTTGAAATTCGACCTTCTTTTTCTCGATTTTGAAAATTTGAATACAGCAACTTTGGATTTTGAAATGGATATATACGATGAAGTTGTTGATAATCCAATAAAGGAAGATGAATTTAATGAACACGAGTTTTATGGACTTTTCGAAAATGAGTCATTAAATTCTGACGGGGAAGATTTCGATCACCATTTTGACTTTGAAATCGATAATTTTGAAGAAGTTTTCAATGATAAGTTTGAACTTCAACTTGGTGAAAATAAAATTGAATTTCAATCAATTATTTTATCAAACCCAAAAATCATCGAAAACAGAACAACCCATTCAAATTTCAACAAACCGACATTCGTTTTTCCAAATCAACATTCAACTTCGAAATCTTTTACGGTTTGGTTTTCTGCGCTTAAGCTGTGTCTCATATACTTGACGAGACAAATGAATTGGTCTTTGGAAGACCGTTTCATTTACTTTTTGACGATATACTTTCTGATCTCGTGTAAATACCTTTCATTTTCATGTAAATAATAATAAACGTTCCTTTCACTTGGGTTGACTGTGGGGACATAGTCAAAATCAAGTGGGGGGGGGAGACTCATCTTTGTTTTTGATTTTTCATGATTTATTTTTACTTTGCAAAAAAAATCTAAAAAACAACAATTTTATTTAAGCATTTTTGATTTATTTTTAAAGAAACACTATAGGATAAATATATGGTTTTGGCTTATTAAATTGAAATTTTTGGAAATTTATTTGTCATAACAAAAATAAAAATGAAATTTGATTACAAATAATAATGGTTTAACTAGTATATAGGAAGATTCATAAGCGTTAATTATGTAGTATATCTTAATTGAAAATCTTTGTTTTAAAAAGTGGTTGATTTAAAGTAAAGGATATAACATTTTTTTTTGTCTTCTAAGTTAAATGGTGCTAAAATGATTTTGCAAAACTCTCTCTCTCTCTTTAGAAAAAAACTAACATCCAAGTATTCGCTCTCATTTAAAAGTCCTCACGGTTATGCATGGGTAAATTATTTGGAATCTTTAATTATGTGCTTTCATACTCATTTAAAAGTCCTCACGGTTATGCATGTATGGAACACATGTAGAAAAACAGACTTAATAAAAACCACCTACGGTCAATAGGTGTATGCACGAAAGTGTGTGCACTCGCTATGCTCTGTACTCCCCTCACATAAGCCCGAAAGGCAGTGCATGGGTTGTATATCTGGCCTCAGTTTACCTGGGCTAGGTGTGTAATTTTTCTTGCAAATAATGAGAGAGCAAGCAATTGAAATCCTAGCACTATTTTTACTTATTTGATTTGATTTGTTATTGGAAAGAAATAAACATACCACTTTGGTAAACTCTGATAATCAACCAAGGATCCATTTCATAGTTACACTATGTTATTAACCAAAACAACAAGTGAAACTATAGTCTATTTGTTATGATAACTTGATTTTTGTTGGAAATTTTGATGAGTAAGTAACATAAATTTTCAAGATAATAGCCAAAACATATATTTAACTTATTCGTGTCGATTTAAAAATAAATCCTTCATTTGTAAATATTTTTAAAAAAACTAGCATCCATCTCTTTGTAAGTAAATCTTGAATTTTGTAATTATTTTCATCCTGCATTTGGATTTTGTGGGTAGTATCCACTGAAAACCCTCACGAGACAACACTCGTCCTACTAGGGACACCCAGAGGTTTAATGGCTTGTTGCATATGCTCAATGCAATCGTGCTTCCTACGAAAACAGATTGATCTTAGTTTTAGTTTATCTGAGGATGAATAAAAAGATAAGTGTGGGGGTACTTGATGTGCACGTAAATGTGCATATTTTTACCACCATATTTATTCTATTTAAATTAAATAAATGATCATATTGGGTATTTTAACTTGTTTTAACCAAAATTCATATTAATTCCAAATTATCACATATCCATCTTCATATATGGGCAAAAAGGGCATTTGTGTGCATATATTTCTTTGTGAAAAACTAATTGAAATTTTTTATATATTTTTATAGGAATTTGGTCTCAAATAGGAGTGGTTTCATGAAGAAATATGCATGCACAAAGAATATAAAGGAATGAAGATGGAAATAATTCAAACTGAAGATCATGGAGGACCCCACCTACCTTAATGTACAAATTAAAGGCTAATGCACATGCTTTTGGAGTTAATGGTTTCATGTACACTTAATGGGGGATTAAGACATGTTAATGATTACTTGGCCTCCACATTTCCTAAGGGGCATTTTGGGCATTCTCTAAAAATATGAATTAGGGTTTCATACATGTATAAATACCCGTATGTTTCATGTAATCTCCTCTTCTCTTATTCTCTCTTAGGCCTCCTTCTCTTTAGTTTAGTTTAGATCAAAAATAAAATGAAAGCTCCTCTTTCTCTTTTCATGGCTACTTAGCCATTTTTATTTTATGTAATCTTTTTTTATGCAATTTAATACATGCTCTTTCCTTTTCATGTTCATTTACTTTCATGTTGTAGTGTAGATCTCTTCTCTTTTATGCAAGTAGAATAATTTTTCCTTTCATTTTGCTCTCTTTTTCCTCTTCTTTTTATTCAATGTTGCTTGCTACATTTGTTCATATGATGACAAATACGAGAGGCTAAACCCCTTCAATTTAGGGGTAATGAAGCTCTCTAATTAATGTAGCTTCAACATTTTGTTAATTCATGCTCTCTTTTTGTGCTTAATGACAATGCTTGAACTGGTTTAATTTGTTGTCTTTGCTTTGAATTTGATAGTCTATATTATTGACACCAAATAGGCTATGCTTAAACAATCACTAACACAAATGCCTCTTCATGAATATATGATTATGGCATAAGAAAGTGATTTGAAATTAAAATTTGATGGTCTATATTTCTAATCAATAGTTAATATGCCATACTTAAAATAGATTTCATTTTCATTTTCTTTGTCAAGTTTCATGAAAGTTGGTAAGTGTTTTAAGGGGGTGTGTTATAGTTTGATGGCTTATGTTGGCTAATCAATAGCTCAAATATGCCATACTTATGATAAACACATCAATTAAAACACTAATGACCATAAAAGAGAGATCATGATTTCATGTGTTGAACTACATGATCTAGAGAGTGGATTTATTCTCTAAATTGTCATTTAACTCTCATATTTGCATTTCTTTTCTTTTTGTTAGTTATTTCATTTTCTCATTTTCTAGCTTAAACACACTCTCGACTTTGGTATAATTTGGTTAAGTAGGAAATTTAAATCAACAATTCCCTGTGGATCGACTCGTATTCGCCACGTGCTACATTCGTACACCGTGCGCTTGCGGTTATTTTTAATTTAAATTCGTTCGACTGTTTTCTAAACCGATAGAATTTCCATTGACGAACAACTATAATAGCCTTTAATTAAATTTATCCATTTAGTCCATTATTATCAACTACAACATTTACAAATGTTGTATTATCATTTACATTAGAATCAATAGCATTTCAGAAATGCTATTGATTAACTTTAAATATTCAGTAGAATTTCACAACAATAATATTTTATTTAAATCATTTTTAACTTATAAAATCATAAAATTTCACTTTTATAATCATCATTTAAATACCCTTATATTCATGATTTTAAAAAGTTAAATTTCCATTCAAAAATCAAGATTTAATAATAATTCACTTATTAAATTCCAACCTTAGATTTTAAATTCATTAGATTAAATTTAACTTAACACTTAAGTTTAAAATTTTCAAATATAACTTAATTTCTTTTTATTTACTTAATTAAAAATTCACTTTCAAGCCAAATTCACAAATTTCCAATTTTAGTTATATTTCAAAATTTCAACTTAAATATTCATTCATTTCACACTTTAACTTTATTCAAAATCATTAATATTTTATAAAATCATTTTAAATTAATTTAATTCAAAATATCATAAATTTATTATATTTTAATATTTAATTTAAATTCCATTTATCACTAAATTATAATTTCCAAAATAACTTACATTTCAGATTCCCTAACTTTACCATTTATTTATTTCACTCATAAATTTCCAGAAAATCAATAATGCTTTACAAAAATCATTTTTAATCAAATTTAAATCAAAAATATTATAATATTACATTTCTAAAATATTTTGAAATTTTTAGAATGAAATTATTTTAACAACGGGTCTGTATTTCATTTTCTAGCCTAGGTAAAGTGATACGGGTAATATATTGTTTCAACCCATAATTTACAAAGAAAACCCAGGTTTGATCATTTCAAACCCACAATCCCAAGTAAATGAAAATAATTGAAAATCATTCAGGCCTATCATTTCAGCCCATAATGATTTTCTCCTATTCTAAAGTCCGTTCGGTATGTATCATTTCAACCCATATTGATTCTAATCTAAGGGGAACTTGCAGTGTGATAAACTGATAAAAATAGTAGAACGGCATAATATAACAGTAATAGATGTTATAACAGGTGTTTAAGCATGGGTGAACATCATGTAATCATAATATAGCAGGTGTAACATGATAATGCATTTTACAGATTCAAAAGGGGTCAATTTACTAGTTATATATGTACATATTGTCTAGTGAGAATAACTCACATGTTCAGAGCTGGAGATAGCTACCAAAGCAAAAAAATACAGACTCTATGAAGGAACGACAATACGAAAATGACTTGAGAGTGTAGAGCCAAAGCTATATGCCTTGATAACATATACACGAAACAATACAATAATACATAAGTTACAACACAAATTTATCGTCAAATAACATAAGAAATCTATACCCAAAACAACAACGAATGACTTGCACTTGCTCTCTACCTCATGTACTTCAGTTACGAAGGTGTTTGGCTCGGCCTAGGGTGCTATAGGTCTAGTTTGGGTGTGCAAGTGGTCGACCAACATTTGTTTGCAAGGTGGTGAAGTCTAGGTGCATAAACTAGGTGTTCAAGGCTAAACAGTGCAACATAACATCACATCTTTGGCACAAATAGTTTCGGCCAGAGGTCATGGGTCATAGCAAGTGGCTCCTGGAGGTGGTGGGTAGTGTGGCAGAGGGTTAAGGTCAGGTCAGAGGTGGTGGTGGTGGAGGTAGTGGCGGCTAATGGTGGTAGAAGGAGGAGATGTTAAACTAGGCTAGGCTAGTGCAATATGTGATAGGTTGTGATTGTTTTTGGTGGATTTTGTGTAGATCTTGGCATTGGGTTGGTTCGGCCTAGGGAGGACGGTTACTACGATGGGTGATGGTCGGAGGAAGGGGGTGGTGGTGGTCGGCCAAAGTTTGGTTGAGGAGGAGTGAAGCTATGAAGTAGAGAGCATATGCAAAATTTCAATAGAAAAATCATAAAAACAAAGGAAGAAGATGATAATTTTTACCAAAACTTGAACACAATGGAGCCGTGATTTTTTTGGAGGAGAAAGAGAAGTATTTGCATGAAAAACATGAAAGAGAAGTTGGCTGAAAGATAGAGTATGGTACGGCCAAAAATCATAAAGAAAGGAGGTTGAGAAAATGAAAGGTCGGGAGGTAAAAGGACTTTGGAATTTCAAGAGTTTAAAACCTTTCAAATATCCAACCATTTCTTTTTAATTTAAATAACTGAAATATATATATAAATTCAGATAAAAATACAGAAATTTAGTAAATAAAAAAAATATTAATTATATATAATTTAATTAATAAAAACAGCAAAAATTGCAACTAGTCTTGAAAATAGGAAAAATAAACAGAATGAACTTTGAAAAATTTATGTGGACTTGTAAAAATATTTATAACAAAGTTAATAACATAAAATAAAAATGCATTCACAAAATAAATATATAAATTTTAATGAAATATAATTTAAATGAAGAAAATAGCTGAAAAATAGAAAATAGTTAAAAATAGGAAATAAATACAGTAAATTTTGGAAAATTTTTATTATCGCTTTAAAAATATTAAAAGACAAAATATACATAAAATAACATATTAACAAATATTAGAATAAAATATAACAAAGAAAATATGATTTATATAATTTAAAATAGACAAAATTGCAAAATAAAACAAATAATACTCAAAATTGAAATGTACATAACTTTCACAATTTGAATCCGTTTCCAACGAAACGAAAAGCAGTATTCAAGTTATTAAATCTATTTTCATAATAAAAGATGAAATTTAAGAATTTAAATAATTAAATTTGAAATTTAAAAGTCAAGGTTTGACCAGTTTGAACAGAAATTCATCTTTCAGTAAAATATCCAATTTATACCAGTTTGAAATTATAATTCACATTATAATCAACACTTATATTTAAAAATGAAATGTTTGAAATAAAATAAGTTTAAAATAATTTCAAAATAAAATAAAGTCAAATAAAAAAATATATGAAAAATCTAGGGTTGTTACACTCTCCCCCACTCAAATCTTTTCGTCCTCGAAAAGGAAGGAAGCGGAGAAACAACAAGAAAGAACAATGGGTTGGAATACATCCTGAAAGAAGGTAGGGAAAAAGTAGCTAGGAGGGAAAGCAGGTTGAAAGACATGGATAAACCATTATTTTAAAATTTGTGTTTTTTTTACATTTAACATGTTAAACATTTACTATGATAATTAGTTATTTGATTCAAATTTGATAGTTCGAAGTAAACAATATTTAAGACATTTTAAATCATGATTAGAATATCCTTTATACAATACTTTACCAAAATACTTTTATAACTCGATGTCTTAACAAGTTTACTTTCGTTCCTGCAGACTCTGGCTATGCGTTGATCAGGCGCAAAGCTAGAATTCTCCAAGTACTTAGTAGACCTATTTCAACACCTAGTGAAAATACTAAAAAGAATAGGTATGAGAAGTTCCGCTCAAAATCCAATGTCAAATGATGATAATACGATAGCAGTGGCCCGCTGCTGATCCAGTATTTACGTAATGGACACAACACTTTCCAGAAGATCCTTCTACCTTCCGGATTCCAGAAAAATATAGTAGCCAGTTCGTAAACAAGGGACCATCGACCCCTGCTGCAGTGGTACGCTGTTGATTCAATGATTTACGCAATGGATGCACTTCCTTCCCGGAAGATCCATAAACAACAGATCCCAGGATCGAAAGCGTCTCCATTGCGTAAACTAAAGAACCGTCTACCCTGAAAAAATAGAGGAACTCATGAGATTAAGTCCGGACAACCATATCAGTTTGAATCCATTTCTGAATTCACCTAAGTCCATTAGGGTTTATCGGTCGAGTCAATTCCTGGATTCCCCAGGTCCATCTAGGTCGAAGCATATCACTATACTTCTTCCGGAGGGTACTTCCCATACCTCTTACATCAAAATATAATATACCATATATAGTAGCCCTTCAAAACCATAGCTTCAAATATCGCACTTATATAAATTCCATTATATATAAGATATCATTTTTAAATCAAATACTTTCCAAAATAAATAGTATATCAAATCACACTTATATAGACTTTGATTATATAAGATTTTAATTTACAAATTAAGTACCTTTTCAATTCAACATTTTCAAATCAACTTCATACTTATACAAATCCATTTTATATAAGTTCAATAACTCACAAATCAAGTATCTAGTTAAACAAGGTTCTCAATTTAATTTGTTTCAATAACATTTCGGTTTCAAAATCATATATGATTTCACCAAATCATTTCTTCCAAATTACATATACTCAGTTTCAAAGTTTCTTAAAACAATAGATTTAGAAAATAATCCAAATTTCCAAATCAACAAAATTTAGGTCAAACAAATTCATTTCTGTTTCAAACATATATTCACTATCAAAAATCAAAATACTTTCAAAGTTGTAAATCTTTTGAAACCAAAATACTTGAAATCATTACACTTTGGAAACCATAACCTTTCGAAATCATACATTTGAAATCATAAAACATTCCTTGAATAATTGAATAATTTACAATGGCAGTTGCACAGATTGAGGCGACATGTGTGTCTGCCATTGCACTTGGAGGGTGCAACATGATAGGGGGTTCTCGCTTCCTGGTTTGGTAGCAAACGGTTGACTCTTACTCCTACATGTCCCCGCGGGGGTTGGTGGTGCACTCGAGCGGCTGGCCGTAAAGGCAGAACGCAGGTACCAATGTATGCTACGGTGGACGTTACCCCACTGGCGCAGCCCGTTACAGCTATCACAGTACTTAACCAGTGCTATCATTGATCTAGACTAAAAAGTTCGACTTTTTCATACCAAAGCCACATCCAGTAAGTCTAAGCTACCAAGCTTTTGGCTTTCAACAATTTATACAACAAGCATATAAATGAAAATCAAATCAACAGTGGCAATGATTTTGTATCCCTCTATAAAAAATTTCTAAGTTCCTTGTATTTCATTTCATATGTAATGCGCTTTACAACATGGAAATTCATCCAAATAAAACAAATAAATCATTCAAGCATGAAATTTTTTTTATATCTACCATATTATATAATATAATGTTCATCCAAAGATGAGATAACTCATAAGAATCCCAGTCGACGCTGAGGCGCTTCTACTCAATCTAAAATCGAATGAAATTTGATTTTAGCTCAAAATTCCACTTGCTCCAAACTGGACGAAATCAACTCTAGTACGTAGATAACGCTCCTATGAGCGCAACGCAAAAGATAATGCCTCATTTGGACCTCGTATGTAGATGACTATATTAATTAATTTATTAATTAATTACCCATTACCTTAATCCCCATCCTCTAGTCCTTCTTCCCTATTTCTATTACCTATACGCACACAACACACCACTGTGCACACATGCCATATCCCCTCTCCTGCCCATGAAATCGCGTGCCACCAACTCTAACGAACACTCCTTCGTGCGAGCTTCGCGATGGACCCTACCACCTCACTCTTGGCCCGACAAATCAAATCGCGAGCTGCTGCAGCTCTTCCTTCCTTCAAAGTGTCACACTTCGCCTTACTTTGTTGGAATTATCAAAATCATATGAGAGGGTGCTTCTTGCCAAGAGGAACTCGACCATGCTCTCCGCTTTGCCTAATTCCCTCTCCATTTCCTCGAATTACCAACCCTACTTCAACCTTACGAATTTCGATCACCATAAAATTTCGTTGCACCTGCCAAAGACCATGTGGATTTGGGCTTACTCCATCCTAAGCACAATGGATCCAACGCTGTCGATTTTAGTTGATTGTTGCTCCAGATTTATTTCATTGTTTGAAAGCAACTACTTTATTCTGTTTATAGGAAAGTAATAAAAGAGGAAAGGGAGACGCGTGTTTGAGAAGAGTGAGGGCGTATGGTGTTGTTTATTTTATAATTTCAGGTACTTCGCTACACAGTATCACATTCGCATATGTACTACGAATGATAGAAATAAAAATACGATCACGCGCAACAATGCGTCACAATCGTAAACTAACACAAAAATACACATGTTAACTTATTATTTGCTGTATCAAAAATACCAGAGTTTGCCACAAAATGCTTCAAACAATAATTCAAAACTATTTTTCAAACTAAAAATTATGGAAAAATCCTATAAATTCATTTAAAAATACATCATTAAAATCAAACTACTTTATTAATAATTAATTATCTTATTATTTGTTATAGTTGAATCAAATTCTAATATTTAAATAAATTAAATATCCCTATTTGAAATGTAAAATTGCAGGTCATTATGTTCTTCCCTTTTAAAAGAGTTTTGTCCCTGAAATTCTTGAAGGAAGAAAATGTCTCCTAACATTTTGGCATTAACACTACTCATGTTACATAAAATTTTAGCAGCATCTCCTTTGCATGGCTAGGTCCAAAAAAAATCATAATATCAATATAAGCCTATAACTGGGACCCTCTATATCTAGGGACAGCACAACAACAATATATACGTATGATATACCTTATAGAGTGTGTACGTCACATAGCAAACACAAACCTGTTAAGCATAAACACATTCCTATTTGCGAGCAAGCTAGCTCTACTCATGAAACCAAAAGCTACCAGCAAGCTTTGCATGTACCTATATTTCACTTATGTAACACAAGAGGGTTAAACACGACAAATGAGACGATACACTAATTCATCCATCATATCATGAATCTATGCATGTTAAACCATGTAACTTGCATTTCTAATATAAGAAGCATAAAAATATATTAAAGCCTACACGATGTACATATGTCATTGGTACTCGATATCAAATCCGATCACTTGCTCGATCACATAAACTTCTCTTCTTGAAATTGTATCGCTTACTCAACTTCCTTAGTGAGGACTCCAATCAGGTTCCTTTATTAGAAACCTCCATTCTCCTTATATAGCCATATTCTATGATAGAAAACTTCAAGATCATATTAATAATTAATATCAATTATCCACCGTCAAGAATTGAGTGAATAATCCTTGTTCGGACAAGTGTGAATCACCTTGAAATCTTGTACTCGAATCTAGAACCAAGACAGTTATGTGAATAAAATGATCTACATACAACTTACATGTTAATTCCATTGGTTTCTTAAGTATACCAATTCTTGTTACATCCCAGAATTATTTATGAAATTATTTCAAAAACATAACATAAGTTTTAGACTTGTATATTACCCTACTATACCTTGAGAGTATATACAACTATCTTATGTAACCTTTTAGCTTTTCTTTATCCTTAAATTCAAATGCTAGCCAAACATATAATCTGGGTCTTAGATGACTCGACCTTTATGACCTCTTTACCTCTTAGGTTTGGTAAGTAGCTAAGAAGAGTAGGATGCTGGTATCCAAACTCAGTCCTAGAGTCTAATTTTCCTTAAACGCCTCTAAGGTAAAGCTGTTTATTAGTCGGCATAATAACATCAAATAATTTACACAACTTGATGTCAAAATCAAAAGACGTGGTTTTATAAACCAAAGTTTATTAAAACCTTCCTATTAAATTTAACCCGTTTGAAAACTTATATTAAATTATTTCACCTCTATCTAAGAGTTAAATAAACTTATTTAGAAAATAGCCTTCTATTTTATATTAAATCTCCTTTAAGGAAATTTAAGAACTAAATACACATTTTCATTTCAAAACCCTATTGAAATGAAACTATATATTTTAATCCATAGAAAATATACAAATAAACTGAGTAACTCCAAAATAATGCCAAGGAATTGGATACTACCAAGTAGCATCATACATCCCCTTGGCAAGAAGGGCAATACTTTAGAGAATGCTAACTATCCAAACACATCCCTTGTCCATTTTAGTCACTTTCGAGCCACTTGAACTAGTTAATCATAAAAATACTTCTTCTTTCGAAACCCATTTGAAACAATACTATATATATTTCAATATAAATAGTTTTAATTAAATATCTATCACCAACTTGCTTTGGGTTCGTTCAGATTTGAACTTATTTCGATCGTCCAATGATAAAGAGAATAATTTACTAAGTGTAGTACAATGTTCACCTAAAGAAACATCCAAACGTCACTTAGAATTTTATTCAGATTATCACGAACCTAATTGAAACTCATTCTCGAACTATCGAAAGAAAAGGCTCATTACTTAAATTTCCCTTTAACTATTGATAGTTATAAATACTTTCAAGTAATACTATTATTACTTTTCTCATAAATCGTTTGAAATCTTTTTCAAATACAATGGATAAAATTCTCAAAATATCTCGTTATTCGATATGACACATGTTATTAACCAAATTTTATAGTAACCCTTTTAACCAAGTAAACTTATTAAAACTACATTTTTAACAAAAGCATAGTTAAATCATGAAAGTGAATTCACACGATGTTCGTATCTAATTTAATCAAACAATAAACGCTCGTAAACTGGTCAAGCATGATAATCAATCAACAAACATTAGTCAATGCTCATAAACTGGATGAGCATAACTAATCAAACAATAACTGATAATAATTGAATATTATCATTCCCTAACAAACAAACACATCATATATAACTATATAAATTTTTTGAAAATTATTCTTTTGCATATAAAATATAGTCCTAGGTAAACTATTTCATTTACTAATTTCAAAAACAATACCATATCGGTTTGCCTTGTCCACGTGTTTTGAAACCCCTATCGACATAGTTGTACCTTCCATATCAACCGGAATTCATAAAACACTCAATAGATCAATCAACATGATGTAAAAGAAATTATATCACTAACAAATATGCGCTCTTATATACATATCCATCCAACTCATTCTAGGGTATTACTTGCCCTATCTTTAATGAGTGTACTTCACCAAGGTCTAGGTAGTCGCTCAACCTAAGCTCTGATACCATGATGTAATGACCTACCTTTTCGGTCCTAAAAAATTTGATACTAGTACATCCACTGTGTTCACGTGCTGAGCATCCAAGTCCCAGAAAGACATTTTGTAAGGGTGGAATAAAAGACATAATAGAATCTCACATCATGGCGAGCAAAATATAATGTACATATGATCTTCAAAAGAAAACTGTAATACACACACATCAATAAGAGTAAACTAACCTATCATTAGCATGGACAATTATAATAGCCTGTCATCAAAAATTCTGATATATAGAAATCAAGAAATGCAATGGAAATAAAAGATACATAAATACATCTTGGAGGCATCCAACTTATCTCCTGAAGCTCCAAAGCATCCATAACTAAATGTGGAAATATGATCGGACTTACCCAAGCATTGTAAGAAAATAACACCCAGATCAGTCTGGTAAATTACATGAGAAACCCAAATCATAAGGATATTTATATTTATAGAACCCTTTAAAATACAAAGGTATCTCGTAAGACCATGCCACACATAAACAACGACGGGTTTTTGCTTTATGATAATCGAATCACTTTTATTAGAAAATCTTATGACATTAAAAAAATATAAAGGGTTTAAACTAAATATGTAACATAGCTAAAATGCTTGCATCTCACATTCTCGCATAGGTGGTATACAACTAAGTACGTAAGGCATGTATTGGAAAATGGATTCCACACAATGACAAGGTCAGAAACTACCTTTTATGCAGTACACCTCTACCAAAAATGTATTGAGGTTGTAAACATTGCATCTTTGCAAATCAGGAGCGGCTTACGCCTTCTTAGATAGTTACGAATATGATTGTCCCTTGGCTTCCAAATTAACAAACTATACTGAGCCCAAAGCATACATAATCCATAAATATTAGTCTAGAATGGGCTATGACCATACCCTAATGGGAGCGAACCATATAGCCCTGTAGCACAAATCCGGTTTTTATCATTATTGGGTGTAAAGCTTGAGAAAACAATTACCTTTTTTAGCAAATCCTACTTGAAATGTTGATGCCATCCTCCAAGTAGCAATGCAATGCCAGCATTCATTCATACAAGTTATTCTATGATTAAACAAACCAAAGGCACTACTTCTACTACATCCTTTTTGGAATCACCCTCAGGATTAGAGCAAGTAGCCCTTGCACTTCAAAGAACTTCGTCTTCAATTCCATCATCATCAAGATGTCTCCAATCCACATGAAAATGTCGATTCGAATTGTTTTCAGATAACATATCTGATTCCGGTCTCCTCGAACTGATAATTAATAGTTTCAAAACTAGCCAAGATTTGATAGTTAGTAATCTAACTATCAAATAAGCAAATAATCCAATCGGAGATTTAACTTCATATAGAAACCAAGCATGATTAAGCACATAAGCAATGACTAAGCCTCTTTAATTAATATTTTCATTAATTAAAGTCACTTTATAAATACTTAAACAATAATACATTTTCATAAAATATACATGTATACTATTCATACACTATTTATACTTTTCAATGCTTGGAAAAATTTCCATATACTATATTATCGATACAAGTATATTCACAAACACTACACTTTCAATACTTAGAAAGTGTGTCCATATAATTAATTTAACGGTATTAGTATATTCACAAAACATATATGAAAGAGTACATATTCAAAAGCATACTTAAATGGGTTAAAAAAATGTCCTTTAAAACATTGTTCAAAGTAAACCTGAAAACTTTTGGTGAAAGCAAATGGATCATATAAGAATTAGACCAAATATATTTACCATCGCTTTCCGATTTCGAAATTGTACCATCCTTCGATTAATGATGTAGTTGAACAAATGAGTGTATTATCTTTGCCTCAACGTACATTCTTTGAGATATCTCCAAATGACGTACATTCCACTTGACAAGATCAACTCCAGTGCATCGACTATGCTCTTACGAGCGCAATGCAAAAGACCAAATTTCGATTGGACCTCGTGTGTAAAAGATATGAATTTTATAAGTTTTTGAGTTGATTAATTAATTAATTTACTAATTAATCACCCATTACCTTAATCCCTCTCCTTTAATCCTTATTCCCTATTTCTATTTCTTGTATATGCACAATACACTACCATGGATGCACACCCAATCCCCCTCTCCAGCCTACGAAATCACATGCCGCCAACTTCGACGAACTCTCCTTTGTGCTAGCTTTGTGATGGAACCCACTACCTCACTGTTGGCCTGATGAATCAAATCGCGACCTATTGTCGCTCTTTCTGCCTTCAAAGTATTATACTTTGCCTCACTTGGTCAAAGTTGTTGAAATCATGCGAGAGGGTGCTACTTGCCAAGAGAAACTCAACCATGCTCTCCTCTTTTCCTAACTCCCTTTCTATCAACTCAAATAGCCAACCCTAGCTTCGCCTTGCAAACGTTGACCGTCACAAAGTGCCATCGCACCTACCAAAGACCACAGGGACTTGAAGCTCTCTCCATCCCGGGCTTAACGGATCCAACTCTATTGATTATAGTTGATTGCAGGTCAAGATTTAATTTATTTTTTGAAGGCGGCTAGTTTATTTTGTTTATGGGAAAAGCATAAAAGAAGGGAAGGAGAGGCAAGTTCTAGCAAAGTGAGGGTAGCATGCCCTTGTGTATTTTATAATGTTCAGTACTTCGCTACATAATATAACATTCGCATATGAACCATGAACGATAGAAATAAAAATACGATCATGCAAAACAATGTGTCAGAATTGCAGAACAAGCAAAATAATACATGTTAACTTATTCCATGTAGTTTCAAAAATAGCAACTTTTGCCGCAAATGCATCAAACGATAATTTAAATATTTTTTAAATTAAAAAGTATGGAAAAATCCTGTAAATTTATTTTTAAAATATGTCATTAAATGAAGTCATTTCATTAACAATTGCTTTTCTAATTATTATTATTATATTTAAATCAAATTCAAATACCTAAATAAATTAAATATTCCCATTAGAAACATTAAAAATTTCAGGTTGTTATAAGCTAAGTGCTAAGAATTATCCTAAAAAAGGGGAAGAATTGTTTGACACCAAATGATCGAAAGTTTGCCAATGAGGCAGCGATCGATATGATGGGATTATGGTGGCTAGAGAAGCTTATGCAATCTATCATAAGCTAAATAAACCATTGTAGATGGAGCTATGGCATTTGGATAATCGATATAGTGTTTTGTAAAGGACATGAGGATTTTTTTGGTTGATTTCAGGCTCAGCATAGGGACAGTGATAATTTACTTCAGCTAAGTGTAGATAAATCCATGGAGCCGATTGAGGTTACAAACTTCAACAAAATAACAGCATGAGTCATTTTGGTGAACTTCCAGTAAGGAGCATTAGTGGGACTTAGTGATGGTCCAAGGTTAGGCTGGAAACCAGCATGAGTAAACTCATCTAACATGAAATTTCAATACATAGAACATATTTAGAACCCGGGGTAACTCGTATCAATTTTACAAATTCATAATTTGCTATAGAAAACACTTATTTCACACATCAATTTCTAAGTATCAAAACTAAGATTAAATTGCCCAATTCACTTAAATCATTCCATTCCAGCCTACTGATTTCACATACCAAATCTATATAGAATTATTATAGATTACGAATCGAAGTGGTTTCGGATATGTACTAATACCCAACCCTGGTCTCTTTGAATCCAGTGTCATCTTATTTCCAGTTTAAGTGGATACAAATCAGCTACATACAAAATATCATAGTCATACAGCAAATTAATTATTGATAGAGAACTCACAATATCACAGTTCATCTTTCATAACATATCATGATTCATTATAAGCTATCGGATTAGATATAAACCAAATCATCCAGTACCATTCAATCATCCATAGCAAGTTAAGTTAGATGTTCAAATCTTTAATTTAGTTACCAACTTTAATTACTTAGATTACCTTTAATCTTGCTTAGTTAATAATTAGTTAATTACAACCAATAATTAATAATCCTTTAATCATCCATCTTAATTAATCATCCTTGAATAATTATTACATTAAGTAATTAACTTTTAATTACCACATAGATTAATTAACCTTAACCATTCCCATTAATTAAACTTTAATTAATTAATGACATTCATTAATGATCCTCTGATCACTTCCAGTAATTAACCATCCTGTAATTACTTACCTTAATTAATTAACTCCTTAATTGATTATATTAATCCTTTGATTTATTACACTAAGTAATTAACGCTTAATTACTTCCATTAAGTAATTTTCTTTAATTACTTTCCCTCAACTAATTACTCTCTTCATTAATTACATTCAGCAATTAACCCCCAATTAATTACATTTAGTAATTATCCATTAATTACTTCACTAAGTAATTATACTTAATTAATTTATAAGTCATTATGTTTAATTAATTAAACTAATTAACTAACATAAAATTAATTACATTAATTAATCAATTAATCATCACTTAATCACTAGTTAATGATTCAACCCTTAATTACCTTCATTAACTACCCCCCTCTTAATTTAATTGCATTAGTTTTAAGTATTTAATTACTTCATTCTTTTATCTTTAATTACTTATTAATTAATTTAAAAAACTTAATTACTCAAGTCCTTTATTAATTAAAGGATTAACCATTATCATAAATTAATTTCTTTTTAACATTAAAATCTTATTCAATAACTTTTGGAAATAAATACCTTTGTTTAAAATAATGATAAAGTGAGTTATTATAAACCTACATATGTTAACCTTAAACACGTGTTAACATAAACATCTACCGAATCAACCCAGCACTTACCCCGTGTTTCTCGCGAGTACAACCGCAATTACTTCCCTAGTCACACACGAATCACCCACCCCTTCGAAGCAAGCACGAGAAAAACTCATAAAAAACCCCGAGCCATAATCATCTTCCCCAAAGCTATCACGACCTAGAGCACATAGGTGCATCTTGCACCTACACGTATGATCGGAGATGATCAAACCTCCACCACCCCCATTGCCAAGTCACTAACGATCCTCTCACCCTCCACGGTTAACCAGAATATCTTCAACAACCCCAAATCGGAAAAATCTTATTCAGACGACAAATAGAAACAATCTGACCTCCTTTAATCGCCTCAACCAACACCCTCCGACCACCGGAGCTACCCAAAACCCATCGGCGAACTCGCCACAAACTCAACTTCCTCTCTTCCATGGCCGACCCATTCCGATGCCGTCTTGAGTTTGTAACTGCCGCGCAAACAACCATATCCCAACAAAGACCTATACCCTAAATTCCGGCCGCCACACCTCCACGGAGTCAACGAAAATGAGCCGCCATTTTTACCGACATCCCCTACCTCCAAGCTTGCCGCACCCAAGAACTCACGACACCAAACTTCCCCAATCATCAGAAACTGCTCGAAAATTGAAATACGATCATTGCTTGATTTCTCATGATTTACCAGTCTAAAAATCTTGATTTTAGTTTTAAAAATCCTTGTTTTTGATGACAAAATAGATTATAGATTTGAAACAAATAATTATTTTGGTCGAGATTTTGATATAATTTCAAACTTGCAGTTCTTCTTCCCTTTTATTCAAACCAGCTTTAGTTTTGAACTTTGATACATTTTTGAAATTTATAATTTGATATGACAAACAAATTTTTTTATATATGGAAATTTAAAGAGATTCAGGAAGAAGATCTTAACTTTGTTTCCAAAATTTGAAGCGTGAACAATCAAGAACAAAGTCAAAAACATTTATATACAAACATGCACATTCAAAACCAGATGTGCATACAATTTTATACCTATACATGCAAAGTATATTCATATATTCATGAACATTTCACACATAACTTCAGGTATCAACCTTATGTATCAAGATATAACAGTTTAGTTTACTCATAGATTAAAAGCAGAGACGGGCTAAAATGGAAAACTGGAAGTTGCTGTGATATCTTCTGGTTTTTGCTTTGATCCTTGTTTACTGGAACTTGAATGCTTAAAAACCTTGATTTCAGGTTGCAAATTAAACTTGTTTGATAATTTTGTTACAGGCTTTGGTTTCTGATTTGAAATATTTTTGTAAGGTTTTGATTTCGGTTTGAGGAATTTACAGGCTTGTTCTTCTTTGATTTTTATAGTCCTCTGATTTGTTACATAATTTTGATTTCCTCATTTTTTTCTTTTTTTAAAATGAAGATGAAAGAAGAAACATGAAGATGTGCAAATTTTATTTATCTTTATTTATTATTTATTTTTTTATAAATAATGACACTTGTTGATTTCCTTACATTTGTCATAAGCATGCTAAAATAAATTTACACTTGTATTAATGCATAGAGAATTTGTTTATAAGTGTAATTATAATATATTAATGTGTTATAAATATTTATATAATATCTAAAATTTAGTTTATATATATTCGTGTCTTTATATCTATCTTTTCTTTTATTTATCTATACATCTCTAAAAGGAAAATGGAAGAAAAATCCAAATTTAAACACTTATAAATAATCATGTATATATATATATACATGTTAGCTTTAAAAATAAAGAATTTTCCCTAATAGCTTTGAAAATAAATATTGATTTTAAACCATAGCTAACCAATAACAACATCCATATTAAAATAGAAAACATATTATTTATAAAAGATAAATTTTTGCCCAATTGAAATTTGTTATATATATAAGAAGATCATTAAAAAAATATACTAAATAAATACTTATCCAATATTTAAAATTCATCATTTATTTAAGTTTAGATTCTTTTTATATACATATCTAGATATATTCAAATTATCAGGTTTATTTGTCCAACTAATAAATCAGTGTTTTAATAAATTAAATCCTGTTAATTACAAATTAACAGTTGTCCAAAAATCCGGGTTATCATATACATACATACATATATATATATATATATATATATATATGTATGTATATGTATGTATGTATATATGCATTTCAAAGTCTAATGATACCAAAATGGAACAACTTGCTTCATTAAATTCACCGATGAATTATCACAGACTTGAACATGTGTAAGAAATACACATTATGTCCATGATAATTTCATAGAATAAAAAACAAAAGTAGAAACAAAACATGGAAAGCAAAAAAAATTGATCTGATTAAATAGGTGATTATATTGAAAAGAGTTCCAAATGTACCTAAAAACGAAAAAGATCCAATCTCAAAGTGACTCCATATATAATACATAATGGTGCAAGGAGTAATTAGACTTTATGTGGTAGATATGAATGATGATGGGTGAAGTTGAGTTAACTTCTTTGTGTAAGGATGTGTACTTAAGAGTAAGTAAATACACTAAATTTAATTTAATATAAAGTGTAGTTTTACAAGATCATATGAGATATGAGATATGAATTGATAAGAAAGCCCGGTCTTAAATAGTTTGAAATGTGTGGTTGTCTAATGTCAGTTGTATAGACTAAAAACTAAATCAGTTTTATGTTAAGTATAAAGGCTGTTCAACTTCTGAAAGCCTATTCTGTTGTACAAAAGACAATTGTTGTTTCAAAAAATACCACCTTCATTATAATGGAATTTCTTTTAGAAATTAGTGGTTGTATAATGGACTTGTATAGATCCCAAGACTGTAACATGGAAAGTGATTACATAAGGTGAAATAAAATTAACTGAGCTTAAAATAGACACAATTCATTAGAACGTATAATAAGAATTTTCATACATTAAAGAGAAACTATCGGTTTCTTATCAATGTCGAGAAAGAGAATTGTTAGTAATAAAAAAATTCTCACTTGTTAATAGGCCATGAAGAGTATAGACTCTACTATAAGGCTTGATGCTTTATATCCAAAATGGATTTCAAGTGCTTTATCAAAATACAATTATGATAGTTGTATAGGAAAGGATATGATCCATTAAGTTAAAGTGTGTCATCATAAAGATAAGTGCACATGGAATAACACAAAGTGACGTTAGGAAATTACTTCATGGATTCAAATGTTGAAATTAGTGAATAATTTTGAAAATCAACATGTGTAAGTCCATTTGGGTTATATACCAATTATCGCAAAACTTGATTTTGAGTTTTTGGCACATTGATGTTGAAACAAAACCTCAAAATAGTGATTTAGAAGATACCCTTTGTACATAAAAACCAAAATTTCCCCAAGTCAACATGAGAGATAACATGAACTGCAAGTTTTGGATGCGATCAAAATGTGGATATAATGATGGTACCTGATAAACGGGTTTGAAAAGGTATTTTGATAGAAATATCAAATGGTTTGATTTTTAGTCAAAATGTAGAGAAAGTAGGTGCCTATAAGAAAGAATTTTTAGAGTTACTAAATATTTCTAATATTCTACGGAAAACAACATCTTACCTTTACATATACCGTGATATGTATATGACAATATAGTTTATATGCACATATTAATAGTACAATATGCATATACATACATGTATATACGTGTGTGTGTAGTTTAGGCATTTTATGTGTATATCATGTATTTCCAATTATTTGTACATGATCATAGTTTGAAATTAAAACATTATGAATTAAATGAGAAATTTTAGGCATATTTGAAAAATTGGTAACTTGACAAAAAGGGTGCAAATAAGAATTGTTATTATTGAACCATGGACTTTTTTGTTCGGACTATAAAGTTAAATGTGAAGAATATTGGAATTTTGACCGCAATCAAATTCCATAAGCCCTAACGCGATATAGTTTCGACAAAGAGAATTGGTGCAAGTAATCATTGCTACTGGGTACCGCTTAAGAAAAAATGAAATTGGATTTTACCGAAAAGATCTATAAGTGATGAATTTAGCCAATTTTCACATCACTTGCTAACATAAAGTTTGAATGTTAATATTTGAATTGTTTAATATTAATTAGTTACTAAATTCACACCTCTCAGTCACATTACAGCATGTGTGATTTCTTCAAAACCATACAATTTAATTAATTTATGAAATGTTACAAACTGTTTAAGCTAATTAATATTTATGAAATATTAGTTATAGTTAATTTATATGGTGTTTTGACTATTGTTAGTAATTATTTAAGTGCATGTATTAAAGTTATATTTGCAAATATCGATATCCGATATCAGTGCACCATTTAAATGGGGTCTAAAATAAATAATTACATAAAGTTTTTATTTTGTTGGAAACTTTGCTTACTATGGATGCATGATAGTAACAAACAATACATAGAGAAAGTAAAGGATTAATTCATTGAATTAGATAAGAAGTTAAATAAAAAGAATGGGAAAAGAGTCTTTTATCCTATTAAAAGCAAATCTCCCCATTTCACTTTCTTTTTACATAAAATCCTTCTGCATCTTCAATAAAATAACGGCTTCCATCTACTTCCTTTAAACAAAATAAAAACCAAGAATAATTAAAAATGAAACATCTTAAATTAAAATAGAAGTGGTTCTTCCATCTCTTGTAAGGATTGGATGTAGATCTTGGCAATCTTAGGAGAAGGAATAAATTAAGGTGCGACATTTGGCTAGATCTGAGAGTTTATCTTCTATTTTATTTTCTACAAAATATAAAATGATTATCATAGTTTTCATGAATGCAATATTATGTAACAACTCAAATTTCAGTGTGTCTGGATTTTTCGCAAAATTGCTAAAACCCAAGCATATTGAAACCCGAGTTGGGAATCTGGTATTCTGTAAATAGGCAAAGACAAATATATCAGAGCTCAATTAAATATCTCACGGTGGAATTGACTAAAATACAATAGTAAGTAAATGCTCACCCATATAATAACACTTTCTAAACAAATGTCTTAAAGCTGGGGTGTGACGACCCAGATATTTTGACATTTTAAATTTTAAATATTTGAATGAATTCTAATATTTAGAGATTGATTTAACTTGGATTTCAAATATCAGAATGAATTTGGAAATTTAATTTTTGAATTTAATTGTAGAAATTTGGGTAAAATATTGTATCTTCAGTTTTGAGCTTACTAAAAATATTTTTAAAGGCTTCAAAAATTTATATTGATAATACTGAAGATAATAGAACTTTCAAAATTGAATTTGAAAGTGACTGGTTCAGTTTTGGATTTGTATAGTTTAAATCGATAATTAAAATAGCCTTAAGAGGCACAGTCTCGGAATTCGACAAAACCAGTTCCATTGGATCCGTAATATTGTATTATTATCGGATTTCAATTTTCGTAGTATTCAGAGTTGTCATGTGATCATACGATAAGAAAACGTGCTGAAAAATTTATTGAAATTTAATTTATTAACTGGTTCGAAAAGCTATCTTCTCCGTACGATCAAATTAGGACACGAAACCTTTTCCATTGCGTTCGAAATAAGGGTATAACCTTATAAATGCCTAGCGGCACACCTCAATTGAAGATCGAGATTTGTGAGTTGTTGAACCTAGACGATTTAAATTTAAATTTGAATTTAAATTTAAAAATATAAAATATAATTGAAATACTGTTGCAAGCATCAGACATGTACTTAGATTTCAAACACGTGTTTTTCTTTCTCTGTTAAATTCAACACGCGTCTTCATTAATTTTAATATTTCATCTCGTACCAATTCATTTGCAGGAAAAACCATTTCGTTCAGAAGAGAAAATCAAACAAAGTCCGAGCTTCCTTCCTCCTCCCCCTACTCTCAAAAATAGAATTCAAATAAAAAAAGTAATTTATGCCGGACGAGGAAAAAAATCACAAGCCCTCTGCCATTCGGTCGAGTTGAAATCACCGCGCGCCTCAATTTTTTTTCCATATTCGAATGAATCGAGCATCACTGTTATCGGATCGTGGCTCGGGTGGCACTCATGTACGAGCGATGGTGGATCGAGCTATGGATGAATGGCGGCGTGTGCTAATGTAGTTCGAATTCAAAAAAGTGATAAGGGTTTCGCGCGAGGCAAGAGGAGGCCAGAGCATTTCCGGTTGGGTGTTCGAGCCGAGCGAGCAGTTGCATGTGATTTCAGGCGAGCGCGGCAGGAGATTCACGGAGCCCCGTTGATAGATACGAGGAAATAGCAGCAGCATCGAGTCGAAGTTAGAGGCACGGCGGTGAAGAAATAGCTCGCGATGGGATTTGCATCATAGGCAAGGCAATATGGGTCGTGGTGGTTGTTGCAGACCTTGGTGGAGCGGCCATCGGTGCAGGTCTTGTGGTAGTAGCAGTAAGTTTTGTTTTATTTATTTTATTAAAAATTTAATACAGTAAAGAAGAATTATTTGTTTGTTATTTATAATAAATAAAAATTATGGTGCTCTGTTTTAAACTGGGAAGGAATATATATAAAATAAATTCAGTAAGATGATTAAGGTATATGTTTCAGCTTGGATATAAATAACTTATGTATATGAATATGTTAAAGAAAACTAAAGAAAATAAAATAAATATTGTTCAGCAAGATATTTGAAACAATTCTGTTTAAGTTTAAAGTACAATAAGGCAATTAACTTGTTAACTAGCTTATTTAGCTAAGTCAGTAAGGATGATTTATTAAAGGAAAATGGGTTTAAATTTAGTTTAAATTAAATTAATAAACGGTAATTTTATTTTTCGTTTAGTTCAAATATAAATATATTGCATAAATATTCTAAAATAGAGAAACAAGCCGGAATGGAAATGAGTTGGAACGGATTGCAAATTAAAGGTGAGAACTTCTCACTCCATCGAATCTTTTTTCGATTTAATTTTAAATAGTTAGATTTAAAATTGTTGATTGTGTGCTTGCATGATTGATTTATTATCAGTTATATTAGTTTAGACCCTATGCTCCGCATAATAGCGGATGATATTATATTAAACCCATATACCGTGATATTCCACCTCGAAGTGGAATGGGTCTTATATATGTATTTGGAGTGATTGATTTTCCACATTATATAGCGGATGAGACCCCATGCGCTGCATAATAGCAGATGATATTATATAAATCCCATATACTGCGATATTCCACCTTGAAGTGGAATTGGTATTTAATTGTTGTGCTAACGTCTGTGGATGCAGGGAAACAGGTTGGAGGGGATCTAACTGAATTCCTCAAATATTTAATTTGTTTCGTATGTTGTGTGTTGATTATTTATAATCCGTGTGTGATTATTTGATTTTGAAATTTGGGCAGAAAATTTATAGTAAATTCATTTGAAGAATTGGGTGAATTTAAAAGAAGAAATTTGAATATATAAAGTTTTATTTTGAAAACCTATTGAATAAATTCCAAAAATATGGGGAAATATTTTTATAAAGGAATTTCGAGTAATATTGTTTAATAGTTGAAGAAATTATTTAAGATACGGATTTTAAATATTTGAAAGAGATAAAAGAATTTATTTAAAAAGGAAGTAAATTTAGAAATTAAGTCTGGGATTTAATTTGGGTTGAAATTAATTTTAGAAATCGATTTGGGATTTAATTTGGAGTTAAAATAAATTTTTGAAATCGATTTGAAAAATTTGATTTGGGGTTTTAAAATAAATCTTTTGGAAATCGATATGAAAATTGATTTGTTAATTAAAATAAGTTTAGAAATCAATTTGGAATTTGATTTTATGATTGAAATAAATTGGAAATCGATTTGAAAATTGTATATCAATGGATGTTTGAAAGTTTAAATTTCACAATGGAAATTTTATAAAGGAAAGGGGATTTTGTTTTAAAAATAAATATCGGTTTATTTTTAAAAACGTGGAAAGAAATTTAAAAATTTGGAATGTAAATTAAAATAAATCGAGAAAATTTATTAATTTATTTGAATGGAACATTTTGAAATGGAAAAAGAATTTTTCCCTGGAAAGCCGAGTATATTTTTAAAATATCTTTTGAAATAAAATTAAAAGTTCTAGATTTGGTTTTAAAATAATATTATTGGAAAATTAGTTTTGGAAATTGTTTTATAGTAAAATTTTGTTTAACTAATTATATAATGGATTATTTTAAACATTAAATTGATATTTGATTTAGAAAATGGTTATTTAAATATTTATACTTTATCTACTAATTTTATTATAAAATTAGTATTGGACTTGAATTTTTATATGAAATATTATTATAATATTTTTCATAACTAATATTTAAGCAAATATTCTAAAATAGTTTATTTTAAATGTTTCGAAGTACATTTTACATAAGTATTTTATATTATTGTAAAATATTTGAACTCGGTAGATTTTCAGTGGAAATGAATAAATATTGGAAATGTTTTCCGCGTAAGGAAAAAATTGATTTGAAATTTATTTTCAAAGGATTTAAGTGTGAAAATTTGATTTGAATTTGTTTTCAAAGTGTTGAAAAGTGAAATTTTATCTTGCGAAGATATTTTGAAAATAATAATAATTGGGGGAAAATTATTCGAAATCCAGTGACTGTTGTAAATGATGATTGGTGGTTAAATAACCGACTATCATTATTGGCCTTTAAATGACATTTGAATTTCGATGCGACCGGGAGTCGAATTCCAAATGGATATTCGAAACCCACATCAAACCTTTGTGATTGTGATGGATCTTTTGTTTAAAGGATCAAAGTGGAAATTGTTGTGATTTGTTTGAAAACTAAATGAACACTTATTTTTAAAAGCAAGCGCTCATTATTCGGATTATCCGGGAGAGGACCTTGTGTCATAAAACCCATTCCGAAT
Organism: Allium cepa; assembly: GCA_030765085.1. Taxonomy (NCBI): domain Eukaryota; kingdom Viridiplantae; phylum Streptophyta; class Magnoliopsida; order Asparagales; family Amaryllidaceae; genus Allium; species Allium cepa. The sequence continues at coordinate 99,921,356 of CM060934.1, forward strand.
AATGATAAGATGAAATGGGATTGCAATTGAAGATGGTGTTGAAGACTTGGTATTTTCGAAAGCGAAAAGATTATCTATCAAATCTCTCTGCACCGATTGCTCCGGTATAGAGATTTTATCACCCTCTGTGATGGGGATTCCGGACGTGATTAGTGAATATCCGAATTGCAAAGGCTTCTTTGAAAGTGCCTTCGGTTCCGTTTGATCCCATAACGGACTTGTGTGGATGTGTGTCTGGCCTTACACTTTGAGACGTAAATCTGGTTTCTATCAAATACATTTCTGTTGGTGGTGGAGAATTTATTCTCTTAGCTTAACAACCTTCTCTGAGATGTACGAGCTCAGAGGTTATGTTGTTGATGGTTACTACTGATATATTCTCAATTTGGTAATGTGGCATACGAAGTGATGCTGATCATTTGTTGATCGAAGCATGGCTTTTGTGAAAAGCGTAGCTTTGTGGATGAGACTTCGTCGGACCTCACACCCCGAAATGGTCGAAACAGGAAGGATGCAACAAGGTTATAGGGGGTAGCGCCCCTTAGGGTATGTTCATTTCCTTCTGGATAGAGGTGGTATCATGGTATGGAGTCTAGATACTTAACCTATGTGGTTGCTGCAAATTTATTACTTTGTAGTTGTTGGTATTGAGGATCCTCGGATAAAGTTTGTTTACGACCAGGAGATGGCATTCTCGTGTAGTAGTTAACTATTTTTGCAGAGGTAACCCGACCTAGTGTTAGCAGAGATCCGGTTAGGTTCTCGGGGGGGGGGGGGGCCTCCAGAGGTGTGACGACCCGGGTTTCTACGCCCAGAAATTCGTATCGTCTTGAAAGGGGTGGGAAAATAGAAAAGATAGAGAAGAAAGAACAACAACATAAAAATCTCACAGCGGAACGAATAAATTATAATAATCACATAAGTATTTACATATCTTACAACATCAATCAGAGTTATACAGATAATACATCACATACTAGACAGTTACAAACACCTGTCTGGCTAATACAACTCGATACAACTCAAAACAACACAGAGATACCAACACAACAGAAATATATGTATATCTATAACGCTGAGCCTCCTGCTCCATTGCTCCTCCAGAATTCGTCAAAGCTAACCTGAATCCCTTGGCTACTCGTAAAAATTTGAGTACCCGAGAGTTTAGGAAACAGAAATAAACTTCGGGTCAGACATGGTCTGGTGTGAGTAACAGGTTAAAGTTGCTTAATTTTGAAAATCCTTTGAAAATAAAAGGTATCACGTAAGACTCCCCACAAATAAACATGGTTAAGTTTTTACCTTAGCTAACCAAAACATTTGATAGGAAATTCATTGATATTATAATAGGTTTAGGGTTTTCGAGTAAATAGAAAATAGCCGAAATTGTTACACTCATTAAATTCCAGCTACTAGCCACAAAAGTGGGTGATACAATCAAAACCGTTGGCACTTATTGGATTGTGGATTCCATACAATGGCAGGGCTACTGGGGTACCGCCCGTCACAGTACATGGCCTAGATCAACGTACCGAGGATCACTCCCGACTCCCTGCAACACAAGGCCGGATCCATTCCTTACCGAACAGTCCCGAACAAGACAACCCCGCAGTTGTTTGCAACCAACTGCCCACACAGCCGAATAAAAAGGGACATCTAGACAGGGAAATATCTTGTCCTGCTTGCGCATGACCCAACTAACCTTGCTGCACATTCCCTGTTTTAGCCATTCCCGGTTGATGAGGCTTGAGGCTACGATTACCTTTAGAGAATACATCTCTTAGAATGCTCATCGCCCACCTGACGATGTTCTGAAAGCATTCAATCCATACAAGTTCGTTCCGGGTTCGAACGAAACCGAAGGCATTATCTCATTACACTCATTTTGGAATCACCCTCAGAGTTAACGACAATAACCCTTGCACTCTGAATCGTCATCTTCACTTTAGATTCACGACCTATCGTTAATTTGGATCGATGTGGTTTTCGGATGTCTAAATGTGGAAACCCGATCTCGGTCTCATCGAAATCCAAAACGTGTCTTTTAAAGCCAAGTTATCTATTTAGTCTTAACAGTTTAATTCAATATTATCAATATACACACAGATAGATAATTCACAATATCACAATAGATAATCACATTATCATCATAAACAGATAATTTATATCATCATCCAAACAGATAATTAAATATTATCATATTTAAACCAAGCATCCATATCACATAGATATTACTCATGTCATATCTGAATTCAAAATCATCAAATGAAATATCAGTATCATTCATCCATAAGCAATGATTTATAATAATACCATTTGTAATTAATTTAAAATGAAATAATTAACTACGTCTATCTCTAATTAATTTAAAGTAAATTAAATTAATTACTTCATCTATAAATCCTGCATATACAACCATTAATTAATTATAAATCAACTTAATTAATTATTCTCTAGATATTTATCTTGATTAAACGCCCTTGATTAATCATTCTCTAATTACAATAACTAATTAATCTTTAATTAATTCCATAAATTTAAGTATTTTAAATTATTCATATAATTACTTCATTTATTGATTTAATATGAATTATTACATTTATCCTTAATTAATTACATAAATTAATCACCACATTATTAATTATTCCTAAATTAAACAATTCTTAATTACATCATTAATTGTATTAATTAATGATTTCTAATTTAGATTTTAAATTAAATTACATTATTTAAATTAAATTACATTAAGCGATTAATTTTTAATTAAACACAATTATTAATCATCCTTGATTAATATCAACCAGTAATTAACTACCCTTAATTTTTTGGCAAAGCAATTAACTATCCTTAATTACTTATATTAATAAATTAATTATCCCATAATTAATTATCTCCATTAATTAATCCTTTGATTAATTACAAAAGTAATTATCCAAATTACTTCCTTAACACATCATCTTTCACTAATTACATTCAGTAATTAACATTGATTACTTCCTTAAGTAATTATGCTCCATTGAATACACTAAGTAATTACACTTATCAGTTTATCAAATGATTTTCTTAAATTAATTAAACTAAATTAATTAACTTAAATTAATCATTTTATCTAAATTAATTACAAAAAGTAATTAATCTCTTAATTACTTTTATCAAATAATTACATTTAACAACTTACAAAAGATTATCTTAATTAATTAAACTAATTCATCACATTAATTAATTATTAATAATCCTTAGTTAATTATCTTCATTAACTAATAATATTACTTAATTTACTTCTTAATTAATCTCTAATTATAAATTAATCTAAATTATTAATACATAAGTCATTTCTTAATTAACTTATTCATTAAATCATTTTAATATCTAAATTATTCCTAAGATAATTTATTTCTTTATTAATGACTTCCTTAATATTAAAATGTATTAGAACAATACATTTTAAATTTAAATTCAAATTTCATTTTGAATTTAAGATTCAAAATGATTATTGTTTAAACATTAACTAAATTTAAATTTAATTTAAAATCTTGTAAATAAATGTAAATAACATTTATTACTTGCATAAGATAAGCCTTTGAATCAAACTACTTAACTTTATTTAAACTTAAACTACCAAAATACATTAATATTTTAACTTGCAAATTCAAGTTAGAACAATTTATTTACTTTCCATTCAAAAATCTTTAATAAAAGAATCCTCAAAATCAAGTTAAATATTTATTGAAACAAATTTACTTTTCAAAACTATTTTATTTGAACTAATTTTTAAAACATTCATATTTAAAAACTGATTTAAGCTTTCAGATTTGAATTCTAAGTAAACTTGAATTCCATCAATTTATCATTGATTTAAAACTTTGATTTAAATTTCCTTTTAACATCTTGAATTAAAAACTTGATTTTCAAATCCAAATCTATTTTAAAACCTTAAGATTCAAATATTCATTTGAATCAATACATTTAAAAATTCAAATTTAAACTACTGTTAGAGCTTTTTTTTAGATTTAAATTTTTTTAAAAATCTGGAAACTATCAGGGTTTTAAACCTGAAACTCATTTAAATATTTTAAACTTCATTTTAGATTCAAAATATAAACTTGAATTCATACTTCCAACTAGATTTAGACTTTGTTTAAATCCATTATTTATTTTTAGATAGGTTTCATTTGAATTTGTTGAAAATCAAATTTTGTTTTCAGGTTTCTGCAAAAGCCTGAACAACCATTTACTCGATGCGAACCAATACCGCTCTGAGACTTTTCCTTCCTTACTTCGAGTCACGTACTCGAGTGACTCGAGTATTCCCCAGTCAAAAACTCTACACACCGAAAAGAACAACCCAGCACTTCAATGGCACGGTGCACGTGCACCGTAGCCCCAGCCACCTCCGGCCACCCACTGGAACTCCAACACGTCGCCGCCTACCACCAGACACGACCACGACCACCCAAAATCGTCACGGCAACTCGAATCAAAATCGAGTTAAATTTCCAAACCTGGAAACAACTCGAGCAACAACACCTCGAACCTATCAACGCTCCGTCCTCCCAATGCCGATCATCGGAACGCCAGCGTCTTCGGCTACAACCTCGTCTACATCACCTCTTCAAATCCCTATAAGCGCGTCGAGCTCGATCACCAATTAAAGGCAAACGAGACCCAAAACTGAACCATAGCAAAACTAGGTTTAAAAAAAGAATTTCATCGCCGTCGCCACCACGCCTAACTGCACCACCTTCCACCATTTTTCCTCGACCCTCCGATCACTCCTCCATCACCACAGGGAAACCCAAGCACTCCGGTCCACTTGATCACCCAAAAATCGACAATAACCCACTTTCGTTAAAACCCAAACTACACCTTCAACACTTAACTAAAAATTATAGTTTTAGTTTTAAAAATCATAAGTTTGGATGGTGTTTCAGATTGCATGCCTGAATCATTGAATCATGATGTTGGGATTTTCAGTTATTTACAGTTTGATCTGTTATTTTGATTACCAGAGACAAACCATATTTCTTTAACTACTATAAAAATTTTTAAACTAAAATTGGTGATGAAATACACAAGTTTTACTTGAAATTGAAGTTTAAAAGGGGACTACATCAAGAGATATCGAATTTAAATCAAACGAGAACCTGGAAATATAAGCACAGAGTTCCCATATTTAAAACAGAACATTCATATCATACATTCCTATATAAATGCAAGCAGATTACTACTTAAGTTTTTCAAAGTGAAGTCACTCACCATAGTTTTGAAAATAAATAGAGCACCTTTTTGTCTGAAACAGTTTGAACTTTAAAAACTGGGAATGATTTGCTTGATTTTCCTTTGATTCATCTTGCCTTTTGTTGTTGATGCTTCAGTTGTAAACAATATAGAAATGCTACTTGTATATTTTTGGGTTTACTATGATTTGAACGAACTAAATAAGAAAGACATGTTTATAAAGGAGTTTCAAGGGAAGGTGATAACTTGGTTTTGCAAATGCTGGTACAATTATGTTTTTGTTTTATCAGGCAAAATGTTATATTAAGGAGGCTGAAATGATGTTAACACAATTCGAAATGACTTTGTTATATGCTAGAGTTTTGAAAGCATTAAATGCAAATGTACTATATGTTTACAACTAATCTTATCTTATGTGTACAAAGATATTTTTGCCTTGCATTTTCTTACAGGTTGACTACACTTTCTTATGCATGCATATGATTTGTTGTACCTTATGTCTCCTATAAATCTTATTAGTACATAGATATTTTTCTTACTTATACTTTGCTTTGCATTCCTAAATTTTTCAGGCAACATTTCTAAACTTTGCTTATTGGTTCAGCCTGCATACTTTAATGTCTGCATAAATTATATTTTTTTTTACCTTGTTAATTTGCTTGCTTTGTTTATTTACTTTACTTTGATTACCTGCATATTTATGTTCAGATATTGTTTTAAAAAATATAACTCATTATTAAATGAAATAATCACTACATAAATAAACTACTTATTTTATAAAGCTAAATTAAAAAGAACAAAACAATCTTTTTATTTAAATTTAAACCTAGGCTAGAATTTATTTTTAAACAAATAACTTGATCTTGAGTAAATAAAAAATATTTTTATCAAGCTATACTAAAAAGAAAATAAAGCAATCTTTTTGTTAATAAATTTAAAACTTAAACTTAAGCTAGAATAAATTCTAACTGTTAAACATTTATTTTAAGTATTTAAAACCATACAGTTATTTATTTAATAGCTTAATACTAAATTAAATCAAATTTCTAAATTATCAGAAATATTAAAATTAGAAAACATGACTTCGTTTATTAAATTAAAACAGAGCTTATCTATTTATAATATATACAGATATATACATATATACATATACGTTATAAATAGAAACAATTTAAATTAGCTTTTAGAAGATAAATTATCAGTTTAAATATTTATTTAGAAGAATATTATTAAATCAATGCAAATATTGTCAAATCAATTTAATTTTCAATGTAGATTATTAAATTGATATTGCCCCAAATTTTCGAGATGTCACATTCTTCCCCCCTTAAAAGAATTTCGTCCCCGAAATTTAAAACAAAGGTAATGTAATAATCTAATTAAATATATATTTTAAAACACAAGCATATATTAATCATATGCTAACAATTATAGCAACCAATTTATCCAATTAAACAAATCTAACTATCCAAACAAAATTCCGGATAGAATTTTCTCGAGTTTCCCCAAGTATAAATACCGGGACACTCGCTCTACAGAACCCAAACAAACAATACTACTAAGCTACAGAACTTCCACTCATCTAGATCTGTAAAACAAGACAGGATATCAGACTACAGACAAGTCTGAATCAACAACCAAAAATCCCAGAACTGCTGGTTCTACAACCAGAGATAAATCTTACACGTACTCCCTCAGAGATACGTGAAATACAATGAATTCCAGTTATCCAAACTGACAATTCAATCCTGAAGACCAAACACTTATCCAAAATCAAATCTCCGATTTCGAAATCCAAATTCCACCGTATCTTATCCACAAACTCTTTGGACGATCCTGGCTGCCTACATCCTTCCTGATCAGCTCAACCCTTGCTGATGCTCCTAGAAATAAACTGGACCAAAAACAATCTAACAAAATGAACTTTCCAAGATCGACCAAAAACTCAGAACACAAACTCTATTCCAAAATCAGAAGACAGATCTCACATCTCACATCCAGAAGAGATAAAACAGATGCACTCCCAATCTGGCCTCAGATCCTGAAAAATTTCCTGTAGAACTCTCCAATCCAAACACTACAACATCCAATTGCTTCCAAACTAAAACAGCTGCCACCATGCTTCCACTGCGCAACTCTGATTGAACAGATGACAATTCTGATTATGAACTCAAGCACAGACTGGACAACACCTCTCAGCATTAGGGTACCACAGATCAAAAAGAAAACTCAGAAATTCCTCCAAAATCTGAGCTACTTCACCAAACTCAAAAATCATCCTATTACTAAGCTGAACCATCGGTACCACTTCTGAAATCCAGTCGATACCAAACTAAATCTTCAAATTCTAGCAAATCTCCGACTTCTTGAAGACATTCAGAAAATCTCTGAAACATAAGAGAACATTCAAATTATCGCAAGTCGCTTTTGCGATCAATCCAGCCTAATTCCACAGATAATGCTCTCTCTTTACAAATCAGAATAGCTTACGCTTATGTGGCCAATCCATCGAAGAAATGGAACTACTCTACTGCTTCTGAAGTTACCCAAGAAAAACTGCTAAGCCAAAAGACTTCCTAATCCAAAGCTCTTCGAGAAACTCGAACCTCAAACCAAACAGAAACTCCCAGCTGAACACAGCCACAACACCGAAGCAGACACACTTCCTTAACTTGTTTCAAAGAAACATCTTCGGAGACATCCCTAGTCACTGTGTCTCATCACATAGCTACTACACCTTGATGTATCAAGATATCATGTCTTGCTTCTGTCCAACCGACAGATCAAAACTCCAGCCCATCCAAACTACACCTCAAAGATGAACTCCGAACCTTAACAGATTTCCTTTAGAGATAAATGAAATCCTTACACCACCCAAAGCTCACTCGAGACAGTATTAGGTCTACAGTCTCGACAAATACACTTCCAACCTCAAACATTCAAATTCCAACCATTGGTAGTCGTGTTACACACACCACTACCCAATCTACCCTTATAGCTTATTGGAAAACCGGAACTGGTAATCCAACAAATAGGTAGAAATAAATAAATATATATATATATTATATCAAAATTACAAATACGCTCTCTTAGGAAAGAAATCACTCAAGAGCCTAGGTATTCGCTCAACCTAGCGCTTTGATACCACTGTGACGACCCGGGTTTCTACGCCCAGAAATCCGTATCATCTTGAAGAAAGAAAGGGGTGAGAAAATAGAAAAGATAGAGAAGAAAGAACAACAACATCAGAATCTCATAGCGGAACGAATAAATTATAATAATCACATAAGTATTTACATATCTTACAACATTAATCAGAGTTATACAGATAATACATCACATACTAGACAGTTATAAACACCTGTTTAGCTAATACAACTCGATACAACTCAAAACAACACAGAGATACCAACACAGCGGAACTATATGTATATCTACAACAGTGAAGCCTCCTGCTCCATTGCTCCTCCAGAATTCGTCAAAGCTAACCTGAATCCCTTGGCTACTCGTAAAAATTTGAGTACCCGAGAGTTTAGGAAACAGAAATAAACTTCGGGTCAGACATGGGTCTGGTGTGAGTAACAGGTTAAAGTTGCTTAATTTTGAAAATCCTTTGAAAATAAAAGGTATCACGTAAGACTCCCCACAAATAAACATGGGTAAGTTTTTACCTTATGCTAACCAAAACATTTGATAGGAAATTCAGTGATATTATAATAAGTCTGAGGTTTTCGAGTAAATAGAAAATAGCCGAAATTGTTACATTCATTAAATTCAAGCTACAAGCCACAAAAGTGGGTAATACAATCAAAACCATTGGCACTTATTGGATTGTGGATTCCATATAATGGCAGGGCTACAGGGGTACCGCCTGTCACAGTACGTGGCCTAGATCAACGTACCGAGGATCACTCCTGACCCCCTGCAACACAAGGCCGGAACCATTCCTTACTGAACAGTCCCGAACTAGACAACCCCGCAGTTATTTGCAAACAACTGCCCACACAGCCGAATAAAAAGGGACATCTAGACAGGTGAAGATCTTTTCCTGCTTGGGCATGACCCACCTAACCTTGCTGCACATCCCCTGTTTTAGCCATTCTCGGTTGATGAGGCACTAGGCTATGATTACCTTTAGAGAATACATCTCTTAGAATGCTCATCGCCCACCTGACGATGTTCTGAAAGCATTCAATCCATACAATTTCATTCCGGGTTCGAACGAAACCGAAGGCATTATCTCATTACACTCATTTTGGAATCACCCTCAGAGTTAACGACAATAACCCTTGCACTCTGAATCTTCATCTTCACTTCAGATTCACGACCTATCGTTAATTTGGATCGATGTGGTTTTCGGATGTCCAAATGTGGAAACCCGATCCCGGTCTCATCGAAATCCAAAACGTGTCTATTAAGGCCAAGTTGTCTATTTAGTCTTAACAGTTTAATTCAATATTATCAATATACACACAGATAGATAATTCACAATATCACAATAGATAATCACATTATCATCATAAACAGATAATTCATATCATCATCCAAACAGATATTTAAATATTATCATATTTAAACCAAGCATCCATATCACATAGATATTACTCATGTCATGTCTGAATTCAAAATCATCAAATGAAATATCAATATCATTCATCCATAAGCAATGATTTATAATCATACCATTTGTAATTAATTTAAAACGAATTAAATTAACTACTTCTATCTCTAATTAATTTAAAGTAAATTAAATTAATTACTTCATCTATAAATCCTGCTTATACAACCATTAATTAATTATAAATCAAATTAATTAATTATTCTCTAGATATTTATCTTGATTAAACACCCTTGCTTAATCATTCACTAATTACAATAACTAATTAGTCTTTAATTAATTCCACAAATTTAATTATTTTAAATTATTCATATAATTACTTCATTTATTAATTGAATATGAATTATTACATTTATCCTTAATTAATTACATAAATTAATCACCACATTATTAATTATTCCTAAATTAAACAATTCTTAATTACATCATTAATTATATTAATTAATGATTTCTAATTTAGATTTTAAATTAAATTACATTATTTAAATTAAATTACATTATTTAAATTAAATTACATTAAGCGATTAATCATTAATTAAACACAATTATTAATCATCCTTGATTAATATCAACCAGTAATTAACTACCCTTAATTACTTATATTAATAAATTAATTATCCCATAATTAATTATCTCCATTAATTAATCCTTTGATTAATTACAAAAGTAATTATCCAAATTACTTCCTTAACACATCATCTTTCACTAATTACATTCAGTAATTAACATTAATTACTTCCTTAAGTAATTATGCTCCATTGAATACACTAAGTAATTACACTTATCAATTTATTAAATGATTTTCTTAAATTAATTAAACTAAATTAATTAACTTAAATTAATCATTTTATCTAATTTAATTACAAAAAGTAATTAATCTCTTAATTACTTTTATCAAGTAATTACATTTAACAATTTACAAAAGATTATCTTAATTAATTAAACTAATTCATCACATTAATTAATTATTTATAATCCTTAGTTAATTATCTTCATTAACTAATAACATTACTTAATTTACTTCTTAATTAATCTCTAATAATAAATTAATCTAAATTATTAATACATAAGTCATTTCTTAATTAACTTATTCATTAAATAATTTTAATATCTAAATTATTCCTAAGATAATTTATTTCTTTATTAATGACTTCCTTAATATTAAAATGTATTAGAACATTACGTTTTAAATATAAATTCAAATTTCATTTTGAATTTAAGATTCAAAATGATTATTGTTTAAACATTAACTAAATTTAAATTTATTTTAAAATCTGGTAAATAAATGTAAATAACATTTAGTACTTGCATAAGATAAGCCTTTGAATCAAACTACTTAACTTTATTTAAACTTAAACTACCAAAATACATTAATATTTTAACTTGCAAATTCAAGTTAGAACAATTTATTTACTTTCTATTCAAAAATCTTTAATAAAAGAATCCTCAAAATCAAGTTAAATATTTATTGAAAGAAATTTACTTTTCAAAACTATTTTATTTGAACCTTTTTTTAAAACATTCATATTTAAAAATTGATTTAAGCTTTCAGATTTGAATTCTAAGTAAACTTGAATTCCATCAATTTATCTTTGATTTAAAACTTTGATTTAAACTTCCTTTTAACATCCTGAATTAAAAACTTGATTTTCAAATCCAAATCTATTTTAAAACCTTAAGATTCAAATATTCATTTGAATCAATACCTTTAAAAATTCAAATTTAAACTACTGTTAGACCTTTTGTTTCAGATTTAAATTTTTTAAAAAATCTGGAAACTATCAGGTTTTTAAACCTGAAACTCATTTAAATATTTTAAACTTCATTTTAGATTCAAAATATAAATTTGAATTCATACTTCCAACTAGATTTACACTTTGTTTAAATCCATTATTTATTTTTAGATAGGTTTCATTTGAATTTGTTGAAAATCAAATTTTGTTTCCAGGTTTCTGCAAAAGCCTGAACAACCATTTACTCGACGCGAGCCAATACCGCTCCGAGACTTTTCCTTCCTTACTTCGAGTCACGACTCGAGTGACTGGAGTATTCCCCAGTCAAAAACTCTGCACACCGAAAAGAACAACCCAGCACTTCAATGGCACGGTGCACGTGCACCGTAGCCCCAGCCACCTCCGGCCACCCACTGGAACTCCAACACGTCGCCGCCTACCACCAGACACGACCACGACCACCCAAAATCGTCACGGCAACTTGAATCGAAATCGAGTTAAATTTCCAAACCTGGAAACAACTCGAGCAACAACACCTCGAACATGTCAACGCTCCGTCCTCCCAATGCCGATCGTCGGAACGCCAGCGTCTCCGGCTACAACCTCATCTACATCCCCTCTTCAAATCCCCATAAGCGCGTCGAGCTCGATCACCAATTAAAGGCGAACGAGACCCAAAACTGAACCATAGCAAAACTAGGTTTACAGAAAGAATTTCGTCGCCGTCGCCACCATGCCTAACTGCACCACCTTCGACCATTTTTCCTCGACCCTCCGATCACACCTCCATCACTACAGGGAACCCCGGGCATTCCGGTCCACTTGATCACCCAAAAATCGACAATAACCCACTTATGTTCAAACCCAAACTACACCTTCAATACTTAACTAAAAATTATAGTTTTAGTTTTAAAAATCATAAGTATGGAAAGTGTTTCAGATTGCATGCCTGAATCATTGAATCATGATGTTGGGATTTTCACTTATTTACAGTTTGATCTGTTATTTTGATTACCAGAGACAACCCATATTTCTGTAACTAAAATAAAAAAATTTAAAACTAAAATTGGTGATGAAATACACAAGTTTTACTTGAAACTTAAGTTTAAAAAGGGACTACATTAAGAGATATCGAATTTAAATCAAACGAGAACCTGGAAATATAAGCAGAGAGTTCCCAGATTTAAAACAGAACATTCATATCATACATTCCTATATAAATATAGAGAAAAACACCAATATATACTTGCATTCAAACATAAAATTTCTTGAAATCCTATGCAAGCAGATTACTACTTAAGTTTTTCAAAGTGAAGTTACTCACCATAGTTTTGAAAATAAACAGAGCACCTTTTTGTCTGAAACAGTTTGAACTTTAAAAACTGGGAATGATTTGCTTGATTTTCCTTTGATTCATCTTGCCTTTTATTGTTGATGCTTCAGTTGTAAACAAAATAGAAATGCTACTTGTATATTTTTGGGTTTACTATGATTTGAACGAACTAAATAAGAAAGACATGTATATAAAGGAGTTTCAGGGGAAGGTGATAACTGGGTTTTGCAAATGCTGGTACAATTATGTTTTTGTTTTATCAGGCGAAATGTTATATTACGGAGGCTGAAATGATGTTAACACAATTCGAAATGACTTTGTTATGTGCTAGAGTTTTGAAAGCATTAAATGCAAATGTACTATATGTTTACAACTAATCTTATCTTATGTGTACAAAGATATTTTTGCCTTGCATTTTCTTACAGGTTGACTACACTTTCTTATGCCTGCATATGATTTGTTGTACCTTATGTATCCTATAAATCTTATTAGTACATAGATATTTTTCTTACTTATACTTTGCTTTGCATTCCTAAATTTTTCAAGCAACATTTCTAAACTTTGCTTATTGGTTCAGCCTGCACACTTTACTGCCAGCATAATTTTTTTTTACCTTGTTAATTTGCTTGCTTTGTTTATATTTACTATACTTTGATTACCTGCACATTTATGTTTAGATATTGTTTTAAAAAAAATAACTCGTTATTAAACGAAATAATCACTACATAAATAAATTACTTATTTTATAAAGCTAAATTAAAAAGAACAAAAAATTCTTTTTATTTAAATTTAAACCTAGGCAAGAATTTATTTTTAAACAAATAACTTGATCTTGAGTAAATAAAACATATTTTTATCAAGCTATAGTAAAAAGAAAATAAAGCAATCCTTTTGTTAATAAATTTAAAACTTAAACTTAAGCTAAAATAAATTCTAACTATTAAACATTTATTTTAAGTATTTAAAACCATACAGTTATTTATTTAATATCTTAATACTAAATTAAATCAAATTTCCAAATTATCAGAAATATCAAAATTAGAAAACATGACTTCATTTATTAAATTAAAACAGAGCTTATCTATTTATAATATATATAGATATATACATATATACATATACATTATAAATAGAAACAATTTAAATTATCTTTTAAAAGATAAATTATCAGTTTAAATATTTATTTAGAAGGAGATTATTAAATCAATGCAAATATTATCAAATCAATTTAATTTTCAATGTAGATTATTATTGCCCCAAATTTCCGGGATGTCACAAGAGGCGTATCCATGTGGCCCAGGAAGTTCCTTAGCCTGACCATGTGTTGGAAATCCAATCACCAATACGCGCCTTGTACGGTTTTAGTTGTAGAAAATGCCATCTAATATGGTAGCTATAGTAGAAATACTATAATGGTACGTATGCTGGCTAAAATTAATATTATACTTGCAAATGTTTACTGCACTATGCACTAATGATAATATTAAAAAGATTTTGCGTATTAAGAATGTTTGACTATCATAAGGAGAAATCTCCCACAAGTATGCGATTGCATTGTGTGTGTGCCGGGAGGCCTAATGGTAGTTTCATTTTCCAAAAAGCATTGCGTATTTCTTTTAAATTCTTCTGTTAAAGTATAACTGTTTTTAAGATCTCACACCAGTCCCATGACTGACCTGGAGTTTATTGTTCCTTTTCTAAACTCTGGGTGCCCATAATTTTCCACACGGGCAACCTAGAGCCAGGTTGTCAATTATTCTGGAGCGAAGTCAAGAAGTTGCTGTGGAGATCAGGAGTTGAAGCTGGTTGGCGAGGCATATCACTTATATATGTGATATTTCTTTTTCGCTGTTTGTTTTTGTAAACTCTGATAATGTGATGTATATACTGATATAGTGTTTTGTTTTAAAGATTATTCTTTATCTATTATATATTATACCGCTACGAAATGTGAGATTCTTTTATTATTTCTATTCTTCTTCTATCTTTTTCTTCTTAAACCCTAACGGTTCGATCTTCAGGCATTCGATTGTGCGACATTTGATACAATGGACGTATTAATGTCGACTTTCGAAAGTCGAAAAATCGGGTCGTTACAAATTGTGTATCAGAGCATTTGGTTAAGCGACAACCTTGGCTCTGTTGGGTGTTACTCATTAGAGATAGAGTCAGTAGTACTCCAGAATGAGTTTGAGTGTATTAATAGATATGAGCGCATATTTGTTAGTGAACGTAAAATTGTTTTATATTGTGATGATTGGTTTGTTGAGTGGTATATGGATTCTGGTCGGTATAGTCCGTACAACTCTATCGTTAGGAATCTCTAAACACTTGTACAAAACAATTCGCCATGATATTGTTTTAAAATAGGGTAAATGAAATAATTTTACCCAAATTATTTTCATATATAAAAGGAATGATTTTCCATAAATTATTATAGTATATGGTTGATAGTTTGATTAGAAAGTGATTAAGAAATTGAAATCATAACTTAAAGCCGAGAACTAAAATTTATATACAAATGGGAATTGTAATGTAAATGTAATTTATAATAAAATTCCAGAGGAATGTTTAAAAGAATTTGAAAGGGTTTGAAGTTTTTAGATTTGGAAAGATTAAATTTCTTTTAAGTTTGAAAATGATTTTCAAAGGTTTTGTAAAAAATGTTTTTGAAGGGATAAAAGCTCTAAACTCTTTTCGGTCGTTGGAAAATAACTTCGATGATGACTGCAGCATCATCGGTGTTCATTTTCGAGTTTCCAAGAGAGGAATTGCTGCCAAATTATTTTAAATGGAAGTTGTTGGCAAACTGGATTTGGTTTTGGAAATTCAAAAGAAAATTTGAATTGACTTCAAAAATGATTTTTGAATGGTTGAAAGGACTCTGGAATGTTATATAAAATATTTATGGAATATCATTTAGTTGATAACTTGTAAAATTTAAAGTTGTTAAAGTAAAATCTAACTTAAAAGAGAAGTTAGAAAAAGGTAAATGTGGAAACAAAATAAGTTGGAAGGAAAATTTAGAAATTAAGTCTGGGATTTAATATGGGGTTGAAATTAATTTTAGAAATCGATTTGGGATTTAATTTGGAGTTGAAATAAATTTTAGAAATCGATTTGAAAAATTTGGTTTGGGGTTTTAAAATAAATCTTTGGGAAATTGATATAAAAATTGATTTGTTAATTGAAATAAATTTAGAAATCAATCTGGAATTTGATTTGATGATTGAAATAAATTGGAAATCAATTTGAAAATCGTATATCAGTGGATATTTGAAAGTTTAAAATTCACAATGGAAATTTAATAAAGGAAAGGGGATTTTTTTCTTAAACATAAATATCAGTTTATTTTTATAAATGTGGAAAGAAATTTACAAATTTGGAATGTAAATTAAAATAAATTGAGAAGATTTATTAATTTATTTGAATGGACCATTTTGTAATGGAAAAAGAATTTTTCCCTGGAAAGCCGAGTATATTTTTAAAATAGCTTTTGAAATAAAATTAAAAGTTATAGATTTGGTTTTAAAATAATTAATTATACAAGGGATTGTTTTAAAGATTAAATTGATGTTTGATTTAGAAAATAGTTATTTAAATATTTATACTCTATCTACTAATTTTATAATAAAATTAGTTTTGGACTTGAATTTTTATATGAAATGTTAGTATAATAATTTTCATAACTAATATTTAAGCAAATATTCTAAAATAGTTTATTTTAAATGTTTCCAAGTATATTTTGAATAAGTATTTTATATTATTTTAAAATATTTGAACTCGGCAGATTTTCAGTGGAAATGAATAAATATTGGAAATGTTTTCCGCTTAAGGAAAAAATTGATTTGAAATTGATTTTCAAAGTATTGAAGTGTGAAAAATTGATTTGAATTTGTTTTCAATGTGTTGAAAAATGAAAATTTATCTTGCAGAGATATTTTGAAAATAATAATAATTGGGGGGAAATTTATTTGAAATCCAATGACTGTTGTAAATGATGATTGGTAGTTAAATAACCAACTATCAATCTTGGCCTTTAAATGGCATTTGAATTTCGATGCGACCGGGAGTCGAATTCCAAATGGATATTCGAAACCCACATCGAACCTTTGTGATTGTGATGGATCTTTTGTTTAAAAGATCAAAGTGGAAATTGTTGTGATTTGTTTGAAAACCGAATGAACACTTATTTTTAAAAATAAGCGCTCATTATTCGGATTAGCCGGGAGAGGACCTTGTGTCATAAAAACCATTCAGAATAATGATACGATGAAATGGGATTGCAAATGAAGATGGTGTTGAAGACCGGGTATTTTCAAAAGCGACTGGATTACCTGTCGAATCTCTCTGCACCGGGTTGCTCCGTTATAGAGATTTTATCACCCTTTGTGATGGGGATTCCGGACGTGATTAGTGAATATCTGGATTGCAAGGGCTTCTTTGGAAGTGCCTTCGGTTCCGCTCGATCTCGGAATGGGCTTGTATGGATGTGTGTACGACGTTACACTTTGAGATGTAAAGCTGGTTTCTATCAAATACATTTTTGTTGGCGGCGGAGAATTTATTCTCTTAGCTTAACACCCTTCTTTGAGACGTACGAGCTCAGAAGTTATGTTGTTGATGGTTACTAGTGATATATTCCCAATTTGGTAATGTGGCATACGAAGTGCTGCTGATCATTTGTTAATCGAAGCATGGCTTTTATGAAATGTGTAGATTTGTGGACGAGACTTCGTCGGACCTCACACCCCGGAATGGTCGAAACAGGAAGGATGCAACATGGTAATAGGGGGTAGCGCCCCTTAGGGTATGTTCATTTCCTTCTAGATAGAGGTGGTATCATGGTATGGAGCCCGGATACTTAACCATTATGGTTGCTGCAAATTTTTTACTTTGAGGTTGTTGGTGTTGAGGATCCTCGGATAAAGGTTGTTTACGACCGGGGAATGGCATACTCGTGTAGTAGTTACCTATTTTTGCAGAGGTAACCCAGCCTTGTGTTGGCAGAGATCCGGTTAGGTTCTCGGGGCGTCCCTCCAGAGGCGTACCCATGTGGCCTAGGAAGTTCCTTAGCCTGACCATTTGTTGGAAATCCAATCACCAATACGTGACTTGTACGGTTATAGTTGTAGAACCTGCCATCTATATGGTAGCTATAGTGGGCTTATTATAATGGCACGTATGCTGGTTAAGATTAATATTATACTTGCAAATGTTTTCTGCACTATGGGTAATGATAATATTAAAAAGATTTTGCGTATTAAGCATGTTTGACTATCATAAGGAGAAATCTTCCACAAGTGTGCGATTGCATTGTGTGTGTGCCGGGAGGCCTTATGGTAGTTTCATTTTCCAAAAAGCATTGCGGATTTCTT
The DNA here is from genome assembly GCA_030765085.1 of Allium cepa. Classification (NCBI taxonomy): domain Eukaryota; kingdom Viridiplantae; phylum Streptophyta; class Magnoliopsida; order Asparagales; family Amaryllidaceae; genus Allium; species Allium cepa. Next base: position 99,939,656 of record CM060934.1, read on the forward strand.
TTAAATTCTTCTGTTAAAGTATAACTGTTTTTAAGATCTCAAACCAGTCCCACGACTGACCTGAAGTTTATTGTTCCCTTTCTAAACTTTGGTACCCATAATTTTCCACACGGGCAGCCTAGATCCAGGTTGTCAATTATTCTAGAGCGAAGTCAAGAAGTTGCTATGGAGATCAGGAGTTGAAGCTCGATGGCGAGGCGTATCACTTATATATGTAATATTTCTTTTTCGCTCTTTGTTATTGTAAACTCTGATAATGTGATGTATAAACTGATATAGTGTTTTTGTTTTAAAGATTATTCTTTATCTATTATATATTGTTCCATTGCGAAATGTGAGATTCTATTATTGTTTCTATTCTTCTTCTATCTTATTCTTCTTAAACCCTAAACGGTTCGATTTTCTGGCATTCGATTGTGCGGCATTTGATACAGTGGACATATTAATGTCGACTTTCGAAAGTCAAAAAATCGGGTCGTTGTAAATTTGGTATCAGAGCATTTGGTTAAGCGACAACCTTGGCTCTGTTGGGTGTTGCTCATTAAAGATAGAGTCAGTAGTACTCTAGAATGAGTTTGAGTGTATTAACATATATGAGCGCATATTTGTTAGTGAATACAAAATTGTTTTATATTGTGATGATTGGTTTGTTGAGTGGTATATCGATTCTGGTCGGTATAGTCCGTACAACTCTATCGATAGGAATCTCTAAACACTTGTACAGAACAATTCGCCACGATATTGTTTTAAAATAGGGTAAATGAAATAATTTTACCCAAATTATTTTCATATATAAAAGGAATGATTTTCCATAAATTATTATAGTATATGGTTGATTGTTTGATTAGGAAGTGATTAAGAAATTGAAATCAGAACTTAAAGCCGAGAAATAAAATTTATATACAAGTGGGAATTGTAAATGTAAATGTAATTTATAATAAAATTCCAAAGGAATGTTTAAAAGAATTTGAAAGGGTTTGAAGTTTTTAGATTTGGGAAAGATTAAATTCCTTTTAAGTTTGGAAATTATTTTCAAAGGTTTTGAAAAAAATGTTTTTGAAGCGATAAAAGCTCTAAACTCTTTTCGGTCGCTAGAAAATAACTTTGGTGATGATTGCAGCATCATCGGTGTTCATTTTCGAGTTTCCAAGAGGGAAATTGCTGCCAAATTATTTTAAATGGAAGTTGTTGGCAAACTGGATTTGGTTTTGGAAATTCAAAAGAAAATTTGAATTGATTTCAAAAATGATTTTTGAAAGGTTGAAAAGACTCTGGAATGTTATATAAAATATTTATGGAATATCATTTAGTTGATAACTTGTAAAGTTTAAAGTTGTTAAAGTAAAATCTAACTTAAAAGAGAAGTTAGAAAAAGGTAAATGTGGAAACAAAATAAGTTGGAAGGAAAATTTAATTCAAGTAGAATTAAAGAATGAAAACTGAATAAAAAAATTGAGATTGAAAATTTGAGTCAAATAAAATGATGATATGGATTCAAAATGAAATTGAAAAAATAAGTGTTGAAGTTCGTTCCAAATATGTAAGTAAATGGAAAATTTGTCAAGTTGGATAAACAAAGTGAGGTATTGAAATAAAATTAGTGAGTGAAGCTAATTGAAGGAATGGAAAATTTGATATGGTTTGAAATGAATTGAATTGAATATTTATAAAGAAAAGATAAATTAAATTCATATGGAATTTGAAGTCCAGTTTAAATATAAGTGGTTGTAAACCAAAATGGTGAATTGAAATTGAATTGTATTTGGGAATGAACAAAAGAATAAAACTGGAATTGAAACTGAATATTGATAACCAATTTGAATTGTGTGAAATAAAATGAAGTTGTAAAAAATTAGCTCGAAGTGAACTAAGGATAATAAAGGTGGAAATGGGAAAATAATGGGTTGAAATAAAATGAATTGGAATTTGTAATGGATTAGTAAATGAAACTAATTTAAAATTGAGAGATGAATCAGTTGTGAATGAAAGATAGTTGATGGAATTCAATATTCAAAAGGAAAATTGAATCCAAATAGAATTGAAGTGTAAATTGAATTCAAATGAAATTGAAAATGTAATTGAAATAAAATGGATGTGTAACTTCAATAGTGAAGTAAAAATGGTATAAAAAGCATGTATTCGAACTTTTGTAAAGGAAGGTGCAAAAATGATAGGTAGGATATACAAGTGTGCTAAAGGAAATGGAATTTGGATTTTGATTTCGAAGATAAAATTGAATTGCTCGATAAAAAGGCATGCATTTAAATTTCAGTATGAAATTTGATGATTTTCTTGTTTAGCCGCTTGGCTTTTTGTTTTCTTTTTTGAAATCTGGGGGCCATGGTGCCATTTTTGTAGTCGTACCGAGCTAGACACACAAAGGAGACGCTGGCAAAAAAATTCGAAAATTTAGGAAGTTGGAATTTTTTTTCAAAATTTTGATAATTTAAAATTTGAATTTGAATTTAAATTTGAATTGTTAAAGAAAACGAGGTTGTTTGGAAATTATGGAAGACTTGGAAAGTTAGTTGAAAGGATAGTTGTTAATATAAAGGATTTGTTTGGTATGATAAAAATGTTTAGTTTTGGAAAGATAGCAAATGGTTTAAGGATCGTTCTTCTTAACTTGTAATTTTGGGACGAAATTCTTTTAAGGGGGGAAGGCCCGAAAATTTTGACATTTTAAAATTTAAATATTTGAATGAATTTTAATATTTCGAGATTGATTTAACTTGGATTTCAAATATCAGAATGAATTTGGCAATTTAATTTTTGAATTTTATTGTAGAAATTTGGGTAAAATATTGTATCTTCAGTTTTGAGCTTATTAAAAATATTTTTAAAGGCTTCGAAAATTTATATTGATAATACTTTAGATAATAGAAATTTCAAAATTGAATTTGAAAGTGATTGGTTCAGTTTTGGATTTGTATAGTTTAAATCGATAATTAAAATAGCCTTCTGAGGCACAGTCTCGGATTTCGACGAAACTAGTTCCATTGGATCCGTAATATTGTATTATTATCGGATTTCAATTTTCGTAGTATTCAGAGTTGTCGTGTGATCGTACGATAAGCAAACGCGCTGAAAAATTTATCGAAATTTAATTTATTAACTGGTTCAAAAAGCTATCTTCTCCGTACGATCAAATTAGGACTTGAAACCTTTTCCATTGCGTTCGGAATAGGGGTATAACCTTATAAATGCCTGGCGGCACACCTCAATTGAAGATCGAGATTTATGAGTTGTGGAACCGAGACGATTTAAATTTAAATTTAAAAATATAAAATATAATTGAAATACCGTTGCAAGCATCAGACATGTACTGAGATTTCAATAACATATTTTTCTTTCTCTGTTCAATTCAACACGCGTCTTCATTAATTTTAATATTTCATATCGTACCAATTCATTTGCAAGAAAAACCATTTCGTTCAAAAAAGAAAATCAAACAAAGGCCGAGCTTCCTTCCTCCCCCCTCCTCTCAAAAATCGAATTCGAATAAAAAAATTTATGTTGGACAAGGAAAAAAAATCACAAGCAATCCTCCACTCAGTCGGATTGAAATCACCACGCGCCTCCACTTTTTTCCAGATTCGAATGAATCGAGCATCACTATTATCGGATGGTGGGTCAGGTGGCACGTATGTACGAGCGATGGTGGATCGAGCTATGGAAGAATGGCGGCGTGCGCTCTTGTCGTTCGAATTCGAAATCATGATAAGGGTTTCGTGCAAGGCAAGAGGAGGCCAGAGCATTTCCGGTTAGGTGTTCGAGCCGAGCGAGCAGTTGCGTGTGATTTTAGGCGAGTGCGGTAGGAGATTCACGGAGCCTCGTCGATAGCTACGAGGTAATAACACCAGCATCGAGTCGAAGTTAGAGGCATGGCGGCGAAGAAATGGCTCGCGATGGTGTTTGCGTCATAGGCAAGGCAATATGGGGCGTGGTGGTTGCTGCAGACCTTGGTGGAGCGTCCATAGGTGCAGGTCTTGTGGTAGTAACAGTAAGTTTTTTTATTTATTTTATTAAAAAATTTATAGTAAAGAAGAATTGTTTGTTTTGTTATTTATAATAAATATAAATTATGGTACTCTGTTTTAAACTGGAAAGGAATATATATGAAATAAATTCTGTAAGATGATTAAGGTATATGTTTCAGCTTGGATTTAAATAACTTATGTATATGAATATGTTAAAGAAAACTAAAGAAAATAAAATAAATATTGTTCAGCAAGATATTTGAAACAATTCTGCTTAAGTTTAAAGTACAATAAGGCAATTAACTTGTTAATTAGCTTATTTAGTTAAGTTACTAAGGATGATTTATTAAAGGAAAATGGGTTTAAATTTAGTTTAAATTAAATTAATAAACGGTAATTTATTTTCCGTTTAGTTCAAATACTAATAAATTGTATAAATATTCATACAAGGTCTAAAATGGAGAAACAAGCCGGAATGGAAATGAGTTGGAACGGATTGCAAATTAAAGGTGAGAACTTCTCAGTCAATTGATTTATTTTTTCGATTTAATTTTAAATAGTTAGATTTAAAATTGTTGATTGTGTGCTTGGATGATTGATTTATTATCAGTTATTTTAGTTTAGACCCTATGCGCCGCATAATAGCGGATGATATTATATTAAACCCATATACCGCGATATTCCACCGCGAAGTGGAATGGGTATTATATATATATTTGGAGTGATTGATTTCCTGCATTATATAGCGGATGAGACCCTATGCGCCGCAAATAGCAGATGATATTATATAAATCCCATATACCGCGATATTCCGCCTCGAAGTGTAATTAGTATTTAATTGTTGTGCTGACGTCTGTGGATGCAGGGAAACAGGTTGGAGGGATCCAACTGGATTACTCAAATATTTAATTTGTTTCGTTTGTTGTGTGTTGATTATCTATAATCTATGTGTGATTATTTGTGATTGAAACCGTTGAAGGCTATAATTTAGCCGAATATATTTTTGGTATCGTAGGATACGAGAAATAAATAAAATTTTGATTTTGAAATTTGGGTATAAAATTTATAATAAATTCATTTGAATAATTGGGTGAATTTAAAAGAAGAAATTTGAATAGATAAAGTTTTATTTTGAAAGTTATTAAATAAATTCCAAAAATATGGTAAAATATTTTTACAAAGGAATTTCGAGTAATATTGTTTAATAGTTGAAGAAATTATTTAATATACGGATTTTAAATATTTGAAAGAGATAAAAGAATTTATTTCAAAAGGAAATTAATTTAGAAATTATATCTGGGATTTAATTTGGGGTTGAAATTAATTTTAGAAATCGATTTGGGATTTAGTTTGGTGGTCTTTGGGAAATTGATATGAAAATTGATTTTTTAATTGAAATAAATTTAGAAATAAATTTGGAATTTCATTTGATGATTGAAATAAATTGGAAATCAATTTGAAAATCGTATATTAGTGGATATTTGAAAGTTTAAAATTCACAATGGAAATTTTATAAAGGAAAGGGGATTTTGTTTTAAAAATAAATATCGGTTTATTTTTAAAAATGTGGAAAGAAATTTACAAATTTGGAATGTAAATTAAAATAAATCGAGTAGATTTATTAATTTATTTGAATGGACCATTTTGTAATGGAAAAAGAATTTTTCCTTGGGAAGCCGAGTATTTTTTTTTTGCAAGGCAAGCGGGGTTAACTGGTCCCCTACCAGTTTATTGATTTAAAAGGAAAGATACTATGAACAAGCTCATAGAAAAAAATAGAAAACAAAAAACAGGGCCAAGAGAACATAGAAAAAACAAAAAACAAAGAACAAACTGGACACAGAGGAAAACAAGGAGGCAAGTAAGGAAAAAAGGACAACACACAACTTGGATCAATCCAATGCTTCAGCCAAGGAAGAGCTGAAAGCAAAATTGCTTTCCTTCATACCCATGATGATAGTTTTCTTTAGCACTTCCCATAATTGCTGAATACTTCTTGCTTTGTTTTCAAAAATTCTCAAGTTTCTTTCCTCCCAAACAATATTCAGGTACTTCTTTAGATAGAAAAAGTAGACAGTTCTTCTTTCCTTCCTCCACCTAGTTGATTTACAAATGAGATCCCATTCAAATTCCGATAAGCCATGCCTATGATCAACATCTATTCTTATAACCAAATTCCCCCAAAGTCCAAGCAATTCATTGCATTCAAAAAACAGATATGCCACTGTCTCAATCTGCAACTTGCAGTAGACACACAGGGGATCAATGTTTATGCCAAAACTCATCATTTTATTCTTTGTCAATAAAGCATTCATGATCATCTTCCACAACATCAGATTGTCCCTAGCTGGAGAGGATGTGGTTCATATTACCTTATGCCAAACTGAAGAAGAACTGTCACCCACATTTGTAGGCAGATCATAAGCAACAAAAATTGAATGTTGTTTCCCCTTCTAGAGAACTATATCATTTTCAGCTAAACCATATTGTTGTGTTTGATATAATTTCCAAAATGCCCTTATGTCTTGATTACTAGAGTAAGGGAGTAACAGCTTGCCCTCATTCCAAAGAACTATAAGCCGAGTATATTTTTAAAATAGCTTTGAAATAAAATTAAAAGTTATAGATTTGGTTTTAAAATAATATTATTGGAGAAATTAGTTTTGGAAATTTTATTAAAGTAAAATTTTATTTAATTAATTATATAAGGGATTATTTTAAAGATTAAATCGATATTTGATTTAGAAAATAGTTATTTAAATATTTATACTCTATCTACTAATTTTATTTTAAATTTAGTTTTGGACTTGAATTTTTATATGAAATATTAGTATAATATTTTTCATAACTAATATCTAAGCAAATATTCTAAAATAGTTTATTTTAAATGTTTCCAATTATATTTTGAATAAGTATTTTATATTATTTTAAAATATTTGAACTCGGCAAATTTTCAGTGAAAATGAATAAATATTGGAAATGTTTTCCTCGTAAGGAAAAAATTGATTTGGAATTTATTTTCGAAGGATTGAAGTGTGAAAAATTAATTTGAATTTGTTTTCAAAGTGTTGAAAAGTGAAATTTTATCTTGCGAAGATATTTTGAAAATAATAATAATTGAAGGAAAATTATTTGAAATCCAATGACTGTTGTAAATGATGATTGGTAGTTAAATAATCGACTATCAATATTGGCCTTTAAATGGCATTTGAATTTCGATGAGACCGGGAATCGAAATCCAAATGGATATTCGAAACCCACATCGAACCTTTGTGATTATGATGGATCTTTTGTTTAAAAGATCAAAGTGGAAATTGCTGTGATATGTTTAAAAACCGAATGAACATTTATTTTTAAAAATAAGCGCTCATTATTCGGATTAGCTTGCAGAGGACCTTGTGTCATAAAATCCATTCCGAATAATGATACGATGAAATGGGATTGCAATTGAAGATGGTGTTGAAGACCGGGTATTTTCAAAAGCGAAAGGATTACCTGTCGAATGTCTCTGCACCGGGTTGCTCCGGTATAGAGATTTTATCACCATTTGTGATTGGGATTCCGGACGTGATTAGTGAATATCCAGATTGCAAGGGCTTCTTTGGAAGTGCCTTTGGTTCCGTTCGATCCCGGAACGGACTTGTATGGATGTGTGTCTGACGTTACACTTTGAGATGTAAAGCTGGTTTCTATCAAATACATTTCTATTGATGGCGGAGAATTTATTCTCTTAACTTAACACCCTTCTCTGAGACGTACGAGCTCAGAGGTTATGTAGTTGATGGTTACTAGTGATATATTCCCAATTTGGTAATGTGGCATACGAAATGCTGCTGATCATTTTTTGATCGAAGCATGGATTTTGTGAAAAGCGTAGCTTTGTGGACGAGACTTCGTCGGAGAACTTACACCTCGGAATGGTCGAAACAGGAAGGATGTAACAAGGTTATAGCGGGTAGCGCCCCTTAGGGTATGTTCATTTCCTTTTGGATAGAGGTGGTACCATGGTATGGAGCCTAGATACTTAACCTATGTGGTTGCTGCAAAATTATTACTTTGTGGTTGTTGGTATTGAGGATCCTCGGATAAAGGTTGTTTACGACCATGGGATGGCATACTCCTGTAGTAGTTACCTATTTTTGCAGAGGTAACCCGACCTTGTGTTGGCAGAGATCCGATTAGGTTCTCGGGGCGTCCCTCCAGAGGCTTACCCATATGGCCCAAGAAGTTCCTTAGCCTGACCATTTGTTGGAAATCCAATCACCAATACGCGCCTTGTACGGTTTTAGCTGTAGAACCTGCCATCTAATATGATAGCTATAGTAGACATACTATAATGGTACATATGCTGGCTAAGATTAATATTATACTTGCAAATGTTTTCTGCACTATGCACTAATGATAATATTAAAAAGATTTTGCGTATTAAGCATGTTTGACTTTCGTAAGGAGAAATCTCACCCAAGTGTGCGATTGCATTGTGTGTGTGCCGAGAGGCCTTATGGTAGTTTCATTTTTCAAAAAGCGTTACGAATTTATTTTAAATTCTTCTGTTAAAGTATAACTGTTTTTAAGATCTCAAACCAGTCCCATGACTGTCCTGGAGTTTATTGTTCTCTTTCTAAACTTTGGGTGCCCATAATTTTCCACACAGGCAGCCTAGAGCCAGATTGTCAATTATTCTGGAGCAAAGTCAAGAAATTGCTGTGGAGATCAGGAGTTGAAGCTGGATGGCGAGGCGTATCACTTATATATGTAATATTCCTTTTTCGTTGTTTGTTGTTATAAACTCTAATAATGTGATGTATAAACTGATATAGTATTTTTGTTTTAAAGATTATTATCTATCTATTATATATTGTTCCGCTGCGAAATGTGAGATTCTGTTATTGTTTCTGTTCTTCTTCTATCTTCTTCTTCTTAAACCCTAACGGTTCGATTTTACGGCATTCGATTGTGCGGCATTTGATACAGTGGACGTATTAATGTCGACTTTCGGAAGTCAAAAAATCGGGTCGTTACATGGGAAGTCTCTGTCATCTACCTAACCTGTATGATGGTATAAGGAGGGGGTCAGAGCACAAATTCTGGTGAACGAATAAATTATATACTTCCAGGCTTAATTCTACATATATCATTTTATTTCCATTTACTCTTATATTAGGTTCATTAGGTTACAATACTCTTGCCTCTGTTCATGAACCGTGCCCATCTACTCCATAGTAGATTAAAACCTAATAACTAATGTATATATATATATATGTAGCTATATGCTCAATGACCATATTGGTCCTCGGTACCACCCATGGTACCTTATGTATCCTCCTCGAAAAGGGCTTCATCATCTTGCTTCAAGAGCGTTCCGTAACTACATCTGCAAAGGACTGCTTCATATGCCCTACAATACAGATGCTCCATCATCTTTCTCCGTAGTTATATCTATAAAGGACTGCTTCGTAAGGCCTATAATACAAATACTCCATCGACTTGCTCTGCGAGCGTCGTAGTTACATCTATAAAGGACTACTTCGTACGGCCAACAATACAGATGCTCCACTACTTACTATGAAAACATAAATCTTGTCCGCACAAGTCTATGCCATGACATCCACAATGTACCACCCAGTGCGTACATTGAGGGCTACGTAATCGTTCTGCCTACTATCTGAATCCCTCCAACAAGGTCTACCTTGTACGGAATTCAGTCGAGGATTTTCTATATCTGTAAAGGACTTCTTCATTAGGCCTACAATACAAATAGTCTAGTTTGTCTGTCTCTTTTTCATCGTGGCTATGGCCCTACCTAGCCACCCCTTAACTAACCGAAAGACTTCTAAAGAGTTAAGTGGTCATCCCTTGTAAACAATCTAACGTCCAAATGGCAGTGCCCCTCATCTAATGTCTCGATTGTGAAAGAATCATTGGCTTGATGGTTTAACTCTAGTTTATTTCGGAATCGCTCATGGTCTTGATGCTGGTCGATATCCGCATGCAACTATCCTTAAACTTACTTGCAAGTACTGGACATACGATTACCCTATGCCCTTCTGACTTCCTACAAAGGTCTGCTTCATTAGGCCTACAATGCAAATGCAGTCAAGGCATACTCTCTTGATGGAACACCTATAAACCTGCCTCCGGAGATGTAGCTTCATTAGGCCTACCTAGAGGGCCATCCTAGAGTATCCCCACGTCCCATTAAAGTCTCAAACTTTTTTCTAGCCAAAAATAACTAAGTTGGACGTGCTTCTCCTTTGCCAAAATCGGTGATGAACAGCTTCGTTAGGCTCTTCATCCTTTGGGCTACTCCAAACGCATCCCACTCTTTTATTAAACCCTAGGTCTAGTCTTTTAATTTGCATTTAGTTTACTTTTCTTATTCTATTGGCTACTTATTTACCCTAATTAGCATATTCTTGCCCTCGTCCCACCTCTTTTTATCGTGAGATTTCCATTTATTTAACAGGGAATGTTGTTGGTATGAGCCATATTCATTATCTTGCTTATTTAACTTAATATAAATCTTAAGTTCGTTAAAATAAGCCTCTTTAATCATTCCTACTTTATTTGCTTATTAACTTAATATAAAATGTTTAAATAAGCTTCTACCATTATTATTGCTTATTAAATTATTCAAATTCTCAAAATAAGTTTCCATTCTTATTACGTAATTATAACCTATGTTATAATTCTACCTGTAAATGTCATTTTCTTTTATTTTATAGTTCGCACATAATTCTAGCATTTCTTTTCTGTTCTAGTCTGCCTTCTTTATTATGATATAGAATATTCTTTTGCTCTCTTATATTATATTATTTATTTATCATAATAACCATCTTCTTAAATAGTCCGCCCAATGAATGCATACCTAGGTTCATTATCGTTTATAGGTTCAACTTCTTATCTAATAATTTAGTTGATTCATGTCATACTTTGCTTTATTATCTTCTATTCTAGGAAGTAATTTTATTTTATTTGGTTGGTTATGAAAACTATATTCTAAAAATCCATTTCCATATTTAAATATTAAATAATACTATACACAATAATCCATAACTGCTGGATATTTCTTTTACTATTTTAGAATAGTGTAAAATACGGTGGTTTCTCTGTTATACACTAATTCTCTTTTTCTTTCTTTTATTCTAGCAATTACATTCATTGTCGTCTTTTAAATATTATAGAAATATATCCTATTTTCTAAACCAACCAATTAACCTTTTAGTTCCTCCCAAATCTAGTTATTAGATTATTTAACTTTTCTCATTTTAATGTAATTTATTACAGTTATTCCATTCCTCAAAATTTTATTACTTTGCATCTTATTTCCTTTATTTCATTGTTCTTAATTGTTTAATCCATATTCATGTTTAATCTATTCTAATCTACACGCGAAGAAAGAGGAAAACATAGAAGAAGAATGACGCTTGCATAGAAGTCCAAAACGTAGAAACATATGTAAGTAAATACAAATACTGTAAATAAACTGTAAATTTCTTATAGTTCAGCATAACTTAATTAATAGGATTAATTATTGAATAAAATTATCTAAACCGAAATTTAATGATAATATATCTTAAACTTCAAAGATATATAAATAAATCCATTCATATTACTAGCTTTCCAAATCTCCCTGTTTTTATTTCAGATCTGTCCCTAACATCTATATTCACCTCCATTGTAATCCCTAGTTGAAATTACAAATGATATACGTACAGATCTATAATATTTGAAAGAGAAAAGGAAGAGATTAGGATTAGAAATAGCAAAAAAAAACTCAGATCTAGGGTTTTCGCTTGACATAGCCCTCTGATTTAAACTAATTCCTAATTCCCTAATAAATTCTATTCTCTTTCTATTTAGATCCAAATTGTGTGAATTAGATCTAAATTTGTTTTATTAAGAAAGTGCAGAGGAAATAGAAAAATGGTGGAGCTTCTATAAGTAAGAGAAAAAAATGAGAATTAAAATGAGGCTCTGCACCTATATTTACAGTGGTTCAAATCAGTGTTAACCATTAGATATAAATCCCTAAAATCTAAAGCATACACTCAGTCTATGGACATTGAATAAATATGTTTTCTTTTACGTTTGTTTTTACTTCAAATTGATTCTCCAACATTATTTTCATTAATCACTTTCCCCTTTCCTCTTGCAATCTATGGAAACATATATTTTTAAATGTGACATTTCTTTTAAATAAGATTCCACTATTAGTCACCCAATTAGTAGATTTCATATATACCTAGAATTAATTTACTATCCAATTAATCCCTGCTTGCACTGTGATTTCTTACCAAATTAATATGCCAATCAACATCATATTAATTCATCACATATACGCATCTTAATTTCTTTTATTCCCATAATTATTGCATGTATATATTCCTCAATAGAATTTTGAATCACAATCTTAATTATATATGTTACCAAAAGTCTCCATGTTTATTAGTTGACAATTGATTACTTGCATAAACTACTCTTCCTCCATTTTATTCTCTTGCACTAAAATATATGTTTCTAATCATATCAATTGGTTGCTACAATATATGTTTCCTTTCTTGTCTGTTCCTATCAATTGATCACCTCTACTAATTAATTGAATATTAATTTCCCTTTTAAACAAACATCGTCAATTAATCTTCCCAATTAATTTATTTTATATAATTTCTCTCTTTGATTTACTTGTTATACAAATATATTTGTATTGGAAATAATATTAATTAGTTGCCCCATTTACAAACATTTTTTTGTTTTAAAATTTCAGATGAATATAACTTAATTAAATTATTTGCAAATATAATTGTAATTTAACGCAGGGTGTTACATATTACCTCATTTTATTTGAAATTGTTTATGCAATTTGAATCATTATTGAATGAATTGATTGGATTTTTATTTTGACAAAGCAAAACAGAAATTTATATATGATTGGAACAATGTTTTATTTATAGATCTATGTTTTAAACTCTCAAATCAAAGCGTAATTTATCATATCTGAAAGTTTGATCGTATATAATATTTGCACTTGTGTTGTAACAAAAACATTGTATACAAACATTGTTACTTCAGATTGAATTGAAAAATAATCATGCAATTTGAATTTTTTGTTGAATATATTGTTTTATTCTTAATCTGATGAATTGTAATAGAAATTTACATATGATTAAAAGAACGTTTTGAAAATGAATCTTAGCTTTAAAATTGGTTACAATAAAACCCTAAACTTTTTACCCAATTTATTATCTCAAATGTCCTAATTTAAGTAATATAAAAGATTTTAATATATTGCTTAATTTGCTATGTTCCTCTTTTGTTTTGAAGAAAAAATTAGTTTAAATCTCTTATTATATATGTATTTTTGTTAACTAATTCAAGTTTACATCAGTTATAAATGCATCAGAAAATTTTAATGCAATATGAAAGTTTGTTTTGAATTAATTAGAAAGTTTTGCTTTAGTCTATATATATATATATATTTATTTATTTTTTTCTGTATGTGTGTGCATACGTATAAAAATTTAATATTTGTATTTCAAATTACCAAAACATGATTTATACCATTTTTATTATTATCAAATAATTTAAATTAAACTAATAATATAAACATATTAATTATCATTTAGTGTTTATGTTGTTCTGTCATTTTACCTCTTATGTCTTAATTATGTGTTGTGTTAATTGAATTTTCTAAAGAGGGAAGGTGGAATCAATCAACGATCCTATCTTTTATTTCCTTCCCTATTAGATCCTAATGTGATTGCATCAATATTTATTCTAATTAATTTCTACGTATTGTCATCAATTAATCATACTTTCCTTATTTTTAATAGTTCTGTCACACAATTAAAGTATGAAAATATTTGATACATTCAAATCTTTTCATATCTCATACTTAAATCACTCAGAATTAAATTAATAAAAATAATACAAAATTGATAAAAGATGATTTTATTTTAATAATATTAAATTGCATCTAATAAATTCATTAGAGTTCGTATGCCTAATATATCTAAAGTAAGAACTTTTTTGAAATTTTCCCTTTAACTCCGCTGCGGGTTGACCCAATTCCTCCAGTCACTTCGATATTCTCTATTAGACCTTAGTAATATTAACCTGTAGAGAACTACCGAGGGAGTCACTCTATATTTATCCAATAACTATCAATAGGCAATAATTTGATGCCTTCAGCGGCCATGAGTGATACACTGCCCAGCATTTGGAAAGTGTTATGTACTATAGTCTTCGCTGATATATCGGTATTTAGTCTCGATATCTTGACTAGGAATTTTTAAAATGATATATTATTTTCATTGTGATAAATTTCTCATGATTACAACATATTATTACTACTATCACAAAACATGGATTTTCTATTGAATATATTAAAATAAATAAAAAGATTAATATATGTAATAATAACAAATATTTAATAAAAATAAAATGCCTTTTATTTCAAATAAGATTTTATTACACAGATAATAATTTGAAGTAAATTACATAATTTTCTCTAAGGCATAACCTTAAGTCAATCAATCGCCTACTTGCACTTAAAGTCAATTATGGAATCTCAATCCTATCTCTTTGTAGTTTCATGATAACTAACTAAGCTAGTCCCTTCATGAATGGATCTACTATATTATCCTTTGTATCTACTCTTTAAGTGATGACTTCATTCTTCTTGAAAAATTCTCTAATTAGGTGGAACTTTCAAAAACTATGTCTTGATTTCTTATATGCATTAGGATATTTTATGATTTACATCATCACATTATTTTCACAATACAATATCATTAGATTCGCCATGTCGGGAATTATCTTAGCTCACTCTTAAATTTATGTGTCTGCACTGCTTCGTTAAGGGTGTTGTACTCGGCCTGCACTGTGGAATCATCTACAGTTTCTTGTTCGGAACTTTCCAACTAACGCCCCATCGTGTAAATAAAAGACGTAACCTGACACCGACTTACTATCACCAAGTTCACTTTGAAAGGTAGGATTCATATACCCTTCATAAAGATATCTTCATTCCTATATATAAGGAATAAGTCGTTCGTATTTATTAAACACTTAAGTATACATTTTACAATAGTTTGATGTCTTTCTCAGAGCAATTTATCCAAATTTATCTTCAATTTATCCTAATTTCGCTGATTTACTAAGCTAGGCTATGACACCAAATGTAACAGCCCATACTCTAATTGACCTAAATTTTGATAGAAACCGAAACCTCAGTCCATAAGAGCATGGATCGTTGGATTTGGTACCTGCAAATAAGCATGAGAAAATATCATAGATTGATAAAAATCTAAACTCACGGCGGAAATAATAATATGATATAGATACTAATTATGGCTACTACCTTGTATTAATGTTATTCCTTGGATATCAGATTGCCACAACAACATCGAGCATGAGAGAAAAGAAGAATTCTCCTATAATCAATCACGTCCAACTCTAGTGACGTCCAACTCTAGTGACCCGTTCCACTAAATCAATCCAGTGGGCTGTGATGAGGAGGTGGTCAGAACAACATTTTGATGACTGGAAAATCGATACAGTGTCCATAACATAAATTCATACAGATTGGTTTACATTTAACTTTTATGTTTACTATTTTAAGGTTAACCAAAATAACTTAATATTGCACTTGATATTCCTACCTAGGATAATTCACTAACTTACCCTTTCTAAAGTATAAAATACCGACGTAAGTCTATTACCCACTTCATACTTCCAAAATATAAAGCGGGCTCCTAGCATTGTCATTGTTGGTCTATTATTCCTAGATACAGAGAACTTTGACCAATATTTATGGCTTTATGATATCTGATAGCGACACAACTAGCACATTTATTGTTATTAATGTATTAGCTATGTGAGAGACAGTCCCCAAGCTACTTACCATCTTATCAAAAAGGACAGTCATGTCGTTGACGATTTAACGCCTATTTATAGGTAGACCGTTGCCATTTAATACCTAACCCCAAGGTGGACTCCTCGCTGGTACTATCTAACTGACATCGCTTGGAATCTCACTGTGCTATTTAATACTTCTTTTATAGGAAAGGGATGAACCCTATAATCTAACTGTCTCTTAAGTCCCCAATCCTGAAGCGAACCCTTCCCTTGATATCCACCTTCACTCTTAATTATTAATTTGGAATCTCACTAGCTTACTTAAATTCTTCTTTTTAGAGAGAGGCTAACTCCACAGCCACTTAATACCTCAAACCTGTAGCAAACCCCTCTCGAGATATCCCTCACCGCTCTTAATTACTAATTTGGACAATTTAATATTATTTATTGAGGAAAGAGGCGGGCCTTCAAACAACCACTTAATACCTCTAACCCAAAGTAGGTCCTATCTCACGTAGTCACGATTCATATCGTTGGTGATATCTCACATCAGTAGTAAGTGCATATGACTATTGGTAGCTTCTACGCGAGGGCAGTCTTCTATCATGTGAATCTACTGATCTCACATCCCAATCTACTAAGTCCATATTACTATCATAAAACTATAAAAGATTTAGGTCATATATCCTAGGTCTTAATATTATTACTAGGTTGGATATTGGATTTAGTTTACTACCCTTTTTTATTTAAGGCAATAAGATTTACCTAAATATTTAATTACCCATAAATCCCCTTCTAATAATCCATAAATGTCAATTCGTACATAATAAACCTAACGGACATTTCCTAAGACATTTATGTATAATTGCTAATTTCCATTTAGCAACCTTTTTATAACTATCCCATTTTATCAATCCCATTAATCCATTTACACTTATAAATTGTAACTCCTATTCTTCATTTATTTGCCCATTAATTGGAGCTACTACATTCTATGCCAAATTAAGTAATTGTAATCCCCAATTCAATTCTCATTTATTGCCCGTTAATTGGAATTACAATCTTTTATATCCTGTTAATTATTGGCAACTCCTAACTTTATTGCCAATTAATAGGAATTACGACCTTTCCTAATTTCTCCTATTCGCATTCCTATTCTATCTAATAGTATCCTATCCTAAGTGACGTTGAACATAAACAATGCATAAATAGATGCTATTTTTATCTATTAATGCAATGAATATGTACAAACTATCTGATAAAATACGCATAAAGTGCCTATTTCTACCAATTATATTCTAGTTCTAAAAATTTAACTAAAATATTCTTTCCATATTTAATTTGCGGGAATGAGATTCCTTAGGAAGATTTTCCTATGGTTTCCATAAATTAGTTTAAAAGAAAAGCTAATAAAAGGAAAGATAAACTCCGTTTGAAATTACAAGGAATGAATAATTTTTTTAATTTGAAATAGACAGTGTAAATTACGGAGAATAAATCTGTATTTTACACATCTTTTCCTTTTTATTTGCATATATTCCTTGTTAAATCAAACATCATCTTATTCTAGAAAAGTGGCGAAATAAGCCAATTTATAAAATTCAAACAGATTTTCTTCCCATAAATTAAACTATGAAGAATCTACAATAAACAAGGCAATATTCAAAATCCTGTCAATATTTCACACCCAAGTACAGATCTAGAATAAAACTATACATCATTTAAATTAAAAATCTTTGGGACTGATTTTCAGATCATGGTTTAACAATATTTCAAATCAGATCTAAAATGAGAATATGTAGGCAATGGTTTTCTACACTAATTTGGGCCTATAATTCACAAATAAAATAGATTTAGGCATGATCAAACATACGCTAATAGAATAGATGCAAAATCATAAACAATATATAAAATTTCCATTCACCTTCTATAGCCGTTCCGATTCCCCAGATGCGAAGTATAACCTTCGATTTAACTCCATTTCCTTTTGATTCCATGAAATATGTAAGAGTATATACATATATTAGAATTACAGATCCGAGAAGAGATATGGGGTTGAAGTGAAATATAAGAGTGTGTGTGTGCATAACCTCGTTTTTGCATAGTGTTGATTTTCTTTTCTTCTTCTCTTATTTGATTTTTATTCTTCTCAAATTTGTGCTTGTATGTATGTATGTATGTATGTATGTATAGTTTATTTTAGTTGTCTAGACGCTCAGTCTAGCTCCTGTTCCTTGTTGTTTTTTGTTTGTATTTAGTGGTCTGTCCACAATAAAAACAGTCTTAGTTGTTTTGTGCATGTGCAGAGCACACGTTTTCCTTTATATACACAGTGGCACTGCCCACTATAAAGCTAGCTAGCTTTGCTAGAAAAATAAAATAAATCAATATTTTATTTTATAATTTGGAAAACAGTGGAGAAAAGAAATGGCAGAGTTGCACTGCTACTTTAAGAAAAATATGAGAAGAGAAGAAAAGGTTAGGCTTGACTTTATAGGCGCTAGAATCAGCCACATACGTCCGATTAAAATATATTAAATTTGGGCCGTTAGGCCCAAGAAAATGCTAGCACCACATATGAAGCAGACAACCATCCATGGTCGACCGTTCCAATAGGCGGGTTGATCTGTGGGCCCTCGATAATTATGTTAATTTTCTTATTTTACTTACTTTCATTCCAAATTCATTTATCATCTGTAAATTCTTTGTTTGGACTCCAATCACAAAACTTCAAACATGAAAGTTGTTTAGAATTTCACTACAATCGCAATGTGCAAGTTTCATAGTCAAATTCAATCATTTGCACAAATTCCTTTTTGGAGCCTAATTAACTAACCAACTAAATAATTAATTAGTGCCAAATTACGGGGTGTTACATTGTTCCCCCTTAAAAGAATTTCGTACCAGAACTAGTAGCAATGACCGAGTCTTGGTTTTAGCTCGCAATTATCCTCAACCACATAACGAATTAGTATACAACCAACTTTACAACCAACGTGCACCAGTGATCACAACACAGAAAACTTGTATGCAAAATGATTCTAAATCGGGCCCTCTTATATGAGTGCCTTTCTTTTTGTAGGAAAAACATTTTGGAAAATATGGTGCGAACAACCTACATATATACTGCCAGTTCTATATGCATGTAGATTTTGAAAAATATTTTCACCACACATGCCCATACTCATACGAATAGAAGTAATATGGAAACAATTTGCATCCAATGGCAACGAACCAAAAATCTAACGAATATCGCTTTCTAAATGTCACTCCTATGTTGAAAAATGAGATTTAGGTGGTGAATTTTATATTCTTTCCATTCTATAAGCTTCCCATTTCTCATTGTACAGTGAAAATTTCCTCTGCCACAGATTTTCTCCAAATTTTTCATGCACAAAACGCACAAGTAGGCTTATTTTCAAGCTTCAAAATGGAAATGAGTCCAAAAATAGACTTGCGTGTGTCATCGACAAGGTATGAAAGTAGGAATTTCAAGGCTAAAACGAGCTTTCCCTTGTTATTGCCTGTGTTTTATCATATCGTCGATCCTAATGCACCACTAAATTCAAATTTCTAATATATTCTTTTTTCCTATGCTTATCATGTGGCTTTCGAAATCAAAAACTTCACAAAAATCCTTCTCGATGTTCAAATTTGCACGTCATTTGAAAAATAAATCCCATAATATTTAGATGTACATTTTCTCTTGTAATTAATATTTGGACGAACGCTCTAAAAATTATTCATAACTATAACCCAAAAGTTTTTTTTCAAAAGACACTTTTTAAATCATGGACTTTTCAAACTATTTTTTCTTAAAATTTTTACTAAATCAAACTACAACTCAATGTAGTTGAAAGTCAGTTACGCGCTAAACTCATAGACCAAATTTTAAAATCCCACAACTAATCTTAACCCACAAAACTTGACATATTTGATAAAGAAAAAAATGTCAACACCTCTATTATTCAAAAAAATAGCTTTTAAGCGACGGTAACAGTAACCCATGATTCTAAACAATTTTTAACCTGTCCTTCACTAAAATTTCTCTCTATTTTATAACTTCCAGTCTAACATTGTATTCTACAGTTAGTTAAGTGTCTATATGAGATTCTCATATTTATACTGTTTCTTCCAAACATACTTTTAGGAGTGGTTCACATATTTGGAAACAATAACACGGTAGCTAAAAAAAAATACATCTAATAATATTGTACGCGTCTTTAAAGAGACAACAAATAGTTACAACCCGACAACCTCAAAGAAAAGAACAAATGCTGGATGGAAGAGATACAACAACACACAATAGAACCTAAGACACTACCTATAAGCTATGAGAAGGTCTTGCTTCATGGCTAGAGCATCTTCTATTGAATAGCTCGGGTCCCCTAGAGCTCGGCCAGAATTTGAATGGTTACTAGTTCAAGGCTATGGAATCCTACGGTGCCATATCCCTACCTTGCCCCTACCGCGTCTGCTCCTCTACCGTTGGAACGGTTGGAAGAAAAGGAATCCCCATCTTCTTAGGGGAGGCTCTACTAATGGTAGGTTGGAACTCCGACAGGGTAGTCTCCCGACTAAGATTCACTCTGTGTCGCTTGAAGACAAGAGTGAGAAGATGGCGTGCCAACTCCCTGGTCGGAAAAATGAAGCATGAGAGTGCATGCCCAATTGACGACTATACAACCAATAACTGCATAGGTAGCCCTCCATATGCAAGGATAAATCTAATCAAAGCTACCCGTATTAGGGACGATGTTACGCTAAATGATGCGCACAACAAAACGGACAACTGTATGTAGATTTCCTCCAAACACCAACATCTTGAGAAAAGATCCACTTCAAGATCTCCATGTCGATTATTCAATATCCAAATCCGCTCTATCCATGGAAATCCCTGAAATATCTCCGAAGATGTCTTCGGTCATCTCAATCCAGATTCCGTTAACCTCAGACTGGATGATAATGTTTTCTTTATCAAAAATTGACGCCAAATGAGCGTTGAAAAGGCGAATGCAACGCGGGTATAATTCTCGCTCAAAAGTTTCAAAGCATAGGATCGGTGCGAGTCATGCTACCTCAAAAAGCTCTTCTAGCCCAAAAGTAGCAAAGTCTCCAAACTTCACAGGTCGCCCTTGAAGGAACTTGAAACTGGCGGAGCTGAGGAAAGTGGAGATCTTTTGATCATTCTGGTCTAGCCACCTGAGTTCTTGAGGAGTGACACCAAGGTGGCACGGGGAGGAACCAATAGTATGGGGAGATGGCATTGGCTGGGGAGAAGGTGAGATAGGATTTAGACATGAAGTAGCAGTGGGCAAGATCTAATATGCAAAAAGTGGTGTGAGAGGGGAGAGAGAGGCGAGGCTGCTGCTCCTAGGAGAGGACAAATATGGCATCGCTAGTGATGGAACGGAGGAGAGAGAGGCTGCTACTAGGAGGAGGGGGATGAAGATTGGGTTTGGTTGGTTGAGTAAGGAGGAATGAAGGAATGCAATAGGGGGAATTTAGATGCGACTTCTATAGTCGCGTTCTAGGTTCAAGTTGTGTCAATGTTCGTTAAATAGTAGACCACTGTAGGTTTACCACTAGGTGGTCAACTGCTAAATAGGCATTAGGCGTTTATTGAACCTGGACCCAATTAGGGTTGGATTAAAAAATAATGATAATAACTGTCTCGTGCCATCGCCTTCAGTTTAACAAGATTCGAAAAATTCATGTCCTCATCATGGCAGTGTCAAAGCCAGCCACCTAGTTCTGAACATTCTTCAGCAATTCAAAGTACTTCTAATTTATGTTGCTTCAATCATCGGTAATATTAAAAACTCAATAACATTCCTACTTCTACTTCCTAAATACTTTGCACGGAAATATTTTTTCAATAGCTAGCGGGTACAACAACAATTCTAACGACATACCCCAATAAAATTAAATGTCGTTTTTATTTTGTCCAACCCCTAAAAGAGAATTTTTTTTAAAAACATCAACTTTTAGAAGTAGGAAAAATTATTGGTCTGGATACTCAACCTTTTAAACTCATTTCCTAAATCGAAAAATTATATTCTTGCCAAAAATCAAAATCAAGCCTTTACTGATATATATACATATAAATATTTGAGGATTTCAAAACTTAGTCTGTTATAAACCAAAAAAATTTCTTAACACGACCAAACTTAGTGGTGTACGTGTTTCTTGAAAAGTAAAATTTCAAAATTTCCTAAAACAAAATTTCCAAAATAAATCCTTGGAAAAAGAAATCCATTAAAAACACTTTTTTTCAAAATCTAAGGCAATACCAAAATATATTCTATAAAAAATTTCTCATGAGTTTAGACTAAGGGATTGACTTCAATTCTCTAAATAATAATCTGGTTTGCCATTTTAAGGTGATTGACGGACACTCCCTTGCCAAAACTGGTTTCCAGATGTTTGGGATATGCAAAATTCAATTTTCCACTTATTTGGAATAATTGTATATCTTCGACTACAAGTCATTATAAAAATCCAAAATCTCACGGTCGTTAGATGTCAACCATCAAGTCAAACACTCTCCAATCTTGGGGATTCTACCATATATCATACCAATGCTCTTTATCATCAGCGCCTTATGCATCGCCCACACTCCACAGGGTTATTCAGAGTCGGCATGAAGTCTTAACTCTAAGATATTCCCAACCTATATTTACTTTGCCCATTCTTATGGAGTGGAACTACAACTAATTCTGTAGTCAGGATTCTTAGTGTCTATCATAATAATAATAATAATAGTAGATAGGAAAGTATGAATATTTTCTCTCAATTTATCCTAATTCCTCTGATCTACTAACCTAGGATTTGATATAAAATGCAAGAATACTTACAATAATGGGCCTAAATTTCAAAAAAAATTGAAATCCAAGTCCATTAGAGCACGAATTGTTGGATTTGATACCTGCAAATAAGCATGAGCAATTATCAACGATTGATAAAAATCTAAACTCTTAGTGGAAACCGCAATAGGATATAGATACTTATTATAGCTACTACCTTGGAATTAAGGGTATTCTTTGGATATCAGATTGCCATAACAACATCGAGCATGAAAGAAAAGAAGACTTTTCCAACATTTAATCATGTCTAGCTCCAGTGACCCTGTAACAACCCGATATTTTCAGCCATTCGCATCCACACATGCCGGACTTGAATTGCTCAAAATACCGCATTGTAAATAAATTTGGAGAAAATGAAATACAATTACAGAATCACAGACACAGAAATATCAGAATAACTCGTTGCGGAAACTAAAATACCATAGTAGCTCATGAAGCTACTATAACAAACTCTCAAAACATAATACATAATATTAGTCTGAAAAACATGTACAATAGAAATCTCTAATACATAGCAGTTTATAACTACCAGAGCTGAAATAGAACAACTGAAACTGAAAAGGAACAGATAACTAGACAAGCAGAATCTCCAGCGATTCCTAGCTCCAGAAAAGAAAACCAAAGCTAAGCTGTAAATACTCAGGCTGACCTGAGCGTAAAGTAAAACACAAAACACTCGAGTCGGGACATGCATACTTATATAATGTAAACCAACTCAAGTGAACTATAGTAGTAATGTACATAACTTAAAGGATGCTTGGGATCATCCATCCTTTAAGGATCAGTTAAACTATAAATTAAATACATCCCATGGTTAAAATTTCAAAATAGTAATTTATACTTCGAAATCAAATATCATTTCAAAATTCAATACCATTCAGAAATCCATTTCAAAATACCAAAATATCATATCTTTCAAAACCTCATTCAGTTTTATTTAATTTAAATACCATTTCAAATCACAATTCAAAATGGTTTATATTTCAAATCAAAATACTCCATATAAACCAATTGAATATTCCAATTAAACAATTAAATATTTCATTTAAATATTCCATTTAAATCATTTAAATATTCCATTTATTATATTTAATAATCAAATATCATATTCTAATAAATTTAGCCTTTTCAAAGTTCATTTATTCTTTTAAATTTATCAAAACGGTATAAATTCAACTATCGCGGCACTTAGAAAATGCTACGGAAAGTTATGTTTTAAAATAATTCATTTAACAAAAGACAGCATTTAAAATGCTGTAATAGGTTTAATTCAGTTCAAATAAAATCTTAGTTAATTTCAGCAACTACAACACTTACAAAGTGCTATAATAGCCCTTAATTTTCTTTTGGCAAGGCCAACCGGTTTTATAATGGACCGTCCACTATTTATTACGAACGTAATAAAAACTTGAAGTATAGGAGTAAGGCAGAGGCACCTTAACTACTAAGAAAATAAAAAAGAAGAAAATATAGCACTGGAGTGTGACAGACATGTCACAACTAAAATAAATAACTAACAAGACTAGGACTCCTCCGAAGAGGAAGAATCACCAATGTCATCATCCACCTGGGAAGAGACCAAAGAGACATTCCCATGAAGACCAAAAAAGCGGCGGAATAGGATAGCAAGAGAAGGATCATAAATCACACCATCAGAAGAGTATATAAATGATCGATCCCAGGTAGTATCAGCAAGCATGACAGAATTTAACTCAGCATACGAACCATTCAAGTCAAGAACCAAGGAATCAACATATGGTCTATAATAAAGGCATCTAAGATCCAAAAGATCTTCGGAAACAAATCTAAAATAGGAATCATCCACGGGGTTAAATCACATATCAGAACGGCGATCAACCCAACGTCTCTCAGACTCAACCCAAACTACAGGCAAATGAGGCGGAGAAAGATCCGAAACAGTAATGGGAACCGATGAAACATCACCAGGGACAATGGATGCAGAAGGGGATGCAGGCCATGTAATAGAAGACGGCGGACGTGGGACAGATAAAGGAACTGCAGGAGGAGGAGCAAACTGAGAGGAAGAAACCTTGGGAACCCATTTCCTAAGCGGAGGCTGAGGCAGAGGGATCTTAGGAGCAGCAGCGGAAACAACAGAATGCGTGCAGGCGGAAACTAGGTGGCCAAAGGAGTGACAAGAGGAACATATGTCCGGGACCCAACCGTAACGAATACGGACATCCACCACATGGCTAACAGCTAGCTGAACAGGAATAGTGGAAGGGAGAGGCTTAAAAGTGGTCATCTCAGTCAGAGCCTTAGCGTAGACCAGTTTTTCACGCGCAACTATATTAGAGTCAAAACATTTCAATTTTCCAACGTTGCAAGCAAGCCAATTCCAACCAAGCAGCGGTTGAAGAGCAGAAGGAATTTGAGAAAAATAAACCCAAACGGGGATAGAAAGAACTTGTTCACGAGCACTTGCTACCGTTAGAGACCAGGGAGTAATAATAAATGGTTTCCCATTAAAAAAGGAAGGCTCAGCCTTAAGAACACGACTGCGATCCGCAGAGGAGGAGAACAACAAGAAATACATGGAGTCAACCAGCTTAACACGAAGATCACCGCGAAGCCTCTAAGCACTACGACAAACTGAAGACGCATCATGAAGGCGATGATTTGGGTCCAAAAAGAAACCAACCAAATATTCAGACCAATATTCCATTCCGGCTTGCATAACATTAGGAGGAGGGATCGTCACTCCATTTATCTCAACGATATCAAATGCAACTGGTTCATAAACACCTACGTTACGGGGCAGAGATGTAAAAGGAGAAGACCAAGATTTGGGACCAGTTGGGGATAAAGCAGCAGGACAAAGGTTATGAATTGGAAGACCGGGAAGCTCCTCCACAAAGGGAATACCAACTGAGTCCGCAAGCAATGATTCACCAGAACTCAAAACACTGAATTTGGGAACACCATTCTCAACAGCATTTGGTCGAACACCAGATGTGCAACGAGCCAAACTCGAAATATAAGCAGCGGTAGAATGTAACTCATACCCAGACACACCAAAATCCACACATTAGCACCAGAGACAACGAAATCAGACACAAGCGCAGGCGCAGGACCGACATCAAATCAACAATCATCATGTGACGCCCCACTCCGAGAGCCTCGCTAGAAAAGAGTATTACATAGATAATACTGTCGGCTAACGCGGACAATAGAGTATAATGGAAGCGACCATGTGTAATCTTACATTAACTATTCACTGAATACGTCGAAAAGTAGAATCACATTAAAATTCGACCTATTCAATAAATATTTAAAGCAAAACTACAATGGCTATAGGATCTATCAGAAGAAAATATAACAACTCAAATGTAATTCACATCACAGAACAGTCGATCATAATATACACATAAACAGATACACAACAGAGTATACAAAATAATACATGTCAAGTGGTACAGGAGACCACAATATACAGACGAGACGAAAAAAATATAAATATCAGAGTTACGACAGATAAGGACCACAAAAGACGCTATAACAAAATGAAGCTAGCGAATAATCCATGCGGAAGCAAAATAGGCTAAGTCCAAAAGCACCTAACCTGAAACATCTCGGTCTGACCCGAGTATAAAATACACGGGTCAGTCTAGATAACAAATCAGTTAGATAAACTGAACAATAATAAACCTGCAAGGTCATACAGTATAACAAATATCTCTAGAGGAGATAACACAATCATCAACAAGAGATGAATCATATAGAACAAGCCTCATATCATCGGCAACATATAGAAACGAAGGATACAAATATCCCAAAACAAGCCAAAAGGCAAATAACAAATACCAATAAGGTATACAAGTTCCGCAAGGTAAACGCTACGCATCATGCGGCTCATAATGACCAACACCGAAGGGCGATACCAAGGGAATATAATATCAATGAAACATATGATTGCTCGAGCTCAGTACTGTACAACAAGGATCCATAAGCCCGAAGGCTCCAAACCCAAGTATCACCCATGCGGCACATAAGGCCAACATCAGAGCGAAACTATATAGGGCAACAAACCCGAAGGCACACACCCGAAGGCAACATACCCGAAGGCAACAAACCCAATATCACTCATGCGGCACATAAGGCCAACATCGGAGCGATACTTTATAGGGCAACAAACCGTAGTGGTGAAGGTCAGAGACCCAGTACTGGACACCACTAACTGGCGGAATGTGTCACAACTCTCGAAAAGGAATCCGAAAAGTGTTAACGTATGTCCCATAACCACTCGTTCGCACTAAACGGTTTACTATCCGTCGGTCACTTTCACACTCAAAGCAGTACAAATTTACCTCATATCATCGGTAAACTAAACTCGAAGGTCAAAACGATCAATCGAATAGGTCGGGGACTAATCAGAAAGATAAATGCACAGATTCATGGTCCGCGTTTTGCCCAACCATTTAATCACCCTTCCACTTCGCTCGACGTGCGAAAGTGTGTGTTTTAAATAAAATTTATAAATTGGAGAAACGAGCTTTTAATTGCGATTCGAGAGATTATTTTATAAAAACCCGTGGATGAAGTCAAGAGTAAGTTATCAAAGCCAAATATGCAATAACAACCACTAAAAAGCAACTTGAATCAATAAAATCCGAAAAACACATCAAAATATGCAAAACAGGCAGAACAGAGCAGGTCGGTCGACCGGACTACAGGGCTCGGTCGGCCGGCCAGATGCCGAAACAAGATATTGCTCGGGGCACCAGGTCGGTTGACCGGCCCAGGGCGCTCGGTCGGCCGAACCTGATGAATTTGTACTTCCTGCCCTATTTCAATGAAATGCAAATTCTTTCTAAATCAAAAGCAATGGCACATGCATACTTGTTAGGAAATCATACCCAACATCAATGATAGCAAGAGAGGTAGATGTGAGTTAAAAACTCACCTTTTAATCTCACAAACAAAGAAGATGGAGGAGCAAAATCACAAGGAGAAGACCAAACAAACACTACTTCAACTCAACAAGCTTCAATCTAGAATCAAAGCAAGTATTTCCTAAGTTAGGGTTAGGAAATTACTGAAATTGAAGAGGAGAAGAGGTGGAGAAGATGGAGATGAACTTACCAATGGATTCTCTTTGATTTTGGAGCAAGAATTTGGATTTTGCAATTGGATTTAGGGCTAGGAGTTTCTAATTTCCTTTCTCTTCCCTCATTTCAGTTTTAAGCTTAAGTTTTTTATGAAATGAATAAGTGAATGGAAGGAGAGAAGGGATGAGTTGGTTTATAGAACAATTTTCGGTGAAACCCAAGCCCAAAGCCCAATAGAAAAGGTCAAAATTTCACAAACTCCAAATATATCAAAGATTATACTCAAAAAGATCGCAAACGCCATTTTGGAACCAATGGAGGTAGTTTCGAGTTCCAATTTGACCATTTGCAGAAAGTAACATTTCGGACCAAAATCCGACTAACGACGCTATATTTAAATAAAATATTTAAATATATAAAATCGTTAAATATGCGGGTTGTTACAGATCTCCCCTCCTTACAAAAATTGCGTCCCCGCAATTCCTAGAGACGATATTTGTAACAACTACATACATACAATCAATCAAAAGAAAAGAAAATAAGCTTGAGATGAAAAGACATACTCACCGTTCAAAGCAAGGAAAGAAAACCCGGATAAGATCGCTCAATAAATTCTCTGGTTTCCCAAGTACAGTCATTGGGATTAGTGGACCATTGAACTTTAACGAGCGGCACGTCCTTGTTCCGAAGGTGTCTCACCTCCGTGTCAAGCACGCGAATAGGTTGCTGTACAATAGATAAGTCCGGTGAGACCTCAAGCTCTTGCAAATCAAGAGAAGTAATAACAGAATCCGACTCCCGAAGTCACTTCCGAAGTTGCGAGACGTGAAACACGTCATGAATGCCAGATAGATGAGCTGGAAGTGAAACTCTATAAGCCACAGGGCCAATACGTTCAGTAATAGAAAACGGTCCTATATAACGTGGAGCCAATTTTCCAGTCGCACTGAAGCGCATAACCCCCTTCAAAGGGGAAACACGAATAAAAATAAGATCGCCGATCGAGAACTCGAGAGGCTTCCTACGGTTGTCCGCGTAGGATTTCTGGCGACTCTGTGCCTCTTTCATTCTCAACCGGATAAGATCAATCTTCTCGGAAGAATCACGAATAGAATCGGGACCAAGAATAAGCTTCTCCCCAGATTCCAACCAACAAGAAGGTGATCGGCATGGCCTTCCGTATAAGGCTTCGAAAGGAGCCATACCAATACTAGACTGAAAACTATTGTTGTAGGAGAATTCTACAAGAGGTAGGTGATCCTCCCAACTACCACCGAAATCAAAAATATAAATACGGAGAAGATCTTCCAAGATACGATTTACCCGTTCAGTCTGTCCGTCAGACTGCGAATGATAGGTTGTACTAAAATTAAGCTTTATTCCCAAAGCTTGCTGAAGACTCTTCCAAAAATGACTCGT
Organism: Allium cepa; assembly: GCA_030765085.1. Lineage (NCBI taxonomy): Eukaryota > Viridiplantae > Streptophyta > Magnoliopsida > Asparagales > Amaryllidaceae > Allium > Allium cepa. Next base: position 99,968,849 of record CM060934.1, read on the forward strand.
GAATAAAGGATCACGGTCACTCACAATAGAATTAGGAACACCGTGAAGTCTCACGATTTCCTTGATATACAACTTAGCCAAATGCGAAGCAGTTCTATTAGACTTAATAGGGACGAAATGAGCAGACTTAGAAAGGCGATCAACAATAACCCAAATGCTAGAATGGCCAGATCTCGAACGAGGTAGGCCGTCAATGAAATCCATAGAAATTTGATCCCACTTCCACAATGGAATCTCAAGAGGTTGAAGAAGACCCGAAGGACGTTGATGCTCGACTTTAAAACGCTGACAAGTTATGCAATTGCTCACATAACTCGCCACATCGCGCTTCATGCCTTCCCAATAATAAAGACGATGCATATCGGCATACATCTTACTACTACCGGGATGAATGGTATACTTAGAACGGTGACAGTCATCAAGAATGTCATGCCTAAGTGCAAGATCAGAAGGCACAAAAAGACGGTTCTTCTTACGAAGACACCCATGAGAATCAATGCAAAAATCTTGCAACGCCTCATCACAAGATCCAGACTCACAAAGCTGAATAAGATGCAACAAATTAGGATCACACCGCTGAGCAACGACAATACGATCCAATAAAACAGGTCGAGATTCCAAACTAAATAATAGAATAGGAGAATCAGAAGATGAACCTCGATCACGAATTTCACAAAAAGATAGAGTTTCAAGAATATCCCATTCGGCAAACATCATAGAAATAACAGCCGAATGTTTGCGACTAAGCGCATCTGCAACACGATTACCCTTACCAGGGGTATACTGGATATCAAAGTCATAAGAAGCAAGAAACTCGAGCCAATGTTGTTGTCTCATATTGAGTTCCTTCTGAGTGAACAAATACTTCAAGGATTTATGATCGGTATAGAGAATAAAGCGCTCGCCCAATAAATAATGTCGCCAAATCTTCAAGGCAAAGACAATGGCGGCTAACTCAAGATCATGAGTGGCATAGCGAACTTCATTCGGACGCAGTTGCCTAGAAGCATAAGCAACTACCCGATCCTTCTGCATAAGAACAGCACCGGGACCACTACCACAAGCATCGGTGTAGACAACAAGATCATGATTCCCTTCGGGAACCACAAGGATAGGAGCATTAGTGAGAAGTTCCTTCAATGTCAAAAAGGAAGCTTCACACTTGTCGGACCAATCAAAACGAATGCCTTTCCGAGTAAGGCAAGTGAGAGGAAGCACAACACGGGAAAAGTTCTTAATGAACCGACGGTAATAACCCGCCAATCCAAGAAAACTACGAATCTCATGAACATTCTCAGGCCTCTTCCAATTCTGAATGGCTTCGATCTTTGAGGGATCGACAGAGATGCCATCGGAAGATACAACATGGCCTAAGAACTTAACCTTATTCTCCCAAAAGTGGCACTTGGAGAATTTGGCTCTAAGCTGATGACGACGGAGAGTACTCAAGACAATTATCAAATGATTAGCATGCTCAGCTTCAGACATAGAATAAATAAGGATATCATCAATGAAGACAAGCACGAACTTATCGAGATATTCCCGGAATACCCGATTCATGAGATCAACAAAGAAAGCAGGAGCGTTCGTCAAACCGAACGGCATAACTAGCCACTCAAAAGAACCATATCGAGTGCGAAAAGCGGTAAGAGGTATGCTATCCTCCGCGACTCGTAACTGATGAAAACCTGTGGCAAGGTCAAGCTGAGAAAAGACCTTAGCACTGCTCAATAGATCGAACATATCATCGATCCTAGGCAACGGATACCTATTCCTAATGGTCAACTCGTTAAGCTTGCGATAGTCAATGCAAAGCCTAAGAGTTCCATCAGACTTCTTCACAAAGACGACCACGGATCCCTACGGAGAAAAACTAGATTGAATCAATTGCTTGGATTCAAGCTCTAAAAGCTGCTTCTTGAGTTCCTCATTTTCCCTTGTAGACATCCTCGTGGGAGGACGACTAACTGGCTGCGCGCCTGGAATGAGATCAATGCGGAACTCAATTGCCCGCTTGGGTGGCAAACCCGATACAGGCTCAAAAACATCAGAAAAATCACAAGCAATAGGAATACGAGATATACCCTTATCATCTCGCGAATCAAGAGAATATAAAGCCATCTCGGAATTATCCACATCCCGAAGAACAAGAGATAACTGAGAAGGCGAATCAGGATGACAAAGATATAAAATCCTCTTGGAACAAATAATCCTGGCATCGTACCTCACTAGTCAGTCCATACCAAAAATCATATCAAAACCCAAATGAGAAACAACGTGCAGATTCGCACGGAAAGAAAAGCCACATAAAACAATCTCAATATCATCACAAAACAAGCTAAGGGTTGCGGATCCCCCAATAGGATTCGCAATCCTTAAAGAAATAACCATACAAGAAACATCTAAAGATAAATCATCTACAAGCTTCTTCGATACGAAAGAATGTGAAGCACCCGTATCGAAAAGAACTCGTATACTATGATCATGAAATAGAATTGAACCCTCCAAAATAGATGGAGACATACCTTTGGATTAAGATGAACCTCCAGAAGCATTAGCCACACTGAGCTTGCCATATTTTGCATTAGCAGGAGCAGTAGGACAAGCTGAAACATGATGACCTTCCTTCTTGCAATAACGGCAGAAGAGAGGCTTAGGACAAGCTCGAATAATATGATCCGGAGAACCACAATTGAAACACTTTCGAACGAAAGGTGTTCCGGAAGACTGAGGCTGAGAGCTAGGACCACCGGTCTTCTTCTTCTTAGAAGGAAAAGACCTCTGCTGAAATGGAAACTGCTTCTTGTTGGGGTTCTTGGAAACCTCAACATCCTCACCAGTATCACACTCCTTCTCGACAGCTTCGAGATGAAGTGCCGAATCAACCAATTCCTCGAAAGAAAGCTTAAGCTGGAGCAACAAGGACTTCTTAAGATATTTCTTAAGACCAGAAACAAACTTCAAATTCTTCTAGTAAGAAGTGCTAATGAATTCAAGACCATACTGAGATAAAGCCTCGAACGATGCGACGTACTCAGAAACAGAAGATTTCCCTTGCTTCAACTCAAGGAAGCGACGGGTCAATAAAACTTTTTCAGATTCAGGAACGAACTTGAGTTCAAATAGTCCCCGAAACTGAGTCCAAGAAAGAGTAGACTCATCAATCTCGGCTACAAGAAGCTCATACCAATCAAGAGCACGCTCTTGTAATAAGCTAGAAGTTACAAGAACTCTATCATGGTCAGAAAGATCCATGCGAGAGAAGATACGCTCGCACGTGCGAAACCAAGCTTGGACTTCAAGAACAAACTCAGAACCCTTAAACAGGTTTCCTCCAAGATGAGCAAAATCACTGCACTGACGTGCAAAAGCAGACTTGCGAGGTGGAGACACTCGAGGAGGAACGGGAGGCTGAGTGCTCCTAAACAACTCCATAAACTGATCAGCAGACATATAAACGCCATCCGGATGTGAGCCACTAGATTGCCCAGCATCCGAACGTCGACCTCTGCCTCTTCCAGACATAAGTTGAAAGTCAAGATAAGGAAAAGATTATTCACAAGGTAGATATTTCAATATGGGATACTACGGAATAAAATACATTCCTAGACGTATTCCCAAACTCTATCTAACCTTGATGGAATAAGGAGACACGATGATTCAAAGATTTGTATCACTTGTACACTTTGATGTATCGTAATATGTGCTATATTCTGTGTTTATCATATTTTGTTCTAAACACAGCTCTGATACCACGCTGTGACGCCCCACTCCGAGAGCCTCGCTAGAAAAGAGTATTACATAAATAATACTGTCGGCTAACGCGGACAATAGAGTATAATGGAAGCGATCATGTGTAATCTTACCTTAACTATTCACTGAATACGTCGAAAAGTAGAATCACATTAAAATTCGACCTATTCAATAAATATTTAAAGCAAAACTACAATGGCTATAGGATCTATCAGAAGAAAATATAACAACTCAAATGTAGTTCACATCACAGAACAGTCGATCATAATATACACATAAACAAATACACAACAGAGTATACAAAATAATACATGTCAAGTGGTACAGGAGACCACAATATACAGACGAGACGAAAAAAATATAAATATCAGAGTTACGACAGATAAGGACCACAAAAGACGCTATAACAAAATGAAGCTAGCGAATAGTCCATGCGGAAGCAAAATAGGCTAAGTCCAAAAGCACCTAACCTGAAACATCTCGGTCTGACCCGAGTATAAAATACACGGGTCAGTCTAGATAACAAATCAGTTAGATAAACTGAACAATAATAAACCTGCAAGGTCATACAGTATAACAAATATCTCTAGAGGAGATAACACAATCATCAACAAGAGATGAATCATATAGAACAAGCCTCATATCATCGGCAACATATAGAAACGAAGGATACAAATATCCCAAAACAAGCCAAAAGGCAAATAACAAATACCAATAAGGTATACAAGTTCCGCAAGGTAAACTCTATGCATCAGGCGACTCATAATGACCAACACCGAAGGGCGATACCAAGGGAATATAATATCAATGAAACATATGATTGCTCGAGCTTAGTACTGTACAACAAGGATCCATAAGCCCGAAGGCTCCAAACCCAAGTATCACCCATGCGGAACATAAGGCCAACATCAGAGCGAAACTATATAGGGCAACAAACCCGAAGGCACACACCCGAAGGCAACATACCCGAAGGCAACAAACCCAATATCACTCATGCGGCACATAAGGTCAACATCGGAGCGATACTTTATAGGGCAACAAACCGTAGTGGTGAAGGTCAGAGATCCAGTACTGGACACCACTAACTGGCGGAATGTGTCACAACTCTCGAAAAGGAATCCGAAAAGTGTTAACGTATGTCCCATAACCACTCGTTCGCACTAAATGGTTTACTATCCGTCAGTCACTTTCACACTCAAAGCAGTACAAATTTACCTCATATCATCGGTAAACTAAACCCGAAGGTCAAAACGATCAATCGAATAGGTCGGGGACTAATCGGAAAGATAAACGCACAGATTCATGGTCCGTGTTTTGCCCAACCATTTAATCACCCTTCCACTTCGCTCGACGTGCGAAAGTGTGTGTTTTAAATAGAATTTATAAATTGGAGAAACGAGCTTTTAAATGCGATTCGAGAGATTATTTTATAAAAACCCGTGGATGAAGTCAAGAGTAAGTTATCAAAGCCAAATATGCAATAACAACCACTAAAAAGCAACTTGAATCAATAAAATCCGGAAAACACATCAAAATATGCAAAATAGGCAAAACAGGCAGAACAGAGCAGGTCGGTCGACCGGACTACAGGGTTCGGTCGGCCGGCCAGATGCAGAAACAAGGTATTGCTCGGGGCACCAGGTCGGTCGACCGGCCCAAGGCGCTCGGTCGGCCGAACCTGATGAATTTGCACTTCCTGCCCTATTTCAATGAAATGCAAATTCTTTCTAAATCCAAAGCAATGGAACATGCATACTTGTTAGGAAATCATACCCAATATCAATGATAGCAAGAGAGGTAGATGTGAGTTAAAAACTCACCTTTTAATCTCACAAACAAAGAAGATGGAGGAGCTAAATCACAAGGAGAAGACCAACCAAACACTACTTCAACTCAACAAGCTTCAATCTAGAATCAAAGCAAGTATTTCCTAAGTTAGGGTTAGGAAATTACTGAAATTGAAGAGGAGAAGAGGTGGAGAAGATGGAGATGAACTTACCAATGGATTCTCTTTGATTTTGGAGCAAGAATTTGGATTTTGCAATTGGATTTAGGGCTAGGAGTTTCTAATTTCCTTTCTCTTCCCCCATTTCAGTTTTAAGCTTAAGTTCTTTATGAAATGAATAAGTGAATGGAAGGAGAGAAGGGCTGAGTTGGTTTATAGAACAGTTTTGGGTGAAACCCAAGCCCAAAGCCCAATAGAAAAGGTCAAAATTTCACAAACTCCAAACATATCAAAGATTATACTCAAAAAGATCGCAAACGCCATTTTGGAACCAATGGAGGTAGTTTCGAGTTCCAATTCGGCCATTTGCAGAAAGTTACATTTCGGACCAAAATCCGACTAACGACGCTATATTTAAATAAAATATTTATATATATAAAATCGTTAAATATGTGGGTTGTTACACATCACCAACCATTGAAGTTAACAAATCAGGACGCGAGCTAGAGCACTCGACAGCAGCTAGGACATCATTCTTAACCGTTGGCAGAGGAGGAAACTCGAAGTCAGATAGCAAGGGAGGCGTTGAACACGAGGACGCAGTTTGCAGAACCTTAAAAACCCTACCAGATCTAGTTGAAGAGGGTGAAGGGGTTGGAGCAACGGGAAGGAGGGGAAGAAGAGGAGAGCTAAGCATAGGAATGGACGGAGCGGAGGGAGAAAGAGGAGGGAAGGGAATGACGAAGCACGATTGGAAGCTAACGAGATCTGGACGAACGATACAAAATCGAACGGGAGTACGCCATTAGACAAGTATTAATTGGATGATGAAGCATGATGGAACCATTTAATTTAATTTAGCCATTTAGTTCATTTCTATCAACTACAGCATTTACAAATGCTGTAATATTCTTTACATTAGAAATAATAACATTTCAAACATGTTGTTAATTAAATTCCAAATATTCAATATAAATTATTATTTTTAAATCATTTTAAACTTATAAAATCATATATTTTCATTTTTAAAACAATCATTTAAATACCCTTATATTCATTTTTTATAAAGTTAAATTTTCATTCAAAAATCAATTAATAATAATTTACTTATATAATTCAACATTCCATTTCAATTCTTTATAATTAAAATTTTAACTTAACACTTAAGTTTAAGTTTCCATATATAAATTATTTTTATTTTATTTACTTAACTTAAAATTCATTTTTAAACAAAATTCACAAATTCCCAATCTAAGTTATATTTCAAAATTCAACTTAAATATTCATTTATTTAACCCTTTAACTTATTCAAAAATCATTAACACTTTATAAAATAATTTTAAATTCATTTTAATTCAAATTTTATATTTATTTCTCGTATTTTCCTACTTAATTTAAATTCAATTTATACCCAAATCAAAATTTCCAAAATAACTTACATTTCAAATTTTCTAACCTTACCATTAATTTATTCCACTTATAAATTTTTAGAAAATCAACAATACTTTACAAAAATCATTTTTAATTAAGTTTAAATCAATATATTATAATATTTTCATTTCTAAAATACTTTAAAATTTTTAGAAAACATATTTTAACCTAGTCTGTATAAAATTGCTAACCTAAGTCCAATGATACGGATAATATATCATTTCAATCCGTAATTTACAAAGGAAAAATCCAGGTTCTATCATTTCAAACCCGCAATCCCAAGTAAATGAAAATAAATAAAAATCGCTCGGGCCTATCATTTCAGCACATAATGATTTTTCCCTATCCTAAAGTCCGTTCGGGTATGTATCATTTCAACCCATAGTGATTCTAATCTACATGGAACTCGCAGTGTGATAAAGTGATATAAATAAACAGAATAACATCATATAACAGTAACAGATGATATGATAGGTATATAAATAGGGTGGTCATCATATGATCATAGCATAAACAGTTACAACATAATAATAATATCTACAGATTCACAGGGTGTCAATTTACTACTTATATAAGTACGGAATGTCTGGTGAGAAATACTCACCTCTACAAGCTGGAGATAACAACCAAATACACAAACTAAGATCCACAAAGACACGAAAGCATGACTACGATCCAAGAGTGGGAGAGCCAAAGCTAATTTCCTTGTCAAATTTTAAACAAAACAAAGTACAATATGGATTACAAACCAAAATATTACAAACAATGCTAGGAATAAATACACAACTCAAAGCTAACGCTTTTGCACTTGCATTCAACATCATATGCTTCAGCTATGGGTTGTAGAAGCACTATAATGGGATGGTTCTGGATCAGGTTTGGATCAATTTAAGGTCATATAAGTCGGCTATAACAACATATGAAGTAGAAGAGGTATATATGTGCATGAATACACAAATTCAAGGCAAATACATGGATTTCAAGTCCATCAAAGGTCTCGGCCAAGCATGGATGGACAAGGTCAGGTCTGGGAAGATCAACTACAGGTGTTGCAGAGGTCCAATACTCAGGTTGTGGCTGGTGGTGGTGGTGTATGGGTCGGCCAACGCATGATTGGAGTGGTGGAGACAAGGGGAGTTCGGCTATGGTGAATCAAGTGGAGTTTTTGTCATAAATTTGGTAGATTTTCAACTTGGATGGTCTTGGCTCAGGAATGGTAGTCGAGAGGAGGGTATGGTGGTTGGAATAGGTAGTGGTGGAGGTGGCTAAGGTGCTGGAGTATGGAGGGCTGAACTACGTAAGATGAATGCAAGTACAAAAATCAATAAATCAAGTAGAAAAATGGAAAAGAATGAAAGTTTTTGCCAAAATTTTTCTTCAGGATGATGGCCGATTGTTTTAGGGTTGAGAAGTATTTGTTTTTCACGTGAAAAAAAAGTTGAGTGGTCGTCTGAAGAAAGAGATATGGCAGTAATTGAATGCATGTGGTGATTGGTGATGAAAAGACAACTTTGAATATGAAAAGGCATGCATATAAGAGGTCAAAACCTTTCAAATTTCTTAATTTCTTTTGAAATTTTAAATACATGTAAAATACATATAAATACAGATAAAAACATAAAATATGATGAATGCACAAAAAAAAAATTAATTAAATATAATTAAATTGAGAAAATAGCAAAAACTTTAAACTAGGCTTTAAAAATAGAAAATAAATGCAATAAATTTTGGAAAATTTTTATCATCACTTTAAAAATATTTAAAATAAAATATATACCTAACATGTCATATAACATATATTAGAACATGATTTAACAAATAAAAATTTTATTTATATAATTTAAAACAGACAATTTTATTAAATAAATCAATTTACACCCAATATTGTAAAAAGCATAGCTTTCACAATATAAATCGGATTTCAACGAAACGGAAAGCAGTATTATTTAAATTAAATTTATTTTCATAATAAAGGATAAAATTCAAAAAATCAAAATATTTAAATTTTAAATTTAAAAGTCAAAGTTTGACCAGATTGCCCAAAAATCCACTTTTTTGGAAAATATTCTTTATATTCTGGTTTGAAATTATAACTCACATAAAAATCAAAAAAATATTTAAAATAACAATAATTATTCATTTTAATAAATATAATAAAGTTTTCAAATAAAATAACCAAAATAAACAATTAAAATAAATCACAAAATTCAGGATTGTTACAGACCCGTTCCTCTAAATCTATCATGTGGGTTGTAAAGAGGAGCAGGTCAGAACAATGTTCCGGTGATTAGAAAATCTATACAGTGTCCATAGCACAAATTCATACCGACTGCTTTCCATTTAATTTTTACGTCTACTATTTTAAGGTTATCTAAATTAACTTAATATTGCACACATGATATTCCTACCTAGCGTAATTCAACTACATACCCTTCCCAAAGAAAAATATATTGTCATAAGTCTATCAGCCACTTAATACTTCCAAAATATGAAGCAGGCTTCTAGCATCGTCATTATTGGTCTATTGGTCCTAGATACAAAGACCTTTGAGATAGTATCCAATCCTCTTAGTTCTTTATTAACAAGGAGTAGGCGGCCCTTAACCATTTAATACCTATTTATAGGCAGGCCGTTGCCATTTAATACCTAATCCTAAGGCAGACTGATCACATGAACTATCTAGCTCACATAGCTTGTAATTTCATTGGGCTACTTAATACTTCTTTTATAGGAAATGGGTGGACTCTATAATCTAATAGTGAACCCTTAAGTGAACCCTTCCCGAGATATCCACTATCACTTTTAATTACTAATTTGAAATCTTATCAGGTTGCTTAATACTTCTTTTTAGAAAAGAGCTGGACCCTACAGCCACTGAATAGCTCAAACCTAAAGCGAACTCCTTTAGAGTTAACTCTCACCGCTTTTAATTACCAATGAGGACCATTTAATACATTTTATTTAGGAATGAGATGAGCCTTCAAACAACCACTTAATACCTCTAACCCTAACGTAGGTCCTATTTCTCGCATTGTCACGGTTCCCATGATTGGTGATGTCTCACATTAGTAGTAAGTGCACATGACTGCTAGTAGCCTCTAAATGAAGGATAGTCTTCCATCGTGCAATTATACTAACCTTGCATCTCAATATACTAAGTCCAAATAACTATCCAAAATTTATACAAAATTTAGGTCATATATCCTAGGGCTTAGTATTATTCCTAGGCTGAACGTTGAATTTTATTTACTAATTCCTTTTTTATTTAAGGCAATAAGATTTATCTTAAATGCTTAATTACCCATAAATTCCCTTCTAGTAATCCATAAATGTCAATTCGTCCATAATTTCCTAACGGGCATTTCCTTGGACACTTATGTTTAATTACTAGTTTCCAATTAGTAACCTTTTTATAACTATTCCATTTTTATAAGTCTCGTTAGTCCATTTACAGAAATTAATTATAACTCCTAATTCATTCCTCTTTTATTTTCCCATTAATGGAAGTTAATATATTCCATGCCAAATTAATTAATTGTGATCCCTAATTCAATTCACATTTATTACCCATTAATTGGGGTTATAATCTTTTATATCCTATTGATTATTGGAAACTCTTAACTTTATTGCCTATTAATAGGAATTACTACCCTTCCTAATTTCTCCTGTTTTTTTCCAATCTATCGAGTAATAACCTATCCCAAGCGAATATTATGCATAAATAACACATAAATAGACACTATTTTTATTTACTAACGCAATAAATATGTTAAAACTACTTAAATATATACGCATAAAATACCTTCTCCTATCCAATTATATTCTAGTCATAAACATTTAACTAGAATATTATTTCCATATTAACTTTGCTGCAATGAGATTCCTTAGGAAGATTTTCTGCTATGATTTCCATAAATTAGTTTAAATAAAAGTTAATAAAAGGAAAGGTTGACTTTATTTGTAATTACAAAGAATGAATAATTTCTTTTTATTTGAAATAGACAGTGTAAAATACGAAGAATAAATCTGTACTTTACACATCTCTTCCGTTTTATTTGCATATATTTCTTCTTAAATCAAACACCGTCGTTTTTATGAAGAGTGGAGTTAAAAAAATCAAACGGATGTTCTTCCATTAAACTAAACTATGGAGAACTATAATAAACAGGGCAATATTCAAAATCCTATTAATATTTTACACCCAAAGTACAAATTTGAAATAAAACTATACATCATTCTAATTAAAAATCTTTAGGACTGACCTTTAGATCATGGTGTCATAATATTTCAAATCAAATCTAAAACAAGAATATGCAGGAAATCATTTTTCTACACTAATTTGAGCTTATAATTCACAAATAAGATAGATTTAGGCATAAAAAAAATCATAAACAATATATAAATTTTCCATTCACCTTCTAAAGGCCTTCCAAATCTACAGATCTAAAGTAAAAACTTTGACTCAACTTCATTTCCTTCTTATTCCAGGAAATATGTATAAAAAGGGTATATACATTATTAGAATTTCACCACGAATGCAACGGTGCAAGTTTAGTGGTCAAATTCCATCGTTTGCACAAATTTCTTTTTCGGAGCCTAATTAGCTTACTAAGTGAATAAATAACTAATGCTAAATTGCATGATCTTATATAAACAGTTTCTTCTAACCATTTAAAAATGTCATTTTCGCATCAATTTCTTATATCTTATGGCAGTTGAATGCAGCAATAGTTAGCATTATCCAAATGGACTTAAGCATTGCTACCAAAGAAAATGTTTTTTCATAATCAATTCCTTAAATTTGACGAAAAACTTTTGCAACTAACCTTGATTTGTAAGTATCTACCTGTCCATCAAAATTTAGCTCATTCTTAAAAACCCATTTGCAACCGATGGGTATTATCTCTTTATGTATGTCAGCCAAAGTCCATACGTTGTTTTTATACATGGAATTCATTTTGGATTTTATAGCTTAAGCCATGGTGTAGGGTCTTTACTCTATAATTCATGTAAGAATGAGATAGGAGTTGTCATCTCCAAAGATGTAGTCCTCTTTCTCACCATCCATGAGAAAAGTGTATTATCACTCTAGTGCACAAGATACTAATTAGACATTCTAATAGATTGTGTGTTTTCATATACTGGTGAATTTAGTTTTCCTACTGGTTCAGCCTCTATATTAGTTTCCCAGATCTTGTCCAAGTCTATAACTTCGCTGCTAACTTATTTTAATAGAAATTCCTTTTAAAGAAAGACAGTGTGTGAAAAGAATAACCTTTAATTTCTCGATGTTGTAGAAAATATAACCCTAAGAGTTCTCGGATATCCTATAAATTTTGCCTCATGTTTATTGTGCTAGATATTTGTAATGTAGGCTGGACGACCTCATACCTTCAAATAATTGAGGTGGAGTTTCTTTCCATATCACAACTTATATGGCATCTTAGGCATATAGTTTATGGGTATCAAATTTAAATCATGTGTTGCGGTTGTAACGCATATCCCCAATAGCTAAGAGACAACTCGGCTTTGCTATCATGGAACGAACCATGTTTAATTAGGTTCGATTCCTTTTCCCAAAACACTTTTGTATTACGAATTATAGGATGGAGTAATCTGAGAGATAATCTCATTATCTCTTAAGTTCGTTTGATTTTCGACCTTTTTCTCATATTGCATAAATTTGTCACAGACATTGGATTAGTTCTTTATAAGAATCACATATCTTAAACCTAATAAATAATTAGTAGAAGTAACAAAATAAGAAGGGTCATCTTTGGTAGGCTTCAGGCACATGCATCAATGTGTAAGTGACCCAAGAGTTACTTTCATTTCTCCAACTAAAGGGGTGCTTGGTTGTTTTTCCTTTAACACGCGACTCACACGTGTCAAATAATGGTAGAAAACGTTTGGTTTTTAATTTGTATAGTCATTTCTCACTGATGTGACCTAGCATACAATGCCATAGATAATTAATATTACTATCAACATTACAATAATTACTCACAAAACATACATAATTAGTATTAATAACATAAATACCATTATCCAAAATACCATGAAGATTTTGTTTCCATTCAACATAATGTTCATGACATTATCCACATAACGAATCCAATCTCAGATAATCTAGATATTGAAATCATTCCACAAATAAAGTTTTTCATATAATAGCAATTGTATAAAATTAAAACCACTCCATTTGGAAAATCTAAGTGACAGTCTCGAACTATAGTTACATCCACTAGATATCCATTAGCAATTTGAAGACTTGTCTCTCCTTTTGCCACATGACGCTTGTTCTGAAGTCCCTGTAATGAACTACAGATATGAATTCTGAATCTAGTATCTAAAACCAAGAAATTTATTAATTTCAAATAAAATTGAATCATAAATATACCCATTGGAGCAACAAAATTATTATATTTCTTCTCTTTGACAATCTTTAGGTATACTGGCAGTTCTGTTTTTAGTGACCCTTCTTATGACAATGATGAAACTCACCCTTATTAACTAGTGCAGTCCTCTTATTCTTGTTATTTACTCATTATCAGTTCTTTGAACCATCCAAATATGATACTTTACCCTTAACTGCAAGCATTGCACATTAATCCTTAATGAAGACTTTGTTGACTGCAACATACTGAGTTGCTCCACGAGGCTTTCATTTAACTAGTTCATATTGTAATTTAGTACGAATTGCTCAAAATGTTGAGTACGAGTACCTATGATCAAATCCACTTGTAGCTCATTATCTATTCTAACGTCAAACTGAAAAGGCCTATTAGTATGGCTCATTGTCCATAAGACATAATTGTCCACTTTCATGCTCTTTGACATCTTTGTGGTAAACAGTTTCTTCGTAGGCTCGTACCTTGCTAGATGAGATTGCTCTCCAAATAAAGGTTTGAGGTTAACTAAGATTTGACGGACATTCATGTTTTCTTGCTATCTCTACAGTAGTTTATCTAACGTAGACATCATGTAAACCTATGTGATTTCTAGGTCTGCAACCCGTTTATTATTGGCTTAGTTGGAGTCCAGATGATCAATGTGTTTTTCTCTTAGTGGTTTCATTATTGACAATCATAGACATTCATATTTAAGTGCTATCTTAATTGCGCGTAATCAATTTATGTTGTTAAGTCTGCGAGTTTGTCATTTTCAGGAAATAACATTGGTGTAGACATTTTTTGCAAATTTAATTAGTTATAGGACATTAATTCACAGTGGATGTTCTTATAATATTAGTAAGGTTATACATTAAATTTCATTTTACTAACAATCTCCTGCTAGACTTTTACGTTTTTCAAAACCAAATAATGAAACAAAGAAGCCTTTTGAGTTTTGTAGTAAGCGTCATGACTCATATACCTTGAGATTCTGACCATGAGAAAATCTTAACAAATCATAAGCCCACATATAATGGATTACGCTTTTTTGGTTGTATCACATACAACTCCTAAACCTGTGTTTTTTGTCTTAATCTCATATTTACCTTGAGAAAAGCTCAACAAACAAAGAGAGTGTAACACCTCGAAAACATAAGTGGAAAATTTATTAAAGAATTATGCTTAAAATATAAAAAGGGAAAATAATAATTAAGGCAAACATTTGAATTTGCCTACAAAGCTTGCACCATTGTATTTGAGTGATTTTCTGGACAATTTTCATATAAAACACTTTGAAATCGGAGCTAATATGGAAAAGTTACAAACGTTTTAAAATTTGAAAACAAAATTAATTAATTAATAAAAAGGAAACTAAACAATCCTTAATTAAACAGCTCCATCGTTCAACGCCCTAGGGGTCCCCGGTCGACAAGTAAGGGTCGACCAGTCCCCACCTAGTGGTCGACCGGTTATCGTATTAGATCGAGGAATCCAAGTGGCCAATGGCCCGAATTTAACGTAATATTTATTACGTGGTTGTAAAGTGATGGTCTAAGGCTCTAGATGCTAAAGTTCTCCTAGGGTTAAACAACGATCGGAACTAATCTTCAAATCCTATAAATGCAAGCTAAACTTTATTCATTAGAAATTTAATAGTATACCAAAACTCTGAGGCATTCTCTCCTCCTCCACTTATAAAATTCTTCAAAATAAACAATAATAAATTTGAAAAAACCAAGAAAACCACATCAACCAATCAAATAACCAACGAGGAAGTGTTTCTAGATGAGAATTCAAAGTAACGCTCGTATTTGAGGTAAGTGGGCACATTTCTAATAAGATAATTATAGTTAATTTTAATATATATTATATGATCTTGGTTGTTAGAAATTAAATTGGAAAACTATATTGTTTGATCTGAATTTGAAATATAAAATGTGTAATCAAGTAGAAATTCTAAAAATATGTTATTATAACTTATACCCTAGATTAAATTAGTTTCCGTGAAAGTTAAACCAATTAGGGGTTGGACAAATTCTTAGTAATTGTTAAACTCGAAATTGTAAGTAAAAGATCAAAGTTGGACAATATTTAATAATTAACAAAAAATCAACGTAACAAGAAACCATAAAATTTACACCACGACCTATCGACCGCACTATTTGGAGTGATCGATACTTGCGCTCGAGCGTCTAGTATATAGAGGTCCACCAATTGGTGTCCCAGATGCATAATCTAAAACCTTAGCCTGAGGCCCAGGTTAAAAATAAAACTTTTTAAAGTGTAAATGTGTGTATATATATATATTGATGTTAGGGTAGGGAAGCTAGTTCCTTATGAGGCGATGCTAGGACAATGCAGGGCTGGTTAAATGCTATTTATCATATAAAGGTCGATGTTCAACTAGGGTGATTTAATTCCAAACAACACCCACGGGAGGTTATATGACGGACGCACAACACTGACTGATGCCTAATGAAGTGTATAGGACCAACGTAATGGAAGTTCCTCAGTAATCAATTCCGATGCGACATGATGTTGTGCTGTTTTTGGACCCCAACGCATGTAATAAGAGGCAATTACATTACCATGAAGAGGTAGAAATGAATGTAGACGATGAGACACTTTGATGAGTCAGCATTGCGAAATCCCTCTCAATGCATTATGGGGCATAGGATGTAGGTAACCGAAGTTATGGGAAATTTAGTCCCATGGTAGAAATAGTACGATAATCCTATATAGAATAGCTCAAGTAGATATTAGCCGATCGGTATTGTCTGGATGTAACGACCTCGAATTCGACCACTTTAAAATATACTATTTAAATGGATTTTAAATATAAAATAGGTAAGGTTATATGATTCAAGCAATATTAGATAGGATTTAGAAAGAGAAGTATACACAAAAATAGTAACATTTGCCTATATCCACAAAAGTGACAAAATTCTGATTTCAACAAGTAAGAAATGGTTAAATAAATTATTTTAATTTATTTATAAGTGTTTATATTTTAAAATATTATTATACAAATTTATTCTTAATTTTGGTTTACATTAATAAATAGTTTAACTAAAACGTCAAAATATGAACGTAAAATATTTTGTTGAAAATCAATGTTTTGTCGATTAAAAGTTGTTGCAACGTTGTTGCACCTTTATTTTCTTATATAGGAACATATATTCAAATAGTATATGTATTATTTAATTCATTAATCAAGTTTACTTTTACTAAACATACTTAAAAAATTCTAGAATTTCATTAAGAAAACGTAAGCACAAAATTCCAAAACATGTCAAATCTACCCAAATATAATTATTACTTTACTTTTCTTACTCTTTAAGTGAAAGTGACATAAAATATGATTTGAAATGGTGATGGTAAGTGCTGACAAAAATGAGATTACTTTATTTACAAGTAAGGGTATTTTGGTCTTTTTACATAATATTATTTTAATCCAAAACATTTTCTTTAAATAAGCATCCACTTTCTCACTTTCTTTCACAACTTCTTCTTCTCCATTTTCAAGCTTCTTCTCTCTACTTTAATGGCTTCCATGCCTTAGGAAAATAATGTAAAAAATTATAAAAAATAAAAGTAAAGGAAAAATAAAGTATTCCACCTCAAAACCAAGTGCAAAATTTTCACCTCAACCACTCACGTCCCACACTTCCAGCCACCTTAGCCGAGCACACCAACCCCCAAGAAGCATGGCCGAGTCCTCCCAAGTCCAAGCCTAAAAGGAAGAAAGGAGCAAGTTCAGGAAGCTCCGGAATGAGAAAAAGAGAAGGAAGTGCTGCCGAAATCAAAAGGAAAGTCCACGAAAAAGATTGAAAAGGTGGAACTAATCGTGAGTACTAGTATTTACTAATTAATCCATAAATTATTTCAAGCATAATGATTTAAAAGTTTAAATATGTTGGATGATTAAATGTTTGATAACTTGGCTGCAAATTGGTTGATTATGTGATTGTTATATCGTTGATAACTTTGTTTGATAATGATAAGAGAAATGATTAATAATGAAGCACAGTTAATTAAATGAAAATTAACTCCATATAAATGTGTGTATGGAAATTATTTAGCCACTTAATGATTTTAAATAATATAAAAAGTTTAAAAATTATATTATAATAATATAATATTATAAAATAAAATGAAATGGAATATGAGTTTGAAATATGAAAATATTGTTTAAAATGAGTTTAAAATGAGTTTAAAATGAATTAGAAATGTTTTATAAACATTTAAAAGTGTTTCCAAGAAGTTTGAAAAGAAATTGAAAAACACTCAAAACTTGGCGCGTTGCGTAATGTTAGTTCGCGATTTCGCGCCATATAAGATAAATGAGTGTATAAAGTGGAACATAGCTTGGAATTTTTCGAGATAAGAATTTTTTGATCTATTGTATCCATAGTTCCCCAACGAAGAAAGAAAATCAAGATTTCATTAAGTAGATTATGAAATATGTCCAAAACAATTTTCCAAAAACATTGCGGTTTTGCATTTCGGAATCCGAAAAGGATTTCTTTATAAATGATATTTTTAAATGTTTTAAAAATATGATAATTTTCTAAAAATATTTTAAAATATTTTAAAAGTGATTCAAGTTGAAAAGATGGATTTATAAATGATATAAAAGTCGTTTTGAAGAATATAGCTTTTAAACACTTTTCGCAACCCTTTTCGTAGTAGTTTTAAACAACTTTTGAAATTTAGTTTTAAACTTAACAATTCTTTTCCAAATATTTTGTGAATGATTTTAAAAGAATAATTAAGTAATTTAAAAGATGATTTGGAAGCCTTAATAAGTGTTTGAATAAATGGTTAAGAGGAATTATTCATAGCACTTAAACAATAATTGAAGAATATTGAATGTAATAACAAATTGAGCATGCAAAAATGACTAGTACATTTGTCCCTCATATAAGAGCTAAATGGTAAAACAATGTGTGTAAATAAGGTTAGAAATGGAGAAACCAGTGCCTTGAACTTACATGGCATTCGCTTTATCTTTTAGACGAGGGGTGGAACAGATCGAAAGGAAAGTCTGGATGCTCTAAAAGATCATATTCAAGTTTTTCCAAGATAAATGAAAAGAAACAAATTCTTAGAATGTTAATTAACCACTTAACATCTTTTTATCGATGATTAGTACAAAGGAACCGGGATCGGATTTGGATGATTCCTATCCGAAAAGCCACTTAAACTAATTTTCAAAATAAAATATATTAAAGACAAAGATCTTCATGATGTAGGACTGTTTGCAACTAGTCCCTGGAGGTGAAATTTACCATATCTAAGGTTGCACTGTGCCCTGTTATGAAAATCTTCGATTTGCAAGAATATGATTTGAAGTTAAGAAAGAAATCTTTGATTAAGATTTAATGAATGATTTGGGAATATTTTCCCTAAGTTAAAAGTTATAACTTGAATATAAGAAATCTTTGATTAACATTTAATGAATGATTTGGGAATATTTTTCCTAAGTTAAAAGCTATAATTTGAACATAAGAAATCTTTGATTAAGATTTAATGAATGATTTGTAAAGGTTTTCCTAGGTAAAAGAGAAAATAATAGGAATTTTTCCAAGATCTAAAGAAGTTCAATAAATCAAATAATTTACTAAATAAGGCTTAATGATTCCATATACTCTTGAAAAGAAAATGGAAAAAATTGAAAAGAATATGTCTAAGAAAGATATTTGATTTAAATAAAAGATGAAGTAATAGACTGACGATTGATAATCATATGAGCTTAACATTTTTAAATCGATAATTGGCTTCAAAGGAACTGGAGTCGGATTTGGGTGATGCCTACCCGAAAACCACTTCGAACCAATGTATACGTTTGAAAGTGAAGACATGTAGAAGATGATGATTATTGAAGACCAGAGATCTTCATGTAGGGACTGCTTGTTGACATTCTCTAGGTAACTCCTAATATAGAGACATTTATTATAACAGTGGTCCTGCCGTATTTTGAAATCTCTAGATTACAAGGACTAATCACTAATGATCCTAGGGGTGATTCAAAAAAATAATGTGGTAGGAGAAGTGAATTTAGTTTCGTTCAGGCCTAGAACGAACTTGTATGGATGTTTGTCTGACATTATATTCTAAATTACAATTGAGCGATTTCTATAAATGTGTATCGGCTGGTGGCGTAGAAGGCAACTTCTCTTTTCTTAACACCCTTTCCCGAGACATACGAACTCAAGAAGTTATACTTTTCTAGAAAATAGTCATGTGACGTGGAATGACATTGTGGCATTCAGAGTGGAACCTATTATAACCAAAGCATGGTTTTGTAAGCGTGACTTTTTCTAAGTTGAGCATAACCTCACTCCCAATCCCCACATCTCGAAAATGATACAGGAATTATGTTCAATATTTTGAGCTGAGTATGATAAGGATGGTGTATGATCCCTCAAGATGACTGACGGCGTATGATCTAGGTCACCAAGGTGTCTAAACGGGACCCATATTGTATGACATAGTAGTGTGTGAGTCCTTGCATGAGAAGCAACCGGATACCAAGAGGTGTGGCAATATGAGGAATAGTGGTGTGCGAGTCTTTGCATGAAAAACCAGCGGGTTCTAGTTACTATGCGTAGTTATCAAGGTTCCCTATCATGTTGGAAAATCCAATTCCAATATGATCTTTACGGTTTTTATTGTAGTCCCAAAATAGCTATAATAACTTGCAAATATTTTAGCTACCCCTTCTGGTATTTTATATTCTATTCGGTATATTTCGTTGACCCTGTCCGGATATATTACCTTAGACTTAGTCCGGGTATTGATACCTAATTTGAATAAGTTTATTCGGAAGGTGTTTTTAAAAGAATGTCATTAAAGATAGTTTCAAATTATTTAGGTAATAAAAGTGTTTTGGTTATCATAAGGCGAAAACCTTCCTATACTTAGTGTGGACATGGTCCTATGAGATAACCTTCTTTTCAAAGGTTTTGATTACATTAGCATGATCTATACATTTAAAATTTCTAGTATTTCATGCTGGTTTTTCGAGCCCGGTCCAGGTATTTTTAATACTGTGGTCAGATCCGAATAGTTTTAGGTTTAGCTAAAGATGCTTAGAGTTCCCAAAGGAGAGCTAGAGATCTTCATCATTGTAGGGACGTATTCCGTTATCCGCTGCATCTATTGCATTTATTTTGTTGTTTTCAGCATTTGTAAGGACAGTGGTTTATAACTGTCCAGGTTGATTCTAGGTTAGACTCTGATATTGTATTTTAAATTTTTCCGCTGTAAAGGTTATTATTGAAATAATAAATGTTATTCCATTTGCGTGAGATTCTATTTTAACTTAATTTTCTTTCTACCCTTAATGATCTGCTTATTCGTGCAATTTGAGTTGGACATGTGTGGTTTATTGCCATTTCGAAGGGTATGAAAAAATAGACCGTTACATTGTATCAGAGCTAAAGGTTAAGCGAGAACGTTGGCATTGGTGGGGTAAATACTCATTAGAGATAGGGTTAGTTATATCTTGTGATGAAAAACCCATTATAGATAGGGTTAGTAGCACTCTAGAATGAGTATGAGAGAATTATATTAATGAGTGCGTATTTGTTACTGGGTAGCATAATTTACAAATGTGATTTATAAATAAAAGGATCTAAGAATAGAGAAACTAATATCGGTAAATTTGATTTTTTTTTCAAAGCTTGAAAAATAATAATAATAAATAAGTTGTAAAACTTATGAATTTGAGATAAGAGTAAATTACAACTAAGTTCAACCCCCATTGTGTCTTCTGTGATAACGAAATCGAAAGTATACATCATCTTTTCTTTGATTGCGGCTTCTCTTTTAGGGTCTGGGCTGCAACTTCAGTGCATCTCCTTGGCTATGTCCCAGCATTCGCCTCTTTTTTCGATTTTTGGCAGTTCAACCCAACGAATAAGCTCTTAGATCCCCTCGTGGTTATATTCAGTTGGTGTGTTTGGGTCGAGCGCAACGCACATGTATTCAATAACCCCAAATCACACTTCGAAGGAACATGCAGGCGCATCATTTATTATTACTCTTCTTTTACAGGGTATAGTTTCTCAGCTCCCTTCGGGCTTAGGCTCCCGCGCTCCAGTATTTCACCAACTGAATCGGCTGGCAGCACAACAGCGTCTCCTACCTATGGGCACCAAGGATGTCACCCGTAGCTCTCTCTTTCACTACTTGTTGTTTATAGCTTCTATTTCTATGTTGCTAAGCGCACCGTGTTCTTGTTTTCATGTCTCAGTTTTTTGCTGACTGGTTGTACGTCTAATATGATACTCCTTATCTTTTTGGCCAGCGATCAGGCTTGTTGATCGCACTATTTACATATTTTAATATTATATAACCGGCTGTGTAGTCTCGCGCTACACATCCGTTTCGCTCAAAAAAAACTAAGTTCAAATTTGCTAAACAGACGGATTTAAGTAAAACCAATTTGAAATTTGGGATTTGTATATACTCTTAGGATGTAAAGTTATATCATACAAATATAGATTTATGTCATGAACTATTAACACACTTAAGTAAAATAACGACTCTTCAAAATGGTAATTATAAACTGGAAAATGTTTTATTAATGAATTCCAGCATTACTTAAGGATTTGGACTTAAGTCTTTAAAAGTGATTGATTTACATAAGTTATAAGATGTAATAAACTTAAGTAATAGTTTTATGAAATGATTCATATATAACATTAGTGTTAAAGGAAATATATAGAGTTCATTGACTATAGGGAAATATTTTTATAAAGATAGATTATCTTTTGAGTAAAAAATGGTTCCTTTGGAATATTTTCCTTTAGTAAAAATATTTGAAAATAAATAATTAAAGGGATTATATAAAGAAGCCCCTTTATAAAATGTTTGAAATTAAGATAATAGTTTTGTGAAAAGTTTTTGAAAGTTAATAAATACATATATTATATGTAGATCATTTCGTCACACAAATTTTGATCTACGATTCGAGTTCGGAACTTTGAGATGTTTACCGGCCCAAAAAATGATGTATCACTCGATTATTGAAAGTGAACATTGATGAGTGTTTATGGTTAGGTACTTGAGTTTTCTATTATAGTTGAGAACTATGCAAGAAAAGCAAATGTTCTGATCTAGAAGCCTGATCAGAGCCCACACTAGAGGATCGGGGGATCGATACTAGTACGGAAATAATGTTGTATATTCGAATACGAGACCGAATATGATATTTTATATGGATGATATGTTTACATTATATGGAATTAAGTTTAAAGATAAATGTTTTGGCAAACTTTTATTTTGAATAATTTCGATGATGAAATTCTTTCAAGTAAGGGAGAATGTATCGACCCCGAATTTGACCGCTTTAAAATATCCTATTTAAATTGATTTTAAATATAAAATAAGTAAGGTTATATGATTCAAATAATGTTAGATATGATTTGGAAAGAGAAGTTATACTTAAAAATAGTAACATTTGCATATATCGGCAAAAGTGACAAAATGCTGATTTTAGAAAATTAAGTTTCAATGGTTAAATAAATTATTTTAATTTATTTAGAAGTGTTTATATTTTTAAATAACATTATAAAAATTTAGTTTTAAATTTGGTTTACATAAATAAATAGTTTAACTAAAACATCAAAATGTGAAGGTAAAATATTTTGACGAAAATCAACGTTTTGTCGATTAAAAGTTACTGCAACGTCGTCGCAGCTTTATTTTCTTATATTAGGAACATATATTCAAATAGTATACGTATTAATTAATTCACTAATCAAATTTACTTTTATTAAACATACTTAGAGAATTCTAGAATTTCATAAAAAAAAGTAAGCACAAAATTCCAAAAGGTGTCACATCAAACCAAACATAATTATTACTTTACTTTTCTCACTCTTTAAGTGAAAGTGACATAAAATATGATTTGAAATGGTGCTGGTAAGTGATGGAAAAAAATATAATTACTTTATTTACAAGTAAGGGTATTTTTAACTTTTTACATAATATTGTCTCAATCCAAAACATTTTCTATAAATAAGCTTCCACTTTCTCACTTTCTTTCACAACTTCTTCATCTCTATTTTCTATCTTCTTCTCTCCGCTTTAGTGGCTTCCATGGCTTACACAAGTAATGAAAAAATTTAGAAAAAATAAATGTAAAGGAAAAAATAAAGTATTCCACCTCAAACCAAGTGCAAAATTTTCGCCTCCACAATTCACAGCCCACCCCTCCCACCACCCTAGCCAAGCACACCAACCCCCAAGAAGCATGGCCGAGCTCTCCCAAGTCCAAGCCGAGCCTAAAAGGAAGAAAGGAGAAAGTTCGGGAAGCTCTGAGCGATAAAAAGAGAAGGAAGTGCTGCCAAAATGAAAAAGGAAAGTCTACGAAAAAGATCGGTGGAGTGGAACTAATCGTAAGTACTTGTATTTGCTAATTGATCCATAAATTATTTCAAGTATAATGATTTGAAAGTTTAAATATATTGGATGATTAAATGTTTGATAACTTAGTTGCAAATTGGTTGATTATGTGATTATTATATGAATGTTAATTAACCACTTAACATCTTTTATTAATGATTAGTACGAAGGAATCAGGATCGGATTTGGGTGATTCCTATCTGAAGAATCGGGATTGGATTTGTGTGATTCCTATTCGAAAACCCGTTTAAACTAATTTTCGACATAAAACATACTGAAGACGAAGATCTTCATGATGTAGGACTGTTTTCCACTAGTCCCTGGAGGTGAAATTTACCATATCTAAGGTGGCAGAAGTGCTCTGTTATGAAAATCTTGGTTTTGTAGGAATACGATTAAGAAAGAAATTTCTGATTTAGATATAACGAATAATTTGGTAATATTTTACCTAAGTTAAAAGTTATAACATGAATATAAGAAATATTTGATTAATTTTTAATGAATGATTTGGGTGTGCGAAATGCGGATTACGGATCTTAAGGCTGGAATAACACTAGAGGGGGGTGAATAGTCTTTTATGGATTTTCTAAATCTTTTTGAAACTTATGTAATTTAATCACCAACAAATGCAATGCACAGACACAGATATAGTCATTGAATCAAACACAGATGCAAATATTAAATAAAAGCAGTAAAGGAAAGAACACACCAGGATTTTATACTGGTTTGGAGTTACCCTACATCCAGTCTCGCAAAATTGTACGGATTTCTTTTCAAAATAATCTCCCATACTACACCCTCGGTTTCAAGGCTACGAGGTACACCCTCCTGTAACGACCCGAAATTTTCGAAGCGGAAAATTCCAAATAGTTATGAAAAAGAAGAAAGAGATAGAAGAAGTAGAAGAACAGAAAAAACCAACAACTCACTTCGCAGCGGATAAAATATAATAATAAATAATAACAGTTTACAAAAGAATACTATATCTGTCGATTACATTTAATATACATCAGAGTTTCACATTTTATACAGACACTGAATAATTACCATTATCATGTCTTAAATTAACAATAATATAAATACAGCAGAAATACTCTATACGATATTGTCATCCAGCTCGCCTCCTAAGCTCCAGAACGTCCTAACCTGAAAATCTGTAATACTCGGTCTGACCCGAGCATTACACAAAAGTAACACCTGGGTCAGGCTGGAAACCAGCGTGAGTAAACTCAACTAACATGGAATACATGCATACAACTTATACAAACCCGGGTAATTTATATCAGTTTAACCAATTCACAATTTGCTGTAGACAACACTTATTTCACATATAAATTTCTAAGTACCAAACTTAAATAAAATAAATCCTATTCACTTAAATCATTTCATTTTATCGTATTGATTTCACAAATCAATTTATAAAAATTTGAAGTGGTTTCGGGTATTTCCCAATACCCGACCCCAGACTCTTCAAAACTCATGTTATCCTAACCTAAGTTATTCAAATGAAATACATAACATTTCATATCTGAGATATCAACTCATTCCAAACATCCATTACCATTTCATCATCCATAAGCACAGCTTAATCACATACAAATCAATTCAATTGATTCAAATTGAATTTCAAACCTCAATCACTTAGATTTCCTTCATTTAACGTTAATTAATTCCAAATCAGTTAGTTAGTCAACCCATCATTATTCATCTAAATTAATCACCCTGGATTAATTATCCTTTAATTGCATTCAAGTAACTATCTTTAATTGACTTCACGATATTAATCTGTCTCAATCAAAATCATTAAGTAATCTTTATTATTTCATGAATTAATTAATTATTTAATTACATTAATCCTTAATTACTTATACTAATTAACTTCCCATCAGGCACTCATTACTAATTAATTCATCTTAATTAGTCAATCTTCAATTACATCGTTAATTATATTAATTTATTTATTTCCAATTATATTTAAATTTGTTCCAATCTAAATTAATTACTTTAATTCAAACACATTATTAATCACTTTCGATTAATCTCAACCTGTAGTTAATTATTCATTTATTTACTTTATTAAATAAATCAAATTTCTCCTTAATGAATTACCTTAATCTCTTGGTTTATTTCACAAAGTAATTTTATTTGATTAATTACATTGGGTAATGACCTATCAAACCATCTATTAATTATTCTACATTAATTAATCTTAATAAATGAACTTAAACCTTCATTGTTAATTTATAAAACCTAATTACAAATTTGTAAATCACTAACTACTAATTACTCAATTACTAATTACAATCCCAATTACTTAACTAATCTTTAACTTATTTTATAAATTATCAAATCTTAATTATTCTTAAGGAAAACATTCTCTTGGTTAAATATTAAAAACCCATTACTAAACATTTATCTTTAATTAACATTATACTGTAGCAAACCCGATCCCCCTGTCTATACATATATATATATATTTATATATGTTTAAGTTTAAACAAAATGCTTTCAACTTCCAAACTCTGATGAACCAAGTTACTCAGATGAACCAAGAAATTTTCAACTTCCAAACTCTGAAAGGAATAACAGATAAAATGAATTTACTCACCGCAAAACACCGAGCCACTGCCTGTTCGAAAAACCCTAGCCCTCGCCAATCTCTATGCCTTTGTCGTGACCCATTCGATGACATCACGACCCCTTGAATTGCTCGCGCCCTGCGCGACTCACCCTAGATCGTCGTCCAACCCACTCGAAGACGCGAAATCGCGACAGTCGAGTAGCCTCCCCATCGCACGCGAGCTACAGCTTGGTGCCCATCGCGACTTCGCCCTCGTTGAACGGCCTGCCTCACGCGACCCGCCTCGGCCGCGAGCTCGACCTCACGAAAAACGACGATCGATGCTCCCCTACGCGATTGAATTGTGACCATGATTTTGACAAATAGGGATTTGAATGACTTAAGAGAAGATAGGGGAAGGGAAAGTGATTTGAATTGAGTTGAAGAACGGTTTTGGTCTAAATAGGTTTCGGCCATTTTCAATTTCTCTGTTTATTTTTATTATGAGTTCGATTTCTGCCCTTCGATTGGAGAGAGAGACGTGAATGTATAATAGAATTAGCAATAGCTTCCTGAATACGCTGATTATAATATAATAATATAATTAAATATTGAAAATATCTCGTGGTGCAAAATGCGAAATCCCGAACCCCGAATCAGACGTGCCGACAGACGATTATAAAGTTTTACCCGCGTCCCGAACACAATGGAACGTGTTTCGGAGGCCAATCTGATCGTATGTGCGAGTTACAGATGTAAACGATCAATTTTAAATTAATTTGATTGAAATAGTTCTAAGCATTTTGAGCTGCCATGGTCAAACGACAACTCCGATTGCTACGAAAATTGAAATCCGATAATGACTAACTATTACGGATCCAATGGAACTGGTTTCGTCAAATTCCGAGACTGTGCCTCGGAAGGCTACTTTTAAATATCAATTTAAACGATATATCTTCAAAACTGTACACATCAGCTTTAAATTAAATTTTAACCATTCTATTATCTTCAGTATCATCATTATAAATTTTATAAGCCTTCAAATTATTTTAAATAGGCTTAGAAATTCAGATTCAACAATTTACCCAATTTCAATTATATAATTCAATAATTTAATTATCAAGTAAATATTAATGCTTGGAATTCAAGTTAAAATTACCCTTTAAATGTTTTAAAATCAATTAATTGTTCCAATTTAAATTGTTAAAAATTCTAGGTCATCACATTACTCCCCCCTTAAAAGAAATTCGTGCTCGAAATTACTAATTCGAAAGAATGGTCGAATTCCTGTTTATTTTTCCTCCCAAAACCAACAGTCCAACATCTTACCAATTATCTTTTACAAAAGACCCATTATCACCTTAACCAATTTCCCAAAACCTTCTATAATTTCCAAACAATACCCTTTTTCTCAAACATTCAAATTTCAATTTAAAACCGAATTTTTAAATTATCAAAATTTTCTCAAAATGTTTTTTTCTTCTAACTCCCTAAATTTTCGAAAATTTTTGCCAGCGTCTCCTTCGCGCGGCTAGCTCGGTACAACTACAAAAGGCCTCTACGGGCTTCCAAATTCCAAAAAGAAAACAAAAGCCAAGTGGCTACATCCAAAAAGCCAATCCAATTCATAAAGAAATTAAAATGCATACCTTTTTGTCGGGCAATTCACATTTATCCTTTGGAATCAAATCCAATTTTCTTTTCCCTTTTTAATACCTGCATATCTTGTTTAGCAACAATATTCAATCGAAATTGTACACATCATTTTATACATTCTCTTATATAGGTTTTCATATTTACTTCTATTCAAATTTGTTTTTTCTTTCCCGTATTAATATGGACTCAAGTTATTTTCAATTTTGAATATTACATTCTATTTTCCATGTATGATTGATTCATATTAGTTCACCTACAACTTTACTTTAAATTTCCAATTTGAAATTGTCTTGTCGTTAACAAAAATTTTCCAACTCCCAAAATTTTGGGAATTTTTTGGCAGAGTCTCCTTTGTACGGAGGAGCTTTTGCAATTGGACAAGAGATATAAATATATATACATCGACCCACCCGGTCGGAAAAAGCAAAACAGTTCATATTTTCTATTTTTATTGCGTAGGTGTACCTTATTTAGCATTTTAAGCAAGCAGCATATTTATTTTAGCAATTAACATACCCCAAATCTAGCCAAACGGCTTCCCTGTACTTGTACTTACTCAACTTAAATATGTAAGTGCCATATATAAAGAATTTATTAGCATTCCACTTTCTTTCAATAGCTAAACATATGCATTACATAACAACAAGCACCAAATTCTTTCCATAAGCGATTTATATAATTTTTAAAGTTAACAAAATGGCTTCCAACCAATTCATAAGCCATTTTATTCAATTTTAATGGTTTGAAACTCAATTCCTTACATCCAATTGGCTTTTAATCCAAACAGACTCAAATTCACTTCAAATGATTCAAATCAATTTTATTTAATCTCTATCGGCTCAAAGAATTTTAATTACTTTTGTTTACGCCAAACGACAATTATTTTTATGCAAACTCGACAATATTCGTTTAATAGAGTATCTATTTTAGTTTATAGCTACTACAAATTAATTTCAACTCATTCTGAATTTAATTCCATTTCATTTCTAAATTATCTACCAATCATTCATTGCATTTCATTTTATTTCCACATTAGATTCACGCAAACAAATTTATTAAGCTTGGCACATTCAAACTTATAAATTAATGACCATTTCCAAATTAATTTAATCCAAGCTTCTATTTAATCGGCTTTCATTTTTATTCGAAACTAAACTTCCATAAATTTTAAACTTAAGTGAATTTACTTTAGTTTATTCCAACATCAAACTTAAGTTTGCTTCTATTTGATTCTCATTTAATCAAATTCCATTAAATTCAGTTAGCCCATTCATTTTAAATTTTAATTTTAAATTCACCTTCTCAATTTATCAAAATAATATCCAAGCACATACTTAACTCATTTTACTTCAAATTAATATACCACCAAATTTAAGTTCAGTCTGATAATCCAATTCCAATCACAACTTGATTTTGTTTTTATTCAATCAGATTTCATCCAATTATTATTTAATTCAATTAACTCATTTAAAAATTTTAATTTACTTACTTACTTCATTTTTGAATTTATTTTATTAATACAAGGCCATTCTCAATTTATTTCTAATCCCCTGGGTTTTGTTTTGCAACCCAAACCATTTCTATTATAATCACTTTCATTATATCCAATTTACTTGCAAATTTCATTAAATATTATTCAAATCACACTTGAATTTTATTTATAATTCAAACCATCACATTTTCAATCAAACTCTACTTTATTTTTATTTTACAACATCTCCTCTTATTTAATTTATTATTAAATCTAAGTTGAATTCTATTTAAAATCCTAATTCATTTCCAAACCCCATTATTAATTTACAATCCATTTATTTACCAAAGTTAAATTTTATTAGCATACTCAATCAAACAATTATTTAACCAATTAGCTTATTTCCAATTTCTAAATCAATATTCGATTTTAATTACAAATTCACTTCATTAGAATTCCAGTTTGGATTTCCTTGATTTTCCAAAATTCCAACATCTTTATTTAAAAATTTTAAAAATGCTTTTAAATTCAGATAATACTATTTAAAATAGCTTTTAATAAAAATACTTTTATAACTCGATGCCTCAACCAGTTCATCCTTATTCTCATAGAAATTCAGTCATACTTTGATCAGGCGTAGGACTGAAAATCTATAAGTACTTGGTAAACCCGTTTTCAACACCCAGTGAAAATACATGGAAAATAATTTTATTGAAAATATAGAAAACAGTTTTTTTTTTAAAAAATAGACGAAATAACTTTGGTGAGAATGCTCTGGAAATCATCACCCCCATCCATGGTCACAGTTACATTCCAGGGTTACGTTGCCATCGCGGCAAAGGTCCACGTAACTGCAAGCTCTCCGCGACCTCTCGATTACGCCATGGATCCCACACAACAGATCACAGTTATACCCAGGGTTACGTTGCTGTCACAGCAAAAGTCCATATAACTGCAGGCTCTCAGCGGCCTCTGATTTCGCTATCAAAATGAAACCTCTCCACTCCTACATAGGTCGCAGTCTACCGATATAAAATCAAACGCAGATTGTTGGCTCTCAGCGGCACACACGACTTCCGCTATGTTATACCATAGATCGCAGTCTACCGATATAAAATCAAACGCAGACTGTTGGCTCTCAGCGGCTCACACGACTTACGCTATGGTATACTCAACTCATAATCCTCAAGAACTAGTTTTTGTTCGGACTCCTCATAGGATCAACTTTAGAACCCCTCCTTGGGGATCAAGGCAGCACCACCCGGTGGCACTCCTGAGAAGTTCATTTCAAGGAAGCGCCTTTTTCCCTAGAGCCATCACCAAAACATTTTATATTATACACATATAGTATTTTCAAATCATACACCTAGTATGATATCATACAAAGCTCCTTTACACAAAATCGATTATTCCAAAAGCGATAATTCCCAAATTAGGCTTTCCAAATTCCAATATTGATTTTACTCAAAAATCAAAAGCCTTTCCAAATCCAAAGGTTCCCAAACCTTTTTCCAAATTCCTCATAAGATCCTTTATATATGTTCAGATATATAAGATTTTAAAAACCTTGGATCTTTTCAAACTTGTATAAAACTCCTTTTATACTTCAAACACCTTCAAAAATATTTTCTTCTGGCTATAGATTTATCAAGGGAAGTTTTATCTCATATAACAAGGATATATAGCTTCATTTATTCAAAATCAAATATTCAAATTTGACTTCTCTTTCCAATATTAAATTCATTCAAATCCGCACGATGTACACTTATCATTCGTACGCTATACCATTCTGATCGCTCACTCGATCACATAATTTCACTTCCGAACTAGTATCGTCCACCCGACTTCCTAGTGCGGACACAGATCTGGTTTCTTGATTAGAAACCGTCATTCTACTTGCATAGTCATAACTATGATAGAGAATATCCAGAACCAATAAACAATCCATATCCTGGTTCGTCGTCGAAAATCGAGTGAAAAATCCCAAATCGGATCGATAAACTATCTCGAAATTCTGTGCTCGAATCTGGATCAAATCATTATACGAATAGAATAATATACGTACATCCTACGTATTTATTTCCATTGATTATTAGCCAAATTAATTTCCTTTCTATTCACATTTTCTTAAATTTCCCTTCACTTATTTACAATTGCCTTAATCCCCATTTGGATTATCACTTCAATTCTTATCTCAGTTGGGTATTTAAATCAATAACAGTTTGAACTCCGACCAGTTTATATTTAGAAAAATAGCTTGAAAATTTTAAAATAGATAAGTAATCGAAAAATAATTATTAGTTTACAAAATAGCTATAGAATAGTTAACTAATTGTAAAATAGTTGGAAAATAGTTAAATAGTTATAGAAATCTTAGATAGTTGCAAAATAATTGTAAAATAGTAATTAAATTGTAACATAGTTGAAAAATAGTAATTGGTTTTAGAAAACAGTTGAAAAATGGTTAAATAGCTCCAAAATAATTGTAAGCCAAGTATAAAATAATTTGGCTTTAAGAAAGAAATGTTATATAGCTTGGAAAAATAAGTTTATCAAAACAAGTTATATTAAAAACAGTCCAGAGTCAAAACTGTTCACTCCCCAACATTTTCAATTTAAATTTCCACTCCCATCTAAATCGACCCAATTCCAAATTGAATAATCTTCAATTTCCATTGAAATGGATTTAATCCCAATTCAAGTTGAATTGATTCTCAATTTCCTTCCAACTTCAAACCAAATTCCATTTGATCTTTAAACTTGTACAACTTTAATTACAATTTCAATTTTACAATTTCAATTTATAATCAATTACATTCACATTTTGCTTTTAACTCGAAATTATACATTTTATTTAGCCAATATATTTTTATTATTCCATAAACATTTCAATCAAGATTCCAGAGTTTAAACAAATTTCCAAAATTTCAGTAGCGCCTTAGAATTCAACTATACCCAAAATTCTTTGGCAAATTCAATTACCCTTTGAATTTCAAAACCAAACCCAGTTCACAAACAATTCCAATGTAAAACAATTTGGTAGCAATTTCTCTTCTAGAAACTCGAAAATATACATCGAAAATGCTGCAGTCATCATCGACGTTATTTTCCAGTGACCGAAAGAGTTCAATGCTTTTATCTCTTTTAAAAACATTTCCAAATATTTTTAATTTCAAATCTTCCAGATTTCAAATTCAACACCAAAAATATTTTTGAAATAATACTATTATTTTTCCAAAACCTTTGGAAACCAATTCCAAATCCAAAGGAATTTTAAATTTTTCCCAAAAAATTCCAAATTCCCAATCCATCCAATTCATATTTAAACATTACTCTGGAATTCTATTATAATCTCATTTATTTATGAAGTTTATTTCAATTTATAAATTACATTCACAATCTATATTTCAAATTCCATTTTGTTATATAAGTTTATTCTTCAACTTTGGTTATAAGTTTTCAATTTGGTCATATTTTATATTACTTCTTAACTTAATTCCAATAATTTAACAACCAATCTCCTTAATATTTATTAGAGGAACATATTTCTTTATATATCAAAATATACTTTTATATAAAATCATTAAAAATCTTTATAAACAAATAACAAGTAAGCTCTCATAAATATATATATATATATATATATATATATATATATATACTCAACTCATTCTAGAGTACTACGGACTCTATTCAATGAGTGATCCCCACCAGAGCCAAGGTTCACGTTTAACCTTCTGCACTGATACCAAATGTAACGACCCGAAATTTTCGAAGACGAAAATTCCAGATAGTTATGAAAAAGAAGAAAGAGATAGAAGAAGTGGAAGAACAGAAACAACCAACAACTCACTTCGCAGCGGATAAAATATAATAATAAATAATAGCAGTTTAGAAAAGAATACTATATCTGTCGATTACATTTAATATACATCATAGTTTCACATTTTATGCAGACACTGAATAATTACCATTTCCATGTCTTAAATTAACAATAATATGAATACAGCAGAAATACTCTATACGATATTGCCATCCAACTCGCCTCCTGAGCTCCAGAACGTCCTAACCTGAAAATCTGCAATACTCGGTCTGACCCGAGCATTACACTAAAGTAACACCCGGGTCAGGCTGGAAACCAGCATGAGTAAACTCAACTAACATGGAATACATGCATACAACTTATATAAACCCGGGTAATTTATATCAATTTAACCAATTCACAATTTGCTGTAGACAACACTTATTTCACATATAAATTTCTAAGTACCAAACTAAAATAAAATAAATCCTATTCACTTAAATCGTTTCATTTTATCGTATTGATTTCACAAATCAATTTATATAAATTTGAAGTGGTTTCGGGTATTTCCCAATACCCGACCCCAGACTCTTCAAAAATCATGTTATCCTAACCCAAGTTTTTCAAATGAAATACACAACATTTCATATCAGAGATATCAACTCATTCCAAACATCCATTACCATTTCATCATCCATAAACACAGCTTAATCACATACAAATCAATTCAATTGATTCAAATTGAATTTCAAACCTCAATCACTTAGATTTCCTTCATTTAACGTTAATTAATTCCAAATCAATTAGTTAGTCAACCCATCATTATTCATCTAAATTAATCACCCTGGATTAATTATCCTTCAATTGCATTCAAGTAACTATCTTTAATTAACTTCACGATATTAATATGTCTCAATCAAAATCATTAAGTAATCTTTATTATTTCTTGAATTAATTAATTATTTAATTACATTAATCCTTAATTACTTATACTAATTAACTTCCTATCAGGCACTTATTACTGATTAATTCTTCTTAATTAGTCAATCTTCAATTACATCGTTAATTATATTAATTTATTTATTTCCAGTTATATTTAAATTTGTTCCAATCTAAATTAATTACTTTAATTCAAACACATTATTAATCACTTTCGATTAATCTCAACCTGTAGTTAATTATTCATTTATTTACTTTATTAAATAAATCAAATTTCACCTTAATGAATTACCTTAATCTCTTGGTTTATTTCACAAAGTAATTTTATTTTATTAATTACATTGGGTAATGACCTATCAAACCATCTATTAATTATTCTACATTAATTAATCTTAATAAATGAACTTAAACCTTCATTGTTAATTTATAAAACCTAATTACAAATTTGTAAATCACTAACTACTAATTACTCAATTACTAATTACAATCCCAATTACTTAACTAATCTTTAACTTATTTTATAAATTATCAAATCTTAATTATTCTTAAGGAAAACATTCTCTTGGTTAAATATTAAAAACCCATTACTAAACATTTATCTTTAATTAACGTTATACTGTAGCAAACCCGATCCCCCGGCCTATACATATATATATTTTTATATATGTTCAAGTTTAAACAAAATGCTTTCAACTTCCAAACTCTGATGAACCAAGTTACTCAGATGAACCAAGAAATTTTCAACTTCCAAACTCTGAAAGGAATAACAGATAAAATGAATTTACTCACCGCAAAAACTGAGCCACTGCCAGTTCGAAAAACCCTAGCCCTCGCCAATCTCTGTGCCTTTGCCGTGACCCATTCGATGACATTGCGACCCCTTGAATTGCTCGCCCCCTACGCGACTCGCCCTAGATCGTCGTCCAACCCACTCGAAGACGCGAAATCGCGACAGTCGAGTCGCCTCCCCATCGCACGCGAGCTACATCTTCTTGTCCATCGCGACTTCGCCCTCGTCGAACGGCCTGCATCACGCGACCCGCCTCGGCCGCGAGCTCGACCTCGCGAAAAACGACGATCGATGCTCCCCTACGCGATTGAATTGTGACCATGATTTTAACAATTAGGGATTTGAACAACTGAAGAGAAGATAGGGGAAGGGAAAGTGATTTGAATTGAGTTGAAGAAGGGTTTTGGTCTAAATAGGCTTCGGCCATTTTCAATTTCTCTGTTTATTTTTATTATGAGTTCGATTTTTGCCCTTCGAATGGAGAGAGAGACGTGAATGTATAATAGAATTAGCAATAGCTTCCTGAATACGCTGATTATAATATAATAATATAATTAAATATTGAAAATATCTCGTGGTGCAAAATGCGAAATCCCGAACCCCGAATCAGACGTGCCGACAGATGATTATAAAGTTTTACCCGCATCCCGAACACAATGGAACGTGTTTCGGAGGCCAGTCTGATCGTATGCGCGAGTTACAGACGTAAACGATCAATTTTAAATTAATTTGATTGAAATAGTTCTAAGCATTTTGAGCTGCCATGGTCAAACGACAACTCCGATTGCTACGAAAATTGAAATCCGATAATGACTAACTATTACGGATCCAATGGAACTGGTTTCGTCAAATTCCGAGACTGTGCCTCGGAAGGCTACTTTTAAATATCAATTTAAACGATATATCTTCAAAACTGTACACATCAGCTTTAAATTAAATTTTAACCATTCTATTATCTTCATTATCATCATTATAAATTTTATAAGCCTTCAAATTATTTTAAATAGGCTTAGAAATTCATATTCAACAATTTACCCAATTTCAATTATATAATTCAATAATTTAATTATCAAGTAAATATTAATACTTGGAATTCAAGTTAAAATTACCCTTTAAATGTTTTAAAATCAATTAATTGTTCCAATTTAAATTGTTAAAAATTCCAGGTCGTCACACCTCCTGTATTCGAGTCCGGGGCAAACTTTCTTTATTTAACTAGGCTACAAGATCACTAATTGATTTCCGGGGCTACAATCACACCCAATTGATTTCAAGGCTCAACCGCACCTTTTACTTAATAGTTTGATTTACAAAATATGATATAACTTTGAATAGCACTGAGATCTTATGAAGAGAAGGGTGGAGAATCAAACAAGAGATAGTCAAGTTTGATTCACTTGGTAGTTTGGTAGAATATAGCTTTGGATTTTTTAGAACAAAAGAGGAAGATGAAGAGGAGAGGAAAAAAGTGAAATCCGATTAAAAATTCATTTAGAACTACTCGTATTTATAGATGATCAACAACCATAACTATTCGTGAATGGATACGACGAATAGACACTTCTTTAAAAATTTGAATTTTGAATTTAACGGGCACCATGTCGACATGGGGGATTGAAGGATGTCGACATGCTCTAGGAAAAATTGGTGATTTCGATTTTCTTATTAAAATTGGTGTAACGACCCACTATTTTGTACCATTCAAATTTGATAATAAAACCACACATGCTGGACTTGAATAATTCAAAAAAATAGAATGTAATATAATTTGGAGCAAATAAAACCAATCACAAAATCACAAACATAGAATATAAGAATAACTCGCAGTGGAAATAAAATAACCATAGTAGTTCATGAAGCTACTACAAACATAGTCTCAAAACAAGTACAAAATACCAGAGTCTGAAAGTAAATACAATAGGAAATCCCAATACATGTATATCCACTAATACATAAGCTAATAGAAATAACTGAATGGAAATAGATAGACAATTAGATAGATAGAAAATCTCCAGCAAATTCCTAGCTCCAGAAGGTGAATCCAAAGCTGATACTCAAGCTGACCCGGGCGCAAAGCAAAACACAAAACACTCGAGTCAAGACATACATACTTATACAATGTATACCAACTCAAGTGAACAGTAATAGAAATGCACAAGTAACTTAAAAGGATGGTTGGGACCGCCCATCCTTTAAGGATCCGTTAAACTATCTACTATGTACTAATATACGCTATTATAATAATGTCTGAAGTAAAGTATAATATACTTTTAAAAATAGCATTAAGGCATTACCCATATCCCCCTTAACACATTTTATAGTGCCAATAGTCTATACAGTACCGTAGTCCCTCCTGATCGGAAGGCCACCAGAGGATACTCCATAGGTATGACACAAATCAAACTTGTAATAAAGCACACTAGGGTAGGTGAGACGGCACACCTAGGAAATGGCAAGGTAGATATACCAATTGCACTTCCAGACCAGTGGTAACGCATAACTGTAGTTTCCGCCCACGTCGAGCCACACTCCCAAAAAATCAAAGATGCGCACCAAATCAATCACAAAGTAATAGAATAGCATCGAAGAAGTGTGTCCGATCAGAGGAGCTTCCTCATTAGCCCGTCGATTGCCCCTGTTTTAGCCACCTTATGCCAATACAGGGGAGTCGAGTCCACGTATATACCTCAATAGGACATCGCCACCATCCTACTTCATTCTGGAATCTTCACCGCTTACACAGTTGTTAAAGTGGTTTTTGGAGTTGGCAGAGAGTGTGAAAACTTCTGATCCTGGTCTCTTTAACAACCAAACGTTATTATAACCCATGGTTATTTATTTCAAATGGTTTAAATTTCAAAAAGCAAACATCTCTATTCCAAAATCATTTAAAACCAAATGCTATTACTCTTTCCAATATAATATCCATGTCAATAATGATAATATTTCCAAATCTATATACTTAGTTATAGCATTTTAAAAATGTAATAATTTAGAAATCACAACACTTGAAAAATATGATCCTTAAATAATAGCATTTCAAAAATGTTATCTTTTAGAAATACAACATTTTTAAAACATAACCTAAAGTAGTATAACACTTTTAACAATATAACTTAAATATCATAGCATTTTGGAAATGCTACAAATTCTACCATAACATATTAGACATCATATCCAAAATTTAAATCATAGTTATTTTATAAAATCAGTTTTATTATACAAAACATATCCATTTCATAAAATAAAATCTATCACTATTACTAGGTTAGATTTAAAACTCCATATTAAATCAAATTTAATTATTAAGTTATTTTGAAATTTATCATAGATAAAAATCTTTAAGTTACAGTTTAAAACCAGTTATCAAATTATAAAAATTTAACCTATAGAAAACCAATATATATTTATATTTTAAAATCATTAAATCAAATTTTAAGTTAAATTTCATATATTTTAAAATTCAAAAATACTTAACAATTTTGTAGAAAACTATTATTTAAAAAAAATTAACCATGGGTCTGTATAATATTTTCTAACCTAGGTCAAGTGATACGGATATGTATCATTTCAATCTGTAATTTATGAAAATCTCGAGTTCTATCATTTCAAACCCGCAATCCCAAGTCAAATAAAATAAAAATCGCTTGAGCCTATCATTTCAGCTCATAACGATTTTTTCCTATTCTAACATCTGTTCGGGTATGTATTATTCCAACCCATAGTGAAAGGGAACTTGCAGTGTGATAAATAGAAAATAAAACGAACAGTATAACATAATATAGCATAGCGTATTATATCAGGTGATGTAATAAGTATATAATCAGGTTATAACATCATATAAAGTCATGTAACAATCATATATGAACTTATATCATCATAGCATATCAACTACTACACATTCACATGTCATTGTTTCATAATTATATAAGTACGAATGTCGAGAGTGATAAACTCACCTTCTAAAACTAGAGATGACAATTCAAGAAGCACGACCAAAGTCTGGAAAGCATGATAAAACACGAACTAGATTTGAGTAGATGAAGAGCCAAGATTCAAATCTTATAAACAAATGAAATACAACATATATAAGTATAAAATTATGCAAAAGAATTAGATCAAAACAAACAAAACAATGCACAAATGACTAGACCAAGTCAAGTGGGCTCGGCAACTACAAAGTAGGCTAGACCATCATCAAATTGGCTCGGCCAAGACTTGATTTATGCATGCATGCCCGGCCGTAATCAGCAAAAGGCACGGCTGTGGTGTGGAATGTGAAGAGATAGGGTAGATGAACGGAAAAGGTCAAGGCATGTGAAAGGTCAAGTGCACAATTTGGTTCGGCCCTAGACTAATGTGGATCGGCCTGGAGTTGTTTGGCTTGTCAAGTGGTCGGGTCTGGTCATAATATGGTCTCGGCTGTGGAGGAGGATGTGGTCACCGCAAGGCATAGGAGGTGGTGTTGGTGTTGGCCGAGGCTAGGGGAAGAGGAAGGGAATGATGTGGTGGTGCTCGGCTAGGGTTTGTGAAGCATTTGGTGATGGGGTTTTGATCAAAGAGGTCATAGCATGGGAAGGGAATGATGGAGATGATCGATGGCCGGTCAAGGTTGATGGTGGTGGAGATGTGGTTGGCATAAGAGGAGAGCGTGGCCGAACGTGGCAAAAGAGAACGAAAAGAGAAAAAGAAGAAGAAGAAGAAGAAGAAGAAAAAGAAGGAAGAAAGTGATTTACTATAATTTATTTTGTCAGGAAGTTGCAAATGATAAAGTGGAGATGGACAAAAGTTTTGTATGGCTAAGCGAAATAGAAAGGCACCATTTCAACATGAATAGGCAGGGACATGTCTATTAGGAAAATACAAACCCAATTGCAAAGCCCAAATCAAAACAAGCTCAACAACCCAATAGAAAATCAAAGCCCAAGTAAAATAAAATAGAAAATAAACAATAAAATACTGAAAATAATTGCGTGTAAAATGCTGAATTTTATCAGATTCAAAAGTATAAAACAGAATTTGACGAAATGAAAAGCAAAACGAATATGATAATCAAATTTAGCTTCAAAGAAAAAGATTGCAAATTGAAAATTCAAACTTAAAAGTTTCAACTGAAAGTCAAAGTTTGACCAAAGTTGACGAAATATGAAATTTTCAGAAAATCTTCATTTTATTTTATTTGGAAAATTAATTATAAACAAAATCCAAAATACATTGGAAAATTCCAAAATTCCAATTTTTAAATGATTTACAACCAAAGTTTCAAATAAATTGAATTAAAAATATTTAAAAAAAATTATGGGTTGTTACACTCTCCCCCACTCAAAACTTTTTGTCCTCGAAAAGGAACAAGATACAAAAACAAGGAAAGGTAAAATAGAATAGCGAATAGTACCTGAAAAAACAATTCTGGATTCGAAGCACGCATGCTCTTGTCCGTCTTCCAGGTACAATCCCGATCATCCGTACTCCACTGCAGTTTGACCAAGTTGACAGATTTCCTTCTCAGCTGCTTCGTACCTCTATCGATAATGCAAAGTGGCCTCCTCTCGACAGTAAGGTTTGGCTCGATATCCAAACTCTCGAGAGCAGAAGGCTGGACAATCAAAGATGGATCATGTAGATATCGACGAAGATGCGAAACATGGAATACATTATGCACTCTAGAAAACTTCTCTGGCAAATCCAGACGAGAAGCTAAAGAAATAATCCTCTCAAAGATACGGAAAGGACCAATGAACCTAGGAGCAAGCTTCACTCTCCGACTAAACCCAATCACATTCCTTAAGGGAGAGACCTTAAGGAATACCCGATCACCAACAGAAAACTCCAAACTCCTCCTATGCCAATCAGCGTACTTCTTCTGCCTATCCTGAGCACTCCTCATCTTTCTCTTAATCTTCTCAACTTTCTCAGAAGCTTCCAAGATCATCTCAGGACCAAGAACCAAACGATTATTCGATTCAAT
This sequence comes from Allium cepa, assembly GCA_030765085.1. NCBI lineage: Eukaryota > Viridiplantae > Streptophyta > Magnoliopsida > Asparagales > Amaryllidaceae > Allium > Allium cepa. The sequence goes on from CM060934.1 coordinate 100,009,972, forward strand.
CCAGCAAGATGGAGATCCGCAAGGTCGTTCGTAAAGAGCGGCAAACGGAGACATTGCAATACTAGCCTGAATTCAAAGATGAAATTAGATAGATAAAGGATTAAGATAAGATTAATATAGAAGATTGAAATTGTACCTGACAACTGTAGTTATAGGCGAATTCAACAAGATGGAGATGATCATCCCAAGATCCTCCATAATCAAGAACACAAGCACAAAAAGATCCTCTAAAATCTGATTCACTCTTTCTGTTTGACCGTCGGTCTAGGGATGTTAAGCAGTGCTCAGATTCAGGTGAGCACCCAAAGATTCTTGAAAGGCTTTCCAAAACTGATTGGTACAGATGGTATCTCTATCACAAACAATACCGATAGGAACACCATGAAGATGAACAATCTCCCTCATATAGATCTCAGACAAACTAGAAGCAGAACGGGTAGACTTGACTGAAATGAAATAAGCTGACTTGGTCAATCTATCCATAATAAGCCAAATACTCTCATTACCCCTCCTACTCCTCAGTAATCTATCAATAAAATCCAAAGAAACCTGTTACCATTTCCGATTGGGAACCTCAAGAGGCTACAATAAACCAGGGGTCTTCTGATGATCGGCCTTGACTTGCTGACAAGTCGCACACCTACTAACAAAGATAGAGATATCACGCTTCATACCCTTCCACCAATAAAGCTTCTTCATATCCTGATACATCTTCATTACAATATGATCAATAGAAAGTCTGGATCGATGATTTTCCCGAAGTAACACCTGTCTCAGTCCATCAATGTTCGAGGCACAAATCTGATTGTTAATCCTTAAAATCCCTCTATCCTCAATCTGAGCTCCACTACCATCCTAACTACCACCACCAACCCAGCTACAAACACTCTCCTTAATAAGCCTAAGCATCTCGTCCTCATCCTACTTAGCAATGATACGATCCAAAAGAGGAGAAGAAGTAACAACAAGCTGACACAACATCGCCTTCTTTCGACTCAAAGCATCAACCACAACAATAGCTTTCCCCGGGGTATAGCGAATGTCGAGGTCATAAAAAGCTAGAAACTTAAGCCACCTAACTTGCCTCCGATTCAAATCCTTCTGGGTGAAAATACACCTCAAATACTAATGATCAGTAAAGAGCTCAAACTTAGTACCTAAAAGATGATGCCTCCAAAGTTTCAAAGCAAAAACCAAGGCAAGAAATTCCAAGTCATGAGCTACATAATTCGCTCCATGGGTTTTTAACTAACGACTGGCATAAGCAATGACCTTCCCATCTTGCATCAGAACAGCTCCCAAACCCTCACGACTAGCATCAATGTATACCGTTAATCCCTCATTTCCATTTGGAACGGTAAGAACTGGTGCGGAAATAAGCTTATGCTTTAACTCATTGAATGCAGCTTCACACTTATCATTCCGCATAAACTAGCATTCTTATGAGTCAAAACAGTGAGAGGTGCAGCAATCCAAGAAAAATTATCAATGAATCTCCGATAATAACCGGCAAGGCCCAGAAAACTACGAATATCAGATGGAGTACTAGGAGTTTTCCAGTCCTGCACAGAATAGGGAGAAATAAGGACCACGAAAAAATAGAATGATTAAATTACAGAAAGAGAAGAGAAGAAAGACTTACATTGACCACGGCGATCTTAACTGGATCAGCAGAAACTTCATTACTAGAAACAATATGCCTAAGAAATCGGACTTCATCATTCCAGAAATGGCATTTCGAGAATTTAGCCTTCAACGGATGATTCCTAAAAGTATCTAGAACAAATTTCAAATGCGACACATGCTCATCCTTTGATTTAGAGGAGACGAGAATATCATCAACGAGGACTAGAACAAATTTGTTAAGCACATCACGAAAAACACGATTCATCTAATCAACAAAGAAAGCTGGGGAATTAGTCAAACCAAAAGGCATAACTCACCATTCATAGAAACCATTCTCAGTATGGAAAAAGTCTTAGGAATACTTTCCTCAGCAACTCTGAGCAGGTGAAAAGTGGCAAGATCAAGTTGAAAGGAAACAGTAGCTCCATGGAGCTGATCGAACATATCATTGATGTGAGGCATAGGATATCTGTTTTTCATAGTGAGCATGTTCAGCTCTCTATAATCAACACACATCCTCAAAGAACCATCGGACTTAGTAACAAAAACCACTGCTGCTCCCCATTCGGAATGGCTAGGTTTGATCAGACCCTTGGAGAACAAGTCCTCAATTTGCTTCCCTACTCAACCTTCTTACGGGGTGCCATTTTTCTGGAAGGAAGAACTACAGGTCGAGCTCCAGGAATAAGATCAATGCAGAAGTTGATTTCCCGCTTAGGAGGTAAAGCGGTGAGTTCACCAAATACATCGGGATAGAGCTCGACCACATGAGTCGAATGAATATCACCAGGAGAAGAATCAAGATAATAAATAAAACTGGTAGCAAAATCCTGAGGCAAACTGCACTGAATCATCAAAGGATCACCCTTATCACCAACAAGAGAAACAGTTTGGGTTTTACATGAGATAATGGCTTTATGATTCCTCAGCCAATCACCTCTAAGCAATAGATCAAAAGCATCAAAACCCAGAGCATTGAAATCACCAGAAAAATGATAACCAGAATAGAAGAGTTTCACCCTTCTACAAATCCTACTTAGGTTCGTAGGAGCACCAATAGTATTTTTAACACACAAAGGTTCAGAAGCATACTCGGGAGAAACGAGATGCTCAAACTTATCACAAAGATCCACAGAAATAAAACTATGGGAAGCTCCAGTATCAAATAAAACATGAACAGGAAAATTAAACAAAGAAAAGTTACCCGGAAGAGTACCTTGAGTATCACCAGGAGTAGGTGGAGCAGATGCGGACGGAATAGGTGGAGTGGAAGAGGCAACAACAAAGATACCAAATGGCTTGCCTTTCTACTGAGTAAGACAATTATACTTGAAATGGCCAGGCTGCAATGATAGAGATCACGCTTAGTCAACTGAGCTGGAGGAATAATAGAACCAATGGAAGTAGGATAACTATTGGCATGGTGTCCCTTCTGATCACACTTGAAGCAAGTAATGGAAGATAGGTTGGTAGGCTGCCTCTGAGAAGAAGAAGATCCCAAACCTGGAGTCTTGTTCCAATTCTTCTTCTACTGATGAAAGTTAGGCTTTCTCTTCTTAGGGTTACCAGAGAAAGGCTGAGATGAAGGGGCACGAGCAACGGGAGAATTCTTAGAAGTAGGATTCTGATATATAATAGCCATATCCATCAGACCAGTGAAAGGGCTATGCACATGAGAGATGAGATGATCATAATACTCCGGGCAAGCACCAGCTATGAACTTCTCATCCTTCTTAAGAGGGGTGTCAATCAGGCTACGACCAAATTTGGAAAGTTCATTGAAATTCCACTCATACTCAGCAAATGACATGTCACCCTACTTAAGATCCATAAACACCCGGTAAAGCTGAGACTTCCCTGCTTTGGGCATCCATTTTGCCACAAAAGCATCCTTGAAACACGATATCGAACATAAGAAAGATTCATAGAGAGAAAACTGAACCAAATTCAAAACAAGCACAAGATGATACCTAAAATGCTCCCAAGAAATATCATCCTCAATAGTGTGAGCTGTAATAGTCTACTACCAATCCAAGGCTGCCTCCTTCAACTACCAAGCTGCCAACTAACGCTTCTGAGCATCAGTAACCTCAAGATCGGAGAAAATCCTCTCCAATCCCTTCAACCATTACTGAGCCTCAATGATGCTCTCTGATCCAGAAAACTTGGTACCACCAAGTTGAGTGAATTCCTTACAAAGAGTAGTGAACTTAACGGGTGCAGCACGCTCAGGACCTGGGGCAACACCACGACCCCTACCTATGGCATTCCTATGATTCATCCTGAAAAAAATCAAGAATGAATTTAGGACAAAGGTAAAAGAGAACAAAGATAAGATAAGATTCAACTAGAATGAATATCCTAAACAAAGAAATTACTAACAAGGTGGATAAGAAAAGGGAAGAAGTTAAGAAAAATTTGATTTCAATAGAAGAAAGGTTTGTATCAAAATAATCTTTGAAAATCCTTCTAAAATAATTTGAAAATCATTTTATACTTGAAAATATGTTCTCTCATAAAGAAATGATTCTAAGATTGATTTCACTCATTCTAGGGTATTTCTACCCTATCTCTAATGAGTTTTTGCTCCACGGGCTAAGGTTCGCCTAAAACCAAAGCTCTGATACCAAATGTAACGGACCGCATCAGTGGGGTAATGCCAACCGTAGCATACAGTTGTACCTATGTCCTTCCTTTATGGCCAGCCTCTCGACTGCACCAACCCCAGCAAGGACATGTAGGAGTAAGAGTCATCCGCTCGCTAACAAACCAAATGCGAGAACCCCCTATCATGCTGCACCCTCCAAGTGCATAGGCAGACACACATGTCGGACTTGAATAATTCAAAATACTAGATTGTAATATAATTTGGAGCAAATAAAAGCAATCACAGACATAGAATATCAAAATAACTCGCGGTGGAAATAAAATAACCATAGTAGTTCATGAAGCTACTACAAACATAGTCTCAAAACAAGTACCAAATATCACCATCTGAAAGTAAATACAATTATATCCACTAATACATAAGCTGAATAGAAATAACTGAATGGAAATAGATAGACAATTAGATAGATAGATAATCTCCAGCAAATTCCTAGCTCCAGAAGGTGAATCCAAGGCTGATACTTAGGCTGACCCGAGCGTAAAGCAAAACACAAAACACTTGAGTCAGGACATACATGCTTATACAATGTAAACCAACTCAAGTGAACTGTAATAGAAATGCACAAGTAACTTAAAGAATGCTTGGGACCGCCCATCCTTTAAGGATCCGTTAAACTATCTACAATGTAGTAATATACGCTATTATAATAATGTCTAAAGTAAAGTATAATATACTTTTAAAAATAACATTATGGCGTGACCCATATCCCCCTTAACACATTTTATAGTGCCAATAGTCTATACAGTACCGTAGTCCCAACTGATTAGGAGGCCACTAGAGGATACTCCATAGGTACGACACAAATCAAACTCATAGTAAAGCATGCTAGGGCAGGTGACACGGCACAACTAGGCAATGCCAGGGTAGATTTACCAATTGCACTTTTGAACCAGTGGTAACGCATAACCGCAGCTGCCACCCATCTTAAGCCACACTCCTAAAAAAATCAAAGATGTGTTCCTGTGACGCCCTATCTCTATACTCACGCTAGCCAAGGAGACTACGAGGTAATGCCGTCAACTAGCACGAAGAATAAGGCTATTGAGGAGCGACCATCCATGTAATTGCTTTATGCGAGCACCGATATGTCAGATAATATAACATGCATTTCTTTTCAAGAGGAAATCCGACATACTGATACAAACTCAAAGCTATTACACAGTGGCTATATGATCTTCAGAAAAAAATATAGCAATAAGCATAACATAAATCAGTCACAGACATGCATATCACAAAGGCGGAAACATATATGAATATAACACATAGAAGTGTACACCAGAGTAGTGGTCAAATAAGATCTACAATATCACAAAAGAATTGGTACAAGTGCTAGACAAAAGAATAGGTATACATCAAGGAGTCGCTATCTTAAATGTATAACAACAAAAATACTGCTAAGCTAAGTAGTTAGACAAAAGTCAGGCGATAGCCCTAGATAAGGAGTCAAGCAGAAGCAGTTGAAACATCTCGATCTGAACCAAGTATTATTTAATATAAAAAATAAACGGATCAGTCTAGCTATAAATATCAGAAAAAGGAGATAAAATAAGAGATATGGCAAAAACGTATGATAAGAATAATGCCATACTGCAGTAAGTATACATTTAACAACAACAAAAATCATATAATACCTCAAGAAATCTCAAAGCACTAAAAAGAATGTCACATTCTTTATTTTATTCACCAAACCCAAATATTGACGAACATATCAATGCCAATTCGCAAAAGTTGGTGAAACACAAATTCTAAAAAATCACCAATTAGAAATCCAGAAATCACAAAAAGGGGGAGGCCTATCACAAATCAGGAGCATAAAAACTCACCAACACGTGCATCACAAACGGAACACAATTACATGGTCGCTAAACGTTAAATTTGAGCCGAAGCTCCACAAATGGTCCGAAGACCTCTGAGCCGAAGCTCCACAAAACGATCCAAAGACCATGGGTCGCTACCCTACAAAATTTAGCCGAAACTCCACCAAAGGATCTTCATAAATCGACAAGTGTAAATTACACTAAGCTAGTAAATAAATGAGTTAGGCTTCATGTCCCATAACCACTTGCTTAACTTAATTATTTACGAACAAACTGTAGACTTCCACTCGAAAATAAGTGTAAATTACTCTAAGCTAGTAAATATACGAGTTTAGCTTCATGTCCCATAACCACTGGCTTAACTTAAATATTTACGAACGGATTGTAGATTTCCACTAGAAAATGTCACGAGAGTTCAATCGAATAAGTCCAAGAATAAACCAACAAAGTAAACGCAAACGTTTCATACCACTTGTTTTACTAAGTCGTTCAATTAGATTTCTCGAACGAATGAGGTAAAGGTTTGTATATACAAATAAATTGGAAAACGGTTTTGAAAGCGAGCTTTATATTGAAAGTAAATGTTGAAATCGTTTTGATGAAAGAGTTTTAACATTTACTACTAGTATAGAAACCTTTGCATCTTAAAGTGATAAACCATAGAAATGATTGTAGAAAAAATCAGTCACCAAAAATTCACATACGAAGACGTGAACTAAATCCATAGAAATCGATACCAAATCCGTCAAAATGGATATTTCCAAAAATCCAAGGAAACAAGTCATCAAAGTCGATAATAAGTGATAACAACTAACCAGATCAATAAAAGTCGATAAACGATGGAAATTTACTCAAAAACTTGGCAAATGGGCAAAACTGCACAGTTCCAGACGTCTAAAATTATCAACAAGACGTCTGAACCACAAATAAGACATCTGGTTGGATTTCCAAACGTTTGGACTTATTCTCTGCCTTTTTCCTTTCTCCAGGGACCAATTCCAGACGTCTGGATTTCTCAACCAGACGTCTGAATTTGAATCCAGACGTCTGAATTGAAATTTCAGACGTTTGAAATTTCCTACGAGGCAAAAATCAGCCTAGACCAAAAAGGGAAAATCCAAATCGAAATGCGATCGAACGAGCGATGAATGCGAGTGATTTCTGCCAATCGACAGCCCAACACTATAGGCTCTTCGATACACCACCAAAAACATGTTCAAACATCTAAGATAGGATCTTTAAAGATTTTGACTTCAAAACAACAAAATTTGAAAAATTCACCAAATCAATTCAAATCAAAAGCAAATGAACATGAATAGATGCTAGGAATTCATACCTAACAACAATGAAAGTTATAAACGCAGATGTGAGTAAAAAATACTTATCTTTTACTCAAAAACAATGAAGTGGAAGCTTTTAAAACAAGGCAAGATCAACCGCTCTTCAGTCTCAACTCAAGAAGCTTCAATCTAAGCTCATAAGAAAATATTTTCTAAGTTAGGGTTTAGGAATTTCTTAAAATGGAAGAGGGATTGAGATGGAGAAGATGGAGAGGATGCTTACCTAAACTTCTCTTGGATTTTGGACAAGAATTTGAGTTTCCAAATCAAAGCTAGGGTTTAGGAATTTCTATTTCCTTTCTCCTTCCCCATTTTACAAAAGCTTGAAGTGTTAGGAAATAAGAATGAATGAAGAGGAGAGAGGGTGGAGCTTGGGTCTTATGTTAGGTTATTGGGCTGAAACCCAAACACAAAGCCCTAAGTGAAAATGTCAAAATTATAGCTAACTCCAAACATATCGATGTTTATACTCAAAAAGGTTGCAAACGCCATTTTGAAATCAATGGGAGTGGTCTCGAGTCCCGATTCGGTTTTTTGCAAAAAGTAGCTTTTCGGACTTTAATCCGACGAACGATGCTATATTTAAATATACAATCGTAAAATATGTGGGTTGTTACAGACTGCCCTCCTTAAAGAAATTGCATCCTCGCAATACTTAAGAAGAAAATAAAGAGTAACAACCATAAAAGCATATCAACACAAAAGAAAATTTGAAATAAGAAGTTCACCTCTAAGAGCACGAGAGAGTAAGTCCGGATGTGTTCGCTCGATGAATTCTCTAGATTCCCGAAAGCAATCCTAAGGATTTGAGGACCATTGAACTTTCATAAGTGGGACATCTTTATTTCAAAGGCGTTTGACCTTCGAAGCAATGATACGAATAGGATGCTGCCCATAAATCAAATTAGGCGAAACTTTAATTTCTTCCACAACACCGGGCTCAAGGATACAATCAGAATCTTGAAGGCATTTCCGTAATTGAGAGACGTGAAATGCATCACGAATAGCAAAAAACTGAGTCGGTAATAAAAGGTGATAAGCCATGGAACCAATGCGTTCGGTGATGGGAAATGGACCAATATATCGAGGTGCTAATTTTCCCAATCGACTGAAACACACAACACCCTTCATAGGTGAAACACGAATAAATACAAAGTCTCCCATAGAAAATTCTAGTTTCCTTCTTCTGTTATCGGCATAGGATTTTTGCCTACTTTGAGCTTCTTTCATCCTATAACGAATAAGATCAATCTTTTCTTTGGAATCACGAATAAAATCTAGACCTAAAACCAGCTTCTCACTGGCCTCAAGCCAACAAGAAGGAGATCGGCATGGCCTTCCATAGAGTGCATCGAAAGGTGTCATACCAATACTAGATTGGAAGCTATTATTATAGGAAAACTCAACAAGAGAAATATGATCTTTCCAACTTCCACCAAAATCAAGAGCACATGCACAAAGGAGATCTTCAAGAGTTTGATTCACATGCTTGGTTTGTCCATCGGACTGAGGATGATAAGCAGTGCTAAAATTTAGCTTCGTTCCTAAAGCTTTTTGAAGACTCTTCCAAAATCCACTAGTAAACAATGGGCCGCGATCACTAACAATAGAAGTAGGAACTCCATGAAATTTAACAATTTCTTCAATAATGAGTTTAGCCAAGAGAGGTACGGTCCGATTGGACCGAATGGGAATAAAATGGGCGGAATTTAGTAGTCTATCAACTATTACCCATAGGCTATCATGGCCCAAACGAGAACGGGGAAGTCCATCAATAAAGTCCATGGAGACTTGATCCCACTTCCAAATTGGAATGTCCAAAGGTTGCAATAACCCACAGGGCCTTTGATGCTCGGCCTTAACGAGTTGGCAAGTCATGCAACACTTAACAAAGTTAGCAATATCAGATTTCATTCCATCCCAATAATAAAGTCGCTTCATATCCGCGTACATTTTACTACTACCGGGATGAATGGTAAATTTAGAACGATAAGAATCTTCTAAAATGTCTTTACGATGATCACTAATATTTGGCACGGTAAGTCTATCAAATCTTCGAGTGCCGCCACGAGCATCAATAATGCGGTCTAAAAGAGATGGATGAGCCTTAAGGCTACATATAACAAGAGATGAATATGAACCGGATTCACGATCTCGAACCTCATAAGTGGATAAAGTCTCGAGATCCTTCCATTCAGATATCATCATAGTAACAACCGCTTATTTCTTACGACTAAGGACATCGGCAATACGATTTCCTTTTCCAGAAGTATAAAGAATATCGAGATCATAAGAGCAAGGAACTAGAGCCAACTACGCTGACGCAAATTAACTTCCTTTTGAGAAAATAAATACGTCAAGATTTATGATTGGAGTAGAGAATGAATTTCTCCCCCGAAAATAATGAAGCCAAATTTCTAAAAGCGAAAATAGTAGCTGCGAGCATTAGATAATGTGTAGCATACCTATTCTCGATAGGCTTCAATTGTATAGAAGCATAAGTGATAAAACGTTCCCTTTTGCAAGAGAACAGCACCCAGACCAATATGACTAACATCGGTACAAACAGTGAAGTCTTGGTTCCCTTCGGAAACCACAAGAATAGGAATATGGAAAAAGTGTTCTTTTAATTGATCCTCTTTCTCGAAAAGCTAAGACTCTCAAAATTACAATTAACTTTATGTAATCATCTTTCTAGAAAAAATTTACTTATTCCAAGTCAATTTACTATGTCGGATTGTCTCATCGTAGCGTTTAGGAGATTCCTATCGATAACGCTGATCAAGCGCATCGACCAGAATTCTTAAAGCACTGAATGGGAAAAACAACACAAAATCATCTTCTATATGATAAGAACATCTCCCAAATATTTTACGAATATTCCTTACTCATTTTGAAACAAAAATCCAGTTATACTTATAAATGAATCTTATTTAAAAGATTCGCAAATTTCAAAATGTTGTTTTCATCCAAAATCGATGAATACAAGGATGGCCTCATCGAAATACTTGTAGAATACTCGATTCATAAGATGGATGAAATAAGATGGATGGTTCGTCAACCAAATGGCATAATAAGCCATTCATAAGAATCATAATGAGTGCGGAAGGTGGTTAGTGGAACATTATCGTCCGCAACTCATTGCTAATGAAAACCGGTGGCAAAATCGATCTGAAAAGACCATAGTACCACTCAATAGATTTGCTTAGGTGATAACCCTAAGACAAGCTCAAAGATACCAGAAAATTTCACAAACTACTTGAATGAGGAGAATAACATTTCCCTCAACAAGTGGGCCTAGAGAATAAACTGATACCACCAAATTGGAATCGAAATCATTGAGAAAAATAGAAATCTACTTAATCGATTGAAAATATCGAAGATGGATAGTCCACTCGGGACATTGGATATGGCTTCATCATGATTAAGCCAATCCTTTCACAAAAAATCAATTCCGAAGCCTAAGTAACGCATAACATGCAAATTGGCCTGAAAAGAATAATCACATAAAATAATCTCGACATCTTTTCAAAGCAAACTGAGCGTTGTGGATCCACTATCCGGATTCGCAATTCTCAGCGAAGTCATCAAGCCCGAAATATTTAAAGAAAAAGAATCAACAAGTTCTTTTGATGCAAAAATAATGTGATGAACCCATATCAACAAGAACTCAAATAGGATAATCACAAACCAAATGTCATCGAGGACTGAATGATAAATACCTTGACCAAGAGAAGAGTCAATAGGAGTTTGCACAACATTTAGCTTTCCCTCCCTCTTGCTTGGAAGTTTGGGACATGAAGATAAAAGATGACCTGAATTTTTGCAATAACGACAAAAGGGTGGTTCCGGACCCTGTCAGCATAGTGGTCCGTGGGACCACAATTATAGCATTATTCACGACTAGAGGTATGAGTCTTTGCTACCGAAGTTTCTTGTTCTCCTTTCTTTTTGCTTTAAATTATGGGGCATGCAGAAATATGATGACCTGAATTTTTGCAACAGCGACAAGAAATAGGCCTTGGACACCTATTTACATAGTGGTCCTATGAATTACAATTGTAGCATTCTCCACGATTAGGGATTGGAGTCTTTGCTACCGAAGTTTCCTGCCTCCCTTTCTTGTTGGGATTAGGGCTTTTGAACTTAATATGCCTCTTCTTGTTGTTATTGAGGCTCTTTTTAGAACCTCCAACATCACCATCACTTCCCTTCTCGGCCTCTTCAAGTTGAAGAGCGATATCAATAAGCTGATCGAAAGGAACTTCTAGTTTCAGAGGTAAAACCTTTGTGGGGTTCTTACTTAGAGCACAGATAAACCATTGATTCTTTACAAGATCCAAAAGTTGTTGGGAGACATGAATATGCCATCCAGAGAAAGACTACTGGATTGACCAGCGCTAGGACTGCCAGAACTAACCGTCTCCTCTTCTTTAAGAAAGAAAGAAAGAAGAGGAAAAAAAATTATTCTCAGAATGAATATCAAACAAACATGATTGATAAAACAAGGCATCACAAAGAAAATATGGTAGAACGGGTCGAATGACTCGAATTAAATCCTAAGGCAGACTCCTAAGAAGGACTTAGGACAATGATCCTTGCTACATTATTCTACATTGTTCCGAAGTTTGGCTTTGATACCAAGATGTGACGCCCCCTCCTTTGTACTCATGCTAGCCAAGGACACTTCGAGGTAATGTTGTCAACTAGCATGAAGAATAAGGCTGCTGTGGAGCGACCATCCGTGTAATTCCTTTGTGCGAGCACCAATATATCAGATAATATAACATGCATTTCATTTCAAGAGGAAATCCGACAAAGGGATACAAACTCAAAGCTACTACACAGTGGCTATATGATCTTCAAACACAAATATAGAAATAAGCATAACATAAGTCAGTCACAGAAATCCATATCAGAAACGCGGAAACAGATATGAATGTAACACATAGAAGTGTACATCGGAGTAGTGGTCAAATAAGATCCACAATATCACAAAAGAATAGGTACAAGTGCTAGACGAAAGAATAGGTATACATCAAGGAGTCGCTATCTCGAATGTATAACAACAAAAATACTACTAAGCTAATTAGTTAGACAAAAGTCAGGTGATGGCCCCAAATAAGGAGTCAAGCAGAAGTACCTGAAACATCTCGGTCTGACCCGAGTATTATTTAATAAGAAAATAATAAATGGATCAGTCTAGCTATAAATATCAGATAAAAGGAGATATGATAAGAGATATGGGAAAAACGTATGATAAAAATAATGCCATACTGTGGCAAATATACATTTAACAACAACAAAAATCATATAGTACCTCAAGAAATCTCAAAGCACTAAAAAGAATGTCATATTCTTTGTTTTATTCACCAAACCACAAATATTGACGAACATATCAATGCCAATTCGCAAAAGTTGGTGAAACATAAATTCTAGAAAATATTAATTAGAAATCCAGAAATCACCAAAAGAGGGAGGCCTATCACAAAACGGGAGCATAAAAAGTCACCAACACGTGCATCATAAATGGAATGCTATTCCATGGTCGCTAACCATCAAATTTGAGCCGAAGCTCCAAAAATGGCCCGAAGACCTCTGAACTGAAACTCCACAAAACGGTCCGAAGACCATGGGTCGCTACCCTACAAAATTAAGCCGAAACTCCACCAAAGGATCGTCATGGATCCACAAGTGTAAATTACACTAAGCCAGTAAATAAATGAGTTAGGCTTCATGTCCCATAACCACTAGCTTAACTTAATTATTTACGAACAAATTGTGGACTTCCACTTGAAAATAAGTGTAAATTACACTGAGCTAGTAAATATATGAGTTTAGCTTCATGTCCCATAACCACTGGCTTAAATTAAATATTTACGAACAGATTGTAGATTTCCACTCGAAAATGTCACGAGAGTTCACTCGAACAAGTCCAAGAATTAACTGACAAAGTAAACGCAAGCATTTCATACCACTTGTTTTGCTAAATCGTTTAATTAGATTTCTCGAACAAATAAGGTAAGGTTTGTATATACTAATAGATTGAAAAACGGTTTTGAAAGCGAGCTTTATATTGAAAGTAAATGTTGAAAGAGTTTTTATGAAAGAGTTTTAATATTTACTACTAGTATAGAAACCTTTGCATTTTAAAGTGATAAACCATATAAATGATTATAGAAACAATCGGTCACCAAAAATTCACATATGAAGACGTGAATTAAATCCATAGAAATCGATACCGGTTCCATCAAATTGGATATTCCTAAAAATCCAAGGAAAGAAGTCAGCAAAGTTGATAATAAGTAATAACAACTAACCGGATCAACAAAAGTCGATAAACAATGGAAATTTACTCAAAAACTAGGCAAACAGGCAAAACTGCACAGTTCCAGACGTCTGAAATTACCAACCAGACATCTGAACCACAAATCAGACGTCTGGTTGGATTTCCAGATGTCTGGATTTTGTCTCTGCCTTTTTCCTTTCTCCAGGGACCAATCTGGATTTCTCAACCAGACGTCTGAATTGAAATTTCAGACATTTGAAATTTCCTGGGAGGAAAAAAATCAACCTAGCCCAAAACGGGTAAATCCAAACTGAAATGCGATCGAACAAGCAATGAATGCTAGGGATTTATGACAATCGACAACCCAGCAGTATAGGCTCTTCGATACACCACCAAAAACATGTTCAAACATCCAAGATAGGATTTTTAAAGATTTTGACTTCAAAACACCAAAATTTGGAAAATTCACCAAATCAATTCAAATCAAAAGCAAATGAACATGAATAGATGATAGGAATTCATACCTAACAACAATGAAAGTTATAAACGTAGATGTGAGTAAAACAACTCACCTTTTACCCAAAAACAACGAAGGAGAAGCACTTAAATAAGGCAAGATCAACTACTCATCAATTTCAACTCAAGAAGCTTCAGTCTAAGCTCATAGCAAAATATTTCCTAAGTTAGGGTTTAGGAATTTCTTGATATGGAAGAGGGATTGAGATGGAGAAGATGGAGAGGATGCTTACCTAAGCTTCTCTTGGATTTTGGACTTGAATTTGAGTTGCCAAATTAAATCTAGGGTATAGGAATTTCTATTTTCTTTTCACTTCCCCCATTTTACAAAAGCTTGAAGTGTTAGGAAACGAGAATGAATGAAGAGGAGAGGGGGTGGAGCTAGTGTCTTATGTTAGGTTATTGGGCTGAAACCCAAACCCAAAGCCCTAAGTGACAATGTCAAAATTCTAGCTAACTCCAAACATATCGATGTTTATACTCAAAGGCCGCAAACACCATTTTGAACTCAATGGGAGTGGTCTCGAGTCTTGATTCGGCTATTTGCAAAAAGTAGCTTTTTGGACTTCAATCCGACTAATGATGCTATATTTAAATATACAATCGTAAAATATGCGGGTTGTTACAACACCAAATCAATCACAAAGTAATAGAATGGCATCGAAGGAGTGTGTCCGATCAGAGGAGCTACCTCATTAGCCCGTCGATTGCTCCTGTTTTAGCCACCTTATGCCAACTCACGGAAGTCGGGTCCACGTATATACCTCAATAGGATGTCGCCACCTTCCTACATCATTTTGGAATCTCCACCGCGTACACAGTTGTTAAAGTGGTTTTCGGAGTTTGCAGAGAGTATGACAACTTCCGATCCCGGTCTCTTTAACAACCAAACGTTATTATAACCCATGGTTATTTATTTCAAATGGTTTACATTTCAAAAAACAAACATATCTATTCCAAAATCATATAAAACCAAATGTTATTACTCTTTCCAAAATAATATCCATTTCAAAAATGGTAATATTTCCAAATCGATATACTTAGTTATAGCATTTTAAAAATATTATAATTTAGAAATCATAACACTTGAAAAATGCGATCCTTATATAATAGTATTTCAAAAATGTTATCTTTTAGAAATGCAACATTTTTAAAAAATAACCTAAAGTAGTATAACACTTTTAACAATATAACTTTAATAACATAGCATTTTGGAAATGCTACAAATTCTACCATAACATTTTAAACATCTTATCTTAAATTTAAATCATAGTTATTTTATAAAATCTCTTTTATTACACAAAACATATCCATTTCATAAAATAAAATATATCTCTATTACTAGATTAGATTTAAAACTCCATATTAAATCAAATTTAACTATTAAGTTATTTTGAAATTTATCATAGATAAAAATCTTTAAGTTACAGTTTAATACCAGTCATCAACTTATAAAAATTTAACTTATATAAAACCAATATATCTTTATATTTTAAAATCATTAAATCAAATTTTAAGTTAAAATTTCATGTATTTTAAAATTCCAAAATACTTAATAATTTTTTAGAAAACTATTATTTAAAAAAATTAACCATGGGTCTGTATAATATTTTCTAACATATGTCAAGTGATATGTATATGTATCATTTCAATTCGTATTTATAAAAATCTTAGGTTCTATCATTTCAAACTCACAATCCCAAGTCAAATAAAATAAAAATCCCTGGAGGCTATCATTTCAGCTCATAACGATTTTTCCCTATTCTAATGCCCATTCGAGTATGTGTCATTTCAACCCATAGTGAAAGGGAACTTGCAGTGTGAGAAACAGAAAATAAAACGAACAGTATAGCATAGCGTATCATATCAGGTGATGTAATAAGTATATAATCAGGTTATAACATCATATAAAGTCATGTAACAAGCATATATGAACTTATATCATCATAGCATATCAACTACTACACATTCACATGTCATTGTTTCACAATTATATAAGTACGAATGTCGAAACTGATAAACTCACCTTCAAAAGCTAGATATGACAATTCAAGGCACACGACCAAACTCCGAAAAGCACGACAAAGCACGAACTAGATTTGAGTAGATGAAGAGGCAAGATCCAAATCTTGTAAACAAATGAAATACAACATATATAAGTATAAAATTATGCAAAAGAATTAGATCGAAACAAACAAAACAATGCACAAATGACTAGACCAAGTCAAGTGGGCTCGGCCACTTCAAAGTATAGACCATCATCAAAATTGGCTCGGCCAAGACTTGATTTATGCATGCATGTTCGGCCATGATCAACAAAAGGCACAGCTATGGGCTAGAATGTGAAGAGATAGGGTAGATGAACGCAAAAGGTCAAGTGAAAGGTCAAGTGCACAATTTGGTTCGGCCCTAGGCTAATGTGGCTTGGCCTGGAGTTGTTTGGCTTGTCAAGTGGTCAACTATAGTCATCATCTAGTCATGGATATGGAGGAGGATGTGGTCACGTCAAGGCATAGGAGGTGGTGTTGGTGTTGGCTGAGGCTAGGGGAAGAGGTAAGGAATGATGTGGTGGTGCTCGGCTAGGGTTTATGAAGCATTTGGTGATGGGGTTTTGATCAAGGTGGTCACAGAATGGGAAGGGAATGATGGAGATGAGGTGATAGCCGGTCAAGGTTGATGGTGGTGGAGGAGATGAGGTTGGCATAAGAGGAGATCATGGCCGAAAATGGCAAAAGAGAAAGAAAAGAGAAAAAGAAGAAGAAGGAAGAAAGTGACTTACTGTAATTTGTTTTGTCAGGAAGTTGCAAATGAGAAAGAGGAGATGGATAAAAAAATTTTATGGCTAAGCAAAATATAAAGGCACCATTTCAACACGAATAGGTAAGGACATGTCTATTAGGAAAATAAAAGCCCAATTGCAAAGCCCAAATCAAAACAAGCTCAACAACCCAATAGAAAATCAAAGCCCAAGCCAAAATAAACAATAGAATACTGAAAATAATTGCGTGTAAAACGCTGAATTTTATCAGATTTAAAAAGTATAAAACATAATTTGATGAAATGAATATCAGAATCAAATTCGGCTTCAAAGAAAAAGATTGCAAAATTTAAAATTCAAACATAAAAGTTTCAACTAAAAGTCAAAGTTTGACCAAAGTTGACCGAAATAAAAAAATTTCAGAAAATCTTAATTTTATTTTAGTTGGAAAAATAATTATAAACAAAATCCAAAATACATTGGAAAATTCCAAAATTCCAATTTTTAAATGATTTAAAACCAAAGTTTCAAATAGATTGAATTAAAAATATTTAAAAAATTTATGGGTTGTTACAATTGGTTTCTATAATTTATTAAAACAATTTCTAAACTTTTAAATATATTTGAATATAGTTTGAACATATGAAAGTAATTTTTAATATATAATCTTAATTTATAAAGTGATTTAAAATCTGAATATATATAAATATTTTAAATCTAAATATTTAAAACAAGAGATAGTTTCAAATCAAGTACAATTTTGAAATCAAAATATTAAAAATGATAAAAATAATTTTGAGGCTAAAATATTTCAAACAAGAGAGATGCCTTTTGGAAAAGAAGGTTTTAAAAACATTTAAAATAAGAGATATATTTTTGAAAAACATTTTCATAAAATTAGTGGATATCAAAATAGGACCACTATATGTTCCACTAGATATTATCGTGGGTTCCATCCCACTAGGGTTCCATCCCTTTAACAGGCTCGAAGTGGATTCCGTTCCATGAATAAATTTCGAATAAAGATGTAAGTGCTTTCAAGAAGTTTTAACATAATTCTAGACTCAATACTTATCTTGTAATTTGAAATCATGAACTCTTAATATCTTGGTACTCATGAGTCTTCAGTCTTGATATCTTAAATCGTGAATCTCTATACTGTACAATCTTTATTCTTGGTACCTACATGGTTAAATCATGCATATACATACATATATATATACATATATATAAACTATAATGTTAGTATTTATATTTTATAACAAGTCCTAAGGTTCTTGTCATCAAAACCATCATCTCTAGGACTAACATTGGGAATATTTTCCCTAAGTTAAAAGTTATAGCATGAATATAAGAAATCTTTGATTAAGATTTAATGAACGATTTGGAAAGGTTTTCGTAAGTAAAAGAGAAAATGATTGGAATTACTCCAAGATCTAAGAAGTTCAATAAATCAAATAATTTAATAAATGAGGCTTAATGATTCCATATACTTTTGAAAAAATGGAATAAATTGAAAACAATATATCTAAGAAAGATATTTGATTTAAATATAAATGAAGTAATTGATTAATGATTGATAATCACATGGGCTTAATATTTTTATATCGATAATTGGCTTCGAAGGAACCGAGGTCGGATTTGGGTGATTCCAATCAGAAAACCACTTCGAACCAATGTATAACTTCAAAAGTGAAGACATGTTAAAGATGATGATTATTGAAGACCGGAGATCTTCATAGCAAAGGGACTGCTTGTTGACATTCTTGGGTAGCTCCCAATATAGAGACATTTATTATAGCAGTGGTCCTATCGTATTTTGAAATATTCGGATTACAAGGACTAATCGCTACTGATCCTTGGGGTGATTCCCAAAAGGAGAAGTGGCTTCGATTTCGTTCAGACCTAGAATGAATTTATATGGATGTTTGGCTGACATTGTATTCTAAATCACAATTGAGTGATTTATATAAATGTATATCAGTTGGAGGTAGAGAAGGCAACTTCGCTTAGCTTAACACCCTTTCCTGAGACATACGAACTCAAGAAGTTATACTTTTCTAGAAATCAGTCATGTGACATGGAATGACAATGTGGCATTCAAAGTGGTACATGTTATCATCATAGCGTGGTTTTGTATGAAAAGCGTGGCTTTTTCTAAGTTAAGCATAACCTCACTTCCAAGCACCACATGTTGAAAATGATATGGGAACTATGTTCAATATTTTGAGTTGAGTTAGATAAGGGTGGTGTATGATCCATCAAGGTGACTGGTGGTATATGATGTAGGTCATCAAGTTGTCCAAACGGTACCCTTATTGTATGATATAGTGGCGTGTGAGTCCTTGCATGAGAAGCCACCGGATATCTAGAATTGTGGCAATATGAGGAATAGTGGTGTGTGAGTCCTTGCACAAAAAACCCCCTGGTTCCAGTTGCTATGCATGGTTATCGAGGTTCCCTATCATGTTGAAAAATCCAATTCCAATACGAGCGTTACAGTTTTGATTGTAGACCCAAAATAGCTGTAATAACTTTCAAACATTTCTACTACATCTTTTGGTATCTTATATTCCATTCGGTATACTCTGTTGACCTAGTCAGAATATATTACCTTAGACTTAGTCCGGGTATTGATATCATATTTGAACAAGTTTATTTAAAAGGTGTTTTTAGATGAATGTCATTAAGTATAATATCAAATTACTTTGGTAATAAAAGTATTTTGATAATCATAAGGTAAAAACCCGTCCGTATTTATATGTGGGCGGGGTCTTATGAAATAACCTTTTTTTCAAAGGTTTTGACTTACATGAGCATGGTATATACATTTAAAATTTCGAGTATCTCACGTTGGTTTATCAAGCCTGATCCGAGTTTTTTTAATACTTGGGTCAGATCCGAGTAGTTCCAGATTTAGCTAAAGATGCTTAGAGTTTCCAAAGTAGAGCTGAAGATCTTCATCATCGTGTGGACGTATTTCATTATCTGCTGTATTTATTGCATTTTTTTGTTGTTTTCAACATTTGTAAGGATAGAGGTTTATAATTGCAAATGCTGAATCTAGGTTTGACTTTGATATTGTATTTAAAAAATTTCCACTGTGAAGATTATGATTGAAATAATATATGTGTTATTCCATTCATATGAGATTCTGTTCTGTCTTTATTTACTTTCTACCCTCAATGATACGCTTATTCGTGCAACTTGAGTTGGACATGTATGGTTTATTGTCGATTCAAATGGTATGAAAAAATGGGCAGTTACATTTGGTATCAGAGCTGAAGGTTAAGCGAAGACATTGGCTTTGGTGGGTTAAAGATGCATCAGAGATAGGGTTAGTAATACCCTAGGATGAGTAACTCATTAGAGATATTGTTAGTAGCACCCTAGAATGAGTTTGAGAGTATTATATATGAGCGCGTATATGTTATTGGATAAGCATAAAAGGATCTAAGAATAGAGAAATTAATATCGGTAATTTTGAATTTTATTTTTTCAAAGCTTGAAAAATAATAATAAGACATAAGTTGTATAATTTATGAATTTAAGATAATAGTAAATTACAACTACTTTCAAATTTGTTAAACAGACGGATTTATGTAAAACCAATTTGAAATTTGGGATTTATATATACTCTTAGGACGTAAAGGTATATCATACAAATATAGATTTAAGTCATGAACTCTAAATACACTTAAGTAAAATAATGACTCTTCAAAAAGGTAATTATAACCTGGAAAATGTTTTATTAATGAATTCGAGCATTAATTAAGGATTTGGACTCAAGTCTTTAAAAGTGATTTATTTACATAAGTTATAAGATGTAATAAACTTAAGTAATATTTTGCGAAATGATTCATATATAATATTAGTGCTAAAGAAAACATATTTAGTTAAAAGATTGTGGGGAAATTTTTTTATAAAGATAAATTATCTTTTGAGTGAAAAATGGTTCCTTTGGAATATTTCCTTTAGTAAAAATATTTGGAAATAAATAATTAAAGGGATTATATAAGGAAGCACCTTTATAAATTGTTTGAACTTAAGATAACAGATTTATGAAAAGTTTTTGAAAGTTAATAAATACATATATCATATGTAGATAATTTCGTCGCACAAATTTTGATCTAAGATTCGAGTTCAGGACTTTGAGATGTTTACACCTTTTCGAAAAAGGATTTATCACTCGATTCTTGACATCGAGCATTGATGAGGTTTTGTCGTTAGGTACTTGAATTTTCTATCATAGTTGAGAACTATGCAAGGAAAGCAAAGGTTCTGATCTAGAAGTTTGATCAGAGTCTGCACTAGAGGATCGGGGGATCGATACTAGTTCGAAAATAAAGTTATGTATTTGAATAGGAGATCGAATAAGATATTTCATACTGATGATCTGTTTACAATATATGGAATTAAGTTTAAAGATAAAAGTTTTGGGCAAACTTTTGTTTTGAGTAATTTCGAGGACGAAATTCTTTTTAAGTATGGGAGAATGTAATGGCCTCGAATTTAAACACTTTAAAGTATACTATTTAAAGTGATTTTATGTCACGACCCAACTTTCTACTCCCAGAAAATCGCATCATGAATTAAGAAAGAAAGGGATAGATGAAGAAAAGAAAGAAGATAAAGAAGGAACAACACTAGAATCTCAACAGCGGAACGAATAAATTATTTTAATAACATAAGTATTTACATAATATACAATACCAATCAGAGATACACAACATACACATCACATATACTAGACAGTTATAAACACATGTCTAGTATTTACAACTCAATACAATCACAACACAGAGAAAACACAGCGGAAAACTATATCTAACGCGGAAGCCTCCTGCTCCATTGCTCCTCCATTATTCGCCAAAGCTAACCTGAATTCCCTTGGCTACTCGTAAAAATTTGAGTACCCAAGAGTTTATGAAAAACAAAAATAAACTCCGGGTCAGACATGGGTCTAGTGTGAGTAACAGGTTAAGGTTGCTTAACTTTAAAAACCTTTTGAAAAGAAAAGGTATCACGTAAGACTTCCCACACATAAACATGGAAAAGTTTTTTCCTTACGCTAACCAAAACATTTGATAGGAAATCCGATGATATTATAATAGTGTCCAGGGTTTTCAAGTAAATAAGAAATAGCCGAAATTGTTACATCTATTAAATTCCAGCTACTAGCCACAAAAGTGGGTAATACAATCAAAACCGTTCGCACTTATTGGATTTTGGATTCCATACAATGGCAGGGCTACTAGGGTACCGCCTGTCACAGTACGTGGCCTAGATCACCGTACCGAGGAGCCACCCTAACTCCCCTGCAACACAAGACCCGGACCATTCCTTACGGAACAGTCCCGAACAAGACAACCCCGGCAGTTGTTGCAATCAACTGTCCCACACAGCCGAATATAAAGGGACTTCTAGACAGGGGTAAATCTTGCTCTCCAGTGGGAGCTACCCACGAAGCCTTGCTGCACCTCCCCTGTTTTAGCCATTCCCGGTTGATGAGGCTTGAGGCTACGATTACCTTTGTAGGACATATCACTTAGAATGCTCATCGTCCACCTGACGATGTTCTGAAAGCATTCAATCCACACAAGTTCGTTCCGGGTTCGAACAAAACTGAAGGCATTATCTCGTTACACTCATTTTGGAATCACCCTCAGAGTTAACGACGATAACCCTTGCACTCTAAACCACCATCTCGAATCTATAAGCACTATTCCGTCAACTCATTACGGAATCACCCACAGAGTTATACTGACGTATAGCCCTTACACCGCGAGTCTTCACAAAGCTCCATTTGGATACATGACCTAACGTTATTTGGAATCGATGTGGTTTTCGGATATCCAAATATGGAAACCCGATCCCGGTCTCATCGAAAACCAAAGCGTGTCTTTTAGGGCCAAGTTGTTTTAAAGTTTAAAACAAATTCAATTCAATATTATCTATATACACACAGATAGATAATTCTCAACATTATAATAGATAATCAATATTATCATAACATCAGATAATCTACATTATCAACTCAAACAGATAAATCATATTATCAACTCAATGCAACCATAGCATCCAAATCACACAACAACATTTATCTCACAACTGAGATTTCAACCATCTAGGGTAATAAATATCAATCAACATTCATAAGCAATGACTTATTAAATCACCATCCTATAATTAATTACTTCTTCCTTAAATTAATTACTTCTT
Source organism: Allium cepa (assembly GCA_030765085.1). Taxonomy (NCBI): domain Eukaryota; kingdom Viridiplantae; phylum Streptophyta; class Magnoliopsida; order Asparagales; family Amaryllidaceae; genus Allium; species Allium cepa. The sequence continues at coordinate 100,033,208 of CM060934.1, forward strand.
CCTTAAATTAATTTAAAATGAATTAAATTAATTACTCATCCAAATAAATCTTGCTTATACATCAAATAATTATTCTTAACAAATTACCCTAATTAATCATCTTGATTAATTATTCTTTTATTACATTCAAGTAATTAACCTCTAATTAATTTCACAAATTAATTAATCCAAACCAATCCATGTAATTAACCTGTAATTACTTCATTAATTAATCATAATTAATTACATTAATCCTTAATTAATTACATTAATTAATTCTTTATTGATTAATTGTTCTTAATTAATCAATCCTTAATTATATCATTAATTATATAAATTAATGATCTCAAATTATTTTAAATGACTCAACTTAATTAATTATCAATTATCTCTATTAATTAATCATTCTTGATCAATCACATTAAGTAATTAACTTAAATTAATTACATCTCTTAAACCATTCTCAATTAACTTAATTATCAAAACCTAAATTAATTACATTAAGTAATTAATTATTAATTACTTACTTAAGTAATTATTCAACATGCTAATTACATATTAATTACACTAAGTAATTAATTCCAAAACACCTCCATTAAATTACATCCAGTAATTTATTTTCTTCACTAAGTAATTTTCCATTTGTAATTACTTCTCAAATCAAATCAATGATTAATTTAAATTAATTAAACTTAATTAATTAACTTAATTAATCAAGATAACTTAATTAATTACAATTAGTAATTAATTTCCTTAATTACTTTCACTAAGTAATTCTCTTAAACAATTCAAATGATTATCTTATATTAATTAATCCAATTAATTATTAAAATTAATTACATTAATAATATTAAGTTAATGACCTTCATTAACTCATAACAAATCCTTAATTATTTTTCAAAGTAATTAATTGAATTAATCAATATTAATTCTTAATTTATTTACAAAATTCATTAATTAATTCCTAATTATTAAATTAATCAAGTGATAATTAAACTTAATTAATTATTAATTACTTGATTAATTATTCAATCCATTAATTAAATTAATCAAATCTTTTAATTAATTCCTAAATCATACTTTAATCAAGTTTAATTAACTTACCTAATTCTTTAATTAATAAAGTCCTTAATTATTTAATTAATTAACCTTATTATTAATTAATTAAATTAATTAATTAAAATCTTAATTACCTTGATTAATTAATAAATCATTAAGTTCAAAACAACTTAATGATAATCATTAATTCCATTAATGATTTAATTATCATTATCAAAGAAATTTAAAAACAACTTGCTTTTAAATTTCCCTAAATTCCATTTTAAATTTAAAATTTAAAATGAAATCAAACATAACAAGATTTAAATATTTAAAATCTCTTTAGTTCTCATTTTAAAGAATCATTTACCTCTTAAAGCAAATTTTAGAAAAATCATTTAACTTTAGCCTATATTCAATTATATTTAAACTATCTTAAATATTTCAAATGAAATTTAAACATTAAAATTCAAATCTTATTTACATTACAACCAAAATTCAAATTCATGCTTCAGGTTAAAATTCAAATATTAAAATTTAAAACTCTGTTTTTAAATCTTCATTTCAGATTTTATAAAATACTCATATTAAAATATATCATTTGAATTTATCAACCAATTTTCTTTTTGAAACTTTCAGATTCAAATTCAAATTTGAATTCAGGTATTCAATCCAGATTTTAAACTTAAATTTAAAATCTAGTTTTAAATCCTTTTTTTTTAGATTTATAAGTCACTTTATAAAATGATGTACATATTTGGTTATTAAATATTTCATTTCTGCAAATTTATTTATTTGAAACTAGAATTCAAATCACTTTGAATTCATATTTAAACTTGCTTATTTAGTTCAAATCTTGCTTTACTATTTTAAAATTTGGTTTTAGAATTCAAAAACCTGAAACTGTTCAGGCTACAGGAACAAAACTGCAAATCTTGTTTATTCAAAACCTGAAAATTCAAAATCTACTTGAATTCATGTTTTAATCTTGTTTAAAGTTTAAATTTAAACTTGCCTTATTTTTTTATTTATAATTTAGTTATAATTTCAAGTACCTGAAACAGATCAGGTTTTCTGGAACAACAATCTGAAAACAAAAACAACCCGAGTCAAATGCCACTTCACTTCGAGCAAAAACAAAAATATCCCGAGCATCCCCCGAGCACCCTCTTCATCACCTTCCAGAACAACCTTCTCCTGTTGGTTATTGTGCACATGCACATTGCCTATGGATGATTCCGATCATCCACGGTGATCAACTCTACTCCACAATCAACTCCAAAGTCCAGCTTAATCACCTAATCATCAGGAAAACCTTGAATTCAAAATCGAGTATAAAAACACAACCTGTAACCCTTCAAACCTGGCAACACAGTATGCCTCTCAAATCCCAAACCTGTCAACGACGAACCTTACCTCCTCCGACCGCCAGAATATCAACGCCTCCGGCCTCACAATCACCAACCCCTAAACTATCATCTCCCGCAGCTACGTTGTACTCAATCACTTCTACAAACAGTGACGATCGATTTTCTTCCCCTAGTTAAACTAGGGTTCCCACCTCCACATCACAACCACTGCTTCTCTGATGAATTAAATCATCATCCAAAAATTTTCTAGGCATCAACAAACATCCCTCTACTATCTAAAATAACCCAAACCTCTCCAGTTATAAAGATTCCGAGGAAATCATGAATTCCTACTTCCAGTAAATAACCCCACTGAACCTTAATTCTATTTCTAGAGAACTTGATTTTAGATTTTAAAATCATATTCTAGTTAGTGTATTGCATCTACAATACTGGATTTATATTTTACTGTATAAATTTTGATTTATATCTACATGCTTTGGTGTTTCATAAGTTTTCCAGAGACCATCCAACTTATATTTATACTTACTTAAATCTTTAAATGTTAACCTCTAGTAAATCATCAATTTTGATTTATCAACTTCATTCTAGCAGACACCAAATAAGAATAAGGATTTTTAATGAATATATAAAAACTTGTACCAGGCAACAAACAGATCAAGTCAATTTCAGACATCGTGCATACAAATAAAATTTACCACCAGATATTTAACTATGAATATATTCACTAATTATTCATTTCAGTATACTAGTATGTAACATTATTTAACCTTCGAAGTTTTTAAGAAGAAAAAGTTACTCACCAGATCTAAAACAGAGGCAGCCTCTTAAATTTTTCTGAAAAGCTTTTTAATCTTTAAACTTTTAAAACCTGGGTGCTGAGATGTTCAGAAACAAAAATGCTCCTGCTCCCCTGTCTAAATTTCATGCATGCGGTTGATATTTGCAACTGGCAATGAGATTACAGGGTTGTTGCATGATCTTGGAATTGGTTTCAGAGATAAATCGCTATGATCTTCAGGTAGATTGAAATGCAGACTTTATTTGATTTGTTCAAATTTTGCAGAGAGGAAAATGCAGTGAGCTTCAGGTACAACTGCAGATTCCAATATGAATTTTGCAGGTTTTGTTATTGAGTGATTTCAGATTTTGTTTAAGCTTTTCTTTTGATTCAATTATCTTTGTTTTGAAAAGGAGAATGAGGAGAAATGGAAATGTTTTTTTTTAAAGAGGCTGAAATAAATTTAACAAAATTATTAAAAGAAAATAAAGATTTAATGACACTTGTCATTGTGTTTGATTTACAATTTAACACATGTAGTTTAAGTTACTAACTTGTTAACACTTGTCTTTATTAAATTATGTTATATATTTAAATGTTTATAAAAGGGTTTTCTTAATTTATTTCATGTTAGAATGAATATATATATGATTTACTTCTTTTAAGAAAATGTAAATAAAACTATTTATAATTTAAAACTTACACAAATGTTTTAAAGAATCAATTAATTTGAATTTCAAAATAAGATTGCCAAATCAAATTAATTCTTTGAAATAAAAACCAAAATCAATTTAAAAATGAAGATTCTATTTTCCCTTTTATATTTATGAAAATTAATATGACTTAAAATAACTAATTCACAAACTTTATATGATTTATAAAGAAATTATAATCACTTTTATATTATTAAATGAATTTAAATAATATGTTATCTTATATTTTAAACTTATATAAAAGAGTCTCAATTCATATTTAATCAAATAATATTTTTAAAAGAAATAAAATCAACCTTTATTTAAAAATAAAATTGAGCTAAGTCAAATTTTAAACAATATAACATTTATCATAAATATTTACAAATCATATAGTTATTAATTTAAATAGATTTTTAAAAGCTAAATATTAATTTAAACATAATTTACTAATTACCCAATATATTATTACAATTTAAAAACAAACTTCATTTATTAATTATCATGTAAATTAAATTTCAAACAAAGATAAACTATAATATATATATACAAATATATATACATTATAGTTTAAACATTTATTTTAGCATTTAAAAGATAAAATCACAAATTAATTATTATTTAAATCTGATTATTAAACCAAAACATATTTTATCAATCAATATTGTCAATATCAATTTAATTTTACATAAAGATTATTAAATTGATATTGTCTAAAATTCCGGGATATCACATTTTAAATATAAAATAGGTAAGGTTATATGATTCAAATAATATTAGATATGATTTGGAAAGAGAAATATACATAAAAATAGTAATATTTTCCTATGTCGACAAACGTGACAAAATGCTGATTTCAGAAAAGTAAGTTTCAATGGTTAAATAAATCATTTTAATTCATTTATAAGTGTTTATATTTTCAATAACATTACAAAAATTTATTTTTAAATATGGTTTACATAAATAAATAGTTTAACTAAAACGTCAAAATGTGAAGGTAAAACATTTTGTCGAAAATCAACGTTTTGTCGATTAAAAGTTGTCGAACGTTGTGGCACCTTTATTTTCTTATACAGGAACATATATTCAAATGGTATAAGTATTAATTAATTCACTAATCAAGTTTACATTTACTGAATATACTTAAAAAGTTCTAGAATTTCATTAAGAAAAGGTAGGCACAAAATTCCAAAACATGTCAAATCAAACCAAGCATAATTATTACTTTACCTTTCTTACTCTTTAAGTGAAAACGATATAAAGCATGATTTGAAATGGTGATGGTAAATGTTTAAAAAAATGAGATTACTTTATTTACAAATGATGGTATTTGGTCTTTTTACATAATAATATTTTAATCCAAAACATTTTCTATAAATAAGCATCCACTTTCTCACTTTCTTTCACAACTTCTTCTTCTTCATTTTCAAGTTTTTTCTCTTCATTTTAATGGCTTCCATGTCTTAGGAAATAGTGAAAAAAAATTAGGAAAAAATAAAAGTAAAGGAAAAATAAAGTATTCCACCTTAAAACCAAGTGCAAACTCCTCCTTTTCACCTCCACCACTCACGGCCCACACTTCCAACCACCCTAGCCAAGCACACCAATCCCCAAGAAGCATGGACGAACCCTTCCAAGTCCAAGCTGAGCCTAAAAGGAAGAAAGGAGTAAGTTCGGGAAGCTCCGGAGCAAGAAAAAGTGAAGGAAGTGCCGACAAAATTGAAATGAAAGTCTAAGAAAAAGATTGGTGGAGTGTAATGAATCATGAGTACTTGCATTTACTAATTAATCCATAAATTATTTCAAATATAATGATTTGAAAGTTTAAATATGTTGGATGATTAAATGTTGGATAATTTGGTTACAAATTGGTTGATTATGTGATTGATAACTTGGTTCGATAATGATAAGAGAAATGATTAATAATTAACCATAGCTAATTAAATGAGAATTAAATCCATAAAAATAAGTGTATAGGAATTATTTAGCCTCTTAATGATTTTAAATAATCAAAAAAGGTTAAAAATGATATTATAATAATATAATATTATAAAATGAAATGAAATGGAATATGAGTTTGAAATATAAAAATATTTTTAAAATGAGTTTAAAATGATTTAGATATGCTTTATAAAACATTTAAAAGTGTTTCCAAGAAGTTTGAAAAGAAATTGAAAAACAAGTCAAAACTAGGCGCGTCGCGTAACAGTAGTTCGCAATTTCGCGGCATAAAAGTTAAATGAGTGTACAAAGTAGAATATAGTTCGGAATTTTTTAAGATAAGAATTTTTTGGTCTATTATATCCATAGTTTCCAAAAGAAGAAAGAAAATAAAATTTTCATTAAGTTGTTTTTGAGATATGTCCAAAATAATTTTCTAAAAACATCATGGTTTTGCAGTTCAGAATCCAAAACGGATTTCTTTATAAATGACATTATTAGATATTCTAAAAATATGAAATAGATTCTAGTTTTTTTTTTAAAAATGTTTTAAAAGAGATTTAAGTTGAAAAGATTGATTTCTAAATGCATAAAGTCGTCTTGAAGAATAAAGCTTTCAAAACACTATTTGCAACACTTTTCACAACGCTTTTTCACAGTAGTTTTAAATAAATTTTGAAATGTAGTTTTAAACTTAACAATTCTTTCCCAAATCTTTTGTGAATGATTTTAAAATAATAATTAAGTAATTTAAAAGATGGTTTGGTTTAATAAGAGTTTGAATAAATGGTTAAAAGGAATTGTCTATAACACTTAAACAATAATTGAAGAATATTGAATATAATAACTAACTGATTATGCAGAAACGACTATTACATTTGTCCCACTTACGAGAGATAAAAAGTAAAAAAAGGTGTATGATTAAGGTTAGGAATGGAGCAAGCAGTGCCCTGAACTTACCCGGCCTTAACTTTATCATTTAGATGGGGGCTGGAATAGATCGAAAGGAAAGCCTGGATGCTCTAAAAGATCATATTTAAGTTTTCCCAAGATAAAAGAAAAGAAAAAAAAACTCTTTGAATGTTAATTAACCACTTAATATTATTTTATCGATGATTAGTACGAAGGAATCTGGATCGGATTTGGGTGATTCCTACCCAAAGAACCGGGATTGGATTTGGGCGATTCCAATCCGAAAACCCCTTCAAACTAATTTTCAAAATAAAACATATTGAAGACAAATATCTTTATGGTGTAGGACTGTTTGCTACTAGTCCCTGGAGGTGAAATTTACCATATCTAAGGTGGCAGTAATGCTCTATTATGAAAATCATCGATTTGCGAGAATATGATTTGACGTTAAGAAAGAAATCTCTGATAAGATTTAATGAATGATTTAGGAATATTTTCCCTAAGCTAAAAGTTATAACATGAATACAAGAAATCTTTGATTAAGATTTAATGAATGATTTGGGATTATTTTCCCTAAGTTAAAAGTTATAACTTGAACATAAGAAATCTTTGATTAAGATTTAATGAATGATTTGGAAAGGTTTTCTTAAGTGACGGAGAAAATGATTAGAATTATTCCAAGTTCTAAAGAAGTTCAATAAATCAAATAATTTAATAAATGAGGCTTAATGATTTCATATACCCTTAAGAAGAAAATGAATAAATTGAAAAGAATATATCTAAGAAAGATATTAGATTTAAATAAAAGATGAAGTAATTGATTGATGATTGATAATCGTATGAGCTTAATATTTTCAAATCAATAATTGGCTTCGATGGTACCGAGGTCGGATTTGGATGATTCCTATTCGAAAACTACTACGAACCAATGTATACGTTTGAAAGTGAAGACATGTTGAAGATGATGATTATTGAAGATCATAGATCTTCACTGCATAGGGACTGCATGTTGACATTCTCTGGATAACTCTAAATATAGAGACATTTATTATAGCAGTGGTCCTGTCATATTTTGAAATCTCTAGATTACAAGGACTAATCACTACTAATCCTAGGGGTGATTCGAAAAAAGGACGTGGTAGGAGAAGTGCTTTGGTTTCGTTCAGGCCAAGAACAAACTTGTATGGATGTTTGTCCGGCATTGTATTCTAAATCACAATGGAGTGATTTCTATAAATGTATATCAGCTAGTGGTAGAGAAGGAAACTTCTCTTAGCTTAACACCCTTTTCCAAAACATACGAACTTAGGAAGTTATACTTTTCTAGAAATCAGTCATGTGATGTGGAATGACAATGTGGCATTCAAAGTGGAACTTCTTATGATCAAAGCGTGGTTTTGTACAAAAAGCATGGCTTTGTCTAAGTTGAGCATTGCCTCACTTCCAAGCCTCACATCTTGGAAATGATACGGGAACCGTGCTACATATTTCGAGCTGAGTATAATGAGAGTGGTGTATGATCCCTCAAGGTGACTGGCGGCGTATGATTTAGGTCGCCAAGGTGTCCAAACAATACTCTTATTATATGTTATAGGCGTGTGAGTCCTTGCATGAGAAGCCACCGAATATCAAGAAGTGTGGAAATATGAGGAATGGTGATGTGTGAGTCTTTGCATGAAAAACCACCAGCTCCCAGTTGTTATGCGTGGTTATCGAGGTTCCCTATCATGTTGGAAAATCCAATTCCAATACGAGCTTCAGGGTTTTGATTGTAGTCCCAAAATAGCTGTAATGACTTGCAAACATTTCAGCTACCCTTCTAGTATCTTATATTTCGTTCGGTATATTGCATTGACCCAATCTGGATATATTACCTTAGACTTAGTCTGGGTATTGATACCTTATTTGAATAAGCTTATTTGAAAGGTGGTTTTAAAAGAATGTCATTAGAGAAAATATCAAACTATTTTGGTTATCAGAAGGAAAAACCCGTCTGTGTTTATGTGTAGGCGTGGTCTTATAAGATACCCTTCTTTTCAAAGGTTTTAATTTACATCAGCATGATCTATACATTTAAAATTTTGAGTATCTCACGCTGGTTTATCAAGCCTGATCCGAGTATTTTTAATACTCGGGTCTGATCGGAGTAGATTCAGGTTTAGCTAAAGACGCTTGAAGTTTCCAGAGGAGAGCTAGAGATCTTCCTCATCATATAGATGTATTCCATTATCCGCTATATCTATTGTATTTATTTTGTTATTTTCATCATTTGTAGGAACAGAGGTTTATAACTGTCCAGGCTGAATCTTGGTTAGATTCTAATATTGTATTTTAAAATTTTGCTCTATAAAGATTATTATTGAAACAATATATGTTATTCCATTCGTGTGAGATTATGTTCTGCCTTTATTTTCTTTCTACCCTTATTAATTCGCTTATTCGTGCAATTTGAGTTGGGCATGTGTGGTTGATTGTCGATTCAAAGGGTATGAAAAAAGGGACGTTACACTGGAGGTTCGTTCAATTTTTTGATCCTAAGTATGAGCCTGCACAGATTGCTAATGTAGGTGTATATTTAACTAAATCCATCAAAGAAGTTTAGTGATACATGGATACTTATATAACACCTTAGGTCACCCAGAGTATTATTAAAGTCAACTGCATATGATCACCATATATTACTTGTGTACTAATTCACCAGACTATTGTCTGAACCACCCATTTTCCTTTCTTTCCCCTACCATAAGAGGATAGGGCTGTAGGCGATAAGCCTCTGATTAATATGTGAATAGGCTAGCTCATCGATGGAGTTGCTTGTCATTTTCATTTACTCTCCATGTAACCATTTGTCTTGTTCAATACTTAGTACTTTATCAGACATGTATCGTAATTTTGTATACTCTCATTTGCCCATGTACCATTTTCTAAGATTGTATTTTGAGATATTTTCTAAGATGGTTATTTTTCTATATTTATATTTTGTTGTCTTCCGTTTTGAAATCTGCAAGTGTAGTATATCCCAAACCATATTTGTATACCTTTAGTCTCTTTAATGTTTAAAAAAACCCCAATAGCTCGTGCTTTTCGGCACTGACGTGGGATTGAAAGTCACCCTAGGTTGTGTATTAGTTTGTCGGGAGGTGCAGGATGTCATAGTTGATATCGGATCTTTGGTTTAAAATTCTTTAAGGATTAGGGGCGTACTAAAGGAAAGAACTTGAAAAAAAATTCGAAAGAAAAAGTTTTCCAAATGTTTTTCTAAAATTTTCCCAAAAGGTTTTCAAGTTGAGTTTTCAAAGCATATATGTTATCCAGACAGAAGCTTTTCAAAAGGTTTTATATAATTATGACGTGAATAACTCTTTCCCTTTATTCTTGCAATGCTATTTGTGTAAGGTTGCTGATAAATTCCTAGATCATAGATAGAAGGTGAGTGGTTCCGTCTCAGGTGACGTGACTAAGGTTTCGGGTATGAATGTCGCAATTTAGTTTTATCGGCATCTTGAGGCTAAGGGACAAGCCAAGCTTAACCCTAATAGAGGGCCAACGGATAGGGTGATAAGTACAATAACTGATTACCCACCTGCTATCGATTTGGCTAAGTTATGTAAGGACTTTGCGAGCCTAGATGGAATGTTGTATATAGGAACCAAGTCATTAGTAGATTCGAGGACATGTATTAATGCTCATGAATGGATTTTTGGATTGATGAGTCTTGTGGACGAGGAGACGAGAAAAATTTCTACTTGGCAATTACAGGGTGAGGCTTTGCATTAGTGGAAGGTAGTCATGGAAGAGACTGATGAGGGAGGTATCACTTGGGGGAGTCTGGGAGAAGCTTTAAGATGAAGTTTCTTTCCAAATCAAAAGAGGGAGAGCAGCTAGAAAAGTTTATTCATCTGAAGCAAGGAGACAGGTCGGTAAAAGAGTACGTTAATCAGTTCAATGAGTTAGCTAGCTTTAGGATGGAGCTAATCAACACCCCTTGCAAGTAGGCTCTAAAGTTTGCGTAAGGGCTGAACCAACCTCTTCAAGGTTTGGCACTTAGTTATATTCCTATGGGTGTGACTTATGAGGGTCTGGTGGAGATGTCCATGCTGAATGCCATCTCTAAAGAGAAAGAGAAGGAAGAACCCAAGAAATCTGGAGGAAAGGCACCATAGCAAAATAAGCGCAAGGGAGGAACGAAACCAAAGGGAAAGGTTAAAAAGCAGGATATTCGGTGCAAGAGATGTGGTAGGTAGGGGTATTTTGCTAAGGAGTGCAAGGAGTAGAGTGGGAGGATTAAGTGTTACAACAACATTCAATTTGGGCACATAAAGCAAGTGTGTCAAGCACATCTGAAAACCTCTACCCATGTGGTTCCAGCTTATGCTCTGGATGTGGTTCCTAGATCGAGTGCGCCTTTGGTAGTGAACAAAGGGAATAAGGTCGTTATTGAAGGTGTGTTAAATCTTTCTGGTTTATCCATTCGTACCTTATTTGATACTGGGCCATCACACTCTTTTATTTCTCGTAGACTTATAGATGAGTTATACTTAGACACTTGCATAGTTACTGACCCCATGGTAGTATCAAGCCCTGTTGGAAGATCGACATTTCTATCTATGATATGTAGGGGTCTGAAGTTGTTTGTTTTGGGGTTCGATTGCGATGGTTTTGTCTTGGACTTTTTTAGGTTTTGGTTGACTTTAGGCATCGTTTGTTTGGTGATGTATGGGGGATTCTAGATTGTGATAGGAGGATTTTTAGGTTGGGTACTTATAGTAGGCATAGTCTAGAGGTTTATTGCGATTTAAGAGGTCAGTTATGGTGAGTTGCTTATATTAATTAGACCAATCACATAAAGCATTAGATTTAGTTTCTATAGTTAGAGGTTACCTAAATGTCATTTCTGAGGTTACCGGACTACCACCAAAAGAGAGATCGAGTTTGGAATTTAAGTTTTAGAGAACGCTAGACCTGTTGTCATACCCTTAAGGCATATGACTCCTGAGGTAAGACGTAAGCTGAACAAGCAAGTTAGCGAGCTGTTGGAAAGGGTTTCATTAGGAGAGTATTTCAAAATAGGGACCACCAGTCGTCTTTGCCACCAAGGAAGATAGTTATCTGAGGCTTTCCATCGATTATAGGGAGTTGAATAAACTAAAAAGAAGAATCGTCATCCGTTTCCCCGCATAGATGATCTTTTTGATCATTTGGTTGGACCAAAGGTGTTCTATCAGCTTGACATGGCTATTAGATTCCATCAGTTGCGCGTAGCAGAGGACAACATTTAGAAACTGCTTTTCATAAACCCGATGAACTTTATAAGTGGTCAGTCATGCCCTTCGGACTGACCGATGAACATGCATGGTTTGTCGATTTGAAAAGACTAGTTTTTTGAGGTTCTTAATAATTCGCTATGGTATTTATGGATGACATTTTGGTCTATTCGAGGAGAGTGGAGGATCACATGTTGCATTTGAAAGAAGTACTCAATGCACTCCATGAGCATAAGTTGAAGGTAAAGTTTTCTAAGTGTCACTTTTGGCTCGAGGAGGCACGCCTTTTGGGATACGTTGTCTTAGAAAGTGGGCTGACAGTTGATCCTAGTAAAGTTGATGCTATATAGGATTGGCATGTGTCAAAGAATGCTATGAAGCGAAGAGTTTCGTTGATTTAGCGGGCTACTATAGGAAGTTAGAACTTCATTATGATAAATGCTCCTTCACCCGCCTTACCAAGAATAATTTAGCTTTTTTTCATAGGACATGAAGTATGAGGATGCTTTTATTAAGCTAAAAGAGGCGTTGACTAGTGCATCTATTCTAGTATTATCCAATAGCATGAAGGCATTGACAATATATACTATAGCTTGTGGTACGGGTTTGGGTGCAGTGTTAATGCAAGAAGGGAGAGTAGTGAGTTATGCTAGTCGATGGTTGAAGGTCCACGATAAAAACCATGCTACCCATGATCTTGAGTTAGCAGCCATCGTCTTTGCACTCAAGTCATGGAGACACTATCTTTTAGGAGAGAATTTGAGCTATATACGGATCATAAATCTTTGAAATATTTATTCTCCTAGAAAGATTTGAACCTAAGGCAACCGAGGTGGATAGAGTTCTTGGCATCGTATGATGTCAATATCTCTTATATCCTAGGCAAGAGCAATGTTGTAGCTGACGCTTTGAGTACAAAGCATGCGGTATTAGGTTCTATTTTCTTAGAGTGGAAGCATTTGGAGTTCATTTCTATGTTTGACTTCCGACCATTGTCATATATTGCTTCGGGAATGTTAGAAGCTTTGGACGTATGGCCTATACATATGGACCGCATAGAGTTAGGTCAGAAGCAAGACAAGAAGCGATTAGATATCTTTGAAAGGATTGATAGAGGAGAGCATTGAGTAATTTGAGGTGTTATACCGCTGACTCAAAAGGATGGTTAAGGAGAGATGGTAGATTATATGTTCCTCTCACTATGAAGTTGATTGACACGGCACTAGCCAAGTCTAATCGCTCAAGGATGACCATCCATCCCGGTAGGGACAAAATGCACAGTGACATAAAGAGCCTTTTATTGAACTGGTATGAAGAGGCATGTGGTAGAGTATTTGGGCTTATGTATGACTTATTAAAGGGTAAAGGTGGTGTAAAAGAAGCCAGAAGGATTGTTACAACTATTGGACATTACACAGGGGAAGTGAAAGAGTATTTCTTTGGACTTCATTGATGGACTACTTAGGAGTAGGAAAGTGAATGATAGTATTTGGGTCATAGTCGATTGGCTGATCGAATACGCTCATTTTATTTTGGTGGGCAGTACAAGGATCGCGGCGTCTTTGGCGACACTATACATGAGATAGTTCTTTAGGTTGCATGGAGTTCCTTTTAGCACTGTTAGCGATCGAGATCTGTTTTTCACCAGCGAGTTTTGGAGGAGTCTATAGGAGGCTTTGGGCATCGAGTTGTGCTTGAGTACCGCTTATTACCCATAGATGGATGGATGATAGAGAGAGAGTAAACCAGGTATTCGATGATTTACTTCGAATGTACATATTATATATTAGAGGCTATTGGGAGGACCACTTGCCACTAGTGGAGTTCACATATAATAACAACTACTCGACGAGTATTGGGATGGCACCATTTGAGATGTTATATGGTATCCCTATAGGTCGCTAATGTGTTGGTGGGACAATATAGAGAGGAGTATTCTTGGGTTAGAAATGGTAAAGGAGACATCTAAGAAGGTAGACTTGGTCCGTAGGAGAATGAAAACTACGCAGGATAAGCAGAAATCTTATGCTGATAGAAGATGTACGGAATTAAAGTTCGTAGTGGGAAACATAGCGTTTGTGAAGGCCTTACCACTTAGGCACATTATGAGATTTGATAGTCTGGGAAAGCTAGTACCGAGGGTTGTAGGACCTTTTCTGATCATTGGTAGATTTGGGAAATTAGCTTATATGGTAAAGCTTCCTAAGTACTTAGCGGGAGTATACAACGTTTTCCACGTGTCGCACATGCGGAAGTGCTTGCATGACACAGTTATTACAGTCAAGCCAAGTCGACTAGAGGAGATGAGAGTAGAGCAGGAGTCACTTATTAGTTTTGAATCCATTTGTATTCTTGAGCATGGTACAAAGAGAATCTGTAACAAGGTTATTAAGCTTATAAAGGTTCTGTTGAGAGAAGATCCAGCGGAGGGTACATGGGAGCCTGAGGAGAGATCCGAGCTTCCCACCCATAATTCTTTCTAGTGCATTTCCATTTTTAATCGAATAATTGTAAGACTACCTATTTGTTATGATTTAGTTTAGTATACGTCACAGTAGAGATTATTGGATGTTAGGAATGGTTGCGAATGTGTCATTAGGACACGTTCTGAATGACGGACGCTAGTGGATGTATTTATTGATTGGGTTTCGCACACTCAGGTAAGTATATCCTCTAGCCGGCACAGACATCCATGTCATAACTTGTCATTACTTGTATGATTTTATTAAGTTATGTGCATATGGTTTCTACCTATGGGTTGAATGGTTGCACATACATGTAGCATTGCAAGTATATTTTCATAGGATGTTGCATACATATGGATACATCGCATATGCACGTGCATTAAAGCAGGTCGAATAGATCAAGAAACCTCCAACTCTTTACATTAGTATAGCTTCATGGGCATTCACCATTTGCATGTATAATGCATTATAAATTTAAAAAAGACCAATGATTGCCAATGGATGATGGATGAGTAGATGGTTGTAGTTATTGACTTTTCACATATGAGTTAAATTTTTATTTTCGAGGACGAAATCCTTTTAAGGGGGAGAGCGTAACACCACAAAAATTCAAGCGGAAAATTTGATAAAGAATTAAATTTAAAATATAATAAGGGAAAAAAAGTAATTTTTACAAACGTCCGAACTTGGTGACGAAACTTGCACCGTTATGTTCGTACTAATTTTTAAGATACTAATTTTTAAGATAATTTTCATATATAACGCTTTGAAATCGGAGCTAATATAAAGAAATTAAGAACGTTTTAAAATTTGAAAACAAAATTTATTAAATAATAAGGTAACTAAACTATCCTTAATTACACAGCTCCACCGGTCGACACATTGAGGGTCATTGGTCGACATGTAGCGGTCGACGGTTATCATGTCAAATCGAAGAATCTGAGCAGGCAATGGCTCAAATTTAATGTAGTATGTTTTAATAGTTTAACGTTCTGAATGAAACCTAAGATTCTCCTAGGATTAATCAATGGTCAGAATTAATCTTCAACCCCTATAAATACAATGCAAACCTAAACCCTAATTCATAAGAAATTTAACAATATACCAAAACTCTGTTGAATTCTCTCCTCCTCCATTTATAAAATTCTTCAGAATAAAAAATAGTAAATTAGATAAATCCAAGAAGATCAAATCAGGTGATCAACTAATGAATGGGGAAGGGTTTTTGATGTGAATTAAAAGTAAAGCTCATATTGATGTGAGTAGGCACATTTCTAATAAGATAATTATTTGCAGTTAATTTTAAAATACACTATCAGAATTTGAAATTAAATTGGAAAACTATATTGTCTGAATCAGAATTTGAAATACAAAATGTGTTGGTATAACTTGTTAAAATAGGTATTAGTCTAAGTTAAACCCCTTTGTAATCAAATATTAAAATCTGTTATTATAACTTGCATCCTCGTTTAAATTGATTTTCAGAAAATTTAGCTAATTAGGGGTAGGACAAATACCACTTGGATTTCTTAGTAATTCTTAAACTCAAAAACATAAATAGTATATCAAAATTAAATAATAATTAAAAATTAATCGAAATCAACGTAACAAGAAAACCAAAAATTTACACGGCGACCAGTCGACCTGTAACGACCTGGCATTTCGAGCCATTCAAATCGACAATAATCCACACATGTCAGACTTGAAGTGCTCAAAATAATAGATTTTTAATTTATATTTGGCAAAACTTAGCATATATAAATGAAGCAATCACAGAATCATAGACGCAGAGTAAAATAATAATAAGCAACGGAATAGATAAATAGTAGTTCATGAAGCCACTACAATATACAACAGCGTCTAAGACAAAATATTATAGATATCCAAGTACAGAGTAGTCTCAAATACAAAAGTAACTGAAAAGGCTGAACATGAATAATTGGAAATAACTGGAAGCACAATAGATAAAGCAGATCTTCAAGCAAAACTCCACACTCTAAAGGTGAGTCAAATGCTGTGACACTCAATTTGACCCAAGCATAAAGCAAGACACAAAACACTCGAGTTAGGATTAACATTCTTATACTAGTAAATTCAACTCATGTGAAATGTCAACTAAAATACAATATAACTTAAAGAATGTTAGGGATACCCATCCTCCAAGAATCCGTTAAACTATCTATATACATAGTACAACACGCTACATGTATAATGTGTATAGCAAAGTAAACTATTAAAATGGCGTTAAGGTGTTACCCATATCCCCCTTAACACATTTTATATATTCCCGTAGTCTATATAGATACTGTAAGCTCCACCAAACCGGTGGTTTACTCATGCAGCACTCCATAGGCACGTTACAAAACAAACTCGTAGAGGGTGCGATAAGGCGTGTCATAAGGCACACGAGGCAATTCCTAGGGTAGGATTCTACCATTTTGCGGAACCGGGTTGGTGGTAACGCATAGCAGCTACTACCGCCCACCTCGAGACACAAGCCCAAAATCAATGTGAACTCGATCAAATCACAAAGTAGTAGAATGGTACCAAAGAAATGTGCCCGGTCAGAGGTGCGGCCACACTTGGCCCAAGTATAGCCCCTGTTTTAGCCACATCAAGCTGACTCGCGGGAGTCAGGCTGCGTTATACCTCATACAGAATCGTCGCCAACCATCCTACTTCGTTCTAGAATCTCCACCACGTACACAATTGTTAAAGTGGTTTTCGGTATTGGTAGAGAGTATTACAATATCCGATCCTGGTCTCTTTAACAGCCAAACGCTTATTTCACACCGTGGTGATTTCATTTCAAATAATTTATAATTCATATTTAAAATTTCATATTCATTTCAAAGTCCTACCACTGTAGAAATCATATCACTTTCAAAATTATATTCACTTTCGAAATCATATTCTCTTCTAAAATCATAACCACAAAATAGTTTAAACCTTCGTATCAAAATATTTGCATTTAATTCCATTATATCTAAATCATAACAGTTCCAAATTAAACAATTTTTTTTTGGCAAAGCCAGCCTGTTTTTATAGTGGCCAGTCCACTCTTTATTAATCAAACCAACGTACAACAGGAAAAAAAACACAATGCAACTAAGCAGAGGAAAACAACCCCTCAACTAAATTACAACAGGACAGCGTCATGACAAAATTTTAAAAATCACCGCCGAAATAGAGCACGAAGACCGCGCAAATCTTCTCAAATTCCTTTCTTCCCAAATCACTGCAATCGTAAGCTTAAGATATTGTAGTATGCGATTAGACGCCATTGATTTCCTACTGGTTAAATGAAAGATACGAACCCAATCGCGTTTGAATTCTCTGATGGGAGGTCTCTCTTGAATATGCTGAAGAACTTCTTTCCAGACATGGTAGGAGAACAGGCAATTGAAAAACAAATGTCCAACATTTTCAGCAGCACGATTACACAGAATGCACTGAGAATGATCGATTAAATGCCTTTTAACGAGATTATCCTGAGTATGAATTGCATTCATCAAGCATTTCCAAAGAAGAAAATTGTGCTTCTGCTTCGAACCAGACTTCCAGATGCGATTATACCAAGGAAAGGAAGCTGAGTTGTGATTCTGAACTAAAGCATTGTAAACCACAGAAATACTGTGAAGTTTGCCTTTCCATCTGAGCCCATCATGATCCATGTTCTCAAAGGAGGCAGAAATGGAAGTCCAGAGGTTGTTCAGAGAAGTCGAACAAACTTGAGGCAGATGAAGAACCTCATTGATAAAAAACGAATTAGCCTTAGCATTAAGGGGAATACCAGAGTTATATATGAGATTATTATCAGTACAGTGTGACAGAATCTTACCTGGTGCACTCCATGGTGAATACCAGAAGGAATTCATAATGTTGCATTGAACCATAGGCAGGTAATGTCTTCTATTTGTCATAATTCTTTTCCATAGAAAGCTGGCATTTTTATTAACCTCCATAGTCCAAAAATTGCTACCCTTAAGGTTGTATTGTCTATTCCAAACCTCCCATAATCCCATATTACTACTAAGAAGTCTGTTAACATGGTGGGAAGTAGTTGCTATGTTCCATAGTTTAAGATTAATTATACCAAGACCACCCATTTTAAAAGGAAAAGTAATTTTCTTATAAGCAATTGGGATGAGATTTGTGGAGTAAATATTTCCATGCCAAAGGAAATGATTGAAAGCACGATTTAACATGTTAATAACTTTATTAGGGATGATAAAAAGCTTAAAATAATATACACACATAGCAGTAGCAATACTTTGAATGATGACCAGCCTACCTGCTTGGGATAATTTAGTACCATTATAATTTTTGAGTCTATTGGTTATTTTTTCATATAATGGCAGGCATTGAGCATTAGTAATTCTGGACTTACACATAGGAGCACCAAGGTACATAGCATTTTGATCCATGGCAATAAGGCCAGAAATCCAAAGAATATTCTGGTAAATATTATCAGAAACCCCAGCAATATTAATATGAGATTTACTTTTGTTTGTGTATAGACCTGTCATATGCTTGAATTTTTGAAGGGTAGACAAAACACTAGTGATAGATTTAACATTTGGTTTAGTAAATAGAAGGAGATCATCAGCAAACATAAGAGTTGAAATTTGATGTTTTTGGCACTTAGGATGATAATCCATATTTTTATTATTGCACTCAACACTAATCAAGGAAGTAAGAACTTCCATAACTAAGATGAAGAGGGAGGAGGAGATAGGATCCCCTTGCCTAATGCCTTTATGGGTTTTGAAATAACCAAAAGACTCACCATTGAGAGATAAAGAGACATAAACAGTAGATATGCATGTATATATCCAAGCTAAGAAAGGAAGTGGAAAATTCATTCTGGACATAATGGATATGATAGCCTCCCAACTAACAGAGTCATAGGCTTTATGAATATCCAGTTTGAGGAAGCACCTATGGGAAATGTTTTTCCTATTGTAACCTTTTATAATTTCTTGAGAGAGTAAAATGTTATCAGTAATAGATCTCCCTGAATCGAAACCATTTTGATTAGGAGAAATTAAGTCAGCAAGACAATTTTTCATACGAGAAGAGATAATTTTAGTTATACATTTGTAAATGACATTGCAACAAGCAATGGGCCTAAATTCAGTAACTGATTGGGGGAGATTAACTTTAGGAATAAGGGCAAGTTTAGTATGGTTTATACCATTCAGCAAGGTATTGGATTTAAAAAAGTGTTGAATAGCATTACAAAAATCATGTTTAACAATATGCCAGTATTTTTGGAAAAACATAGCAGAAAACCCATCAGGGCCAGGAGAACTATTTGATTTCATTTTTAGAATGGTATCATGTATTTCATCTGTGGTAATTATCTGGATTAGACTATTGGCCTGTTCATTAGAGATAGAATTAAGAGGCAAATCATTTAGAACGTGAAGATTAGCTACAGAGTTAGTGTGAGAAAAAAGAAATTTGTAATAATTAAGAAAGGAAAGTTTAATACCAGACTGAGTGTTAACATCAAACCCATGCATATCTTTAATCATATGAATAATGGAAGCAGACTTCTTTAGTTTCAAGGAATTATGAAAAGTTTTTGTGTTTTTATCTCCTCCTATATCCCAGAGAATTTTATTTTTTTCACGGTGCATTTGTAACTCAGATTTGATAGCTAATTTCAATCTTTTGGTGATTTCCTTAACTTTGTTAGAAAATATTATATTACTGGGATCGTTTTGCAATTGAATATGTATATCATTAAGTTCAGTGCTAAGTTTGGTAGAAAGGAGGTTACCCTTACCATACTTATTTGATGACCAAGCTTTAATAGAAGCTTTACAATCTTTAAGCTTTGATTGAAGAATATACATAGGATTGCCATATTTGGGAGAGTGCCAAATATTAGCAATCAATGGAAAAAATTCAGGATCAGCAAACCAACTATTAAAAAAATTAAAAGTAGAAGGACCTCTAATATTTCTATTTCCCCAATCCATAATGATAGGACTATGATCAAATAGAGATAGTGTTGGGAAAAAGGACAGAAGAGAAGGCCAGGCATTGAAAGCAGCAGAATTAAAATACGAACGATCCAATTTACAAAATGTTCTATTACCTGATCTGCTACAGTTATTCCAAGTGTAAAAAACACCAGTTTTTGGAACTTCATAAAGCTGAGCTAGCAGAATGGCATTATTAAGAGGAGGAACATCAACCATAGCCAGAGGTAAGCCACCCTTCTTATCCTCAGAGCATTGCATACAGTTAAAGTCACCAAGGCAAATCTAAGGGATGGAAGTGTGCAAAGTTGGAAGAATGTCAAGAAAGAACTGTCTATTAGCCTTCTTATTATCTGCATACACAAAGGTAATGTTAAATTTAAGTTTTGAAGATAAGTGATCAATATTGCAGTGGATATATTGTCTATGAGTAACAGAAGCATTAATAGAATAAGCTTGTGGATTCCACAAAATCAGCAAGCAACCATAAGGGGCTGTAATGTGATTGTGAATAAAGGCCCACCCAGGTGATATACGATTAGCAAAAATGATAGTTTCTTCTTCTGAGTATTTAGTTTCACTGATGCATATAATTTGCAGATTGTTGCCTTTGATGAGTTGTTTAATTTCATATACTTTGGCATCATCATGCCCACCACGTATATTCCAATATCCAATATTGTATAACATCACAAATTTTTGTGTTTGTTGGCAGATTGCCGAGTAATTCTTTGATGTCCATGCAGATTAGCAGTGGCAAACTTTTTACTTTTTTTGGAGTTCTTTGAAGTGAGTTTGGCCAAAATTTGCTCTTGATTGTATTCATAGCCATCATTCATATCATCTTCCGATCAGTCTTCAAAATCAGATGATGATCCTAAATTAGATACTAAATTATTATCCTTTGTTGGAGTAAACAGAGGTATTCCTTGGGGTGGTTTTCATTTAGCATAAGGACTGTCTGCTAAGATAGCAGTGGTGTTCATAACTGACTTTGGATCAGCAGAAAAATTATTGCACTCAGAATTAAGAGAACAAATATTAACTGGTGTCTCTTTTTCGATGTGTGAATTTCGAATTGTGTCTTTTTTTTGATTCACATTACCTACATCAGTTTGTGATTGTTTTTTTTGATAACTGATGAAATTAACTGAGCTAACTTCACACTGTTGATGTGCAATATTGTTTGGTTCCACCTGTGAGTGACCTCCTGTTGCCACGATCTCTTCAATTAATTCTCCTTCCTCTATATCAGTAAGAACTGCAAAGGCATTACATGTCTCAATTGGATCATTTGTAACACCCAGTGTCTGAATATCATTGGTAGTCTGTAGAGTTACTGAGTTATTTACATTACTTACATCCTCCTCTGTATTCTTTTTACCTATGTTTGGCTCCATCACTTTTTGTTTCACTTGATTAACTTTTGGTTTCCATCTTTGTAGCCTATTCTTCATATTATCACCATTAGGATTCCTGGCTACTGTAGTTTTACTTTTAACTGTAGGAACTGATTCAATAGTTACACCTACTTTCTCACTGATAACTTTTCCTTTCACAAGACTTTTGTCCATATCGCAGTTTTTAGTGGAGTGACCAAAGGCTTTACAAGAAGTGCAAATAAGAGGCCTCCATGAGTATTCAATGTACACTTTTTGACAGTTCTCAACTCCATCTCCTATTAACAAAAAGTCAGGTAACTCTTTGTTTGGAGTAATTTCAACTAAGCATTTAGCATATTCCATTCTTTCACGTTTTTCCGTGGCCTCATTGAAGCAAACCAATTTCCCCACATGACAAGCAATCCAATTAATACCCACTAATGTCCAGGCTATATATGGAATATTATAAAGCTGAATCCATATAGGAACTGATCTCACTTGCGATTGTACAGAGCCAAAAGCAGGTTTCCAGTTTGTAATGACAAACATTTGACCTCGAATAAAGGTAGGATCTGCCCGAAGAACAAGTTCCTTGTCCTCAGAACAGGAAAACTTGAAAAAAATAATTTGCTCCATCTGATTTTATGTCACACGATCCTTTCAGTTTCCAATTTTTTTTAAAATGCGATATAACCGCCATGTAGTTTACTGGAGCTCCCAAAAAGAAGCCCACGAAATAACCTTCTAGAAACTCAAACCTTCTGCCACCAACACATCCGGAGGAGGAAGCGGTGAACCTTGATAGTCCAGTATGAACTCCGTTGGAGAATACGAACCAGCATTCCTAGGCTTGGAAGCAAACAACGATGACCACGAAAGCTGAGAGGCTAGATAAGGAGGCTTCGGGGGAGGACAAGGCTTAACAGGAAAGAGAGGAGACGGGGGCTGAGCTGATGATAAAGATGGGTCCGAAGGATCAGAAGGAATAGGAGGAGGAGGGATGGGAGTAGGAGGTATAAAATCAGGCAGCGGAGGAAAAGGCAAAGAAAGGCAGGAAGGAGAAGAAGGAATAGCAGGAGAGGAAAAAGTAGCCGTTGTAACTGTCGCCATTGATTATATGCTTTATATTTTGATATGAAATTAAACAATTTAAATATTGAAAATAGTTTATATATCAAAATAGTTACAAATTAAAAATAGTTTATAGTTAAAATAGGTTATAAATTAAAACAGATTATATATTAAAAATAGTTTATATGTTAAAGAGTTATATCGAAAATCGTTTCAATTAGAATTGTTTCTTCAAATTTCACAAACCAATTCAAATCAACTTTAGTTCCAAGATTTGATTTAAATCAATCTCAGTTCATTAATTATAATTCAATTCAAATTCTCAATAAAACCATTTTTAATTTATATTGATTTCAAATTCAAACCATTTCTAATTCAATAGGTTTCAAAGTTTAAATATTCAATAATTTACAATAACTCAATTTGATGGATTTCATTTATATTTCAAAATTCAACTTTAATTTTGTTTAAATTTGAAAATATTCACTTAATCAATTTTATAAACTTTTACATAAAATCCCGAATGACAAATTTAAATAAAATCAATCATTAAATATCTAACAATTATATCAAATTCTGAAAATATTCATTTAATCACTTTTATAAACATTTAAATAAAATCTCAAATTCAAATTTAAATCAAAACTAAATATTTAATTTCAATTTTATTTAAGTCTGAAAATATTCATTTATTTACCTTTAATCAAAATCAAGTTATCAAGTTGTAAAATCGATCTCTAAAATCTCAAATTAATAAGTTTCAAATCAATTTTTATTTAAATACGATTCCTAAAAAAATTAAATTACAAATCAATTTCAATTTATCTTTCCAACCTTAATTTATTAAAGTTATTTCAAAAATTTATTTTTAAAATATTAGTATAAATTTAAATAAATATTTTAAAACATATTATATATATAAGGTATATAAAATTTTATTAAATTAAATCTTATTTTTAAATTAAATCTATTTTAAATCTTATTTTATATAATTTAAAAATAATAAAGTTATAAGTAAAATTTATAATTTACATTTCAAAACTTAACTTATAATTTTAAATTTCCAAAACATATAATTTTAAATACCTAAATTTTACACACATATTAAAATAAAATCTTTATATTATAATTTAAAAATCAATATTTATTAAAACCCATATATTTCCTTTCAAAACTTTGGAAATCACTTTCAAAAATAGAACAACGGTGTCCGTATAAAATTTTCTATTTTATGGTCAAGTGATACGGATATTTATCATTTCAATATGCGATTTAAATTTCAATATTTACGGGTATATATCATTTCACCCCATAATCCCAAAATTTAATTCAATAAAATCGTTTGGGTTTATTATTTCAAACAATAACGATTTTCCCTAATCAAGAATTTTATTCGGGTATGTATCATTTCATCCCATAGGGCATTCTAAACTAACAGGAAACTTACAGAGTGCGAACAGATATGATACTAATATAACATATCAACAACAGGCATATATAATCAGTAACAAATTTAAATATAATATATACAACAAATTATGGTGTCATATGTCATAGGTAAATAATTACAAACAATGGCATATCATATTTAACAATTAAATAACTTAACAATTCAAATTTAACAGCATAGTTCGATCATATTTCATGTGGAATCAATTTACTAGCATATGAATGTTAATCGTGAGTGATTGCTCATCTTTCGAGGCTAGAGAAATATCAAGAACACGATGTGACGAATCCAAATGCAAATTCCAAAGCACGGCACGATGAACACGAATTCGACAAGCAGAGTTGATAGCTTGGAATTTATGAAAACGAATCAAACTAGCTTGATATAAACTGAAACAAAATACTTTTTTCTAAAATCATTATCTAATTTAATCCATATAAATAATATATGTAAATATACACACATTTCAAATCCTTACATCTTAAACACATATAAAAATTTGGATTAAAACCCTCAATTTATATTTAAACGCCAAAAACTCTTGTAAACTTATATAGACAAATCTATAAACTAACATATACACTTACATACATATTACATCTTAAGATCAATATTTATCATAAAATTAATATAAACTTACTTTATTATAATATATATATATATATATATATATATATATATATAAACTCAACCAGATCAAATATAAACTTATATAAACTTATGTATAACTTATATAAAATCTTATACATACATACATACATACATACATACATACATACATACATACATACATACATACATACATACATACACACATATATATGCAAACAGATTGTATATTACTTATATATATAACCTAACCAATCATATAGTTTATATAAACTTTTATAAACTTCTACTTTATAAATCAATAGACTAAAAAAATAAGCTAATATATATACAAACCATAAAAAACAAATTGGGAGTGGCTTTGGGAAATGGGATAGCAGGTTTATATATACCTTTGTATATATATGTTTTCTCTCTCTGGAAGCTAGCAATCATGGGGAAGTGGAGCTGTTCCAAGGAAGGGAAGTGGTGCATGGCTGTCGTGATGATGGAGAAAAGTGAGCTTGGTCAAGGCAAAGGCTGTCAAGTCTGGAGGAGGTTGCATTATCGAGTTATAGGCTCGTGAGATGGGCTATGTGCTGTCAGGAGTACGAGCGGCGAGTTGAAGGCAAAAAGGCAGTTTGGGATGGGGCGCTGGAAGCTTTCAACAACGGTGGTGGTGGTGGTTGAGGGCAGAGACCGGAGTTATGTGGAGGTATGAGGTGGCTGCTTGTTCGCTTATGGTGGAGCGGTGGGGTTTTGCAAGTTTGGAGCGGTGAAACGGTGGCTTCCGTGCAAATGGTGAGGATGGGTTTGCGGTTGTTGATGGTTGCATGGCAGAGGTGGTGAGAAAGAACAGAGGTATGTATGAGGCGGTTGCTTAGGGGTTCGACAGAGGAAAATGTGAACTGGATGGGAGGTATTGTGTTTGGTCGGTGGTGGAAGATGGTCAGGTCGGCGGTGGAGATGGTTGGGTTTAAGCATGCAGGCTTGGGTTTTTCCAAAGGAAGAAGGAAACTCTCAGATCTCAAAAGCTTCAGATAAATAAAGAAGAGGAACACCAACTCACATGAGTTTAAATTTATATATATTAAATTATATTTTCACAATGAAAGAGCAGAAAGAAAGGAATGAGCAGAGAACCAAAACAATGAACGAACCAACAATACAATAAATTGAATAGGGAATAGAGAAGATCACGGGTTGAATTTCAAACAAAATTTAGTAGCTAATGACTATTTGTTTTACATGGTGGGTAAATTAATGGCCATATGGAAACCAAAAAGGCTTAAATAGGTACCGATACGGTTAACGATTTCGCAGGTTTCACCGTGTTTCGGATTCTGAGTTGCACAAATGAATATATTGTGGAGATCAGTATGATGGGACGAACAGAATGGTACACAGATATCAACGATACGATTATCCTATCAAAAATCGATATTCCGCTGCCAAACTGCTGCTAATTCGTTGAAAGTAAGATAAACGGAGCTAGAGCAATCCAAATTTGGTGAAACGAAATATGCCGTCTCACTTAGAAAATGATTTAGAAATTCATTATAAAAAAATAATTAGTTTTCAATAATATTTTATTTTCATCTAATGAACTAATTTTAAATTAAAAATTGAAATTACACAACAGAACTAACTTTCATATTTTTCAATGAAAATCTGCCATTTGCTATGTTTAAATAGACGCATACCAAATATCAAATTTTCATTGCTAAACTTTATCGTTTTATTTTCATGAAAAAAAATCAATTAATTACATTATTTAAACGTTAAAATTTATGGGTCATTACACTCTTCCCTACTCAACATTTTTCGTCCCCGAAAAGGAACGAGATAGGAGAATAGAAACAACAGAAATTAAAGATAGACTCAAAATATAAAGCACCAGAAACAATAATTAATTCAAACCATATAAATTTCATTTATTTTATTTTAACTAATTTGGTTTAAATCCGTTTTATTAAATAAATATCCGTTGTATTCACATTTGTTGATTTCAACTCAAGGTATTTTCATTCAATTGATTTGCTTTCAATTTATTAAAACTTGTTTAAAATTTTCTTTCGAAACAAAATTTATTTTATTTAACTCATTTATTCAATTCATTCGACGTTACTTAAGTTAATTGCTCTTATAATTCAATTTTAACCCTTCTTAAGTTCATATTTATTCACTTAAATATCATTCCCTATTTATTATTCAATTTTATTTCGCTTAACATTTCTAATAATCATAGATTAAGTGTATAGACATTTATTATACCCACTAAACTTTTGGATATAAATTCCCTTATCAAAATTTCATTTTGGACATCTTACTGCTTTTATATTGTATGTCATTCAATCATAAGTTCTCATTACATTCAAACCCTTTTCCTCAGGTAAGTTTTATTAATGTTTATGAATTTACCCTTTTTATTATAGCATTACTATTAAGAAATTTTTTATTTTGAACAACTTATTACCTAAATTTTCTCTTGTATGACTCTCAATTGCAAATTCACATTGACATTTTAACTTTTTAAATAATTCTGGTAAGTTATATATGTATTAGAATGCAATTGAATATTATTCAAATAAATTTTATTCTAGTTCAACTGTTTCAAGTTATTTCAATTCCATTTCTTATCTTGGACACTCTAATTATTTCTATAATTGAATACCATTACTTAACATAGAACTTAAGAGTTAAATTTCCGACTTCACTTCAAACCATTTAGAAATATACATACATACATATATATATTTGTACATCAAATCATACTTCAGATATTCAAATCAAATCCATTTTTCCAAAACCAAAGTGTAGCAAAGCTACTAAGTGGTCTCTCCACTTAGAGACTCGAAAATGAATGTCGATGATGCTGCAATCATCACCGAAATTATTTCCCAACGACAAAAGAGAAGAGTACTGGCTTACTTCTTTTAAAATTCTTTGAAAACAATTTCGATTCAAAAATACTTCAAATAATATAACAAAACTTTGAAAACCAAATTTAGAAAAGGATCGAAAATTTAAATCTCAAATCTTTAATTTAAATTCATTTCATTTGTAGATAAATAAATGATAATCTAGTATTATCATTTCTAACAACCAATTCATTAACTATCTCATTCTATAAAATTTTACTTTTATATATAATAGATAGTCATACATAAAATTATTTCATTTATCAATTTTGAAAACAATATTGTGTCAGTTTGCCATGTTCATGTGTTTTGGAATTCCTATCGATAGCGTTGGCTAGACGAACCAATCGAAACCCTAAATCAACTTAACAATTCAAACAACATAATATAAAATATTTTATACCAATTTCAAATACTCTCTCTCTCTCTCTAAGGATGATTCAAGAATGGATTTGGAATATGGATGGAGATTTAAATTTGAAAAGACCCTAACCAAATAGGATTCTAACAAAGAAGATAAGCTCGATAGGATGAAAAGATAATTATTACAAAAGAGGAATGATGGACAGACTTATACTAATCGCGAAAACCTTTACCGGGTCAACTGATACTTAGCAAAAACGAGAATACCAACAACGAAAACCAGGACAACTTGTCGAGAACATCACGGAAAACACTATTCATGAGATCGATGAAGAACGTAGGAGAATTGGTTAATCCGTAGGGCATGACTAACCATTCGTAGAAACCATTACTTGAGAGGAAGGAAAATAGGTCGAGCTCTAGGAATGAGATCGAAGCGGAATTCAAATTTCCAGCTTGGGAGGAAGAGGAGTGACTTCACCAAAGATATCCAGAAATAGTTGGACAACAAGGGTGGGGTCAAGATAACTAGGTTGAAAATCAAGCGGAAAGATAAACTGCTTGGATAAATCTTGAGGCAATCGACATACGATCACAAGAGAATTACCTGGGTCATCAACTAAAGAAATGATTCGGGTTTTACAAAGGATAATAGCATCAAAACCGAGGATGTAGAAATCCCCGGTAAATCGACGCTTGTTGTAAAGGAGTTTCATCCCTTTCCAAATCATACCAAGGTTGGTGGAACCGCTGATGGGATTAGTCACACAAAAGAATGAAGTTGCCAATTGAGGTTGAAGCTATGAGTGCTCTAATATTAAAAGTACACGAACAGGAAGAGACAAGAATGGATTCAAAACAAAGGGGAAAGTTTCAAAATTTTAAACAAATATGAATCAAAGAGAAAGAAATTCAAGCTCGAACGAAGGTAATTCTGTTATTAATTTTTATTCCATATGCTAAGTTTTTCCTAAACTAGTACTCTGATATCACTTGTAATGACCTGACATCTCGAACCATTCAAATCAACAATAATCCACACATTTCAAACTTAAAGTGCTCAAAACAATAGATTGTTAATTTATATTTGGCAAAACTTAGCATATACAATAAATAAATCAATCACATAATCACAGACACAGAGTAAAATAACAATTAGCAGCGGAATAGATAAATAGTAGTTCATGAAGCCACTAAAATAAACAACAAAGTTTGAAACAAAATACTACGCATATCGAAATACAGAGCAGTCTCAAATACAAAAGTTACTGATAAGGTTCAACAAAAACGACTGGAAATAACTAGAAGCTGAATAGATAAAGGTAGATCTTCAATCAAAGCTCCAAACTCCAAAAGCGAGTCAAATGCTGTGACACTCAGTCTGACCCGAGCATAAAGTAAAACACAAAACACTCGAGTCAAGATTAATATTCTTATACTAGTAAATTCAACTCAAGTGGAATTTCAACTAAAATACAATATAACTTAAAAGATGTTTGGGATACCCATCCTCCAAGGATCTGTTAAACTATCTACATACGTAGTACAATACGCTACATGTATAATGTCTATAACAGAGTACATTATTAAAATAGCATTAAGGCGTTACCCATATTCCCCTTAACACATTTTATATATTTTCGCAGTCTATACAGATACGGTAAGCTCCACAAACCGGTGGTTTACTGAGGGAGCACTTCATCAATACAGTACAAGACAAACTCATAGAGGGCGCGATAAGGCATGTGACAAGGCACACGAAGCATTGTCGATGGTAGGATTCTATCGTTTCACAGAGTCGGACTGGTGGTAACACATAGTAGCTACTACCACACACCTCGAGACACACTCCCAAAATCAATGGTGCACTCAATCAAATCACAAAGTAGTAGAATGGTATCGAAGAAATGTGCCCGATCGGAGGTGCGACCTCACTTGGCCCAGGTATAGCTCCTTTTTTAGCCACATTAAGCTGACTCACGGGAGTCACGGCTGCATTAATACCTCATACAGAATCGTCGCCAACCATCCTACTTCGTACTGGAATCTCCACCATGTACACAGTTGTTAAAGTTATTTTCGGTATTGGCGGAGAATATGACAATATCCGATCTCGGTCTCTTTAACTACCAAACACTTATTTCACACCATGGTCATTTCATTTCAAATAATTTATAATTCATATTTAAAATTTCATATTCATTTGAAAGTCATATCACTTTAGAAATCATATCACTTTCAAAATTATATTCACTTTCAAAATCATATTCGCTTCTAAAATCATAACCACAAAATAGTTTAAACCTTCATGTCAAAATATTCGCATTTAAAACCATTATATCTAAATCACAACAGTTCCAACTTAAACAGTTTAAATATTGAAAATAGTTTATATATATCGAAATAGTTACAAATTAAAAATAGTTTTTATTTAAAAATAGGTTATAGATTAAAATGGTTTTTATATTAAAAATAGTTTATATATTAAAGAGTTTATATCAAAAATAGTTTCAAATTAGAACTATTTCTTAAAATTTCACAACTCAATTCAAATCAACTTTAGTTCCAAGATTCAATTTAAATTAATCTAAATTCATCAATTATAATTCAATTCAAATTCTCAATAAAACCATTTTTAATTTATATTGATTTCAAATTCAAACCACTTCCAGTTCAATAGGTTTCAAAGTTTAAATATTTAACAATTTACAATAACTCAATTTGATGGATTTCATTTATATTTCAAAATTCAACTTTAATTTTATTTAAATTTGAAAATATTCACTCAATCAATTTTATAAACATTTAAATGAAATCCCAAACTACAAATTTAAATAAAATCAATAATTAAATATCTAACTTCAATTATATCAAATTTTGAAAATATTCATTTAATCACTTTTATAAACATTTAAATAAAATCTCAAATTCAAATTTAATTCAAAATTACATATTCAATTTAAATTTTATTTAAGTTTGAAAATATTCATTTATTCATCTTTAATCAAAATCAAGTTAACAAGTTATAAAATCATATCTTTAAATCTCAAATTAATAAGTTTCAAATCAATTTCTATTTAAATATAATTCTTAAACAGATTAAATTACAAATCAATTTCAATTTATCTTTTCAGCCTTAATTTGTTAAAGTTATTATAAAAATCTAACTTCAAAATATTAATATAAATTTAAGTAAATATTTTGAAACATATTATATATATAAGGTTATTAAATTTTATTATTAAATTAAATATGTTTTAAATATTATTATAAAAATAATAAAGTTATAAGTAAAATTTATAATTTACATTTCAAAACTTACTTATAATTTTAAAATTTTCAAAACTTATTATTTTAAAAATATAAATTTTACACATATATTAAAAGAAAATCTTTATATTATAATTTAAAAATCAATATTTATTAAAACTCATATATTTCCATTTAAAACTTTGGAAATCATTTTCAAAAATAGACCAATGGTGTCCGTATAATATTTTCTATCCTATGGTCAAGTGATACAAATATTTATCATTTCAATCCGTAATTTAAAATTTAATATTTACGGGTACATACCATTTCAACCCCCAATTCCAAAATTCAATTCAATAAAACCGCTTGGGTCTATCATTTCAAACCATAACAATTTTCCCTAATCTATAATATCGTTCGGGTATGTATTTCAACCCATAGGGAGTTCTAAACAAATATGGAACTTACAGAGTGAGAACAAATATGATAATAATATAACGTATCAACAATAATCATATATCATCAATAACAAATTTAAATATAATATATACAACAGATTATGGTGTCATATGTCACAAGTGACAATTGTAGATAATGGGATATCATATTTAACAATTAATTAACTTAGTAATTCAAATTTAACAGTATATTTCAATCATCATTTCATGTGGAATCAATTTACAAGCATATGAATGTTAATCGTGAGTAATTGCTCACCTTTTGAGGCCAGAGAAATATCAAGAATAAGATGCGATGAATCCAAACACAAATTCCAAAGTATGGCACGATGAACACGAATTCAATGAGCAGAGTTGATAGCTTGGAATTTATGAAAATGAATCAAACTAGCTTGATATAAACTGAAACAAAATACCATTTTTTCTAAATTCAATATTTAATTTAATCCCATATATAAAATCTATATATATGTATGTGTATATATATATATTTCAAATCCTTACATCTTATAAACATAAAAAAAAATTAGATTAAAACCCTTAATTTATATTTGAACACAAAAACTCTTGTATACTTATATTTATATAGACAAATCTATAAACTAACATATACACTTACATACATATTATATTTTAAGATCAATATTTATTATTAAATCAATATAAACTTAAACTTACTTTATTATAATATATATAAACTCAAATAGATCAAATACAAACTTATATATAACTTATATAAAATCTTTTATATATATATATATATATAAGCAAACCGATTGTATATTACTTATATACATAACCTAACTGATCATATAGTTTATATAAACTTTTATAAACTTCTACATTATAAATCAACAAACCAAAAAAAAGCTAATATATATACAAACCATAAAAAAACGAATTGAGAGTGGCTATGGGAGATGGGATAGCAGGTTCATATATACTTTCGTGTATATATGTTTTTTCTCTCTCTAGAAACTAGCAGTTATGGGGAAGGGGAGCTGTTCCAAGGAAGGGAAGTGGTGCATGGCTGCCGTGATGGAGATAAGCGAGCTTGGTCAAGGCAGAGGCTGTCCGGTCTAGAGGAGGTTGCCTTATCAAGTTGCAGGCTCGTGAGATGGGCTATGTGCTATCAGAGGTTCGAGCGGTGAGTAGAAGGCAAAGAGTAAGTTTGGGTTGGGGTGCTGGACCATTCAGCAACGGTGTTGGTTAAGGACAGAGGCCGGAGTTGCATGGAGATATGAGGTAGCAGCTTGGTTTGCTTGTGGTGGAGCGGAGGGATTTTACAAGTTTGGAGCGGTGAAATGGTGGCTTCAGCGACAAATGGTGGGAACGGGTCTGCGTTTCTTGATGCTTGCATGGCGTTGTTGGGGAGAAAGAGCGGAGGGAAATAGGAGGCGGTTGCTTAGGGGTTCGGCAGGGGAAAATGTGAACTGGAGGGCAGGTACTATCTCAGGTCGGCAGTGGAGATGGTTGGGTTTGAGCATGTAGGCTTGGGTTTTGCCAAAGGAAGAAGGAAACTCTCATATCTCAAAAGCTTCAAATAAATAAAGAAGAGGAACGCTAGCTCACATGAGTATAAATTTATATATATTAAATTATGTTTCCACAATGAAAGAGCAGAAAGAAAGGAATGAGCAGAGAACCAAAATAATGAATGAACCGGCAGTACTATAAATTAAATAGGGAATAGAGAAGGTCACTGGTTGAATTTCAAAAAATATTTAATAGCTAATGACTATTCTTTTTACACGGTGGGTAAATGAATGACTATATGGAAACCAAAAAGGTTCGAAACGGGTACTGATACGGTTAACCATTTCACAGGTTTCGTCGTGTTCAACACCGAATTGCACAAATGAATACATTGCGGAGATCAATACAATGAGACGAACAAAATGGTTTATAGATATTGGTGATACGATCATCCTATCAAAACTCGATATTTCGCTGCCAAACTATTACTAACTCACCGAAAATAAGATAAATGGGGCTAGAGCAGTCCAAATTTGACGAAACGAAATATGACGCCTCACTCAGAAAATGATTTACAAATTTAATATATAAAAATATTCAGTTTTCAAAATTATTTTATTTTCATCAAATTAACTGATTTAAAATTAAAAATTGAAATTGTACAACATAACTAACTTTCATATTTTCCAATGAAAATCTGCCACTTGCTATGTTTAAATAGACCATACCAAATATCAAATTTGCATTATTAAATTTTATCGTTTTACTTTCAAGAAAAAAATCAATTAATTACGTTATTTAAACCGTTAAAATTTACGGGTCGTTACACGACCACACTGCTTGGAGCAGTCGACAACATGTGTTCAACATCCCAGTATATATCTATCAACCGATTCGCATCCCAAATGCACAATTCGAACCTCGACCTGAGGCCCAAGTTAAAAATAAAACTATTTTAAGTGTAAATGTGTGTGTGTGTATAGTATATGTATATGGATATTAGGATATGGTCCCTATGAGGCGATGCTAGGCCTTTGTAGAGTTGGTTAAATGCTATTTATCCAATAGGGGTATGTTCGATTAGGACGATTCGATCGTAAATGACACTGATATGAGGTTCTACGGTGGATGCGCAATACTGACTGATGCTTGATGAAGTGTGTGCACCTGGCCAATTGAAATTCATCGATATTCATGGATTCTGAAGTGACATGATATTGTGTTGTTGTTAGATCTCGGCATGTGCAATAAGAGCCAATTACATTACCATTAAGAGGTGGACTCAGACAATGACGACGAGACACTTCGGTGAGTCAGCATTGCGAGCTCCCCCTTAATGTGTAACAGGGGATATGGGTACGGGTAGCCGTAGTCGTAGGAAATTTAGTCACACGGTAGAAATAGTAGGGTAATTCTATGTAGAATTGTTCTAGTAGCTATTTGTCGATCAGTATTGTTTAAAAGTTTCGATCATTTGTTCGATCCTAATTGTGAGCCTGCATAAGTAGTTAGCGTGGGTGTATATTTAACAAAATCCATTAAGGAAATAAGTATAGTAATATACAGACACTTTTAGAACACCTTGGTCACCTAGAGTTCTATTAAAGTCAACTGCATGTGATCACCATATATTACTAATGTACTCATTCACCAAACTTTTGTCTATCCCACCCACTTTCCTTTCTTTTCCCTACTATAGGAGGACAGGGTAGCAGGTCATAGACCCATGATTAGTACGTGAAGAGGCGAGCTCATCACTGGAGTTGCTTGTTATTTTAATTTACTCTACATGTAACTATTTATCTTTTTCAGTACTTGGTATTTTATCAGACATGTAACGTATTTCTGTGTGCTCTAAATTTGACTACATAATGTTTTTCTGATACTGTGTTTTGAGATACAAATTAAGATGATTATCTTTCTATAATATTTTTTATTGTCGTCCATTATGAGTTCTGAAAGTGTAGTATATCTTACATCATATCTGTATATCTTTAGTCTCTTTAATGTTTTAGAAACCTGATAGCTCATGCTTCTCGGCACCGACGCCAGTCCGAAAGACACCCGAGGCTTTGGATCGGTGTGTTGGGAGGTGCGGGTTGTCATATAGAGATTTTTCTCTTGTATCTGCCATTTCTTGATGGCCTAAGTATAATACACATACCTTTAGAAAAGCTTAACAAATATATGCATGTATCTTGCCTCGTCCATTCTATATATTTATAATATTATACATAACATCTCTAGCTTGAGAAAAGCTCAATAATTAAAGAGTAGAAAGTAATTTATTAATATATAAATAGGAAAGGACAACACTTATATTAAATCTTTATAATATTTAATATATTTACTTGAGGGATATATACTTATTAAATAATGTATTTCTTCTAATATAGCCTTGTGATTCAAGTGTTGAACACATCTAAAATCATGGTATACATACTATACATATGGATTTATTCTTTAAACCTAATTTGGGTTTATTACAGTACCAATTTTTATTATACATTCATATTATACAAGTTTAATTCTTATATAACATTTTATAATTTAATTGACTTATATAATAGTCCTATATATAATTGTATATTAATTTTATTAATCAAACCTTATTTAGTTGACTGACTAACATTTTAATTAATTTAATTTAATTCATTTTAAATATTTTAAATTGAATATGTACACTATAACATTTATATTTATACACACACACATACACACACACAAACATAGATATATATATATATATATATATATCTTATATATATGTATTATATTATATAGTACCCAACATTTATTAATTTATTTAATTAAAATAATTATAATTAATTTTGAATATATATATCCTTAACATTTTAAGATAATGTTACATTTATTAATATATTTTTGTGACTTAATTTAATTATTAACTTTTAACTAATTAATTATTCAATTAATATAATTAATTATTAGTAATTTTCGAAAATAAGTATTTAATTATTAAAATAATCTTGAAATCATTTTATAACATTTAAAATATTTACTTACTTTAAATGTAACTTTTAAATTAAAATATTATATTTTAATTTCTAAACATTTTTTTTTAAATTTAGCCCTATGCCCAAATCAATTTGGCCTTCATACTAAGGATAAAATTTGGGCTTACTTCACCTTTTGGGGCAGACAATAGTTTGGTAGGGCATAATACTTGATTACCCAAACCTAACCTTCAATGGTACTTTTCTAGACAGCATACTAAATGGGCCGGCTTTGATAAGTTAAAATTAATATTCCAATAGATCACATAGGCTATTAGGCTCTGGTACCAATGTTGGAACTAGGTGAGTATGCAATGGGTTAAATTAGTGAGTTTCAATTATACCATTTTTGATCTTATTGAGCCTATAAAGTCTAAATAAACTTAGATCCATTCAAAATAATTTTAATTAAATCTTTAATTAATAATAAAATTTATTTCTGTTTATATAATATATAATGTGTATGTATGCATCAAATATACGCAAATGTTTAGGTGGCATGTGCAACAAAAAATGTGTGCTTATTTTAATGTGCTTATGTATATGCATTGAGATTTACACCATAGTGGAAACATTGGCTCTTTGTATATGTATTTGTCATCTGTTAATATTTTATATTAATATGATATAAAATATGCTTAGACACACGCATATAAAACAATCAAAAATAAATTTAAATTTAATTATATAACCTATTCAAACATTTAATATTTACAATAGCTATGGATAAATTCATATACGAAAACAAATCAAGATCCAAAATAATAACATATTAAAAATTCAAATTAAAAACTGATAATAAATCTAGACCTAAAATAAGATCTTATTTAAAATTCAAATTCAAATATTAATATTTTAGTATATAAATACACACACTTGCACATAAGCTCACACACATGTATACATATATTAAAATAAATTGTTTTATTTGGAAATACATAAAACCATATATTTGATCATTTTTAAATTAATAAAATTCTTATTTGTAAATATATGTAAAATAATATTATACATTTAAGCATAAAAATAAATGAAAAAATTTCAATCAAAATGCTTTTTAACAAAATCAATATTTTTTTAATCTCTGTGGTTTTAAGAAAAATTAATTTTTTCTAAATGTCCATACGGATTTCTAATTAAAATTTTTTTTACTAAAATTATGAATTTAAAAAATAGTTTATTTTATAAAATATATAAATGCTTATATATGCCTATGTTAATACATTATACTTAAAAAAAATTGAAATCCCAAATGAATTAATAATGGAGGTTTTGTTTTGATAGAGAGAAAGATATTTTTTCCTTCCTTTTTTTGAAACTTCCTCTTTAATTTCTAATAAATTCTAGATCTAACATCTAGAGAATCTTATCCTCCTATGGCTAATCATATTTTTTCCCCTTAATTATTTTATACCCTAAGTAGTACCGAAAATCCCAAATCCCATTTAGTAATTGATTACATCTAAATCCTTTTTAAATGCATATCAATATCGTATATCGATACATGCATATATAACTTTATATACACATCCAAATAATTACTAATAACACCCAAAAAAATTCTAGGAGCTACTCACTTGCTAATAACACCCCTAACGTCAAATGCAATAATAATTAATACTTCTTAAATATTAATTAATTTAATTAATTTATACAATTTTATAAACCTTTTTAATCGTATGGTTTCAAGGAATTCATAAATACAGTTGCAAGACTTAGAAGTATGAATTCTGTTTGCGGCTAATATTGAAGAATTCAAATATTTAACATTCATATGTCACCTTAGCAAGCTGTTGATCATTTGGTTGAATTCGTTGCTATATATCTTTTCAATAAAAACATATTTTACATCATCTCAAGTTGTACCAATAGAGATAATAATTTACACATGTTCTCTTTGTCAACACTATATCACTTTAGGTTATAAGGATTCTGGTATTGGTTAAATCGTCAACATTATCCACTTGCAACTTGATTAATCGAAAAAAAAATGTCCTTAGTTCAATAATAACATTTGTCTTTAAATGTTGTACTCTAGCAAGAGATTTTGACTTTTATTTGACCACATTTTACCATGATGCTAGCCTTATACAACCGAGGAGACAAATTCTCTTTTGAATAGTTTTTATCTCCCAATGATTCAACTCAAAACCAACTATAGTAGTTCGATGGATGTTATGCCGTAATTCAGCCGAGTGGATATCCACATTAGAGCTTTACAATAGCAAGTTCGTAACCCCTTGATGCCTCCAGTGGCCACGAGTAATACAATGCCTAATAACCGGTAGCATTACCCACATTGCTCTCAACAGTTGAATCAATATGCCTTCTCGAAATATCTTAACTAGGAACATTTAAAACAAAATGTTATTTATATTTTGAGTAATTACTCACGATTGTAACTATCTATAACTACAATCACGTAACATTTTATTTAAGGATTTTCTTAATCATATACTTTTAATTAATTAATTAATTAGATCACAATATACTAAAGTACGTAAAAGAAAGCAAGCACCTTAATTACGAACTGGATTAATTACAGAATTTGATATATCAAACAAATTGCATAATTTTCTATAGGAAATACCACTAACTCTCTCACTCTCCCACTTGCACTTGAGATCATTTATAGAATCATAACCCAATTCTTCTGGAAGGTTTTCTCAAAATTGATCGAGGTTCTCCCCGTGAACTTTTTCTACCATATTGTTTTATTATCTACTCCGTCATTGATAAACTACCTTTATCAAGTGAAAGTTTCAAAGATGTGTCTACATATCTTGTGAGTCCTAGGTTCTTTCACGATCTATATCATGATATTATTATCATAAACAATGTTATGGGATTTTTAACATTTGAAATCACCTTTAGTTTCGTTAAAATTTGTGCATTTATATATGTTTCTTTTATTGTGGGTTATTTAATGTGATGTACTTAGCCTTTTTGGTTGAATCAGTCACAAATTTTAGTTTAAAACATTTCCAACTAAATTCCTTAACTAAGGTTAGACATGAACCTGAGGTTGACATACAATATTTAATACTACTTATGAAGTTTGATTCCAAGCACTCCCTCATAAGGAGTTTTTTGTTTCTATAAGCAATTCTATAGTATTTGGTAAATACTCGATAAATTAACCGTATTTTAGTAATTTTATCTTAGACTTGATGTTCCTTTAATATACCAAGTGTATAAGTAGAATCTAATACACCATACAACATAACATATGTGATGATCCTTATTTCTGATGCATAAGGGATCTACGTCATATGGAAATAGTCAGTAGTATGCCCTAAGAGAAGTTATGTAATTTGTTATATATATCTAACTCTGTAGTCAATCTTGTTCAAAATAATGGTGTTTTATTTATGTTACATACTTTCTTATATTGCGATATAATTAATTAAGTAATTAATTAAAAGTATATTGACAAGAAAATATGTAAGTGCAAATAGTTACAATCATAAGCAATTAAGCATAAAATTAATAACATATCGCTTTAAATATTCATGGTTAAGATGTTTTGAGAAAGTATATTGATACAACTACTGAGACTAGATTACATAATACTCTCCAAATGTTAAGTAATGTACTGGTGATGAGCGCTCGAGCATCAAGGAGTTAAGTACTCATAGTTATTGGATAACTATGGAATGACTCAATCTAGGGTTTCCTACTAGTTGGTAACAACTAAGCCAAACAAGAAATCACAACATGACGATGTTATACAGCTCCCTAGGCATAAGAATACCATGGAACTTCAATGTGTATACTCTACTTTGATTATAGTTAAATCAAGGCATAATGATCCATCGAGTGACTATGGTTGGGTTTGAGTTGAAATATTGGAAATAAAGCACTATTTAATAGAGAATTCACCATAGTTGTATGAGGATAGTATCACAATCAACTGAATCAACACAAAAGTCAAAATTTATAGCTAGAGTAGAACGGTTAATACATAATATTATTATTGAACGAAGGATTTTTTCATGGACTAATCAAGTTAAATGTGCATAATATTATAATTTTGGATGATACCAAATTCCTTGCTACCTAGTGTGATATAGTATTGGTGAAGAGAACTTTTGTAAATTATTGTCACTATTGGTACACATTAAGATAATATAAAATATATTTTTTACTAAAACGATCACTATAACAATCGCCTTTCAATCGTCGAATACGATACTAAATACGTCCATGGTATTCGTGTATCGAGCACCCAAGTGCTGAAAAGGCGGAAAGTTTGGGTAAAATAAAAGGGAATAGAAACAGGATAAGAAAGAAGAACACAATATCAGAGTCTCACATGCAGAACGATAATATATAATATATCAAAAGTGTAGTGCTAACAGTTACCCCAACATACATGAATCTTAGAGTTATAAAATAACTAAGTACTACAATCAGCCTGGATAGTTATAACTGTATGTCCTCACAATGCTGAATACATACATAATAGTGAATGAAAAATAGGTAGATAGATAGGTGGGAGCATCCAACTTGTCTCCATAAGCTTGAAACATCCAACCCTAAGACCTGCTTTACTCAGTTTACTAAAAAGAGTACGTGCGAAGTTTTGGGAAAAGAAACACCATGTGTTAAACATAAGTCTGATGTGAGAAACTCAAAAATGCGTATAAACACATAATAGTACTTTTGAGACCAACCAAATCATCAGATTGGTTTCCCCTCAAAAGTATCCAAATCAATTGATATTTTACATTAGGTGATATTATAGATAATGTCTAAGGTGTGTAATATAAATATGAAAATAGCTGTGTTGCATGCAACTCACAACACAACAATATTTGAGTACATTTAAAACCGCTATGGTACGTTCGTATAAATCAATTTTCCATAGAGATCTCCTCAATGAGACCGATCTCCTATGACAAGGATTAGAAGTTACCTTTATGAGCGTCATATATCTCTAGATAAAATATACATAAGAAAAACACAACTGGCCTAACATCCGAACACTTTCGTGAACAACATGAACCAAGTATCAACAACTCTTGCTAGCAACATCTATAAGCATACTCTAAATAGTGGAGTTGATGGAACCCCTTGAGTTGACTAAAACACAAAATTGTGTAGCCTAATTTGTGTTTAATCATTTTTTCGATGTCGAGGCTACATTCGGCACCTTTCATACGAGCCTTCGTCACTCGTAACGTATAATAGTTTTGAAGTGATAGTCGATAAGTAAAATACTTATTGATCCCGGACTCTTCAAAATAATCAATTAATTTCTGATTAACT
Source organism: Allium cepa (assembly GCA_030765085.1). NCBI lineage: Eukaryota > Viridiplantae > Streptophyta > Magnoliopsida > Asparagales > Amaryllidaceae > Allium > Allium cepa. Next base: position 100,074,892 of record CM060934.1, read on the forward strand.
TAATTTTGGTTGTTTTAAAAGTAGTAGAAAGCTAGAGGCGTTACATACCAATGCTCCTCCTAGGTGTTCTCATTGGTACAAATCCACGAAGCCTTTCGTGTACTTCCTAAGTTAAGTTTGGGTAAGATCGGTAGTTGAATAATCGACTATCGAGTCTTAAGCACTTATTTATAGAAATCAAGGTTTGTATACTATTGTCTTCGTTGATTGATTCATAGCCAAGACCCCTAACCCACTTCTGCCTTCGAGCTCTCTCTTACGACAGGCCACGCCCTTCACCACAAATCGGCCCTCGTTGCAACCGAAACCCCATAGCTGCTCCAATGCCAAACTCCCCACAAACCCTCCTTTCCCACCAGTTCCAGTCTATGTCCAAGCTATGCTCCCACCTGCCACATGCAAACTTCCACCTAGACCCAAAACCCATGTTTCTCCAACCACCTCCTACACTTACAACATATCCATCCCACGTCTAATTCTTGAACCGACCCCATCTCCACCCTCATCCCAACGACATACAATCGAACCTCCTCCGCCTCTCACTTGGCCTTCACCCTATCACTTCCCCCTTTTCCCTACCTAACTACCCCATTCCTCTCTCTCCGGCATCACCCAAGCTCACCATCACAGCCGAGCATCCCATCAACGATGCTTGCAAGCATCTCCAGGCCGAGCCTCTAACCACCACAACTCCGATCATGCTGAGCCTACTTGCACTGCCTCGCCAAAGTTTGCCACCCCTCTCCTATTTTGTTTTGCGCTTGCTTTTGGAGTATGCATATTTTAATTTATATACATATATTGTGTGTGTGTGTGTGTGTGTGTGTGTGTGTGTGTGTATCTGTTTATATAATATATTTTCTAGAGCTTTATATATATCCTAATCTTATAATATGTTATCAGTTATATATGTTAGATCATAAAAATCATACTTTATGTTTTGATTTTAAGTAAATAATGATTATATATTAGTTGTTACATAGATACTATATATATATTTGAAAGAGCATTGATTGTGAGGATACTGAAATTATATATAATGTTATATATACTAGCATGTGTGTGTGTATATATATGTTTATAATAGAAATTTATGGTAATATTGATATGTAAGTTATATACATATGTTTTCTATAGTATCTCTTGATGGCTGCAGTGCTTTATATATATTTGCAGTAATATTGGTTATATATGATTTATAGGTTAGTGTAGTATATGTTATGTTATATTAATATCAATATATCGATTTCAACATACGTTGTGTTTGTATTTATTTGCTCGCAGCTGTTATATAAGGCCTGTTTGCAAACTTCTATTTATTTATATATAGTGGTAGTAATACGTATAGTATATTAAGTTATACTTGATTTTAATAGTTCTGTTTATGTATGAGGTATATGAACTGCAATCTGTTGTGTATATATATAAAGTTATATAAAGTTTGTATATCATCCATTGTTATAAAATATAAGTTATATAAGTATATATATAAGTATTCATTTCAAAATATATTATGTATATATGTTTGATTTTAACATACGTGTTTTAATTTAAACAATGATTTTTAATTATATATATATATATATATATATATATATTATTTTAATATTTGTCTTAAATCAAACATTGATTTCAAGGAAATAAAAGTAATATATATATATATTATGTTTCTATCAAACTGATTGATTTTTCTCATCGATTCTTATCTATCAGCATTGTCCGTCAAATCCGTTTTTAGCTTACTTCGCTTTGATATTTCTGTTTGGATTGGTCGATTGTCTAGATCGTGATCCAAATCGTAGCTTGTTGTGCATCAAATTCCTCTAGCCTCGAAAGGTGAGAAATCACTCATGATTAACGTTCTTATATTTAATAAATTTGATTTCACTTGAAATGATGATTGAAATATGTTGTTAAATTTGAATTGCCGGTTATATACTTGCTATATATGATATGCTATTATCTGTAATTGTTCATCTGTGAGATATGACACCATGTCTTGTTGTTTATATTTTATTTATCACTGATGATATATGCCTATTGTTGATATGTTATATTTTTATCATAATTGTTCTCAGTCTGCAAGTTCCTTAGAATTCCCTATGGGTTGAAATGATACATACCCGAACCATTTTGTAGAATAGGGAAAATCATTATGGGTTGAAATGATATACCCAAGCGATTTTTATTGATTTTAAATTTTTAGATTGCGGGCTGAAATGATATATACCCGTTAATATTTAAATTACGGATTGAAATGATAAATATCCATATCACTTGACTATAGGATAGAAAATTATATGCGGACACCGTTGGTCTATTTCAAAAATGATCTACAAAGTTCTGAAAAGGAAATGTATAGTTTTTAATAAATGTTGATTTTAAAATATGATATATATATATATATGTATATATATATATATATGTGTGTGTTATTTTCTAAATTTTTCATTTTTTTTCAAAATTATATCTTCTGGAAATTTTAAACTTATAAATTAGTTTTGAAAGTAAAATTTTTAATATTTTTCTTATAATTTTACTATTTTTAAAATATATAAAAATAGATTTAATACAAAATAAATTTAATAATAAGATTTAATTTAATAAAATCTAGTACTTATTTGAATTTATATTAATAGTTTTAAAAATATAGATTTTATTATCTTTAATAATAATGGTTGGGAAGATAAACTAATGTTGACTTGAAATTTAAATTGGTTAATAATTGAATTTAAAAAAGAATTCATTTGAACTTACTGATTTTGATATTTTGAAAAATATGATATATAACTTGATTTGATAAAAAGGTGATTAAATGAATATTCTCAATTTTCAAGCAAAACTAAGATTGAACATTTAGTATTGATTTAAATTTATAAATTTCATCAAACAAATTGTTATTAAAATGGTTAAGTGAATATTTTCCAATTTGAAATAAATTAAAGTTAAATGTTGAAAAATTAATTAAATTTATGTTGCAAATGTTTGAATATTTAAACTTGAATCTTTGAACTTTAAATTGAAATGGTTAAACTGGAATTGATCCAAATTGAATTTTTGGAATTTAAGATGATTTGAATCGATTTGCAAAATAGGAGGAAACTATTTTAGTATATAAAGTATTTTTAATATATAAACTATTTTAATATATAAACTATTTTAAATTTGAACTACTTATTTTATATATACTATTTTTAATATTTAAACTGTTTAAGTTGGAAGTGTTATGATTTTAAAGTGTTATGATTTCAAAAAATGTTATGATTTTCAAAGTGTTATGATTTCCAAAGTGTTACGATTTCAAAAGTGTTATGGTTTCGAAAGTGTTATAATTTTGAAAAGTGTTACGATTTTGAAAATGAATATTATTTAAAGTGAATAATGATATCGAATTTATATGATTTCAAAATGAATATGATATTTTGATGTGAAATATAAACTATTTCAAATGAAATGACCACGGAGTGAAATAAGCATTTGGTTGTTAAGAGAACGTGATCGGATATTATCATACTCTCTGCCAATACCGAAAACTACTTTCACAACTGTGTGCATGGGAGAGATTCGAGAATAAAGTAGGATGGTTTGACGATGGTTCTATATGGTATTTATTTAGCCTTGACACTCATGAGTCAGCTTGCTGCGGCTAAAATAGGAGCCATGCCGGGCCAAGTGAGGTCATTCCTCCAATCGGACACATTTCTTCGATACTATTCTATTGCTTTTGTGATTTGATTGGGTGCACCTTTGATTTAGGAGTGTGTCACGAGGTGGGCGATAGTAGCTGCTATGCATTACCACTAGTTTGGATCCACAAACGATATATCTACTCTGGCATTGCCTCAAGTGCCTTGTCGCTTACCCTATCCTACTATTTTCGAGTTTTTTTGTATCGTACGTATATGGTGTCCTCTTTGTAAACCTCCAATTTATGAAGGAGCGTACAACATCGTACGGGAATATATAAAATGTGTTAAGGGGGATATGGGTAACGCCATAACGCTATTTTAATACTTTACTTAACTATAGACATATTATAATAGCGTATACTACTACATAGTAGATTGTTCCATTGATCCTTAGAGGATGGGTATCCAAAAAATCCTTTAAATTACTTGTATGTTCGAGTGTTTTGTGTTTTGCTTTACGTTTGGGTCAGACTGAGTGTCACAGCATTGAGACTCACCTTTGGAGATTGGAGCTTTGTTTAAAGATCTATCTATCCAGCTTCCAATTATTTCAGTTGTTTCCAGTGATTTCTGCTCAGTCTCATCAGTTGCTTATGTATTAGAGATTCATTGTATTTGAGATATTTTGGTGTAATTTATTTCAAACTCTGTTGTTTTGTTTTATAGTAGTTTCATGAACTACTAGTTATCTATTCCGCTGCTTATTGTTGTAATATTGTGTCTGTGATCCTGTGATTGATTTATTTACTGTATATGCTAAGTTTTTCCAAATATAAATTAACAATACGTTGTTTCAAGCAATTCAAGTCTGACATGTGTGTCTGCGAATGGCTCGAAATACCAGGTCGTTACATTTTGATAAAAGAGTTAAAAAATAGTTTTATAGACTAGCATATAAATAAAATACCTTTAAATTACTTATAAATAAGATATAAATAGTTATAAGAATTATCATATTAAAATAGTTACTTAATATCGATTTTGAAAACCTTTACTATTTTAACAACATAACAAGTTTTGTTTACATAAAATAAGAATGACCTTTACTTTAAATCTCCAAAGTAATCATTTAAAAATATATTTGAAATTCAAAATTCTTTTAAGATACTAATATATCTTTTATAAAACTCCCTTGAAAAGATTTCATAAAATAAACAAAGTAATAACATTTTTAAAGTTCACAAAAACTTGTTTTTCCAAAGTGCATCCATAGCGATTATCACTATACGGACCATAACTCTACTGACTTTGTTTTATAAACAAAATAGCTTTTAAAGTTTATTTCTTACTATCTTTTATGATTTTATAAGTACATAAAACATTTTATTTCAAAATAAGAAAAATATTGAGTTAAAAAGTAAGATAAAAGAAAGGGATTTTCAAGTGCGTTTATAGCAACTACCGCTATACGAACAATTCTGTATCCAATTTAATATTTGATATCATTCACTTATATAAGCATATATGATTCCTAAATTCAAGTCATATCACAAGGAAGCATGTAATAACATATGAATCAACTACTATGTTTAATTTCAACGTTCAGATGTACTTAATTTAGCAACTCCTTTTGAAGCTTTTTAAGGCAAACTAATTAAGCAAATCACATGCTTCATAGAGCACATAATTAAGGATTATAAATTTAAGTAGTTAGGGTATATTATCATAACTTATAACAATCAATATTATCAAGCTTTTTAGTACACACGACAAGTTTATGGTTTTGCTTTAGTCGGTGAGAAAACTCAATCTTAATTCAAATTCAAGCAAGCTCTTTCCAACCACTACCCTGCAACAAAACAACAACCTTCTTACCCAAAACCCAAGCACACAAACAAGAGGGAAATGACCCTAGATAAGCACAGCAAGGAGAGAATGAAGCTAGAAATGGGCACAGCCAAGCCTTGGACCACCCTATTTAGGTACAGACTTGGTGTAATTAAGGGAGATGGCTCCAAATCTTTTGGTTTTGGGATGATGGAACGAAGTAATGTGCTATATTAGGATGATAGCAAGATGCTGGAGAAGTTTGAATTAGTTTAGATTTGCTTTTGATTCAAGAATTTTATGAAGAGAAAGAGAATGGAAGTGTAGAGATTTTTGAGTTATGAATTGTGAGAAAGAAGAGAGCTTGCCTCGATCTATTTATGCACTTAGGAATTCGTGGAAAAAGACGAACAATACCCTCCTAGGTCAATCATGAATTCATATGCACCCATGCCTATTACACACTTTGCTTTCCCTAAATCGCTCTATATTTTCCTCCTTAAATCAAGGGTCCTTTAAGCCCTTTTTTCTAAAAGCTTTTAGGTTAATTAATTCCCATTAGTAATAAGAAGGTTTAAGCACTTGTTAATGTTTTCATGTGTTTGTTACATAAGTCCAAAGATATTGGACAACTTCTATTGAACAAAAATTTGATTTTTAACAAATGGTTTTATGGTCACATTTTCAATATTTATTCAAAGAATATATTTTTGTAAACACATTTCAAAATGAAGTTTTCTATCATTAGTTATTAATTAAAAAGTGTTTATCAAGGTTATAAAATCGTATTTTCAATACTTAATCATTTTCCAAAAGTTTATATATTAGACAATGAAGTGTTTGAATTTCCGGATCGTTACAATCACACCACCAGAAAAGGTGTTGTGTGAAAATTAATATTTGAATTTTCAATGTTAACAGCTAATTGAGTACTTATTTCTGAGTCTCACAATCATATTTATGAATTTGGGGTGTTATTAATCAGTTGGCTTGCTCTTTGAAATATTTTAGGGGCTATTAGTAATAATTTGAAAGTGTACATAAAAAGAATACATGTGCATATCAATATATAAATTGATATATATACACACACACACATATACATACACATATGTGTATGTATATGTGTACATATATAAACAAGCTTTGATTATATTTATTTACATAAATAGGCCTCGGGATTTTTTTGGTCCCCAAGGACAAGACTAAGTGGACTATAAGAAGGAAAGAAATGATATGAATATTGATTTAGATTTAGTCAAAAAATTAAGGAGATGTTTTGAATGAGAGAATGAGAAAGGTTTTCATTCTCCCCATGAGGAAAATATTCCCCATTAATTAACCCTCTTATAATTAATAAGTAATGATGGGAAAAGTTATTTTGAATATTTCTTTATAAAAATAGATAGTTCGATGAAAATTTAAAAATACGATCGAAACTCTTTTTTCGGATTTTTGACTTTTTATCAAACGATAGCTATTGTACACATGTGCACACTATAATAAACACACTTATACATATATTAAATGATTTAATAAAGTAAGTAGATTAGTAAAAGTAAGTATAATCAAAGAAGTGATAAATTAAGAGACGCGATTTACATTTTAAAATAAAGAAAAGCAGACTTTTCCTTCTTAATTTAAGTGCATTAGTGCATAACATCATTCTAAAGTAAAAGGCCATGTGAAGGGGAAGTGGTTTATGAGTTGGCACTTTGGAAAGTGGTAAAATGGTATGGAAAAGTAAGTGTATTTTGGTAATTTGGCTAAGGGCTATTTAATGTCTTTTTTTATTTTTCCATTTCTATAAAAGAAGCATATTCAATTTCAGTTTCACTTTTGTTCTCATTTCCATCTTTCACTTTCATCTTTATCCACTTGTTTTCCATGTCTTCGTTCTTCTTTATCTCCTCTATTTCAAATTCTTAAGTCCAAGCAAAGAAAGTACAATTCTACTTTACACTTTCATTTTCATTTTTACTCTAGTTTTCCAATATTCTTCCTTCTTCATCTTCATTTAGTCATAACTTCCACAAAACCACTCTAAATTCAATGATTCTTTTTATGAAACTCAAGAGAATTTAGCAAGAAATAAATTTCATGTTGATCACTTTTCAAATTTTGAGATTATCAATGACAATATCCCTTTTTTACCAAAGTCATTTGTTGTCCCAAATTTATAACCCTGAAAATACCTCCTTTTCATTCAGCCATAACATCCATAAAATTACTCCAAATTGAGTGATTCTTTTTTTTGAACCAAAAATAATTGAATAAGGAAGAACTTTTATGTTGGTTACATTTTCAAATTGATAGAGAAATCTTGTCAAAAATCAGTTTGAAGACAACCCATTTTCTAGCTCTGTTTTTAAAGTAAAAACATATACCCAAAGCCCCTCCTTTCCATCATGGCCAATCCCATCTAGAGTTATCTTGGGATTTTTGAGCTAGTTCTTACAAGTAGTAGGGGTTGGTTGGTTGTAGCAAAGAGTAGTGGACTTTTCCCGAAGTCTGGGTTGCTTTGAATGTGAGATTTCTCACTTTAAAAGTTGTTTTTAAATTTGACAAAATGCGATGACAATTTAGTGCAACCATTAATACGGTATGTATGTGTTGTAATGTGCTTATTTTATTTTTTATTTTTATATCTACTTGGAAGCTGATGACATAAATAACCCTTTTATTGTAGGGGACAAAAGCAAAGTGAATGGAAGTCAAATTGTTTTCATATGGAGTAGGTCGCTCTAGAAGCACTTCGAAGAATAAAAATGCTATAGTGGGATCCTAAAGTCCTCACCTTATTGATTTTTACTTACATATATTAATGGATATGTCAATGCTTGTGTACGTGGAAGTGAATGTTTCTTAGCTATTGTTAACCTACTTGTTGTTGGTTTTATTGGAGACTCGTGCTCACTTTTTAACGATTTACTGCTTGTTTCCTAAGAAGTTTTGAAATGTTTTCCAAACTCGACTTTTGTTTTCAAACCTTTGGAAAAGCTATCAAAGTGTTTTAAATATAGAAATAAATGTGGTTTAAAAGTTATTTGGTTTACAAAAAAGTTTTAAAAGTTATGGTCCATATAGCAATAGTTGTTATGGATGCAGTTTTGAAAATCTTCAATTTTTAAAAAAACAAAAAAGTTATCAATTTATGATATTTTGAAAAGTCTTTCCAAATATGTTTAAAAGTATTTAAAAAGGAAGTTTGAAGATTTAAATATATTTTTTAAGAATCTGTTTAGCCATTTAAACAAGAGGTTTAAATTTTACGCCTTTATTTTCAAAAGTCAATTTTATTAAAAGCGACCAATTTTAAAGGGATGTTTAAATACAAGATCGAAACTTATTTTAGAGAGTTTTAAAAGTAATTCAAAAATGGAAGGCATCAAGGATTGCAACACTATTTTTGTAACAAATACTTTCGAGAAAAAGGAAATATATTATGGCCCATAACATTTTTGTTATAGTAAATGGTTTTGGGAAATAGTAAAGGTAGTTAATTTCTAACACTTGGGTAGTATTAGATAAGTTGTTTGCTTTTACAAAAAGGGAAGATGTTTTAGAGGTGTTCGGAATTTATTAGTTCAAAAGCATTTACATTTATAAAGGAAAAGATGTTGCCTTTTTAATCAAACTTTGGTCTAGATATGTGATTTTGGAAAATATTTTTGAGAACAAGTGTATTGGAACTCTCAGATCCTATTTTAATTTCTAAACTTTATGGTATGAAACTTGTTTCTATTTTGAAAGTTAGAAGTTTTGTCGAGTCAAGTTTTAAGAGGTAATGATACCCTAACTTGACCGATTTCATTTCTAATCGAAAAACTAGTTTGAAATTGAAGACTAGAAATAAGTTTTCACAATTGGTTATCGGATTATTTTAAAAAGACTTTGATTTATGCAAGAGATGTAACAGCCCGCATACTTTACGATTGAGTATTTAAATGTTTTATTTATATATTTCATCATTAGTCGGATTAATGTCCGAAAAGCTACTTTTTGCAAACGATCAAATTAGGACTCGAGACCACACCCATTGAGTTCAAAATGACGTTTGCGATCTTTTTGAGTACAAACTTCGATATGTTTGGAGATAGTAGAATTTTGCTACTTTTTCACTTAGGGCTTTGGTTTTGTTTCAGCCCATTAGACCCAAGCTTCACCCCTCTTCTCTTCATTACTTCCTTTCTATTTCCTAATACTCAAGCTTTAGCAACAATGGAGAGAGGAATGGGAAATTAAAACTCCAAGCCCTAGTTTCCATTTACAAATCAAGTTCTAGCTCCAAATCAATAGAAGAAGCTTTGGTAAGCCTCCTCTTCTTCTTCTCCAACTCATTCTCTTATCAATTTTAGAAATTTCTAAACCTAACTTAGGAAACGTTTCTCTTTTTAGCTTAGATTCAAGCTTGTTGGGTTGGATTTGAAGATTGATTGTCCTTTCCTTTGCTCTATAGCTTCTTCTTCATTTGTTTTGGGTTCAAAGGTGAGATTTTTATCTCACATCTTAGTCTATAATTATCTTCGATTGTTAGGTATGAATTCCTAACACTTATTCTTGTGCAATTGATTTTGGTTTGGATTGATTTGGTGTATATTCCAATTTTTGGTGTTTTGAAATCAAAATCTATGAAAATCCTATTATGGATATTTGGACATTGATATTTGAGGCGTATCGAAGAGCCGTTAAGGCTGGGTTGTCGCGTGGCTTAAATCCTTAGTCGTCATTTGCTCGTCCGATCGCTTCCGATATTTATTTGGCCATTTTTGGTCGAGGTTCAGGAAATGCTCTGAATTCCTGTTTCAGACGTCTGAATCTGGAATTTCAGACGTCTGAATTGGCTCAATTTCAAACGGAAAGGAAATAGGCTAAAAACACCTATTTCAGACGTCTGAAACATTTGGTTCAGACGTCTGAATGACGTTCTGGAAAACTTCTAATGTTCCTTATTCAGACGTCTGAACCACCTATTTCAGACGTCTGAATCTGCTGTGTTTGGCCTGCTTGCCTATTTTGTTTAAGAATTCCAATTTTATCGATTCATGTTGGTTCCCATTTGTGGTTATCATTTATTATCGACTTTGATGACATTTTCTTTCAGATTTTTGGAACATCCACCTTGATGGATTCGGTATCGATTTCTTTGGATTCAATTCACGTCTTCGTATGCAAATTTTGGTGATTGATTGTTTCTACAATCATTTTTGTGATTTGTCACTTTAAAATATAATGGTTTTCAATACTAGTAGTAAATATCAAAATTCTTTTATCAAAATGATTTCAACACTATTTTATTACAAAGCTCGTTTCTTAAACCGTTTTATAATCTACTAGTATATACAAACCTTTACCTCACTCGTATGAGAAATCTAATTAAATGACATAGTAAAACAGGTGGTATGAAACACTTGCGTTTACTTCGTCGGTTAATTCTTAGACTTGTTCGATTGAATCTCTTGTGACAATTTTCTAGTGGAGATCTACAATTTGTTTGTAAATATTTAAGTTAAGCTAGTAGTTATGGGACATGAAGCTAAGCTCATATATTTATTAGCTTAGTGTAATTGACACTTCTTGATGATTGATGATGATCATTTTTGTGATTTAGACTAGCGATATGCTATGTTTATTTGTCCACGTAGAGGACGGTACCTCGTTTTATTGAGTTTCATCTCACTTCTTTTATAGGCTAACGACCTATGTATTATTTGGAGTTTCGACTCAATTTTTGTGGGCTAGCGACCCATGTTCTTTTATGGAGTTTGGTCCATCGGACGTACCTTTGTACTACGTTGTTGCACCAGCTTATCAGGATCGTCGGGCGTACCGTTGTACAACGTCGTTGTTTCGAATTATTCGAGTTTCAGGTTCCTCGGGCGTACCGATATTGTACTACGTCGTTGCACCGGCTCTATGGTTAGCAACCATGGGATAGCGTCCCGTTTGTGATACACGTGTTGGTGAGTTTTCATGCTCCTGTTTTGTGATAGGCCTCCCCCTTTTTGTGAATTCTGGATTTCTATTGTTGATTTCTAGAATTTGTGATCCACCAGCTTTTATGATTGGCATCGATATGATGTCGATATTTGTGACTTGGTGAATAAAACTAAAGAGTATGACATTCTTTTGATCTTTGAGAAGATTCTTGTGATATTGATTAATCTCTGGTTGATTTTCAATTACATACTTATCATAGTATGGCTTTATGGTTATCTTACGTTTTTGTCATACCTCTTATTCTATATCATTTTATCTGATATTTATAGTTAGACTGATCCGTTTATTATTTTCTTGTTAAATAATACTCGGGTCAGACCGAGATGTTTTAGGTGCTTCTGCTTGACTTCTCATCTGGGATTATTATCCTGACTTTTGGCTGACTACTTAGATTAGTAGTTTTTGGTTGTATACATTTGAGATAGACTCATTGATGTATACTTATTCTTTTGTATTGCACTTGTAACTATTCTTTTGTGATATTGTGGATCATGTTTGACCACTACTCTGATATACACTTTCATGTGTAATATTCATATCTGTTTCCGCCTTTGAGATATGAACTTCTGTGACTGATTTATGTTATGCTTAATTCTATATTTGTTTCCGAAGATATTATAGCCACTGTGTAGTAGTTTTAGTTTGCATCGGTATGTCGGATTCCCTCTTGAAATGCAAGTTATATTTTTATCTGGCATATCGGTACTCACACAAAGCAATTACACGGATGTTCGCTCCTCAACAGCCTTATTCTCCGCGCTAGTTGACGGCATTACCCCGTAGTGTCCTTGGCTAGCGTGGGAATTGAGGTGGGGCGTCACAAGAGATTTCCTTGCAGTTCCATTATGTAGCAAAACAAACATGATTAAGTAGTGCTGACACGTTTATGGAAAGTAAGTCGTCTTATATTTAGCACTAAAAAAAGAATTACTTCACTTCGTTTTCGGAAGTGGGATAGAGAAGTCAAAATGTCGGAAGCGTGATAATTAAGGGAGGGTTAATTTTAATAAGTAGGTCATGATTATTGAAGTATATGGAAGGTATTACATTGTATACTTGACACTAAATTCCGAGGTATGAAAACTCATCTCTATCTTGAGAATTAAGAATGTATGTCGAGACAAGGATAGTTTTCTAACTTGCTCAATTTCATTGCTAATCGAGGGATAGTACTATTTGAAATCGGAAAGTGGTAATAAGTAAACGATGCTCGATTTTCCTTATGCAAAGCAAGTACTTACGCCAAATAATGGTTTGTCCATTTTCGATAACTTGACCTATTTTGACTTAGGAAGTGTGTGAATGCTTCGTGATTTCATACGGTTTGAGATTCCCTTGAGAGAACTTATTTTGATGAAGCGTCTCTCGCTTTAAGGGGTATATTAAAGGTCCCCTTGAAACTTTTGTATAGTCCGCTTACTTCTAAAAGAACCAGGATTAATTCAACCAAAAATTTATCAATCATTGGTTCAGAGAGACTAGGATCGAATAACCATGAGTTATCCAAAAACCACACTGAACCAGCATAAGCATTTGAATTGAAGACATCTTGAAAGATAAGAAAATCAAAGACTGGGTTCTTTGAAGTACAAGGGCTGCTTTAATCTTGAGGGTGATTCAAAAAGGGATGTATGAAGTAATGCTTTCAGTTTGTTCATGCCATGAACAACTTGTATAGATGAATGTTGACATTGCATTGTTGCTTGAAAGGTAGGTTAGCATTCCAAGTGAGATTTGATAAAAAGGTAAAATGTAGCCTCAAGACTCACACCCGGTAATGACTAAAATAAGGGATATGAAAGAAGGCTTTGTGGGACGCGCCTATTAGGGTATGGACATCACCCTTCTAGATCGGTATTTATGAATTTGGTATGTGCATGTGAACTCATGAAAAAAAGTTGCAAAGAAACCGGGCTGATGATAGATTCGGTTTCTAACAACGAATAAGCCGGTTCTGTGTTGGCAAGGGATCCTAGAGAGGCATAGGGTACATTTTATAGAGGTGTACTATGGTAGGTAGTGCCCCAGTGCCTTGTCATTATAGGGAATCCGTTTTACAATGTGTGACTTTACGAACTTAGTTATGCCCAAATATATTAGAATGTGAGATGTAAGCAATTCAGCTATGTTATATATTTATTTTAAATCCTAGACATTATTATAATATTAATGGATTTCTTCTTGGAATAGTTTGGTTATCTTAAGATAAAAGCCCGTCCGTGTTTATGTGCGGTGTGGTCTTACGAGATATCTTTCTTTTGAAAGGGTTAATAAATATAAAAATCAGTATGATTTGAGTTTCTCACGCTAATTTATAAGACTGATCTGAGTGTTATTTTCTTATAATACTCGGGTCAGACCCGAGTATTTTTCCAGAGTTATCTTTGGACGCTTTGGAGCTTCATGAGATGAGCTAGATGCCCCCAAGACGTATTTCTGTGCTTCTATTTTTCTACTGCATTTGTTTTTTTGTGTAGATCAACGTTTGTAAGGACAAGCTGTCAGAACTGTGCAGACTAATGATATGTTAGACTTTGAGTATTGTATGTATACCAAAGTTTAGTTGTAAAGACCATTTGGATATTATATATTACTCTTCATGACATGAGATTTTGTTCTGTCTTTTCTTCACCCTAACATTCTGTCTTTTCGGCATTCGAATGGTCTGCATGTGAATACCATGGATGTATTAGTATCGACTTTTAAAGGTCGAAAAGGCGGGTCATCATATCATTTATGAAGTTCGAATCCAAGCATTCCTTCCTAAGGAGTTTATTGTTTCTATATACTATTCTCATGTATATCATAAATACATGAGAACATTATAAACTACCATTTAGTTATCATAATTTGGCTTTGTTAATTGCTTCATGTATCAAGTACATAAACAAATATATTATAGAGAACATAATATGCATAATAATTTCGATTGTTGATGCACAAGGAATCCATCTTACATTTCGTTAAACATTTCAATAAGGTGTTTCTACATATTGTCTGGGGAATTCCCAATGTCCTTTATGCTCACTATAAAGATATCATTTGCAATTCCAACGTTGAGTATTGAAATGACTAAACGATGATTTTATCACAAGTACATCGTTAATAATCAACAACGTATTGTTTTCTTATGTTTACAAAAACTAATGTACCTACAACATTCTTTCTTATGGACACACGTTTCCTCTGCATTTTGATTGAAATTAAACTGTTCGATATTTCTATCAAAATACTTGTTTAATTTTAGAGTTTGTGGAATGATACTTTCATATTGGTTCTTGAATCATATCTAAAATCGACAAACTTATTATCGATCGCACTGATTTCAAGACACTTTGGTTGTTATGTGCAAATAATCTCATCTACATCTTTATTTAGGACTTTCTGTTTCAATACATATATACCAAAACATAAAGTCATGCTAGCTGATAATCTTGTAAGTAAATTCGAATCAACTTGAGTATATCGAATGGCGAATCTGTTATGCTAATTTCAACAATTGGAATTCAAGACGTTATTCTTATCATTGTGGCTCACTATATTCTAACTTCATTTGTCTTTCTTTTAAAGATGCAGTTGTGACCGATGGATCATATCTCTTTGGGTATGACTATCAAATAATATTTTGATAATGTACATGGAATCTTCTTCAAATTTGTACAGCATACCATATCAAAGAAACAATCCTCTTGATGGTTTAATTTTACAACCATGGATAACTCATTCTTAACACCAACAAAAAAATCATAGTTTCTCTTTGCCATGCAGAAATACTCTTTAGACATTCTAATGCATTGTGTTTATTTAGGTTTCGTTAATTTCATTTCATCATTTGCAATCAGTTTTAAGCTTGGACCCAATCCATTTCCATTATACTACCAGTAATTTCTCAACGAAATTTCTTCATCAAAAAGTTGGTATTCTTAAAACAGCAGTTGTTTGTCAATGCAACAGAATGG
Organism: Allium cepa; assembly: GCA_030765085.1. Classification (NCBI taxonomy): domain Eukaryota; kingdom Viridiplantae; phylum Streptophyta; class Magnoliopsida; order Asparagales; family Amaryllidaceae; genus Allium; species Allium cepa. The sequence goes on from CM060934.1 coordinate 100,090,307, forward strand.
GCATTCATAAATATTTTATGAATTTCTATAAATAAAACTAACTTGGTATTAGTCACAATGATGATGATCGTAGCATAAATCTGTGATCCAGTGATTATCATGTCCAAATTTCCTTGGGACAACTCGTACAATATTTCTTATGTACAAATATTACGTGTAGTAACGAATGGCCTTTTCGACCCTCGAATGTTAACACTAGTATATCCACGATATTCTCAGGCCGAACACCTATGTTTCGATAAGACAGTATGTTTGGATAAAAGAAAATGAAAAAGAAACGGAACAAGAAAGAAGAATACAATATCAGAATCTCACATCCGGAAACGGTAATATATAATATCTCAAAAGATCCTTACCAAAAAGAAAACTTTAATATACATACAATAATCACTAGCCTATCATGAACCAAGACAGTTATTACAGTCTTTCCTCACAAATGCTGATGGATATAAAACAAGTAATAGCGGAAATAAAACACGTGAACAAGTCTTGGAGGCATCCAACATGTCTCCTGAAGCTCCAAAGCACCCATAGCTAAATCTGGAAATATACTCGAGGCTTATCCGAGCGTTATAAGAAAATAACACCCGGATCAGACTGGTAAACCAACGTGAGAAACTCAATATGGATTTTTATATTTACAAAACCCTTCAAAAATAAAGGTATCCCGTAATACCACACCGTAAATAAAGATGGACAGGTTTTTACCTTAAGATAACTAAACTATTTCTATTAGAAAATCCAGTGATATTATAATAATAAATAGGGTGATGAATATTAATAAAAATAGCCGTGCTATGTGTGAGTATACACCAAAACGATAATAAGAAAACAATCAAAACTGCTAAGCCACGTTCGCTAATTATGTCGAATTCCACAAAGGTGCCCTCGGTACTTTGAGAATGGTCCTCCTACACAAGGATAAGAGATATCCTTCTGAAACATCGCACATCCCTAGCTGATGTATATAGGAAATACGTAGTTGGATAAAACATGAAGCCGAGCACACCATTCACCCATGCATAAAAATAGATATCTCTAGGGTAGAGGTGCAGACCCTTGGGATAGTTAAACCCATGGCTATGCATCCTATCTCTAGTTTTTGTCATATCCATTGGTGGGGCTACATCTGGCATCCAATACACGAGTCCCAACTCGAATTGATCTCGGTACCATACGCGGATTCTTATATCTCAATAGATCTCAGAATCATAAATGGAGTCCTATATCTCAATAGATCTTGGAATAATACATGGATTCCTACATCCTGAATAGATCACGAACAACTATATGTTTTCGAGCATCTCAATGAGATCTTGAACCTCTATATAGATTATAGCATCTCGCACCAATCACGAACCTCTTCCAATGAATAAAACACGTATATCATTTTGGAGTGGTAACGGTTTTAAGTCAACTCATATAAGTACACTCCCCCACTTATCGACCGCTCAAAAAACCAATCGATGGATTTTCGATAAACTCAACTCCAGTTCTTTTGGAAATAATCAAATAATGTATAAGAGCAGAGATTATCTCCTAGCCGGACGAAATTCCATATCATTTGTCCTAGAAGAGAAAACGAGATTATACCTACTGTATGGCATCATCAAAGATAATTGTACCTATAATTCTCATGTTTCTTTTAAATATTTCAAGAGTTATATTTTTTTCAATTTAACAATAAAGAGAATGGTCGCATAAGGGAAACAAAATTCTATATACTTTCCATAAGCAAGTAACATACAAAATATGATCGACACACACTAGCATGATCAAGTCATATAAACGACTTCGAATCCCCTTTTAATTAATTAACCCTTTATTACTTAAAATTTCTATTTTTCAACTTGTGTTTATATATATATTTCGAATATCTTTACAATGAAATATATAAGTACTCTACAATTCCCTAATCATTTGAACTCTTTTCCATTCTCCAAAAGATATTTATATACTTACCTCAATGGTATAACTTATTCACAAATCATTAAAAAGATTTACCTACTTTAAAATATAATCATAGAGGTTAAAAATAAATGTTATTTACACATTGTTACTACAAACCTCTTTTCTCTTTTATACTTTAAAACTTACACTTTTCTATCTTTTCCTAAAAGATTTCATACTTGTTATTATATTTAAAATTCTATTATTAAAGATCTAAGTATATTCACAAACATTTAACAATGTTATACCACATTAAAATTTTATTCAAGGGTTTAAATACAAATGTTGCTAGAACAATGTTTACTACAAACCCAAAACACTTAACACTTAAATTTATATTTAAAACTCTCTTTTAGATATTATATTACTTTTCAAATGTATAATTAAATGAGTATAAAAAATTGTTGCTTAAACATTATTATTGTAAACTCAAAATCACTTTATACTTGTCATTAACTTTGAAACATACCATTTTAAAGATCAGAGTACATCTTCACTTTTTAAACAAGGTGATATACCTTTTAAATTATAACATAAATTTATAATCCCAATTACCTCTTTTATATTCTTTACGAAAATATTTAACTTTTTTTCCAACTAAACTTTCTTGATGATATATATATGTGTGTGTATATACATATATATGCATACTAATTTATATATAAAACTAAGATGTTAAATAAAATAATAAAAACCATTTAAAGGATATTATAATATAAAAGCTTTTATTCTTCAATAAAATCATTAACAAATTTTATAAACTATGTATACTACAAATTACTCCTTATAATACTTATAATATGGTTTTAAAACACTTTCTCAAAATATTACTTAAAATATATGTTTTATTAATTTATTTAAAAACCATTAATAAAAGTCTAAAATTTAAAACCCTTATTTAAACCATTCATAATTGATTATCAAAATATATCAAATTTTGATATTTCCCAAAAAAAAAAAATCTTTTCGTCGAAACACCAAAACAGTGTAGACACAACTAAGTATTTTTTTCCACAATATATTCATATTTAACCAATTTAACACATTTTAAATACAAAGGATTTCATAGTGCATTTATAATGACAACTTCGCTTCAACTATTCACACACAATTTCTTACTTTGTCGCAGCAACATTACTAACCATGTAAACAAGTTCGGGACATGATTCATGATTTAGAGGTTTATAAGAAAGATTATACTGCATATAATGTTGCCAAAGATTATACTGCATATAATGTTGCCACTTGCTTTCTAATGCAAGGAGGGGTCCAAAAGTAATAACTTTCATCGTTATCAATTTTAACTTGTATTTTAACACAAGAAATATATGCACACAACATTTACAAATTAAATGGTGAGTTAACTCACCTAAGCATAAGCCTATACCAAGTCATATAAAATTCCACTACGAATGCAATGGCAAATAAGGCATCTCGATTGGACCTTGTATGCAAAAATTATGATTTTTATAAGAAATTGAGTTAAAACTTTAATTAATTTAATTAACTTACTAATTACTCACTTACCCTTAATCCCACTTCTCCCTATACACGCATGCAAGCACCCACCAAAGCCGAGCATTTCAACCCACCGACACGAAGCTTCGCTCCATGAAATCGAATGACATCTACTCCATTAATCTTCTCTTTGCAAGCTCAGCGCACTGGACCCAAAAATGTGAAGCTTGGTACTGTAGAATAAGTCACGATCTACTGCCACATCCACTGCAATCGATAGTCGCACATCACCGCACCCCTTCCCAGGTCCTTCGACCATCACCAATCGACTTCCCAAGCTACCACGTGCTAAACCACAACCTTCATTTCACCTTCGGCCAACCCAACCTCATCACGACTCAACAAAGATGACAAACGAACTATCGCTAACCACCAACCAGCCTCGCACCCTAACCACCACCACCTACTCGTCTTCGCTCGAGCGACTCAATGCAACCATTGCCTTGGCCTAATTTAGCTTCTGGCTCCAACTAGACCAAACCCTTGTTTTGGCCTCCACCAATCAAGCACCGCCAATCACCACCGCATCAAACTTTTACATTATTGATCTAAAGTCCACACTCCCATGATCCCAATGGATCCAAAATTGTTAACTTTCATGGCCTCTGGCTTCGTTATTAATTTATTGAAGAAGAGGAAGAGAAAGAGGAGGTGGACACTTTATTTTGTTTCAAGGGAAGGAAGATAGAGTGAGGAAGGAAGGTTAGGGTGAAGTGTATATATAGAAAAATAAATATTATAATTAAATTTCTAAAATTAATCGCTGTGCATTTTTCTCTCGCATGATCATAAGGGACATCAGATCACTTCAAAACGTTGGTGCACAACAACTGGTTATTTCAGTTTTGATGGCACTAGTTTTGTCAAAATCTAAGATAGTGGTCAAGATGATAATTTCACATGTTGATTGAAAATAATTATTATTAAAATAATTTTAATCACTTTAATTATAAATTGAAAGTTTACCATTATCATTTAATAATTCAAATGAATTTAATAAGATTTCAAAATCAATTTTACATCATTAAATACAAGATTCAAATATTCAATTAATTATAATATTTAGTTATAAAGAGTTCAAAATTCTGGGTCGTTACATTCTTCCCCCTTAGAATATTTCGTCCTCAAAATACTAAAACGAGCGACCCAAAAGCAATAACACACAACAAAACCAAACAGCACTGTAATTTTTAGCAACCAAAGAAACGATCCCATTCAAAACTTAACATTATTATAATTTTTAGCAAACAAATCTCATGGTTCTTCTAGGTTCAAAGACTCCTCATCGCACAAGGATGATAAACAACCGACTAAGCATACCTTACGCTCACCAACCTTAGGTTATTACTTAGTCAATCATTCATGCTACGTTAAATAGTTCAAAGAGTAATCCCTTAAATTCTCCACAAGCCAACACTCATGGCATATAAATATTATTAAAGCTCATATGTTGCATATGGAACATCTGCAAGAAATCTCTAATCTAATCACTAGCTCGATCACATAAATTTCACTTCTGAACTATTATATCTCACTTCACCTCTCTAGTGCAGATTCTGATCTGGTTCCTTGATCATAAAATTCTGTTCACTTTACATAGCCATATATTATGATAGAAAAATTCAGGATCATATCAAGAATCTGTATAGAGTGTTCGCCATCAAGAATAGGGTGAAAAATCCTAACTTTGTGATATCTCGGAATTTTTGACAATACCAATTTGATAATCTGTATTTAAAATTAAATTGATTTGATAATTTTTGTTAATAAAATTTAAATTGATTTAATAATATTTCTTTAATAAGTAATTAGTTGGTAGATTTTATCTTTTAAAGCTAATAAATTGGTTTCTATTTATAATACAAATATATGGTTTATATTGTAAGTAGATTAGCTTTGTTTTAAATTTAATAAATAAAGCATATTTTCTAATTCTAATATTTTTAGTAATTTGAAAATTTGTTTTTATTTAATATAAAGCTGTTCAAAGTTATTAAATAAATAATTTTGGTTCAAATTTAATAAATGAATCAAGATTTAAAATTCTAATATGTATATTAATAATTTGGAAATTTTGATTTAATTTAATATTAAGTTTTTCAAAGCTATTTAATAAATAAGTATATGATTTTTAATTATTAAGAAAGATGTTTAAATGTTTAAGATGATTTTGACTTCAATTTTAAATTTAAATTAATTAACAAAAAGGTTTGTTTTGTTTTATTTTTAAAATATAGCTTAATAAAATAAGTAATTTATTAATAAAGAAATAATTTCTTTTTAATTATATTAATTTGATAATGAGTCATTTCTAAAAATAATATTAATAATGTATTGCCTTTACAAATAGATTTTGAATAAAAATAGCATTTGTTATTTCAAATTTAATTTATATATATATAACTTGATTTTTAAATATTAGATTTTAGAATTTGATTTGGATTGGAATATAAAGTTTTAAAATCCAAAGTATAGATTTTTAGTTATTTTTATTTTTATATGCATAAGCTTTTATTTATAAGTATAATTTGTTTTTATTTCTTTTAAAAAAATTGTATACATATTTAATAATAATTAACCAATCAATTAGGCATAACCTATATATTAACATTTAAATTAAATACTAACTACTTTATTAAGACAAGTGTTGTTTTCCTAAGCTTCATATAAAAAATGTTAAAAGATAAACATTCCAATGTGACAAATGTTGAAATATTTTACAAGTGGCCTCTTTAAATTTGTTTTTCTTTTATTTTATAAAGTCATAAAATTAGCCTACATAAGAATACATTTTTCACTCTTATTTCTTTTTCTCATTTTCTAATCAAAGAAACTTCAACCTGTTATTTCTCAAACCTGAAACCACTTCCCTGTAAACAAATCTTCAAAACCAAAATCTAAAACCTATTCACATGCAAATCAGTAATTCCCCTGATTATCAAATCTGGAATTTTGTCTCTGCATGCAAATCTTTCCAGCAACTCAGTTACACATAAGCAAGCCAGCTTCAAAACATTCAAGTGCAAGTTTTTAAAGAAGCATTTCAGTTTTTAAAGAGTTCAAAGTATCAAAAAAGGCTGTTTTCGAAAACCTGGAGTATTTGAGTTAAAAGAATTCAAAAGCTTTTCAAATGGAGGCTCTGTCTTCTTCAAAAATAGGTGAGTAACTTTTAAATCTTAAAATATAAATAGGTTGCATGCTAGTATGGTTGAATATAAATAAGTATTGCATGTGTATGGGTAAAAATCTGATGTGAATATTATTTGTATGCATACTGTATATATGTATTGTGCTCTGTCCTGTTTTTCAGGCTAAATTTTATTTAAAATCCTTATCACATGATCTAGTGTTTGATAGGATCTGATAATTAAACAAATGTTGATTGATTTAACCTAGCTAAATGTTAAAATTTTAAATTAGACAAAATAAGGCATATTGTCTCTGGAAATATTGAAACATCAGTGTATGTTGATTTAAACCAAAAATTCAAACTGTGTAAATTATTAATTCAGTATTATAAATCAAAAATATCAACTAAATCATGATTTTTAACATTAAAATCAGGATTTTTAGAATTAAGTTGAAGGTGCAGTTTGGGTTTGAACTAAAATGGGAATATTTGGTTTTTCTGATGATCTATGTATCGTGAGGGCTCGGGGTTCTTCCAGGTAATGGAGGAGTGTTAGGAGTTGCTAGGAAAAATATTTGATAGTGATGAAAATCATTGGGGTAGATGCAGGCATGAGATTTCTTTTAGAACCCTAGTTTTAGTTAAGTTTAGGAATTCGATCACTACGGGTTCTACGGTGGATCGAGTGTTTCAAGCTTTTGGGTGATGGAAGTTTGGAAGTAGGTGATGGTTTGGCCGGAGTTTCAGCAACTCCGATGGTTAGGACTGTGATGGTGAGGCAAATTTCCAGGTTGAAGCATTGACTCTGATGTTGGGTTCCAGGTTTAGATTGAAACTCGAATTCAAATACGAGTTAGGTTGGAGCTAGTCTGATGATCGTGTTGTGGTGATCGAGTGATTTTGGATGTGGGATGATCATCACTGGTGATCGGAGATGACTAGTGGCAACGTGCATGTGCACAGAGCCTGTTATCTGATGAAGTTTGTTGAGGTGTTCGTTTATGCTCGAGTGAATTTCCGTTTGACTCGAAGTTATGGGGTAGTTTGCACGGGGAGGTTGGGTTGTGAACTCGAAGAAAATTTGGGGTTGTCTCGGGTATTTCATTGTTTACAGGTTTTAAGAAAACCTGTAATGTCTGTTTTAAAATCCTTAAAACTGAAGATTTTAGATGTAAAGCTAAAGTTCAAACCTAGTTTTAAATCCAAATTTGAAATTTAGAATTCAAGTTTAGTTAAATCTCGGTTTTAATAAAATAATAATAAAGTTTTAAACTTGAAAATTTTAAACTACTTTTAATGGTTGAGTAGTTTAATTTTTAAAAAAAAAAATGAAGTTTTAAAAATGTGCGTTAGTTTTAAAGTCAAGTTTAAATCTGGAAATCAAAGATTTAAATTTGTATTTCAGTTTGAAGTAAAAGAAGTTTTAAATTTGAAGATTTAAACAACTTGTATGTTAAAGTGTATATTCAAATTATTTAAATTTAAAAATGAATTTAGTTTAAACTCTTATGAATTTCCTTTTATAAGACAAGCATTTCTTTACTATGTAATTTAAAGGGTTTTTAAATTGTTTAAACTTAGTTTAAATTAAATTGTATTCATTTTAAATCTCATATTTGAAGTGAAATTTTAAAGTAAATTCAAAAGAAAATTGTTTTCAAATGTTTTTGTTAATGACAATTTAGTCATAATTAAGAAATGTTTTTATCTCAAGTTAAATTTAGATTTAATGTTTTGAAATTAATTAAATTAATGAGGTAATTAAGGAATAATTAGTTAATTTATTTAATTAATGATTAGGGTTTAATAAATAATTGATTAAGGGTTAATCAATTGGTAATTAAGATCATTAATTAAATAATTTAAGATTATTAATTAATGATTAAAGATTTATTAATTAAACAATTAAGTTATAATCAAGGTTAATTAATCAAGTAATTAAAGATTAATTAAGTTGCAGTTAACACTTAATTAGTTAAAATTTAGTTAATGGATAATTAGAGATAAATTAATTTGTAGTTAATAATGGTTAATCTAAGTTAATTACTTAATGGAAGTAATTAAAGAATGGTTAATGAAGGTCATTAACTAGGATTATTTAATAATTAATTAATGTGATTAATTTTAATAATTAATTAGATTAATTAATTTAATGATAATCATTTGTGAATTGTTTAAGTGTAATTACTTTGGAAGTAATTAAGGAATTAATTACTTAATGTAATTAAATCAGTTTAATGTGATTGTTTAAATTGATTAATTAAGTTTAATTTAATTTAAACACTAGATGATTTGATAATAATTATTTAATGTAATTAATTGAGTTTAATGGGATTAGTTTGAATTAATTAATTAAGTTTAATTAGTTTTAAACACTGAATGATTTGATGATAATTACTTAATGTAATTAATGGATTGGAATTACTTAGTGAAGTAATTAATTGGTAATTACTGAATGTAATTAATGGAAGATGATTTAAGAATGGAAATAACTTTGAGTATAATTACTTTGTAATTATCAAGGGATTAATTGCGGATATTTAATGAAGTAATTAAAGTTAGTTAATTACTGAATGTGATTAATCAATAGGGATTAATAATTAAGGTTTAATTAAGATTTCTAATTAGTTTAAATAAAGAAATTAATTAAAATGTAATTAGGGATCATTAATTTATGTAATTTATGATGTAATTAAGGTTTATTAATTAAGAGTAATTAATCAATGATAAGTGACTAAAAGTAATTAATTAATGTAATTAATTAAGGATTAATGTAAGTAATTATAGTTAATTAATTAATTGAAGTAATTAAAGGTTAATTACTGTTTTTGGTTAAGGGTAATTAATTTGTGAAATTAACTAAAGGGTAATTACGAATGTAATTAAGGGATAATTAATCAAGAGTGATTAATTATGGTGATTAATTTGAATGCTTAATTAATTGATTTGTAAACAATTAAATGGTTAAGTAAGCAAGATTTAAAAAGATGGAATAATTAATTTATTTTATTTTAAATTAATTAAAGATGAAGTAATTAATTTAATTCACTTTAAATTAATTAGAGATGGAGGTAATTAATTTAATTCATTTTAAATTAATTATAGATGATGTGATTAAGTAAATCTTTGCTTATGTATGAATGGATGATATTGATTGCCTTGAATGGTTTGTGATCTCAGAAATGAGATAAGTAATGCGGTGTGATATGAATGCTTTGGTTGCATTGTGATAATAGTATGAATTATCTATTTCGATGATAGTATGAATATCTGTTTATATTGATAATGTGGATCATCTGTTTATTATGATAATCTTGATTATCTATTGTGATTTGTGAGTTATCTATCTGTGTGTGTATAGATAATTGAATTGTTTTAAACTTTAAAACAACTTGGCCTTAAAAGACACGTTTTGGATTTCGATGAGACCAGGATCGGGTTTCCATATTTGGATATCCGAAAACCACATCGATCCAAATTAACGGTAGGTCGTGAATCTCAAGTGAAGATGAAGATTCAGAGTGCAAGGGTTATCGTCGTTAACTCTGAGGTTGATTCCAAAATGAGTGTAACGAGATAATGCCTTCGGTTTCGTTCGAACCCGGAACGAACTTGTATGGATTGAATGCTTTCAGAACATCGTCAAATGGACGATGAGCATTCTATGTGATGTGTTCTATAAAGGTAATCATAGCCTCAAGCCTCATCAACCGGGAATGGCTGAAACATGGGAGGTGTAGCAAGGCCAAGTGGGTCATGCCCAAGTAGGACGAGATTTTCCCCTGTCTAGAGGTCCCTTTTATTTCGGCTGTGTGGACAGTTGTGAGCTCCAACTGTCGGGGTTGTCTTGTTCGGGACTGTCTAGTAAGGGATGGTTCCGGCCTTGTGTTGCAGGGGAGTTAGGGTGGCTCCTTGGTACGTTGATCTAGGCCACGTACTGTGATGGGTGGTACCCCAGTTGCCGTGCCATTGTATGAAATCCAAAATCCAATAAGTGCCCTCGGTTTTGATTGTATTACCCACTTTTGTGGCTAGTAGCTGGAATTTAATGTAACAACCGGGAGTTTTCTAATGATTAATTATCATCATTAGACGATTCAATTCTGCTAGTGTAACAACCCTGTATTTTGTAATTATTTTATTGTATATTTTAATTATTTTTAATGTAAGATTTTGATTTAAAAACTTATTTTACTTATTTGAAATGATTAAATTTGTTATTTAAATATAATCTTGATTTTTATGAGTTATAATTCCAAACTTGTGTAAGTTGAATATTTGCCTGAAATGCTGATTTTGGTCAAAATAGTCAAACTGTGACTTTCAACTTAAAATTTTAAAAGTTTAAAATTTTAATTTTTTTCATTTATTTAAAGACTTTGGCTTTTGTTTTCTTAAAAATCTAATTTTGGAAATTTTCTTGAAATGATTTCTGATCATTTGTCCAAACAAAAATAAACAATGTCTGAAAATATGATTTGGATAAAAAGTGTAACTTTAATAGAAATTATAAATTTTATAATTCTAAAGGCAAAATTTTCATCTTGAACTGTATACAATTGTGTAACATTTGTTTCACTTTTGTTTTGGTCAGATTTGTTGTATACTTTTAAAAAAAAAAGTTAGTAATAATTAGTGTGAAATGGGAAATAAACTTTACATTTCTTTTACATATGTTTACATCTGTTTCTTAACTTTATATTTAACAATCAATTGGATGAAGCTAAATCAAATGTTATTAATTATGGTATAATAGCTATTAAATTTCGGTTTAAAGTAATGGTTTATTTTTCCTAATAGAAACGTTAGTATTTTAAATTTATTTAACAAGAGAAACAAAATAATTTGTACGTTACTTTGGGCATATATTTAATTGTTGCTCTTGCCTTTTCATTATCTATTTGATTTTTTTTCTTGCGTTAACAATGCAAAGTTTTCAGCCGTATATTCTCTTTTGAGAATCCAAAATCTTGCTCAAATCTTGCCTTAAATCATTTCCATGTGTGAATTATTTCTTTCCCTCTTGCCTCCCATACGTTTCCACCTATTGGATAGAATTAAATTACCTCTACCGTTCAACCATTTTACTCTTGCCTGCCCTCTACATAAATTAGTGAGCAAATGTTAATATATATTTCACGTTCAAAAGTTCCATACCACAAATTATTCATTTTGCTTCCATCAAAATTTGCGTGAGCATCTCCTGAAGGTATGAACCGGCGCATGCTTTTCCTTTCATTTTTTTTCTTTTTTTTTCTTTCTTTCTTCTTTTCACTCTTGTTTTATTTCATTTGTTCTCTTTTCATTGTTTTGCTTTATCCTATTGCCTGCCACCGTGCTTGGCCATTCACCATATTTTTCCGACCCTACCCATGCTAGACCACCGAGCCTTGTTTGAGAAAAAAAAGGAACGAAAAAAATTCCATTTTTGTCGCCTTTGTATTTTGTTTTTGAAGTAATATTGCCACCGAGCCTTGTTTTGAAAAAAAAGGGGAAATGAAAAAAAAGTTGCTTTTGTCACTTTGTATTTTTGAAGTTATAATCTATTTTTCCACTGGCCCTTGTTCTGGAAAAAAGAAATGAGAAAAAAAAATTGTTTTGTCACCTCTGTAATTTGGCATTCTAGTCTATATTCCCTCTGCCCTTTTGTTTGAAAAAGAAAAAGAAATGAACAAAATTTGTTTTGTCACCTTTGTTTTGAAGTTATAGTCTATTTTAAAAGTGGTCTTGTATTTTTGAAGTCATAGTTTATTTTGTTTTTATAAAATTAAATAGAAAAGGAAATTTGAAAGGCCTTAAACTTTCTATCTTTCTATGGGCCTTTATAGTCCACCCTTTTACTTTTAACCTAACCTTTCACCAATTAACCCTAACACCTCCTCATATCATCTCCTACCACTTCACATTTTTGTGCATGCCATGCCTTTGTGATGCCAAACCAGATCCTTTTCCACCTGAAAACATGTGTGGCCTAGCCCTAAGCATGTATGGCCGAGCATACATGGAGTTGTGGTCAAGCAAAAGTGGTTGAAAAGCTTGGTAATGTCATTTGTTGCTTCTACTTTTCTATTGTTCAACAAATCTTTATATTGTATGCATATGTTTATATGGTCTTGTTTATTTGTTGTATACAAGATCATTATCAAGGCTTTCCATTCATTCAATTCAAATCGTGTTTGTCGTGCTTTTGGAATCGCTCTTGTGTTTGTTGTTTTGGTCTCTAGCTTCGAAAAGGTTAGTCTTTCTCACTCTGACATATATACTTATGAAAAGTGGATTGATGACAAGTGTTTAGTAATGTAAAATGTTTATGCAAGTTAATGATGATCATATGATATGCTATGCCGTGTTATTACCATGTTATTACCATGTTAAAATTGTTAATTTTCACCTGACATCTGATACATGACTATATATTGTGATATTGACATTGTTTATATTATTTCTGTATATGATCACACTGCAAGTTCCCTGTTAGGATAAAAATCATTATGGGCTGAAATGATAGGCCTGAGTTATTTTATTTATTTATTTAAACTTGGAATTGCGGGTTTGAAATGATAGAACCCGGATTTTTACCTTTTAAACTGCGGATTGAAATGATACATATCCGTATCACTTGACCTAGGTTAGAAAACTATATACAGACCCGTGGTTATTTTATAAAGTGCTTTGAATATTTTAAGTATTTTAAAAATATAAAATTATGAAATTTGATTTAAATAGATTTTGAAAGGTTTTAAAATAAATAAATTATGATTTTTCTATGTGTTAAAAATGTAATTTATGAATGGATTAACTGGATTTTGAAATATAACTTATGTTTGAAATTTGGAATTTTGACTAAAAATGATATTTAAGTTACATGAATAAAATGGACTTTAATTTTATTTGGAAAATGGTAAATATGATAAATTGATTTATATTTGAATTTAAGTGATTTATTAAAGAATTATTGATTTTCTATAAATTTAAGTGGTTAAATAAATGACTGTTGAAAATGAAATTTTAAAATATAACTTGACTTGAAAATGTGAAATTTGAGTTTTAACTAAAGATGTTAAATTAATTAAATAAACTGGAAGTTTAGTTAAATTTGTGAAATGGTAATATAAATCTGAAATGTTAAGTTTTAATTAATGAAAGAAGCGTATAGGTTGAAACGTATAGGTTTTAATTTATGAAAGAAACGTACAGGTTTTAATTTATGAAAGAAACGTATAGGTTTTAATTTATGAAAGAAACGTATAGGTTGAAACGTATAGGTTTTAATTTATGAAAGAAACGTATAGGTTTTAATTTATGAAAGAAACGTATAGGTTTTAATTTATGAAAGAAACGTATAGGTTTTAATTTATGAAAGAAACATATAGGTTTTAATTTATGAAAGAAACGTATAGGTTTTAATTTAATGAAAGAACGTATGGTGTTCTAATTAATGATAGGAACATGTAAATTCCTAATTAATGAAAGAAAGGTATAAATTTTAACTAATGAAAGAAACGTATAAGTTTTTAATTAATGAAAGAAACGTGTAAAGTCCTAATTAATGAGAGAACATGAAAGTTTTAATTAATGCAAGAACATGTAAAGTTTTAATTAAGAAAGAAACATGTAAAGTTTTAAGTAGTGTGGTATTGATTTAATTAATAAATGTTCATTATTGTAATAGGAATATAAAATTTAAAACGTACATTTGACACGTAGATTTTAATCAATGTAATGGTGTATTTTAAATTGATTAAAATGATAAATGTTACTTACTATAATAATAAAATGAAGTTGATAACGTACATTTGATAAGCAAGTTTTAATTTATGTGAATGGCATACTTTAAATGATTAAAATAATAAAGTTTCTTTATTGTAATAATAATGTAAGTTAATAAGGTGCTTTTAACTTAACATAAGAATTTCGGTTTAAATTGTATATTACAGTAAGAAAGTTTATTTAACTATAAGGCTATGATAAATTGACATGTTAAAATTTTAAGCTTATCAATACTTTGAATTATATGCAATGTAAAGTGGAAAGTTGTACATTCCAAAAATGCTTTGATTCCTTAAGGTAACATTTCCAAAATGCTATGATAATTTAAAGGAATATTTCAAGTTTAATAAATTTAAAGAAATATTCAATGATTTGAAAATTTGGGTTTTATCTGAATGATATAATATTGAATTATTTTTGAAATGGAAATGATACAATTGTGATATTGTTTTGAAATGAGTATGATATTTTGGTCTTGAAAGTATAAATTATTTGAAATAAATATCCATGGGTTATAATAACGATTGGTTGTTAAAGAGACCGGGATCGGATATTGTCTTATAGCCGGACAATACCGAAAACCACTTTAACAACTGTGTACGCGGTGGAGATTCCAGAATGAAGTAGGATGGTGGCGACGTTCTCGAGGTATGTTACGTGGACCCAACTCCCGTGAGTTGGCATATATGACTAAAACAGGAGCTATACCGGGCTACACAAAGGGTCGCACCCTTTCATCGAGCATGATCCATCGGAAACTATTCTATTACTGTTGTGATTCGATTCGGTGGCGCCATTTTGATTCGGAGGTATTGTTCGAGGGGGGGTGGAAGCTGCTGGCTTGCCGTCACCACCGGTCTGGGAGTGCAAACGGTGTATCCACCCTGGCATTGCCTCGCGTGCCGTGCCATATCCTTATATCGAGCCCACTACGATTTTGGTTTTAAAGATCCGACCGCGTTAAGGTTCACCATCCCCTTAACGCTATTTTCTATCTGATTATACTTTACTGATTAGACACTACCGTATATAGCGTATATTACTACATAGTAAATAGTTTAATGGATCCTTAGAGGATGGGCGGTCCCAAGCATCCTTTAAGTTACTGTTTGCGCAAAAAATGGGCAAACACCTCCAATCCGTATGATTTAGTTGATTATATGTTATTTTCAAGATTTTAGGTTACTTATGCAAATATGAAAAAAGCAGGGACTGAACTGTAAAAGACACACAGATTTATAGTGGTTCGGCCAGAACGTGCCTACGTCCACTTTATATGTTATTATCCTTTTTCTTTCAGATTACAAGTACAAAGCTTTGTATACAAGTATATGAAAGTTGTTTGAAAGTTCCTTCCGTGCTTGAGCTCTCAAACTTGTCTGCCATTGTTGTACCCCTGCCCCTCTATTTATAGAGTGAGGTTGGGGGCAGGGGTCTTGGAAGTATATAGCTGCTGGTGGTCCTGGGCTGGAGCAATCTGCCCTGGTAGTCTGGTTCGGTATACCATGGTTTGGCCGAGCTTGGAGAAGATTGATTCGGTAGTAGGAGCAAGGTGGGCCGATTGAGGTTGTTCATGGAAGTGTCGTCGGTCCGGTGGGATGTTGGTCCGGTGGGACGTTGGTCCGGTGGTGGCTAAGTGTAGTTGGTTCGGTTGTTCATGGAGAAGGAGGGTTTGGTTCGGCAGGTAGAGGAGAAGGGTTGGTTCGATGTGGGCTAGTCCGGTGTGGAGATGGAGTTGGACCGATAGTGGTGTGGAGAGGAGGTCTTTCTGGTTCGGTAGTGGATGCACGTGGTTGGACCGGTAGTAGATGGAAGTAGGTTGGACCAGTGAGGCTTGGTTCGGCGTGTGTTTGTCATGGTGGAGTTGGTTCGGTGCGCATGGAGATGCGGTTGGTCCGGCATGTAGGGGGAGAGGCATTGGTTCGGTGGTGTCCCTATGCTCGCTGGTTCGGTGGTGGAAATGCACACAACACTTGCCCCCCAAAGTAGGGCATGTGTATGCACATGGCGTGCTTTGTTTTCCTGCAGTCGTTCGGTCCTGGGTGTGCCGAACCGGTTGGTCCGGTCGATAGGTTTCACCTATAAATATGGGCTTCAGGCCTTCGTTCATCCTCTACCATTTGAGACAGCCGAACCATGTAAGTGCCGAATCACCTAGTTGTGCCGAATCATACGTGTTTAGCCGGATCAAAATCTTTGCCGAACCAGGTGAGGATCTATCCGGATGAACTTTATGCCGAATGGGCTACGTCGAATGAGCTTTCATATTTGAGTCTTGAGTGGAACACTAGACCTATATCCACCTGCTCGCTTTATGCACTTGCTTGCATATATTTCCATACTTCTTGTTTTAATAACGTGCTTTTGCTTTTGTGTTTGTAGATAAATGTCTCGCAAAGCGGAAACTCGATCAGATAGAAAGAAATCCAAGGATAGAGAAGAGTCTTCTTCCGTGCCCCCAGCCCAACCAGGACCGGCGCGACACGGACCTACCCCAAGGTCATTAGTGGATGGGTATGGTCCCCAGGAACATCTGGTCTCCCCTCCCGATTGCTTTCCTAGCTCCCTAAAGGAGGAGCAACTTGATGTTATATCTCGTTCCTTCGGAATAGATAGAGCGCGCATGCTATTGCCGGAGGAAGGAGTGATGCCGTATGACCCCCCCGAGGCTACTTTGCTTATAGCAGATATCATTGCATGTGTGGTGCTATCCCGCCTCTCAACGCCTGGATAGTTAGCTTTATCACATATCTGAAGGTGGCTCCATTCCAGCTTCAGCCTAACTCCTACGCCATTCTGGTGAGTCTTTTCGTCATCTTTCAGAGGAGATATGGGCGTCCCCCTTCCAACCGGGAGATCCGGTATCTGTACAACTTGAGAGGCTACAAGAAGGGGTCTCCATATATTAGTTTGGAAGCGGCCGTTCCCTTCAAGCCTGTTCTGGATCTGTACTCGAAGCTCAGCATGTTCAAGAAGGAATGGTTTTTTTATTAGGGATGACTCTGTTTCTTTCCGCCTTTTCACTTCCGGCTGTAAGTTGAACTTCATTTATATTTTCCTTGTCCCGATCACAATGCTTCTTCTTATACGCTTTTATTTTTTTCTAGCAACAGGTAGCTTTGCGGTTGTGGAGAATGATTCCTTGGCGCGGATGACTGCTGAAATAAAGGTCATTTCGGGAAGGGATAGGTCCGCCTCTTACCTGATCAGGAACGCCACTCTCCTGGAGTATAACTTGATTCTGCCACATCAATCTGTGGTTAAACAGAGAGATACAGCCGAGGAGAGGGCTGCCAAAGCTAAGGATGGGGCTACTGCGAAGAGTAGCAAGAAGAGACCTTTCTCGGTGCCTCCACCCGTTGGGGGAAAGAAGCTTAAGAAGTCTGATGGACCCTCTCCCAGTACATGTCCAGATATTCCGGAGGAGGAAGGTGGAGAGGAGGAAAGAGACGAAGAGGAGAGTGGAGGAGATGGAGAAGGTGAAGGACAGGGTGGTAGTGGTGCCGGGGTTTTGTCTTCTGAGCAGGCAGGGGAGATCCAGGAGTGGACGGATGATGCCTTCCGCCAGGCTTTTGAAGGGTTGGAGGAAGGATCGGCTTCGGTGAAGAAGGCAAAGGAGGTTGACAAGGCTAGGGCTGGCGCCAATCCATTCCCTAAGAGTTCTTCAGTTGAGGTGGCTCCAGCGATTCAAGGTGAACTCTTGACTTCTACAGATTCCATTTATGATAGGGACTTAGGAATATTTTATGGTTCGCTTCCGTCCTGAACTGAGATTAAGGACTTATTGCAGTATTCTCCTTCTCCGCAGGGTTTGTATAATAGATGTGTCTTCTCATTCTTTTTAACTTAACATACTTCTCGAATTATGGACCATTGTACGTTCGTAACACTTGTTCTTTATTACAGGGGCAGGCGAGGTGGCCAAAACTTCAGACGTTCGACACTGCCTTGAACAATTCAAGTTGATGAGAGCTTCTACTAAGCCGAAGCCGCCAACTGGCCGTTCCGGGGATGTAGTTAAATATCGCCCTCTTCTTGGAGTCATTGAGGAAGGTATCCAGCAGAGGAAGAGGAGGCGTTCCTTGTTTGATTCACCACCAGTTCCTCAGTCTCCTATTCAGCCTCCCCGAGATACCACGGAGAAGACCACGGAGTTTGTCCCCTCTCCGTCTCCTTCCGAGAATCCTACTGTGATCCGCATAAAATGTCCCTACGTGCCTCGCAATCCCTTTGCCGGCCACACGGATTTGGACCCAAGCTCTCAGGATATTTTATTTGACGAGGCCACGGGCGAGCAACTTCTTCCCCGCAATCCCATGGTTCGGGTTCTTGATGAGGCTAAGTCCCTAGATCTGGATCTGCTCACTACTCGGATAGCTGCTATGGGGGACGAAGCCAAGGCCAACATCGACCGGGTCGCGGAGGAGGTCAAGAAGTTAATGGAACATCATGCCTTATTGGCCAAGGCCGGGGAGGAGATAGGGAGTGCTAATATAAGGTTGCGATTAGTGGTTGCTGATCAGGACAAACAACTTGACGACCAGGCTATTTAGATATCCCAGCATGAGGCAGCCTCCAGGCAGTTGAAGGAGAATCTGGAAAAGGCCAGCAGGGCAGAATTGTGAAAAATGGAGGCTGCTTGCAAGGGGCGGATTGATATGGCCATTGCGACGGTGGATGAGGTTCGGAATGCGAATCTCGAGCGGATTGAAGAGTTGTCTGGGAGGCTTGAAGCCGCAGTGCTTGCTCAGGCCAAGCTAAAGGAAGAGATGGAGTAAATGAGGAGGTCTCTTCAGGCTGACCGCTTGAGATATCAATCGGAGAGGGATGTTGCCGTCGCTAAGTTGTTGTCCTCCGAGGCCCGGGTGAGGGAGTTTGAGGAGAATGAGTGGATGATGGATGAGATGTTGCAGGATATGTACTTCTATACCTGGAAGCAGGGTAATCTATCCTGGATGGATGACTATCCCCGGATCATGGCTAGGATATATCTCCGGGCTTTGGAGGAGGCCAAGGCCGATGCGGATAAGGAAGGTGGAGCGGCATTCAGGATGGACGTGGTAACCACCCAGTTCTCAAAGGAGGAGAAGGTAGCGGTGAAGGAGGGGATGCGGCTGCTTGCTGCGGAGGAAGCCAGTGTGCAGTTGGGGGATGAGGACCAAGAAGCGGGCGTCGGTGAGTTTTCCCTTTTTAGCTTTTCATAACTTGATTGTTCGCTGTTTATCTGATGGATTCTTCTTCTGAATTGGACAGGTGGGACCTCTGGTCAACATGCTGGGAGTTCCAATCCAGCAACCAAGTAGATTCGGTGAGCTGGTTCTGAGGTGTAGTGGTTAGCACTAATACAGCTGGTTACCTTTTGATTTCTTTTTATTGTTGTTCATGTTAGTCCAAAACATTGATGTAACTGTAATAATATTATTTGTGATGAATGACTTTATGTAATTTCATAACATAAGCTGATTCCTTTATGTTGGAATGTTATCGCTATTTTGTTGTGCTGTGTAAGTGATGTAACCATGCATGTTACTAGTGACTTGACTGTGCCTGATGCCAAGTTTTTTGCTTTAAAGCATAATTTTCTCATTTTGCAATGTAAATGTGATGTGTAAATACGAACTGCAGCTATGCATTAATATATAAAAGTAGAAGGTACTGCCCTTCATGTTTTGGCTGTAGACGGCAATTTCGTGCGTCCTGTAAGACTAAGCACGGAATGCTGTTGAGTGTCTTGTCATCCGATTGTAAGTTTCTGTTCCCGTTAGCGAACGTTCCCTATTTCATGTCCTGTACTTTCAAGCACCGTTATGGAGAATAGGAGAAAAGTTTTAAATGAAATTGAAATATAGGAAAAGTAAAACTTCCATTCATGGAAGGCCGTCGATGTGCTTAAGTTCGTGGCAAACGGGTTTTGTAGTCACTTTCCCTAGCTGTGGGTCTTGGAGACATTTGTCACCCATCTTACGCCTCTGCGGGGAGTTTTCTTTTTTACCACAGCCGCACTTAAGATACATCGGAGCCGATCGCGCACAGTAACTACCCGGGCCATTATGGCCCGTAATCGTGGGTATTATTCGATTTACTGTGGCCGGCTAGCGTGGGGGCCGATCGTCAACTGTGAACTGCCCCTGCCTGGCTACACCTTATGTTGGGGCTTATGGTCGGTTCACAGTTGCCGGCGAGCCGAATCGCTGTAATGAGCTGCCATCGGCTATAGTCGGCCTTTTTTTGATGACTTATACTCGGCTTATTACAGTCGGCTTTAAGGGCCGAGGCAAACAATGAGTTAACTCGCGGTAGAGGGATACCGGAGCAAAGTGTCTCATTGGCGAGGGCATAGGAGCGTAGCGTACCTGTTAGATTTTGTCCAGGTGGAGTTGTGTCGTGAAGCTCTGATTTGAAATGTCATCTGCAAAGGATTTTGTTCAACAGCAAAGGATAAAGCTTAACAAGTAGCCAAGATATAAAGGAACAAGTTAACAAGAGCCAAGTTTTTTAAAGTGGTTCGGCACGAAAATGCCTACGTCCACTGATTCTCTTTGTTAATTCACATCATATGGGCAGTACAAGTTAAGAAAAGTATCGACGGAGGTTTCGGATGTTCCATGCCCTCTGGAACACCTCTCCGTCCACTGTTGACAAAATATAAGCTCCGTTGTGGAGATCTTTATGAATTACATATGGTCCGTCCCAAATGGGGTCCAGTCCCCCGGGGCACGGAAAGATTCTCTTGAGGACAAGATCTCCTTCTTGTGAGCTGCGATGTTTGACTTTGGAGTTGTATAGTGCTGCCACTTTTTGTCTACGAGCTGCTGCTTTGAGTGCTGCATCATCCCTTCTCTCCTCTATTAGATATAAAGACATGTGGAGGAGTTCTTCGTTTTCTTCCGGGTTGTAGTGGATCCTACGGTGGGAAGGCACAATAGTCTCGACTGGGAGCATTGCCTCCGATCCATATGCCAAAGAGAAAGGAGTATGCCCTGTTGATGTTCTGAAAGATGTGCGGTAGGCCCAAAGTGCCGTAGGAAGTTGATCCACCCAAGCGCCCTTTGACTTTTCAAGTTTCTTCTTGATCAGTGTTTTAAGAATTTTGTTGACAGCTTCGACTTGGCCATTTGCCTGGGGATAAGCCACGGATGAGAAGCTTTTGTGAATCCCGTGCTCTTGGCACCAGTTGGTGAATTCCTCGCTGTCAAATTGAAGCCCGTTGTCTGATATGATTCTGAGTGGAACCCCGTACTTGCACTGAACGTTTTTGATCAAGAAGTTGATAAATTTAGTTGAAGATATTTTATTCAGAGGCTCCGCTTCCACCCATTTGGTGAAATAGTCAACTGCCACTATAGCATGTCTGGCCCCGCCTCGGCCCATCGGCAGTTCGCCAATTAAGTCAATTCCCCATATTGCGAAGGGCCAAGGGCTGGTCATCTGAGTAATTTCATTGGTTGGTAGTCGAGGAATCTTAGCAAATTTCTGACATCTGTCACATCTTCTGACGAAGTCTAAAGCATCTTTGTTTAAAGTGGGCCAGAAATACCCATATCGGAGTATCTTTTTCGCTAGGGTCTGCCCTCCGGTGTGGTCTCCACAACTTCCCCGATGGATATTGGATAGAATTTCCTTGGCTTCTCTTCCAGCAACGCACCTCAATAGGGGGTTAGAGAAGTCGCGCCGATAGAGGATGCCTTCTTGCATTGTGTAGCGGGAAGCTTTCCTTCGAATTTTCTTAATTTCATTCCGCTCATCGGGTAGGGTTCCGTTTTGTAAGTATTCTCGGATAGGGGTCATCCATGTTTCTTCTTCGGTTGCAGCTATCAAATTTACTTTCTCGAAACTCGGGGTTAGTAGCCTTGAGATAGTTATCGTTCCAGAAGTGGTATCATCTCCCATGCTAGCCTGCTTTGCCAGCTCGTCAGCTTCTTGATTTTCTTCTCGAGGAATGTGTTTGATCGAGTAGTGATCCAATTGATTGAGCAGCCGCTTGGTCTTTTTCAGATATGCCGTGAGCCGCTCTCCTCGGGTCTGGAACTCTCCTAGTAGTTGATTTACGATGAGTTGTGAATCATTGTGAAGGCATAAGGAACTGACTCCGATCTCCAGGGCGAGCTCTAATCCGGCTATTACTGCTTCATATTCGGCATCATTGTTGGTGGCAGTGAATTCTAGCCTTAGTGCATAACGCAGTTTTCTTCCTCTGGGAGTGATGATCACAACGCCTGCCCCCGAGCCTTGTTCGTTCGATGCTCCATCCACAAAGAGACTCCACTTGATGTCTTCTGTTATTTCAGACTGCTCCCTGCCTCCGTTGATAGCGAATTCGGCAATGAAATCGGCTATGGCTTGTCCCTTGATGGCGGTGCGGGGATGGTCGGTGATATCATATTGACTCAATTTAATGCACCATTTAAGTAACCGCCCAGAAGTATCGGGACGATGAAGTACTTGCCTTAGTGGTTGATCGGTTAGAACTCGGATGGGATGAGATTGGAAGTAGTGTCGTAGCTTCCTTGATGTGATTAGTAAGCAGTACGCTAGCTTCTCAAGTTTAGGATATTTGGCTTCTGCCCCCGTAAACCTCTTGGTTATGAAGTACACTGGCCGTTGTGTGCGGTTTTCTTCTCTTACCAAAGCGGCGCTTAGAGCGTGGGATGACACAGCAAGATATAGGTACAGTTCTTCGCCTTCATTTGGAGTCGAGAGTACTGGTGGCCGTTGGAGGTGCTCGATTAGGTTAAGGAAAGCTGCTGAACATTCGTCGGTCCACTCGAACTTTCCTTTGTCTCTCTTTAGGGCTTCAAAGAAAGGGACACACTTGTCAGTCGCTTTGGAGATGAATCTGCTTAGGGCGGCCACCTTCCCGTTTAGGCTTTGCATTTCTTTCCGAGTGGATGGTATTTTGATATCTTGCAAGGCTCGGACTTGTTCGGGGTTTGCTTCGATCCCTCTGGCATGGACAATGAATCCCAAGAACTTTCCTGATGACACTCCGAAGGAGCACTTTAGAGGATTCAGCTTCATTCCATATTGGCGGAGTATTTGGAACATCTCGTCCAGGTGGCTTACATGATCGTTGGCTTGTCTTGATTTAACCAGCATGTCATCCACATAAACCTCCATAGTTCGTCCTATCAGTTCTGCAAACATCTTGTTGACGAGGCGCTGATAAGTAGCTCCGGCATTTTTAAGTCCAAATGACATTACCTTGTAGCAGTACAATCCTCGGTCGGTGATGAAGCTAGTGTGGTCTTGATCGGGGGCGTGCATAGGGATCTGGTTATATCCTGAGTATGCGTCCATAAAGGATAAGATTTCGTGTCCGGCAGTGCTGTCCACGAGTTGGTCGATTCGGGGGAGTGGGAAGCAGTCTTTTGGGCAAGCGTCATTTAAGTTGGAGAAATCGATGCATGTTCGCCACTTCCCATTAGCTTTCTTTACCAGTACCGGGTTCGCGATCCATTCCGGGTAGATGGCTTCACGTATGAAGTCATTGGCAAGTAAGTTTTTTACTTCTTCCTCGAGGGCTGCTGATCGTTCCGCCCCCATACTTCTCTTCTTCTGATTTACCGTCACCTTGGTAGGATCAATGTTCAGTGCGTGGCACGCTATGTCCGGGGAGATTCCAGTCATATCAGCATGTGTCCATGCAAATACATCCATGTTGTGGCGAAGAAAATTAATGAGTTGATTCTTTAATTCTCTTTTCAACTGAGATCCGACTCTCAGCAGTTTACTTGGGTCGCGTTTGTCTACAGATACAAATTCCATAGCCTCTGCAGGCTCGGCGGTGGCCTCCTCCTCTTTGTCCTTGAGGTCTAATTCATTGAAAGGATCACTGGTATACCGAAGAGGAGGGGCTTTCTTTAGTTGCTATGCTTCCAATATTTTCATGCAGAGAATAGTCTCTGCATTTTTCCCTTTAACTCTCCTGCGATTATTGCGAAGTTCGGTTACATAGCAGTCCCGAGCGGCGTCTTGATCCCCTTCTACTTCTCCCACTCCGTTATCCGTTGGGAACTTCATCTTCAGGCACCATGGGGCAAGGACAATTTGAAAGTCGGACAAGGCTGGTCTTCCTAAAAAGGCATTGTAGGCCGAGTGGTTGTCTATTAGCACGAGAGTTTGTTTCCGAACGGCGGAGCGGGGATGACTTCCCAATTCAACAGAGAGATCCAATTGTCCGAGGGGCATCTTTGCTTCTCCAGTGAAACCATGTAGCGGTTTGTTGCAGGGAGACACGTCCTTCATTGACAGCTTCATTTTGTCGAAAGCATGCTTGAACAGAATATTCACTAAGCTTCCATTGTCTACTAGGATTCGAAAAACTTCAGCTGGGCCGAACCAGGCAAAGATGACCATAGGATCCATATGAGGGTATTGCCTTCCTTCTAGGTCGCGCCCACTGAATGTGATGTCATTATTTTCCTTCCGCTTAGGGTGGCGTTCTTCCATAACAGAATTGACGCAGTCTCCCTCGCTTCTGAGTGAGTTTCCATATCTTTCCATTTCTGCCCAGCTCTTGTCGGCGATGTGTGGCCCCCCAGATATTGTATGAACCACTATCTTCTCTTGGCTGGAACCGCTGGGGTTGCGGTTTCCTCCGCCTGTTTCTGGATTGAGTTGCCCTGGGTTTTCCTTGGTGGGAGCTGGAGTCCTGTCCTGACCCTTTACATAGCGTTCCAGCCTCTTTCTCCTGATGTGTTCTTCAATTAGGTCTCGGAGGTGGCAGCATTCATTGGTATCATGTCCATAAGATTCGTGGAAACGACAGAACTTTCCGGACTGAATTGCACGATCTGACTCTTTCTTGTACGGGGGCCGCTTGTATGTAATCTCGTCCTGGGTGGCCAGGAAGATGTTCTCGACTGTTTCATTCAAGGGAGTGTAAGCGTCAAATCTTGGTCCTGGTCGGTACAAGCGGTTTTCTCCCTTCTTGCCCCCTGCATTGTCTCTGGAGTCGTTTCTCCGAATGTCCTTCGCTGCGGCGGGGGCGTTTCCATGAGCCGTTTAGCCTGTGGTCCTGTCTGTCTTTCAGTGGCAGCCTCTTCGAGTCTCATGTACTTCCCAGCTTCATGGAAGAAATCGGGAAAGGTAGCTGGTTTTTCTTTAGTTAGTCTTCTAGCAAACTTGGTATCTGGGTGCACACCACTACAGAGGGCCATTAGGGTGAGTTTCTCATCGGCATCTTGGACTGCGGCCGCTGCGGCGTTGAACCGGGTTAGATATTGTTGCAGTGTCTCTCCGGATTTCTGTTTGACAGTAGATAGAGAATAAGCATCCTTGGGTTGTTCCACATGAATGCGGAACTGGCTAGTGAACTTTTCTTTCAACATCTCCCATGAGCTGATAGATCCTTGGGGTAGATGGCAGAACTAGGAGGTAGCCAGGTCTGCTAGGAATAGCGGAATTCATTTACACAACACTCCTTCCGTTGCTCCGCTCATGAGCATATGTTGTGTGTATCTCTGCAAGTGTACAACAGGGTCGGAAGTTCCCTTGTACGGTTCCATCGTCGGCATTTTCCATTCTCGAGGGGTGATGGCGGTTTCGATGTCGCGGGTGAAAGGGCTGGTTACCCTAGCGCCTATCCCTCGATCCCTTTGCTCCCGTTGGACGCATTCCCTGAATAATCGTGCCATTCTTTCATCAGAATTTGGAGCGGACAAAAATGAGCTTGGTTCTTCCCTGCGGGATCGATCTCGTCCAGATGACCTGTAGGGATGGTATAGTCTATCACTTCTGACGTTATCCAGTGGCTGTCTTTGGCTGCTCGGATGCATGCTAGGACCAGCTACAGTTGCCCCCTGCCTTGATCTTCCCCTGTGGGGTTCTGTTTCGAGCATTTCCATGGGGTCAACTTCGGGCTGGGTTCTAGCTCGGCTCCGTTCCGCGGGGTTTCTATGATTAGGCGGCATGACTGGCTCAGCTACATCCGACCCTCGCCTGGGGCCTCCCCCATTGGGTTCGGTTCCAAGCGCTTCCTCCAGTCGGAGTTCGGGCTGAGTCCGGGCGCGACCCCTATCATTGTTGTTCCTGTTGATAGCTTCTTCGAAGAGGGAAGACCTTTGTTGTCTCTGAGATCCTCCAGATTGAGACTCACCCCATGATTCAGTATTGCGGTTGGATTCTTCGACATCCCTCAAGCGTGACATGGGTTGGTTCACCAAAGCTTCTTGTTGGGATGCGAAGCGGTTAGTCACTTCAACCACGACTCTGTCTAGGTCTGCCCGAGTGATTGCTGCCGGTTGTTCCGCGGCAGTGGCTGTCGGAATTGCCTGATCTACATTTGGCACTGCTGTCGTAGTGGGACGGTTCTCTTGATCTGGATCCACTGGATCTGGAGCGCTGCTGGTTGCAACGTTCTTTCCCTTGTTAGCGTCTTTTCTCGGCCTGGAAGTCATGTTTCCTAGGCAATGAAGGGTGAAAGAAGGTTGAATGAGGGAAGCTGAAGCTTCGAGTTCCAAGGTTCTCAGTGAAAGTGAGTTCCAAGCTGAAGCGGTAGTGGATGCACGTGGTTTGGACCGGTAGTAGATGGAAGTGGGCTGGACCAGTGAGGCTTGGTTCGGCGTGTGTTTGTCATGGTGGAGTTGGTTCGGTGCGCATGGAGATGCGGTTGGTCCGGCATGTAGGGGGAGAGGCATTGGTTCGGTGGTGTCCCTGTGCTCGCTGGTTCGGTGGTGGAAATGCACACAACAGTTACTGATGCATTTTGTTACTATTCACTTGAGTTGATTTACAGTTTATAAGTATTTATGTCCTGACTCGAGGGTTTTGTGTTTTGCTTTACGCTCGGGTCAGATTGAGTGAGTTAGCATTCCAGATTCACCTTCGGCGTTGGAGCTTTCCTTGAAGATCCAGCCACCTATTTTGTTTCAGTATCCAGTGGTTCAGTGATGTATCTGATTTGTACCTGATGTATCATGTTACTCTTCTGTTGTATCTTATTTAACTCTGATGTATCTCATATTTATATAGTAGCTTCATGCACTACTATCTCTTTTTCTTCCGCTGCATTTTTTTATATACTCTGTGTCTGTTATCTGTGATTTTTATTTACTGTATATCCTGAGATTTGCCAAATTTTTATTTACAACGCGGTATTTTGAGCAATTCAATTCCGGCATGAGTGTCTACCTATACACTTATAATGGATGTGAATGGTTGAAAATATCGGGTCATTACGGTTGGTATCAGAGCCAGGTTGCTCTAGGCAAAGCTCAGCATATAGAGTGAATGTATTTACAGAATCACTTTCATTCGAGTTTGAATCTCTTCCCTTTTGACTCGATTCCTTTGAATTTTGGAACGTTCCCTGCGGTTCCAAAGTCCATTCTTATTCCCCGCTATTCATCTTCATTTGATTCTGGAGTATTCCACAACTCCACTTCGAATGATCTTTATAGTGAATTGGCGGTCCCGCCAATCTCAAAAATTTTCTTGTAAGAGGGGTGAAACTCCATTACAATAGCATCGATTCACTAAAGATTTTATATCCTCGGTTTAGATGCTAGTATCTCCTATTATCCCAAACTCTAACTCTTGAGATCAAACGTAGATTTACCCCAGAAAATCCACTTCGATCTTATACTTTAAGTCACGGCTGACCCGATTAAGGTTGTCCGTGATTTATTTTAGCTTATCCACCTCCCTACTCTGTATTTAATCATCTTGTCTTTTGTTTCCAACATATTTTCAAACATTTTGAATTGTATTTGTCAATCTATATTTTTTTTTATTGTGTTGTTGGAGTTGTTGATGTTGATTTGGGTTTCCGATCGATTCGTCTGATCAGCGCTATCGATAGGATTTCTAAAACACTTTGACAGAACAAACTGACACGATATTATTTTAAATTTTGTTTTGGCTAATGAAATAAAATTTTGATATATATATTTATGGAACTTAATAAAATGATTCAAATTGATAATTTGAAATGATAATACTTGATTTATTATTTATTGTTCTATAAATGAATTTATAAATAATTGTTTATAAATTTATATGGGAACTTAAATGAATTTAGAAAAAAAAATTTGAGAATTTAATTTCTGATGGTTCCAAACCTTTTGTTTAAAAGTTTAAAGGGATATAATATTTAAAATATTTTCAAATAGAAATTTATTTCCAAAGAATTTTAAGTTTAAAATTAGTACTCTTCTCTTTGTCGCTGGAAAATAACTTCGGTGATGACTGCAGCATCATTGACGTTCATTTTCGAGTTTCGAAGTGAAGAGACTGTTCTGTAGTCTTGCTACAACTTTGTTTTGGGAAATTAAATTGATTTGAATTTCTAAAATATGACTTAATTTATAATATATATATAGATATATGATTGAAATTTGATTTGACATATTATATATATATATATATATATATATTATTACTTATCTCTAAATGGTTTGAAGAAATCGGAAATTTAATTCTTAAATTTTATATTTAGCAATAATTTCAATTATAAAAAGAAAATCAGAAAAATTTGGATAAATGATTAAACTTGAGATAATTGAATTGGAAAGTTTTATTTGTATGACACAATTTCATTCCAATACAACTTACCTTAATTTCAGAAGTTAACAATGTAATTGGGTAATATACAATATAAAAAGATTTTATAAATAAAATTTGAGTGGTTATAATAAATGTTATACACCTAAATTTAATTATAAAATGATTAACAGAGGTAAATATAATAAAGGGTAATTGAATAACTTACAATAAAATGATGTTAAAAGAACTAATAATAAAAGAAAGCAGTTATAATAAGTGTAAGTATATTGAACATGAGTGATAAATATATTGAGAGGAATAAATTTAATTTTTATTAGGAATAAAGAAGAATAAAATTTATTAAATACATTGTGAGTGTAATAAATGATTATTTTTCTAACCCATGGTTTTAAAAAAAAAATTGTTAATTTAAGATGATTGGATAATAAGATAATGAAATTTGAGATATTTAAGATTTATGTAACTTGTGTAAAAGTTTATTTTCTATTTAAGATGAAATCTCCATGCTTTCAAATTCATTTCCTTATTTTGTTTTTCAAACTATCTTTTGGTTGTTCTTATCATCCTTATCTTGCTATAGACTGGTATATGCATCTTTCTATGATCTTTCTGTTTAGAAATCTTTCTATAATCTTTGATAATCTGCACCTTGCGAAACTTACCTATAACAACAGTTATCAGGTATAATTTCAATCTCCTTGCCATCTTTTCTTAATCCTATTTCACTCTATCTTTTCTGTGCCCTTCCATACCTCATTCCTTTTCGGGGACGAAAAGTTTTGAGTGAGGGAGAGTGTAACAACCCTGTATTTTGTAATTATTTTATTGTATATTTTAATTATTTTTAATGTAAGATTTTGATTTAAAAACTTATTTTACTTATTTGAAATGATTAAATTTGTTATTTAAATATAATCTTGATTTTTATGAGTTATAATTCCAAACTTGTGTAAGTTGAATATTTGCCTGAAATGCTGATTTTGGTCAAAATAGTCAAACTGTGACTTTCAACTTAAATTTTAAAAGTTTAAAAATTTATTTTTTCTCATTTATTTAAAGACTTTGGCTTTTGTTTTCTTAAAAATCTAATTTTGGAAATTTTCTTGAAATGATTTCTGATCATTTGTCCAAATAAAAATAAACAATGTCTGAAAATTTGATTTGGATAAAAAGTGTAACTTTAATAGAAATTCTAAATTTTATAATTCTAAAGGCAAAATTTTCATCTTGAACTGTATACAATTGTGTAACATTTGTTTCACTTTTGTTTTGGTCAGATTTGTTGTATACTTTTAAAAAAAAAAGTTAGTAATAATTAGTGTGAAACGGGAAATAAACTTTACATTTCTTTTACATATGTTTACATCTGTTTCTTAACTTTATATTTAACAATCAATTGGATGAAGCTAAATCAAATGTTATTAATAATGGTATAATAGCTATTAAATTTTGGTTTAAAGTGATGGTTTATTTTTCCTAATAGAAACGTTAGTATTTTAAATTTATTTAATAAGAGAAACAAAATAATTTGTACGTTACTTTGGGCATATATTTAATTGTTGCTCTTGCCTTTTCTTTATCTATTTGATTTTTTTTCTTGCGTTAACAATGCAAAGTTTTCAGCCGTATATTCTCTTTTGAGAATCCAAAATCTTGCTCAAATCTTTCCTTAAATCATTTCCATGTGTGAATTATTTCTTTCCCTCTTGCCTCCCATACGTTTCCACCTATTGGATAGAATTAAATTGCCTCTACCGTTCAAGCATTTTACTCTTGCCTGCCCTCTACATAAATTAGTGAGCAAATGTTAATATATATTTCACGTTCAAAAGTTCCATACCACAAATTATTCATTTTGCTTCCATCAAAATTTGCGTGAGCATCTCCTGAAGGTATGAACCGGCGCATGCTTTTCCTTTCATTTTTTTCTTCTTTTTTTTTCCTTTCTTTCTACGTTTCACTCTTGTTTTATTTCATTTGTTCTCCTTTCATTGTTTTGATTAATCCTATTGCCTGCCACCGTGCTTGGCCATTCACCATATTTTTCCGACCCTACCCATGCTAGACCACCGAGCCTTGTTTGAGAAAAAAAAGGAATGAAAAAAATTCCATTTTTGTCGCCTTTGTATTTTGTTTTTGAAGTAATATTGCCACCGAGCCTTGTTTTGAAAAAAAGGGGAAATGAAAACAAAAGTTGCTTTTGTCACTTTGTATTTTTGAAGTTATAATCTATTTTTCCACTGGCCCTTGTTCTGGAAAAAAGAAATGAGAAAAAAAAATTGTTTTGTCACCTCTGTAATTTGGCATTCTAGTCTATATTCCCTCTGCCCTTTTGTTTGAAAAAAAAAAGAAATGAACAAAATTTGTTTTGTCACCTTTGTTTTGAAGTTATAGTCCATTTTAAAAGTGGTCTTGTATTTTTGAAGTCATAGTTTATTTTGTTTTTATAAAATTAAATAGAAAAGGAAATTTGAAAGGCCTTAAACTTTCTATCTTTCTATGGGCCTTTATAGTCCATCCTTTTGCTTTTAACCTAACCTTTCACCAATTAACCCTAACACCTCCTCATATCATCTCCTACCACTTCACATTTTTGTGCTTGCCATGCCTTTGTGATGCCAAACCAGATCCTTTTCCACCTGAAAACATGTGTGGCCTAGCCCTAAGCATGTATGGCCGAGCATACATGGAGTTGTGGTCAAGCAAAAGTGGTTGAAAAGCTTGGTAACGTCATTTGTTGCTTCTATTTTTCTATTGTTCAACAAATCTTTATATTGTATGCATATGTTTATATGGTCTTGTTTATTTGTTGTATACAAGATCATTATCAAGGCTTTCCATTCATTCAATTCAGATCGCGTTTGTCGTGCTTTTAGAATCGCTCTTGTGTTTGTTGTTTTGGTCTCTAGCTTCGAAAAGGTGAGTCTTTCTCACTCTGACATATATACTTATGAAAAGTGGATTGATGACAAGTGTTTAGTAATGTAAAATGTTTATGCAAGTTAATGATGATCATATGATATGCTATGCCATGTTATTACCATGTTAAAACTGTTAATTTTCACCTGACATATGATACATGACTGTATATTGTGATATTGACATTGTTTATATTATTTCTGTATATGATCACACTGCAAGTTCCCTGTTAGGATAAAAATCATTATGGACTGAAATGATAGGCCTGAGTTATTTTATTTATTTATTTAAACTTGGGATTGCGGGTTTGAAATGATAGAACCCGGATTTTTACCTTTTAAACTACGGATTGAAATGATACATATCCGTATCACTTGACCTAGGTTAGAAAACTATATACAGACCCGTGGTTATTTTATAAAGTGCTTTGAATATTTTAAGTATTTTAAAAATATAAAATTGTGAAATTTGAGTTTTAACTAAAGATGTTAAATTAATTAAATAAACTGGAAGTTTAGTTAAATTTGTGAAATGGTAATATAAATATGAAATGTTAAGTTTTAATTAATGAAAGAAACGTATAGGTTGAAACGTATAGGTTTTAATTTATGAAAGAAACGTATAGGTTTTAATTTATGAAAGAAACGTATAGGTTGAAACGTATAGGTTTTAATTTATGAAAGAAACGTATAGGTTTTAATTTATGAAAGAAACGTATAGGTTGAAACGTATAGCTTTTAATTTATGAAAGAAACGTATAGGTTTTAATTTATGAAAGAAACGTATAGGTTGAAACGTATAGATTTTAATTTATGAAAGAAACGTATAGGTTTTAATTTATGAAAGAAAACGTATAGGTTTTAATTTATGAAAGAAACGTATAGGTTTTAATTTATGAAAGAAACGTATAGGTTTTATTTAATGAAAGAACGTATGGTGTTCTAATTAATGATAGGAACATGTAAATTCCTAATTAATGAAAGAAAGGTATAAGTTTTAATTAATGAAAGAAACGTATAAGTTTTTAATTAATGAAAGAAACGTGTAAAGTCCTAATTAATGAGAGAACATGAAAGTTTTAATTAATGCAAGAACATGTAAAGTTTTAATTAAGAAAGAAACATGTAAAGTTTTAAGTAGTGTGGTATTGATTTAATTAATAAATGTTCATTATTTTAATAGGAACATAAAATTTAAAACGTACATTTGACACGTAGATTTTAATCAATGTAATGGTGTATTTTAAATTGATTAAAATGATAAATGTTACTGTAATAATAAAATGAAGTTGATAACGTACATTTGATAAGCAAGTTTTAATTTATGTGAATGGCATACTTTAAATGATTAAAATAATAAAGTTTCTTTACTGTAATAATAATGTAAGTTAATAAGGTGCTTTTAACTTAACATAAGAATTTCGGTTTAAATTGTATATTTCAGTAAGAAAGTTTATTTAACTATAAGGCTATGATAAATTGACATGTTAAAATTTTAAGCTTATCAATACTTTGAATTATATACAATGTAAAGTGGAAAGTAGTACATTCCAAAAATGCTATGATTCCTTAAGCTAACATTTCCAAAATGCTATGATAATTTAAAGGAATATTTCAAGTTTAATAAATCTAAAGAAATATTCAATGATTTGAAAATTTGGGTTTTATTTGAATGATATAATATTGAATTATTTTTGAAATGGAAATGATACAATTGTGATATTGTTTTGAAATGAGTATGATATTTTGGTCTTGAAAGTATAAATTATTTGAAATAAATATCCATGGGTTATAATAACGATTGGTTGTTAAAGAGACCGGGATCGGATATTGTCTTATAGCCGGACAATACCGAAAACCACTTTAACAACTGTGTACGCGGTGGAGATTCCAGAATGAAGTAGGATGGTGGCGACGTTCTCGAGGTATGTTACGTGGACCCAACTCCCGTGAGTTGGCATATATGACTAAAACAGGAGCTATACCGGGCTACACAAAGGGTCGCACCCTTTCATCGAGCATGCTCCATCGTAAACTATTCTATTACTGTTGTGATTCGATTCGGTGGCGCCATTTTGATTCGGGGGTATTGTTCGAGGTGGGCGGAAGCTGCTGGCTTGCCGTCACCACCGGTCCGGGAGTGCAAACGGTGTATCCAACCTGGCATTGCCTCGCGTGCCATGTCATATCCTTATATCGAGCCCACTACGATTTTGGTTTTAAAGATCCGACCGCGTTAAGGTTCACCATCCCCTTAACGCTATTTTCTATATGATTATACTTTACTGATTAGACACTACCGTATATAGCGTATATTACTACATAGTAAATAGTTTAACGGATCCTTAGAGGATGGGCGGTCCCAAGCACCCTTTAAGTTACTGATGCATTTTGTTACTGTTCACTTGAGTTGATTTACAGTTTATAAGTATTTATGTCCTGACTCGAGGGTTTTGTGTTTTGCTTTACGCTCGGGTCAGATTGAGTGAGTTAGCATTCCAGATTCACCTTCGGCGTTGGAGCTTTCCTTGAAGATCCAGCCACCTATTTTGTTTCAGTATCCAATGGTTCAGTGATGTATCTGATTTGTACCTGATGTAACCTGTTACTCTTCTGTTGTATCTTATTTAACTCTGATGTATCTCATATTTATATAGTAGCTTCATGAACTACTATCTCTTTTTCTTCCGCTGCATTTTTTTATATACTCTGTGTCTGTGATCTGTGATTTTTATCTACTGTATATCCTGAGATTTGCCAAATTTTTATTTACAATGCGGTATTTTGAGCAATTCAATTCCGGCATGAGTGTCTACCTATACACTTATAATGGATGTGAATGGTTGAAAATACCGGGTCGTTACAGCTGGTTGATAGCTTATTATTGTTAGCAGTTTGTAATCGGGTTAAAATTCTTTTGAGAATTGATAAGTGTTTTGCGGGCTTCGGTTAAATAATTGGGCCACGCTTCATTTGTTTTGGTGTTGTGATTGTTATCAAAGGTGATAACCCGATTCCTTTTGATTTCCTCTTCGTTCAAACCCTAAAGCAAACATACGAACGAATATTAGTGGCGGCTTTGTATTCATCTTTCGTGGAAAACCCTAAATCGAACAAAGAGAAAAAAAAATGGCGCCATGCTTCTTCATTCCTCTCTGATAAAAATTAGGGATCGTGAATATGGTGGTTTCGTTCTTTCTTAGATCTGCAATTTTGGGCTTTTGAAGTGCCGTTACTACTTCGATCGAATCAGTGGTTGTTCGAGAGTTATCTTGCTCAATCGATCCCTCGTTGCTCACTACGGCTGCTTCTTTTCGCGTCAAGTAAGGTGAGTGATCTTAATTGCCACTCACATCTAATTCAAAACTTTATCGATTTTAAACATGCGATTTCGTGATTCCTTGCCTTGTTTTAATTTGGTGATAATATTTTGGCTTCGGCCTCTTTGAGCTTGCGAACTCAATTTAGGGATTTCGTATAATTGGTGGTAGCCGACTTTTGTTCGATTGTTGCCTCTTGATATACTTTCGGCTACACCTGACTTCGGTCATAAGAAGTTTGTATATTGGTTTTGATTGATTTCGTGGTCTTCGCGGTGTTGATTTTTGTTGGAATTTCCGGCCTCGATTTGCATTTTTGAGATAATATGAGCTGCTGCAGTTTGTTGTAGATTTCGTGACTTCAGTTATTCCCTGTACTTCCTCTGTTTGGCATCAGCTAGATATCTTTTGTGATTGTTGCATTTGGACTTTATAAAACATTGGATTGTGCTCGGGTTGCTTCACCTAATTTAGTGCCTCTGGTGTTGCAGTCTTTGACTTGTTTCATGCATCACCGTATAGCCATATTGTTGACATTATTTACGTTGATTTTGGGTATTTTGCTTCACCACTGAGCCTTATTCATGTAAGTTTCATTTAGAATCTGCAGTATTTTTGAGTGCATGTATCATTTTATTGACCCTTGCACATGTGCCTCTTTCCATTGTTGCATGATACAATTCACAGTTGTATACTACATGTCGCCATTCCGGCTGTTGCAGTTCCATTTTGTAGTGTAGTTCTAATTAGTCATGGTTCCAGTAAGGTCGTAGTTGTATTGAGTATTTGGGCCCAGTTTGATCGACCTTGCATTCACTTGCTTATGTTGGTTCATATATTTCATTTTTGCCATACTTTGTTGCTGTGTGTTGCCATTTTGTTCTGTTGTTCCATGTTGCTTTTGCACAGGTCGTGCCTTATATTGGATTTATCCAGGTTTTGCATATGAGATATTTGATGTTGTGAGCTGTGTTGTGATATTTTTGGTGCTTTCACATTTATCCTGTCGAGGTCATGTGGTGGCCGCAGTTCTTGTTTGCAGTTTGCCCTTGAATTCGTGTACACTCTGGCCTTTGTGCCTTGATGCTATTCCATTGTATGCTATATTACACCACTGCATGGAGCATTATGTTGATTCTGTTTTGTGTCTTCGGTCTGGGCACGTGTGCTTCATGACCTTGTGTTTGGTTTTGTGCATTCGAACTCACTGCCTTAGTGCAGGAGCACAGCTTATTGAACTTGATTATATTTTCTTTGATCATACGGCTGGTTTGATGTGCACTGCGTCTTGAGTGTGCTCGCATCTGAGTTTTTGTTGCAGTTCTGCCCTTGCATTCGTGTGGAGGTTGCAGTTTCATTTTTGTTGGCAGTTGTGTTGAGCATTGACAGCCGTGACTTGACCTCTGCAGTTTTGATCTGTAGTGGCGCGGCAGTACACGCGTGCGTGTACTGTAGCCACACAGAATTAACGTTTCAATGTGGCAAGGCAGTGCACACGAGCGTGTACTGCAGCGACACAGTATTGATTGTAATTGATATTTCTTTTGCTTTGATCCATTGATCTTTTGCGTATTTCATATGCTGAATTGGCGAGGCAGTACACGTTAGCGTGTACTGCAGCCAATTAGAATTGATGTTTTTAAGTGATATTTCAATTGTTTAAATTGATTTAGTTTCATTTGATCATTTTGTTGTTATCTAGTTATCTATTTGATAATTAGATTATGAGTTTCTAGTTATTTATTAATAATTAGATTTTGATGTTAATTGCCGATTAGGC
Organism: Allium cepa; assembly: GCA_030765085.1. NCBI lineage: Eukaryota > Viridiplantae > Streptophyta > Magnoliopsida > Asparagales > Amaryllidaceae > Allium > Allium cepa. The sequence continues at coordinate 100,127,198 of CM060934.1, forward strand.
AATTCTGATGTTTTTCTAAATTATCTTCATTAATAATCCTTTCATCTATCTTCGTTGATAATTTGAGTTGGCTGAATTGTTGTTTAACACTATACGTGTTATATTCACCGTTATCCGATTTTCTTGTTAAAGGATCGGATAGGTGAATTTATTTTGACTTTCATCTAATTGTTAATTAATTATTACTGCTTCTGTGCATTAATAACTGAGTTTGAATTAGACTGACCCATGTATTATTTTCTTTTGAATGTAATACTCGGGTCAGACAGAGTATTTACAGGTTGTTGATATCTTAATTTGGGTTGCTGCTAGAGCTATGAAGGCTTTTCATACTTTTTGGAGTAGTCATTGTCTTAGTATAGGATGTTGTATATTCATGTATATTATTCACGATAATGTACTTGTATATGTAACTTCCAGAGTCGACAGTTGTAGTTGTATCATATGTATTGTATCACATGTATATCAACTGACTTCAGTTATATATATATATGAGACTTTTTATTATCTGTGTTCCGCATTTGACTTATCTGTGTTATTATTTTATATATTGTCCTAAACTATTGTGAACCATCGTAGTTCGTTTTATACTAGAATTGGGTATGTCGATGGGAGTAAATAAATAAGAGATGAAAAATAAAAATATATACCACTCCTATCGAAATAACCAATAATAGTGTAAGGCCTAACTACGGATGGCCGCTCCTATCCTGCCTTATTCTTCATGATAACAGACAGTATTTCCGTTAATACTCTTTGTTATTGTAAGCATAGAGGTGGGGCGTCACAGTTGGTATCAGAGCTTGGGGTTTATGGACATAATATAAAACATAACTTAGATGGAACATGTGTTACAAATATTTGTCGATGTTTTATTTGTGCTTTGAGTCAAAACTAAAGTTTTGAAATTTAGATGAAATTTTTAAATATCTTTATTTAAAAATAAAAGTGAATTTGTGTTTTGTTTATCAGTGTGCGCAGTGGTAATAGTAAGACTGCTTCGCTGAGTACGGTTGATAATTGTTATGATTTAAAAATCCAAATATGAGAATGAATTTAATTTCATTATGTTGTTTAACCAGTGGTTTTGATTTGTTGAAATTCTTGCTGGTTTTCTTTGATGCTAATCACATATCTGATTAGATTTTTGCTGTTTTGAATTATCTTCATTGAAGATATATTTGAATGATTTCTTTGTCCATTTTGTGGTATACATGCAAATTTAAGTTGCACGTTATCACATTAATTTTACGTTGAACCGATGCTTGGTTATGAAACGTAGTTTGTTGCCGTTATTTTTATAACGGGATTTTTACACTGGTGCTAGATTTTTGAAGCTCGGAGTTTTGTTGACATTTAAATATATATATATATATATATATTATATATATATATGAAAATTCACTGGTATTATGATTTGATGCGCATTATTTTGATGAGACTTTGACGTTTAAAAATTACTGTCGCATTGACTTCAGTAGCCGTCAAATTTTAGGTGAATTTACAAGCGGTTATTCCACAATGTTGATTTTGAGATCCGTTTTTATGGTGTTTTGAGAAGTACCTTTTCCTTGTTGAAGTTGCTACTTATGTTGCTGATTTAATCACGTGATTATAAAAAGCATTTTAAAATAAGAATTGTCTTCAAAAAAATAAAAAATTCAGTTTACGTTTTCAAAAGAATGAGGAAGCGATTTAAACGTTTCAGCAAAATCGAGGACTATGACCCCTTTCTTTTACCAATTCGTTTAATTCCAGACTTGTTCGTTTGAGAATGTAAATTATTTACTTTTATAAAATAAATGAATTTGTTTTCATAATTTTTACAGTCTGCGTTTTCAGAAAAATGAGAAAGTGACTTAAACGTTTCAGCAAAATCGAGGATTATTACCCCTTTCTTTTACTGATTCGCTTAATTCCGGACTTTTCCGTTTGAGAATGTGAAATGTTATTTTTGGAATATACAATTTTGCACTTTCAAGGAAACGATGAAGAGAATTAAACGCTTTAGTAAAACTCGTGGTTATGGGACATGTGCGTTTGCTATTTTGGTTAATTTCGAACTCGTTAATTGAAATATCTACTGTTTTGATGATTCTGATGATTTTATTTGGCTTTCAAGCCACTCTGATGGACCTTCGGGTCATATGTTGGGCTTTCGGGCCACTCTGCTGGACCTTCGGGTCCGGGTCACTCTGCGGACCTTCGGGTCAAATACCAGTACTAGACCTTCGGGTTACTCTGCGGACCTCCGGGTCAATCTGATGGGCGCCAAAATTTATCGTACTTGGTAGGCTTCGGCCACTCTAAGATGCACGTGTGGCGTAGCTTAAAAACTCGCCATCTGATGGGATCGATCCAACCTTTTATGTTGATTTTTTAGAGTATCTTAATTGATTTCTAGATATTTGTTGTTTCCAATTATCTGCAGGTAATTGGATATTTGTTGACCTGATTATCTCTTGTGATAATTAGATATTTGATGTTATGGATTTGATTATCGTTTTTGATAATCGAATATTTGTTGATTTGATTATCGTTTTTGATAATCGAATATTTGTTGATTTGATTATCGTTTTGATAATCGAATATTTGTTGATTTGAGATTTGATTATCGTTTTTGATAATCGAATATTTGTTGATTTGAGATTTGATTATCATTTTTGATAATCGAATATTTGTTGATTTGATTATCGTTTTGATAATCGAATATTCGTTGATTTGACATTTGATTATCGATTGTGATAATCGAATATTTGTTGATTTGATTATCGTTTTTGATAATCGAATATTTGTTGATTTGATTATCGTTTTTGATAATCGAATATTTGTTGATTTGAGATTTGATAATCGATTGTAATAATCGAATATTTGTTGATTTGATTATCGTTTTTGATAATCGAATATTTGTTGATTTGATTATCGTTTTTGATAATCGAATATTTGTTGATTTGAGATTTGATTATCATTGTGATAATCGAATATTTGTTGATTTGAGATTTAATTATCGTTTTTGATAATCAGATATTTGTTGATTTTGATTATCGTTTTTGATAATCGAATATTTGTTTATTTGATTATCGCTTGAGATAATTAAATATTTGTTAATTTGAAATTTGATTATCGCTTGTGTTAATTAAATATTTGATGATTTGAGATTTAATTATCGTTTTTGATAATTGAATATTTGTTGATTTGAAAATTCTGATTACCGTTTTTGATAATTAGACTTTTGTTGTTTTCTGATTACCGTTTTGGTAACTAGATAATTGCGGTTTTGCGATTTGTGATTTGTGTTTCCTAATTATCATTGTTGATAATTAGATTTTGCTGTTTTCTAATTATCGTATCGTTAATTAGATATTGCTGTTTTGTGATTTCTGTATTCTAATTATCCAATTGATAATTGAATATTGCTGATAATTGCATTTATTCAGTTTGGTTGTTTTCTGATTATCCATTTGATAATTAAATTTTGTTGAGAATTTGTGAATCTCTTTTATAAAAATTAAAAGGTTTCTTTGGCCGTTGTATTCCCGACTTTTATTTTTCTAGCTTAACCGGTTTAGGTTAGAAAAATAAATTGTTATTGACACCTTTAATTATGAAAAATTGCGGGGACGTAATTTTTATAAGGAGGGGAGTCTGTAACAACCCGGAGTTTTATAACGATTAATTATCATCATTAGACGATTTAATTCTGCTGGTTGATAGCTTATTGTTGTTAGGAGTTTGTAATCGGGTTTAAATTCTTTTGAGAATTGATAAGTGTTTTGCGGGCTTCGGTTAAATAATTGGGCCACGCTTCATTCGTTTTGGTGGTGTGATTGTTATCAAAGGTGCTAACCCGATTCATGTTGATTTCCTCTTCGTTCAAACCCTAAAGCAAACATACGAACGAATATTAGTGGCGGCTTCGTATTCATTTTTCGTGGAAAATCCTAAATCGAACAAAGAGAAAAAAAATGGCACCTTGCTTCTTCATTCCTCTCTGATAAAAATTAGGGCTCGTGAATATGGTGGTTTCATTCTTTCTCAGATCTGCAATTTTGGGCTTTTGAAGTGCCGTTACTACTTCGATCGAATCAGTGGTTGTTCGAGAGTTGTCTTGCTCAATCGATTCCTCGTTGCTCACTACGGCTGCTTATTTTCGCATCAAGAAAGGTGAGTGATCTTAATTGCCACTCACATCTAATTCGAAACTTTATCGATTTTAAACTTGCGATTTCGTGATTCCTTGCCTTGTTTTAATTTGGTGATAATATTTTGGCTTCGGCCTCTTTGAGCTTGCGAACTCAATTTAGGGATTTCGTATAATTGGTGGTAGCCGACTTTTGTTCGATTGTTGCCTCTTGATATACTTTCGGCTACACCTGACTTCGGTCATAAGAAGTTTGTATATTGGTTTTGATTGATTTCGTGGTCTTCGCGGTGTTGATTTTTGTTGGAATTTCCGGCCTCGATTTGCATTTTTGAGATAATATGAGCTGCTGCAGTTTGTTGTAGATTTCGTGACTTCAGTTATACCCTGTACTATCTCTGTTTGGCATCAGCTTGATATCTTTTGTGATTGTTGCATTTGGACTTTATAAAACATTGGATTGTGCTCGGGTTGCTTCACCTGATTTAGTGCCTGTGGTGTTGCAGTCTTTGACTTGTTTCATGCATCATTGTATAGCTATATTGTTGACATTATTTACGTTGATTTTGGGTATGTTGCTTCACCACTGAGCCTTATTCATGTAAGTTTCATTTAGAATCTGCAGTATTTTTGAGTGCATGTATCATTTTATTGACCCTTGCATATGTGCCTCTGTCCATTGTTGCATGATCCAATTCACAGCTGTATACTACATGTTGCCATTCCGGCTGTTGCAGTTCCATTTTGCAGTGTGGTTCTAATTAGTCATGGTTCCAGTAAGGTCGTAGTTGTATTGAGTATTTGGGCCCAGTTTGATCGACCTTGCATTCACTTGCTTATGTTGGTTCATATATTTCATTTTTGCCATACTTTGTTGCTATGTGCTGCCATTTTGTTCTGTTGTTCCATGTTGCTTTTGCACAGGTCGTGCCTTATATTGGATTGTATATCCAGGTTTTGCATATGAGATATTTATTGTTGTGAGCTGTGTTGTGATATTTTTGGTGCTTTCACATTTATCCTGTCGAATTCATGTGGTGGTCGCAGTTCTTGTTTGCAGTTTGCCCTTGAATTCGTGTACACTCTGGCCTTTGTGCCTTGATGCTATTCCATCGTATGCTATATTACACCACTGCCTGGAGCATTATGTTGATTCTGTTTTGTGTCTTCGGTCAGGGCACGTGTTCTTCATGACCTTGTGTTTGGTTTTGTGCATTCGAACTCACTGCCTTGGTGCAGGAGCACAGCTTATTGAACTTGATTATATTTTCTTTGATCATACGGCTGGTTTGATGTGCACTGCGTCTTGAGTGTGCTCGCATCTGAGTTTTTATTGCAGTTCTGCCCTTGCATTCGTGTGGCGGTTGCAGTTTCATTTTTGTTGGCAGTTGTGTTGAGTCATGACAGCCGTGACTTGACCTCTACAGTTTTGATCTGTAGTGACGCGGTAGTACACGCGTGCGTGTACTGCAGCCACACAGAATTAACGTTTCAATGTGGCAAGGCAGTGCACGCGAGCGGGTACTGCAGCCACACAGTATTGATTGTAATTGATATTTCTTTTGCTTTGATCAATTGATCTTTTGCGTATTCATATGCTGAATTGGCGAGGCAGTACACGTTAACGTGTACTGTAGCCAATTAGAATTGATGTTTTTAAGTGATATTTCAATTGTTTAAATTGATTTAGTTTCATTTGATCATTTTGTTATTATCTAATTATCTATTTGATAATTAGATTATGAGTTTCTAGTTATTTATTAATAATTAGATTTTGATGTTAATTGCCGATTAGGCAATTCTGATGTTTTTCTAAATTGTCTTCATTAATAATCCTTTCATCTATCTTCGTTGATAATTTGAGTTGGTTGAATTGTTGTTTAACACTATACGTGTTATATTCACCGTTATCTGATTTTCTTGTTAAAGGATCAGATAGGTGAATTTATTTTTACTGTCGTCTAATTGTCAATTAATTATTACTGCTTCTGTGCATTAATAACTGAGTTTGAATTAGACTGACCCGTGTATTATTTTCTTTTGAATGTAATACTCGGGTCAGACCGAGTATTTACAGGTTGTTGATATCTTACTTTGGGTTGCTGTTAGAGCTATGAAGCCTGTTCATACTTTTTGGAGTAGTCATTGTCTTAGTATAGGATGTTGTATATTCATGTATATTATTCACGATAATGTACTTGTATATGTAACTTCCAGAGTCGATAGTTGTAGTTGTATCGTATGTATTGTATCACATGTATATCAACTGACTTCAGTTATATATATATGAGACTTTTTATTATCTGCGTTCCGCATTTGACTTATCTGTGTTATTATTATATATATTGTCCTAAACTATTATGAATCATCGTAGTTCGTTTTATACTAGAATTGGGTATGTCGATGGGAGTAAATAAATAAGAGATGAAAAATAAAAATATATACCACTCCTATCGAAATAACCAATAATAGTGTAAGGCCTAACTACGGATGGCCGCTCCTATCCAGCCTTATTCTTCATGATAACAGACAGTATTTCCTTTAATTCTCTTTGTTATTGTAAGCATAGAGGTGGGGCGTCACATTTAATAATGTAACAATTTCGGATATCTCATATTTACTTGGAAACCCTAGACCTATTATAATATCGTCAGATTTCCTATCAAATGTTTTTGTTAGTGTAAGGTAAAAACTTTTCCATGTTTATGTGGTGGAAGTCTTACGTGATACCTTTCTTTTCAAAGATTTTTAAAAGTTATGCAACCTTAACCTGTTACTCACACCAGATCCATGTCTGACCCGGAGTTTATCTTCTGTTTTCTTAAACTCTTGGGTACTCAAATTTTTTACGAGTAGCCAAGGGATTCAGGTTAGCTTTGACGAATTCTGGAGGAGCAATGGAGCAGGAGGCTTCTGCATTATAGTTATATAGTGTTCCGCTGTGTTGGTTTCTCTGAGTGGTTTCCTTGTGTTGTATTGAGTTGTATAACTAGATAGGTGTTTATAACTGTCTAGTATGTGATGTATAATCTGTGTAACTCTGATAATGGTTGTAAACTATGTAATATTTATGTTACTAATATAATTTATTCGTTCCGCTGTTGAGATTCTGATGTTGTTTCTTCTTTCTTCTCTTTCTTTTCTCTTTTCTATCTCTTTCTTTCTTCAAGATGATGCGATTTTCTGTGGTGAGAAAGTCGGGTCGTCATAAACTTGGACCTGTTATCCGCATAATTTCTTAAGAGGATATGGTTTCTGATTCAAATCTTCAAGAAGATGATGTTGAACGTTATTGTAAGAAGAAGTGACTAAGCCATTATAATAATGAGTAATATCACCAATACCGAATTCGATGATGTAGAGCCGCACTTTAATCAATTCCACTAACATAATTATTTTCAAAGACATACAACTAGTAATATACTTAAAGCGCTAACGTTCATCATCGAAAACATGTAGATAGATGAACGTCGAAGTCATGTATACAACACCGCATGTAACCAAAGAAGTAAAGAAATCAAGTATAATCAACTTCAAAAGCGGTCAATGAGTGTCGAAGTAACCAATGCCTTTCATCGATGCTAAGTTTTATTAACACTGTCTTTTATGACGAGAGGCCGCACTTCATTCACATCGAAGACATACCACCCTCAATGTATTAGTGACGACACCACTTTCGTATCGTGACCAAAGTAGGCTCATCGACAATACAATGATGGATATCAACACTTCATTCAAGCGGCGCCATAATTTACAGCTCCTCGAAGATATTGCACCATGATGATGCTAGATGAATACAAAGCAACACTGCTTATCGACCAATATTGTACTTTTCCTTTTATGCAGTGCGTTTCTTTAACATTTGGAGGGCACCGTGTGTTTAAGCAGTGCGGTATTGATGTTGAACACCATCCATATCCACAAAGACCTTAATACGGCCATATGATTATCATTGACGAAGTCATTACCCATTCATAAAGGACATCGATCGTCATGACTAATGATGCCTAAGTTGTTGTGGTGTATCTACTAGAGGATGAAGTCGAAGTCCGAAACCATTTTCACTAATGATGCCGCACGAAGTCATCAATGTTGGTTCTAATGTCATCACCTTTCCATGCATCCATTCTTCCATGCCCGTATGTGTCGGTACCTCACTTCCTTGATTATTCAATGATGCCAAGAATAATTAATGACAACACCATAGAAATTTAAGCCGCTCTGCATCAGTGATGCCACCAATAACTGGTCTAATCTCTTCATAATGCAAGAGATCATCAACAACGAAGTTAATGCTCAAGTGCGCGATGTCCAAGCCTACCGAAGACGTTAAAGGTGAAGTGGAGCCACGACACTTCTATAAATATGACCCTAGCGGCGCTATTTGGAGGAGGAATTCTCTTTTCCCACTTCTTACATGTTTTCAACTTTGTAAATCCTAAATTAGTTAGGTGATATTTGCTGATTGCAACAGTAGAATTTCGTACACATAAAAATTGGAAATCAAACAATTGCACAGCGTATGAACTTTGATTTTTGATTACCAATTTTACTTTGACTACAATCTGACTTCGACCCAGAACTAGCATGGCAAACTTGACTACATAATTCTTGAATTGAGACCCACTGTATATGATATTTCACACGACTTCAATTGTGATGACTAAGCTAAGGATTGTTATGGATGCATATTCCAATTTGATGACTTCGACTAGCGTTGAAGAGGCTTTATTTTGATTTGCCCATCTTTTACATACCTTTGAGTGTTGATAAATTTATTTGTTAACATTTTGGCACTAGAAGGAGGGCCTGAACTGCAACAACCTGCATATTTTATGATTGTATATTTAAATATTTTATTCAATTATAGCATCGTTAGTCGGATTTCAGTCCGAAATGCTACTTTTGCAAATGATCGAATTAGGACTCGGGACCGCTTCCATTGAGTTCAAAATGACGTTTGCTATCTATTGGAGTATAAACATTGATATGTTTGGAGTCAGTAGAATTTTGCTACTTTTCACTTAGAGCTTTGGGTTGGGTTTCAGCCCATTAACCCCACTTATTACTCTAGCTCAGTCCACCTCTCCGCTTCACTTCATTCTTATGTTTCCTAATACTCAAGCTTTAGCAACAATGGAGAGAGGAATGAGAAATTAAAACTCCAAGCCCTAATCATCTTTGCAAATTCAAGTTCTAGCTTCAAATTCATAAAAGAAGCTTTGGTAAGCCTTCTCTTCTTCTTCTCCAACTCATTCTCCTTTCAATTTTAGAAATTCCTAAACCTAACTGAGGAAATGTTTCTCCTTTAAGCTTAGATTCAAGCTTGTTGGGTTGGAATTGAAGAGTGGTTGTTCTTGCCATTGCTCCATAGCTTCTCTCTTGTGATTTTGAGTTTAAAGGTGAGATTTTTATCTCACGTCTTTGTCTATATCTATCTTTGTTGTTGGGTATGAATTCCTAACATTTGTTCATGATCATTTACTTTTGATTTGAATTGGTATGGTGATTTACCAATTTTTGGATTTAAAGTCCAATTTTATGAAAATCCTTCAAATGATGGTTAGATACGTTGTTTGGGGTGTATAGAAAATTTCAAATGTTAATCGATTTTGGTCAATCCGATTAGTTGTTATCACTTTTATCAACTTTGATGACTTCTTTTTATGTATTTTTGAGAATATCCATTTCGATGGATTTGGTATCGATTTCTTTGGAATTAATTCACGTCTTCGTATATGAATTTTGGTGATTGATTGTTTCTACAATCATTCTATGATTTGTCACTTTAAAATACAAAGATTTCCATACTAGTAGTAAATATTCAAACTCTTTTACAAAGATGATTTCAACTCTATTTTCAGTATCAACGCTCGTTTATCAAAACCGTTTTCCACTCTATTAGTATACACAAACCTTTACCTCATTCGTTTGAGAGATCTAATTAAACGGCTTAGTAAAACAAGTGGTATGAAACGCTTGCGCTTACTTGGTCGGTTAGTTTTTGGACTTGTTCGATTGAAATGCTTGTGACAACTTTCAAGTGGAGATCTATAATTTGTTCGTAAGTATTTAAGTTAAGCCAGTGGTTATGGGACATGAAGCTAAACTCATTTATTTACTTGCTTAGTGTAATTGACACTTCTTATTAAACGACGATGATCATTTTGATGATTTAGACTGGCGATATGCTGTGTCTATTTTTCCATTTAGGGGACTGTACCTCATTTTATTGAGCTTCGTCTCATTTCTTTTATAGGCTAACGACCTATGTATTCTTTGGACTTTCGTCTCATTTTTATGGGCTAGCGACCCATGTTCATTTATACCGTCGGTTCATTGGACGTACCGTTATTGTACTACGTCGATGTTCCTTGTTTGGATCAATGGATGTACCGTTATTGTACTACATCGCTATTCCATTTTTGTCAGGTCCATTGGACGTACCGTTATTGTACCGCGTCAATGTTCCAAATTATAGGAGTTTCGGTTCACTGGACGTACCGTTATTGTACTGCATCGATGTTCCGAACTATTTGATTTCAGGTTCCTTGGGCGTACTGTTATTATACTACGTTGTTGCATCGGCTCGAAATTAATGGTTAGCAACCATGGAATAGCGTTCCGTTTTGTGATACACGTGTTGGTAAGCTTTCATGCTCCCGTTTGTGATAGGCCTCCCTTTTTTTTGTGATTTCTAGATTTCTAATTGATGGTTTCTAGAATTTGTGTTTCACCAAAATAAAGTATATGACATTCTTTTTGATCTATGAGAAGATTCTTGTGATATTGATTAATCTCTGCTTGATTTTTAATTGCATACTTATCAAATTACGGCATTATTGTTATCACATGTATTTGTCATATCCCTTATTCTATCTCATTTTTATCTGATATTTATAGCTAGACTGATCCATTTATTATTTTCTTATTAAATAATACTCGGGTCAGACCGAGATGTTATAGGTGCTTCTGCTTGATTTTCTATCAGGGACTGCCGCCTGATTTTTTTTGGCTAACTACCAAGATTGTTAATTGATTTTGTTGTATACATTTGAGATATAGACTCCATGATGTATACTTATTCTTTTGGGTAGCACTTGTAACTATTCTTTTGTGATATTGTGGATCTTGTAAGACCACTACTCTGATGTACACTTTTATGTGTTATATTCATATCTGTTTCCGCCTTTGAGATATGAACTTCTTGTGACTGATTTACGTTATGTTTATTTTTATATTTGTTTCCGAAGACCACATAGCCACTTTGTAGTAGCTTTGAGTTTGTATCGGTATGTCGGATTTCCTCTTGAAATGAAATGCATGTTATCCTATCTGACATATCGGTGCTCGCACAAAGTAATTACACGGATGGTCGCTCCTCAACAGCCTTATTCTTTGCGCTAGTTGACAGCATTACTCCGTAGTGTTCTTGGTTAGTGTGAGTATAGAAGTGGGGCATCACAGCTTGGTTTCAGAGCCAAACTTCGGAACAATGTAGAATAATCTAGCAAGGATCATTGTCCTAAGTCCTTCTTAGGAGTCGTGCCTTAGGATTTATCCGAGTCTTAGGACCTGTTCTATCCTATTTTCTTGTATGATGCCTTGTTTTATCAATCATTATTGTTTGATATTCAATTTGTGAATAACCTTTTTCTTCTTCTTTCTTTCTTTCTTAAAGAAGATAAATGGTTAGACCAGGCCGTCCCAGCGCCGGTCAATCTAGTGCTACTCCCCAAGATGGAGTATTTATGTCTGCCCAACAGCTTCTTGATCTTGTAAAGAATGCTCAAGCGGTCGGACCTATTACAGAGCCTTCTCATCCTAGATCCGGATTTGCACGTTTGTGCAGAGGCTATACCGATTGGGTGGAAGGCCATTCAAGGGATCCGAAAGCGTTATGGAAATCCAAGCTTGGCTCAAAACATGCGATCGCATCTTTACTCACATGAATCTAATTGATCTTCATCGAGTCCAAGTGGCTTCTAGCATGCTCCAAGAAAGAGCATTAGATTGGTATGAGCTTCTAATTTTTGAAATTATTGAAGCGGATCTTACTTGGGGGCAATTCCGGGAAAGATTCGAATCTAAATTTGTGTCGGAAGACGAAAAAGTGACTTTGGCCCGTCGTTTCATTGACCTTGTTCAAGGTGAATCTTTTGTGGCAGATTATGTTGCATCTTTTGAATCTCTTTCAAAGTATGGGGTTGAGTATATTAATACCCCATCGAAGAAAAATCATAGATTTGTTTACGGGTTAAATAAGAACCTCAAAAAGCCTCTACTTCTGAAATTGGAAGTTTCATTTGATCAACTTATTGATATCGCTCTTCGACTTGAAGAGATAGATAGAGAGAGTGATGTTGAAGTTGTTAATGCCAAACCAAACTTCAACAACAACAAGAAAGGCCAATTAAATTCAAAGGCCCAAATCCCAACAAGAAAGGGAAGCAAGTACCGTCACTAGCAAGAACTCCTACCCCTAGTAGTGGACAATGCTACAATTGTGGTTCTAAGGACCATTATGCTAATAGATGTCTGAAACCTCTCTTTTTCCATTATTGCAAAGGTTCGGTTCATCTTTTATCTTCATGTCCCAAACTTCAAGGCAAGGAGGAGGGAAAGCTAAATGTTGTGCAAGTCCCTAGTAACACTTCTCGTGGTCAAGGTATTTCTAATTCTATCCTTGATGGCAGTATTATGTTTCATGATCAACCTATTCGAGTTCTTTTTGATAGGAGTGCATCCCATTCTTTTATATCAAAAGAACTTGTTGATACTTTTTCTTTAAGTGTTATGGCTTTAATGACTTCTTAGAGAATTGCGAATCCGGTTGGTGGATCCGCAACACTTAGTTTGCTTTGTAAAGAAGTCGAGATTATTTTATGTGATTTTTCTTTCCGAGCCGACTTGCATGTCATGCGTTACTTTGGCTCCGGAATGATTTTGGGAATGGATTGGCTTAACCGTTATGAAGCTCATATCCTATCTCCTGTGCGGACAATTTATCTTCGACATCCACAATTTGTTAATCAGATTTCTGTTGTTCTTAAAGATTCGGATTCCACTTTGGCAGCATCCTTATATTCTCTAAATCCTCGTGATGACGATAATGATGATGAGGAAGATGTCATATCACTTATTCACGTTGTTCGTGAATTTTCCGACATATTTGAGCCCATCTTAGGACTACCACTTAGGCGAGCCATTAAGTTCAAAATTAATCTCGTCCCTGGAGCTCAACCTATCTCTCTTCCTCCTTATCGCATGTCCAATAAGGAAAATGAGGAGATGCACAAACAATCATCCGAATTGGAGACGAAACAATTTATTCGCTCTAGTTCCTCTCCTTAGGGAGCTTCGGCTATTTTTATGAAGAAATCCGATGGTACACATAGACTTTGCGTTGACTACCGCAAGCTTAATGATCCTACTATCAGGAATAAATATCCATTACCTCGGATTGATGATTTATTCGACCAATTTAGTGGTGCTAGAGTCTTTTTGCAATTAGACTTAGCAACCAATTTTCATTAGCTTCGTATTGCAGAGGATAGTAGTCCTTTGACATCGTTCCGTACGCGTTATGGATCTTATGAATGGCTTGTTATGCCATTTGGGTTAACGAATGCTCCGGCTTATTTCGTTGACCTTATGAATCGAGTTTTCAAAGACTTCCTTGATCGATTTGTTCTCATCTTTATAGGTGATATTCTTGTGTATTCCAAGACCGAGGAAGAGCATGAAAAGCATCTTCGGATTGCGTTGGAAACTCTTAGGAGCAATCAATTGAAAGCAAATTTTTCTAAATGCCATTTTTGGCAATCTCGTGTGAATTTCCTCGTTCATATTATTTCTGAATCCGGAATTTCCGTGGATCCTTCAAAGATCGAAGCGATTCAAGATTGGAAGAGACCGGAGAGAGTGACTAAAATTCGTAGCTTTCCTGGATTGGCAGGTTACTACCGCCGATTCATAAAGGGCTTTTCTAAAATTGCCGTGCCTCTCACTAGCTTGACAAAGAAGGGAGTTAAATACCTTTGGTCGGACAAATGTGAAGCTTCTTTTCAGAAATTAAAAGAACTCCTTTCCGATGCTCCTATTCTTGTGATTCTCGAGGGGAACCAAAATTTTATTGTTTATACCGATGCTAGTCGCGTTGGTCTGGGTGCAGTTCTTACGCAAAGAGAACGTGTTATTGCTTATGCTTCTAGGCAATTAAAGCCAGCCGAGACTAGATATGCCACTCATGATTTAGAGCTCGCGGCTATTGTTTTTGCCCTTCGAATTTGGCATCATTACCTTTTGGGAGAGAAATTTATTCTCTATACCGATCATAAATCTTTGAAGTATTTATTTTCTCAAAACTTAATTTGCGTCAACAGCGTTGGCTCGAGTTCCTTGCATCTTATGATCTTGATATTCTTTATACTCCCGAAAAGGGAAATCGTATTGCCGACGCTCTTAGCCGAAAGCAACAAGCGGTTGTTTCCATGATGATATCCAAATGGAATGATGTTGAGACTTTATCCACTTGTGAGATTCGAGATTGTGGATCCGATTTATGTTCATCTCTTGTTTTATGTAGCCTTGGGGATCATCCGTATCTTTTAGACCGCATTCTTGAAGCACAAAAGCTAGATCCCGAATTGGCTCTTCTTAGCCAAAGTTGTAGGGATAAAATTGATATTGAAGGTTTGAAAGACTTTGATATTGATTCTCGTGGCGATATTCGAAAATTTGGTAGGCTTATCATGCCAAATATTAGTGACCTTCGTAAAGACATTTTAGAAGATTCTCATCGTTCTAAATTTACCATTCATCCCGGTAGTAGTAAAATGTACGCGGATATGAAGCAACTTTATTATTAGGAGGGAATGAAATCTGATATTGCTAACTTTGTTAAGCGTTGCATGACTTGCCAACTTGTCGGGGCCGAGCATCAAAGGCCCGGTGGGTTATTGCAACCTTTAGACATTCCAATTTGGAAGTAGGATCAATTTCCATGGATTTTATCGATGGCCTTCCCCGTTCTCGTTCGGGTCATGATACCCTATGGGTGATAGTTGGTAGACTTACTAAATCCGCCCATTTTATTCCCGTTAGGTCTAATCGGACCGTTCCTCTTTTGGCCAAACTCTTTATGAAAGAAATTGTTAAATTGCATGGAGTTCCTACTTCTATTGTTAGTGATCGTGATCCATTGTTTACTAGTGGATTTTGGAAGAGTCTTCAAAAAGCTTTGGGAACAAAGCTTAATTTTTGCACCTCTTATCATCCACAGTTTGATGGACAAACAAGCATGTGAATCAAACTCTTGAAGATCTTCTTCGTGCATGTGTTCTTGATTTTGGTGGAAGTTGGGAAGATCATATTTCTCTTGTTGAGTTTTCCTACAATAATTGCTTCCAATCTAGTATTGGTATGGCTCCTTTCGAGGCACTCTACGGAAGACCATGTTGATCTCCTTCTTGTTGGCTTGTGGCCGGTGAGAAGCTGGTTTTAGGTCCAGATTTTATTCGTGATTCCATAGAAAAGATTGACCTTATTCGTCATAGGATGAAAGAAGCTCAAAGTAGACAAAAATCCTATGCCGATAACCGGAGAAGGAAATTAGAATTTTCTGTGGGAGACTTTGTGTTTATTCGTGTTTCGCCTATGAAGGGTGTTGTGCGTTTCAGTCGATCGGAAAGTTAGCACCTCGATATATTGGTCCATTCCCCATCACTGAGCGTATTGGTCCCGTAGCTTATTTCCTTTTATTACCGGCTCAGTTTTCTGTTATTCATGACGTGTTTCACGTTTCTCAACTATGGAAATGCCTTCGAGATTCCGATTCTACTCTTGAGCCCGGTGTTGTTGAAGAAATTGAAGTTTCGCCTAATTCAACTAATGAGCAACATCCTATTCGAATCATTTCTTCGGCGGTCAAACGCCTTCGAAATAAAGATGTCCCTCTTATGAAAGTTCAATGATCTTCAAACCCCGAGGATTGCTCTTGGGAATCTAGATAATTCATCGAGCGAACATATCCGGACTTACTTTCTAGTGCTCCTTGAGCTGAACTTTTTATTTCAAATTTCTTTTGTGTTAATATGCTTTTATGGTTGTTACATTTTAATTTTTCTTCTTAAATATTGCGAGGACGTAATTTCGTTAAGGAGGGGAATCTGTAACAACCCGCATATTTTACGATTGTATATTTAAATATTTTATTTAAATATAGCATCGTTAGTTGGATTTTAGTCCGAAATGCTACTTTTTGCAAATGATCGAATTAGGACTTGGGACAACTTCCATTGAGTTCAAAATGACATTTGCGATCTTTTTGAGAATAAACATTGATATGTTTGGAGTCAGTAGCATTTTGCTACTTTTCACTTAGGGCTTTGGATTGGGTTTCAGCCCATTAACCCCACTTATTACTCTAGCTCAGTCCACCTCTCCTCTTCACTTCATTCTTATTTTTCCTAATACTCAAGCTTTAGTAACAATGGAGAGAGGAATCGAAAATTAAAACTCCAAGCCCTATTCATCTTTGCAAATTTAAGTTCTAGCTCCAGATTCATAGAAGAAGCTTTGATAAGCCTTCTCTTCTTCTTCTCCAACTCATTCTCCTTTCAATTTCAGAAATTCATAAACCTAACTTAGGAAATGTTTCTCTTTTATGCTCAGATACAAGCTTGTTGGGTTGGAATTGAAGAGTGATTGTTCTTTCCATTGCTCTATAGCTTCTCTCTTGTGATTTTGAGTTTAAAAGTGAGATTTTTATCTCACATCTTTGTCTATATTTATCTTTGTTGTTGGGTATGAATTCCTAACATTTGTTCATGATCATTTACTTTTGATTTGAATTGGTATGGTGATTTACGAATTTTTGGATTTGAAGTCCAATTTTATGAAAATCCTTCAATGGATGATTGGATATGTTGTTTGGGGTGTATCGAAGAGCTATAAGGTCGGGTTGTCGCTTGGCGTAAATCCTTAGTTGTCGCTGCTCGCTCGATCGCTCCCGACATCGATTTGGCCATCATGGCCTAGGCAAATATTTGCCCAGATGAGGTGTTCTGACGTCTGGAGACAAATGTCAAACGTCTAGTTTTGCATTCTGGAGAAAATAATTCTCGCCAGAAAAATAAAAAGGGCAGTGACTAATTTCAGACGTCTGAATTATCATATTAGACGTCTGAAAGGAGGTCAGACGTCTGATCTTTGAATTCAGACGTCTGGTTAGTTTTCTAGAATATTTCCAGAAACCAAAACCAGACGTTTGGGTTGTCACCTAGACGTCTGAATGGATTTCAGACGTCTGATTTATGTCTTCAGACGTCTGGATGGTTTTCTGGAATACTTCCAGAAACCAAATCCAGACGTCTGGAACAACCCCTCAGATGTCTGGAGATGCCCAGTTTTTCCTAATCACCTTACTTTTGATTTAAATTTCAAATGTTAATCGATTTTGGTCGATCCGATTAGTTGTTATCACTTTTATCGACTGATGACTTCTTTTTATGTATTTTTAGGAATATCCATTTCGATGGATTTGGTATCAATTTATTTGGAATTAATCCACGTCTTTATATGTGAATTTTGGTGATTGATTGTTTCTACAATTATTTCTATGATTTGTCACTTTAAAATACAAAGGTTTCTATAGTAGTAGTAAATATTCAAACTCTTTTACAAAGATGATTTCAACTCTATTTTTAGTATCAACGCTCGTTTATCAAAACCATTTTCCACTCTATTAGTGTACACAAACCTTTACCTCATTCGTTTGAGAAATCTAATTGTGACGAGACAGAATTTTGCCCGCTCGAAAATCGACATCCATACTTCATATCGTATTCGAATGCCATAGATTCGACCGTTCAAATCCGATTCGCCGGAGCTTATAACAACATTAAGTAAACAACACAGCGGAATAAAAGAATAATACATTGATATACAATTTTGATACAATATCTGATACAACAGATGATCCAATAGATATCAATATACATCAGAGATATGATACAATAAAATAGCAGCGGAAAAGAAAAATAGATAACATCTAGCAGTGGAACAATATAACTCTAAGATAGTCTTCAAAAGAGAACTCCGAGAACTGCAACTCCATCTCCAAGAACCAATCCAGCAATAGCTCGAACTCCCAATAACGATGCACCAAGCTAGGCAAGACTGGTGCGAACCAAGGGCTGAACTAACTCCAGATAATCTACTAAACCTGACTATCTAAAAAACCCAACTCTAGACTGCTCGTGTAGAAAATAATGAGCACCCAGAGTTTAGGAAAGAAACAATAAACTCCGGATCAGTCGTGGGACTGGTGTGAGCAACAAAAACAGTTTATCTTTTAAAACATTCAACAAAAGATTTTCAAAGTCAATTCGCAATGCTTTTTAAAAATGAGACTACCATAGGGCCTCCCGCACACACACACACACAATGCAAACGCAGAATCGGAGGAGAATTCTCCTTATGATAGTCAAAGATGCTTGATACGCATTAAAAGAAACATTTGATATTATTACTAGTGCATAGTGTAGAGAAAAATTCATTTCTAAAATAAAGATATAAATCTTAGCCAACATATGACCATTATCGTATGCCTACTATAGCTACCATCTAAACAGTGGTGACCACCATAAGTAAATGGCAGGTTCTACAACTAAAACCGTACAGGGTTTCATATTGGGAATTGGATTTCCAATAAATGGTCAGGCCAAGGAACTTCCCATTGCCACATGAGAACGCCTCTGGAAGGACGTCCCCGAGAACCAAACCAGATCTCTACCAACACAAGGCCGGGTTACCCCTAACTGGGTAATAACTGACACGAGTATGCCATCCCCCGGTCCTTTGGGACCTTTAACCGAGCGCTCGTAATCAATTCACACAATCATAAAGTGTTTTCAACATGAGTAAGTATCTGGGCTCCATACCATGATACCACCCTTTTCCAGAAGGAAATGCACATACCCTAAAGGGTGCTACCCCTCATAACCTTGCCGCATCTTTCCTGTTTTGACCATTTCCGGGGTGTGAGGCTCGACGAAGTCACGTCCAAAAAAACATACTTTATACAAAAGCCATGCTTTGGGTCAACAAATGATCATAGAAATGATCACCAAGATAGACGATCAAATAAATGATCCTATCACAAATAATCAACACAATAATCATTTCACAGCAACACTCAGTATATCACATTACCAAATTGGGAATATATCGCTAATAACCTTCAACTACATAACCTCTGAGCTCGTACATCTCAGAGAAGGGTGTTAAGCTAAGAGAATAAATTCTCCGCCACCAACAGAAATAAATTTGAAAGAAATCGGCTTTATATCTCAATTTGTAATGTCAGACATACTATCCATACAAGTCTGTTCCGGGATCGAACAGAACCGAAGGCACATACAAAGAAGTCCTTGCAATCCGGATATTCACAATCCCGATCGGATTTCCCATCACTTAGGGAGTCTCTATACCGGCGCGACTCGGTGCAGAAACAATCGATAGGTCATCCTATCGCTTTCGCAAATACCCGGTCTTCACCACCGGTCTTCAAATGCTATCCATAGCGTCGAATCACATATTCAGAATGGGTTATAAGACACAAAGATCCTTTCCCGGCTAAACCGAATAGTGAGCGAAAATATTTTTAAAACATATGGATATGGGATTTCAATTAAGTCACAACTTATTATCCAAAACTTTTCTTCAAATGGCTTAACAAATTACCATTTTCAATCTTTAAACAAAAAGATTCATTTTCACAACCTTTAATGGTTTTAAACAATTTTCACATTTTAATCTTTTAAATAAAAGATTCATTCACAGATTTTCCAAATCAATTTTCATTTCAATTTGATTAACTCGTTAAATCTTTAAATCAAAGATTTAACTTATAGCCTTCAAAACAATTTCATTTCAATTTGATTAACTCGTTAAATCTTTAAATCAAAGATTTAACTTATAGCCTTCAAAACAATTTCATCTCAATTTGATTAACTCGTTAAATCTTTAAATCAAAGATTTAACTTGTAGCCTTCAAAACAATTTCATTTCTATTTGATTAACTCGTTAAATCTTTAAATCAAAGATTTAACTTATAGCCTTCAAAACAATTTCATTTCTATTTGATTAACTCGTTAAATCTTTAAATCAAAGATTTAACTTATAGCCTTCAAAACAATTTCATTTCAATTTGATTAACTCGTTAAATCTTTAAATCAAAGATTTAACTTATAGCCTTCAAAACAATTTCATTTCAATTTGATTTAAACAAATCATCAATTTAAATCTATTAAAAATAAACAGATTTAATTCATAGCTTTCAAAAAGAATTCATTCATAACTTAGGAAAATCATTTCTCTATTCAATCTTGAAATTCTCCTAATTAACTGGAATCTCAGTTCTTATCTAAAAGTGTTTGTCATTTGAAAACAACAGTTTTCATTTTGGAAATCTGATTCATTTATACGAGTTGAAATCCTTGGGTTAAATTCAAATTCCCAAAACCATACCTTTAAAATGGTTTAAATTCATACAAACATGTTTATAATATCTTTAACCATAATTTCCAATCATCGAATTCAATTCCAAATATTGAATTCAAATTCAAATTGAATTATTTAAATTGGAGATTTTACCGAGTTATTCAAAATAGCTTTTATATGTGAAAACCTTTTTCAAAAGCTTTACCGTTTAACCCAAATCCATTTTCAAAATCAATTTGAAATTAAAACTTTAATTTCAGAAACATTAAATTTAAATTACATGTGACTTAACCGATTTCCTCGTGAAATCCACATTGTGTGTGTATGGTGTAGTCCAGGGGTTATACACAGTAGTGCAACATCATTCAATCATGACAGATCAAATACAACAATATATCTGATAAGCGATATAAATTATAACGCTTATCTTCATTCACAGATCACAGATATATTTATATATCACAGATAATAAATTACATCATAGATAATTAATTACGTTACAGATCACAACATAAATCAGGATGTAACACAAAGCATCACATATCAAAAAAATATCAAACAATTCACCATCCAATAAAATCTAAACATCCATAAGTAGGATTAATTTAATTATTTGATTAATTTAAATCAGATGTAACTACTTATGAATAACACTAATCCTAGCTGATTATTTATAAATTAATTACAAACCATTTGAATTAATTATCCTTTAATCATTAGTTAACCTTTAATGAATTATTATTATTTTTCCCAAATTAATTACGTTACATAATTAATTAATGACATAAATAGATTGACTTTGAGTTAATTACAAAAATCAATTACCCCTTAATTTCAAATTAATTAACCTTTTAATCATTTATTTAATTTACCTTAATCAATTTTTTTTTAAATTAATCTTTGATTAACCTTTAATTATTAAGTAATTCTCAATCACCAATTAACTAGTCATTTAATTCTTAATTAATTATTTAATTAGTTAACCACTACCATTTATTAGTTAATTAATTAACTTTGAATGGTTAATTAAATAATTTATTACAAATTGATTTCCACAAGATTATTAAAATAAATCTTTAATTACAAATTTTAAACCTTATTTATATTTGTTTTAAAACCTGAATTATTGACAAATTCAAACTTCTTTATTTTTAAAACTTGGACACTCGGTTAAAACAATTGTTCTTGAAAACCATTTACTTTCATAGGTAAGACTTGGTTTACTTTTGTCTACAACTTAGAATTTTTTTTTCTTTGAAAATCAAGTTCTTTTTATTTAAAACTTCCTGTAACAATTTCTTAAAGCCTGTTCAACCCAGTTACACAATCAAACACCCACGTTCCGACCGAGGCAAACACGCGAGCAACATGAGCTCCTGTACCTTCTTCCTTCCCAGTTTTTTTTCCCTCTTCCCATTTCTTTTACCTGAAATCAACGTGCACATACTAGCACGTACACGTGCACACTGGCTATGATCGCCTCCCATCACTGCCGTGATCACCAGCAAGTCAACGACGTCGCCTCGAAGCCCCGCGACCACCCAAACGCTTGAGGAGATCATCAAATCAAAATCGAGCATATAACCGCAAACCTGGAAACTCGAGACAACTCACCCCAAACCTGTTATCACCCTACCCTCGCCACCTCGACCACCTGAAACTGCCGCGCCACCGTCCATGCCCTTGTCTACGCCTCAGGCACACCCCCTCCTTATCCGACCACACTCGACACATTGAGGCATGCGCACGAGCCTAAAACCCAAATGCCATTGCTTACAGTCCTTAAACCCTAGTTTCCATTCATTCTCCCATTTCTTGCAATCGAAATTTTTTTCTACATTTTTCCTGAGATCATCGATGGCCATACTTGCTTCAAGCAAGATCTCAACGTTTAAAATTAGTGCGATCATCAGAAATTTCTCAAATACCAATTTCTGGTTAAACTAGAAATGCCCTCAAAACCCTATACTAAAAATCGTGATTTTAGTTTCAAAAATCAAATTTTAGTTCAAGTATTTGATTCATATCCTTAAATTCTTGAATCATGATAATTTTTATTTTAACTATTTAAAGGTTGCTCTATTGTTTTAAATTTTCCTGAGTCAACATAAATTTAAATTAACTTAATTCGATTTTTAGAACTTACTTTATAACTAAACAAACAAACTTTGTTTTGGATCTTAAGTCCTATCATCAAAAGAATCAAGCAGAAATGATTTTGGAAGTAAGGTATGAGCTTGATAAACTTAAACAGAGGTAGTTCACAAGCTATCAACATACAGATATTACTTTTCACCATACACAGCACAATGCACATATGAATATTTATGAAAACATACTGTTAGATATCAACATACAACTATACTAAAACTTAGGTTATTAAAAATGTTACTCACTTTGTGTATTGATTAAACAGAGGTGACTCAGGCTTGAAACTGGAAATGCTTTTGCAAACTAGAGTTTGATGATCTGAAATGCTTCAGGTCTGAATCATTGGAAACATTGCTTCTTTGTTTTGTTGAAGCTTTTGTTTAAATTGAAGATGATAATCACTTCAATTTTTTTTTCTTCTTTTTTTTTCTTTTCTTTTCAGTTAGAATGAATGAGACCGAGTATAAGAAGATGATGCATATGAAGTCGATATAAAAAAAAAAACAAGTCTACAGGATATGCCTTTTGCTTGTACATGATAATATAAATAAACAAGCTACAGGTGATATATTTGTACAACAAATCGTGGCTGAGATGAGACATTATGGTGTGCTAGCAGATTTTTTTTTCTTTGCCTTGCATATCTTTGTTTCGGCTGCTTTACAGAGGTATGTTGCTTTTGCTAGTACTTGTTTATTTTGTATGTACTTACTTTATTTATATTTGTTTTATAAGCTTGTACAGTTTGTTTATGTTTTTCAAACTCTATAGGCTGCATATGATAATGTTAGGGTGGCTGCAGCTTTGTCTTGACAAAATGATTTGCACTTATATTTTTATTTGTTACTTTGTTTTAAATTATGTATGTAGTTAGTTTGTGGATATTTTGCTTTGTTTATGTTCTTGCCTACTTTTCTTTAGCTCGGCTGATGGTGGGTTTGTTTGTATATGTTTACTTTATTTTTATTTATTTTTTTGTACAAATTTAATTTGTCTTGCATACTTTATAATATAAATGAATTCTATTCTTTATATGTTGTTATATTTTTAGACAAGGTGTTACTTCGTACTCATTTTATAGTTTAATTCATTTTATATTTAACTTATACTTCGGAATATGAATAAATTTCTGTTGTTAACTTAAAATATTATTTTACTTGTTTTGTAATATGAATGACATTAAATGTTATTATTTTTGTTCAATGTGTTTAATTTATATTTTATAATTCATCTTGTATGGATTTATTTACACTTCTAACTTAAATATTTCATTGACTTGTATGTCTTGTTATACATAGATTTATATTTTATAAATATACTTTGTTTGTAGTTCATATTTCCTATATATTAAATTCAAATTTACTTAAACATTTATTTCTTATTTTATTTCAAATCCAATATATACAAATTTTCAATTTCATACGACTTAATATTTTTTTTCTATTTGAATCGGGGAAACTCACTGCCCTTTATAATCAATTTTACAAATTTAATTCAAAAATTCATTTAAATTATAAATTTAAATTAAATAAAAATCCTGGGTCGTTACACTAATTAAACGGCTTAGTAAAACAAGTGGTATGAAACGCTTGCGTTTACTTCATCAGTTAGTTTTTGGACTTGTTCGATTGAAATGCTTGTGACAACTTTCGAGTGGAGATCTACAATTTGTTCGTAAGTATTTAAGTTAAGCCAGTGGTTATGGGACACGAAGCTAAACTCATTTATTTACTAGCTTAGTGTAATTGACACTTCTTATTGATCGATGATGATCATTTTTATGATTGAGACTGGCGATGTGCTGTGTCTATTTGTCCACTTAGGGGACTGTACCTCATTTTATTGAGCTTCGTCTCATTTCTTTTATAGGCTAACGACCTATGTATTCTTTGGAGTTTCGTCTCATTTTTATGGGCTAGCGACCCACATTCATTTATATTGTCGGTTCATTGGACGTACCGTTATTGCACTATGTCGATGTTCCTTGTTTGGATCAATGGATGTACCGATATTGTACTACATCGCTGTTCCATTTTTGTTAGGTCCATTGGACGTACCGTTATTGTACTGCATCAATGTTCCAAATTATAGGAGTTTCGGTTGATTGGACGTACCGTTATTGTACTGCATCGATGTTTCGAACTATTTGAGTTACAAGTTCCTTGGGCGTACTGTTATTGTACTACGTCGTTGCACCGGCTCGAAATTAATGGTTAGCAACCATGGATTAGCGTTCCGTTTTGTGATACACGTGTTGGTGAGCTTTCATGCTCCCGTTTGTGATAGGCCTCCCTTTTTTTTGTGATTTCTAGATTTTTAATTGATGGTTTCTAGAATTTGTGTTTCACCAAAATAAAGTATATAACAATCTTTTTGATCTATGAGAAGATTCTTGTGATATTGATTAATTGCTGCTTGATTTTTAATTGCATACTTATCACAGTACGACATTATTGTTATCACACGTATTTGTCATATCCCTTATTCTATCTCATTTTTATCTGATATTTATAGCTAGACTGATTCGTTTATTATTTTCTTATTAAATAATACTCGTGTCAGACCGAGATGTTATAGGTGCTTCTGCTTGATTTTCTATTAGGGACCGTTGCCTGATTTTTTTGGCTAACTACTTAGATTAGTAGTTGATTTTGTTGTATACATTTGAGATATAGACTCCATGATGTATACTTATTCTTTTGGATAGCACTTGTAACTATTCTTTTGTGATATTGTGGATCTTGTAAGACCACTACTCTGTTGTACACTTTTATGTGTTATATTCATATCTATTTCCTCCTTTGAAATATGAACTTCTTGTGACTGATTTACGTTATGTTTATTTCTATATTTGTTTCCGAAGACCACATAGCCACTGTGTGGTAGCTTTGAGTTTGTGTCGGTATGTCGGATTTCCTCTTGAAATGAAATGCATGTTATTCTATCTAACATATCGGTGCTCGCATAAAGTAATTACACGGATGGTCGCTCCTCAACAGCCTTATTGTTTGCGTTAGTTGACGGCATTACTCCGTAGTGTTCTTGGCTAGTGTGAGTATAGAGGTGGGGCGTCACATGAACCTTCGATTCCTTATAATTCTCTCCATAAACTAATTGTACGAATTTCTTTTGTTTTAGATAAAATGGTGAGAACCAGAAGGAATAATGATAGCATTCCAAATGAAGAAGCTATATCACAAACAATTTTGGAAGACAATATTATCCATAAATTTAATTTAGAAAATCATGAAGTTGGACATCCTTCAGCTCTAACAAGTCCTGTAAGCAATTAGACCAAAATTCAAGATATAATACAAAAGCTAATAGTTATGCGAGAACTTTTTGAAGAAGCTCCATCTAAATAATGTTTTAAGATGATGATGGCTATGGAAGACGGAGATGAAGCACAATTTTCAAATAACATCCAACATGTGGAACTAAAAGCATACTCTCCAAGATTGCGAGTATGAACGCAAAGGGGTTATGATAAGTTAACAAAATGAAAATCAAGAAAGTCAAGCAAGAAAGCCCCTCAAACAATTGGTTAGCTCAATCAAGGAATGTGATAGAGACCACTATGGTGGTGAAACTAACCAAATAACAAAGAATATGAGGACAAAAAAATCCTCGACCTAAGACAAGATAAAAGCTTTCGAAGAACTCCTTTGTTAAAAGAAATATTTGCTATTAAAATTTCGTCTCTCATCAAAATTTCTTTACAAAAGTATAACGGAATCATGGATCCAGTTGATATCCTTTTAGCATTGAAAATCGAATGGATCTTCATAACACCTTCGAGGCAATCCTTTGTAAGGTTTTCCCTGTAACTTTTTATTGATTAGTTGTTAAATGGTATAAGCATTATCAGGAAAAAAACCATCTGTTCTTGGGAGCAATTCTCTTATGAATTTATGGCATAGTTTTACATATAAAAAGAACCAACTATAAATTCTAATATGTTGGCAAATATCAAGCAAAGGCTATGGGAATTGCTCGACAATTACTTAAAGAGATTTAATGTAGAAGCATTAAATGTAGAAGATGCGACCGATAGAGAAAATTCAATGGCAGTTTGATTGGGGCTAATTGAGCAAACTCCTTTTTGGAAAGAGCTATATATTTGCGGATGTAAGGACCTATAACACTTCTATTTTTAGGCTAAAAAAATTCATTCGAATGGACGAGAAGTACCATGCCATGAAGAAATCTTAGCAACACCACAAAGAGGAAATGTTCAATTCCGAACATCTTAGCAAAAGGTCGAAAGAGAATAAAATTAGAAGAGGAATTCAAAAGGAGATTTCCAAATCCAACTATGTAAAATTGAACAAACCCCTCTACCATATTTTTTCCATGATAAACAATAATGAAAATTTCTCTGCTTTCTACAAAATACGAAACCATCCTAAGTCGAATAAAGGAGAAAGTTATTGTGATTATCACAAAGTAAATGGACATAAGACTAATGAATGGCTTGTCCTATCAAGAATAATTTAAAATATGATCAAGTCAGGATCTCTAAAGGAATTCACTACGGAAGCTTAAAGGATCGTTTGTTCTGAAAAGAATAACCTAAACACTTAAAGTCTAACATTTTCTATAAGAAAGATGTAGATCTACAACTTCAAATTCAGACTCTAGCCAAATAATGAAACTTTATGGTAGTTGTCCGCATTGATTATCTTTGCTTATTAAAAATTTATAGTTTGTTTTGTACTTGAAATTGATCATGTATTAACATAAAATTTGAGTGTCTTTACAGGTTAAAACAAAACCAATATGTTGCATCCAAAAGTTTTTGGACTTCCCTGTCAAAGCATCACAAATTTATGGCTAACTTTGAAAGAAGATAATTCAGATTTCTGAGATAAAATAGCTCTCTATCTTGAGACCTAAATTAGTGCAGTGTAAAGAATTTCTTTTATAGTGTTCTAAATTACCATCAAACTTTCATCATAAACTGGTTTCTAGAAAAAGAGATTCTTAGAGAAAAGCTTACTCTGGTCCGTAAAACTCTATTAGTTCATGAATCATGACTTTGTAGACTTATAAACAAGACATTCCTTTTCCCTAAGAAAAACCTAAAAAGGTGCCATTATATATATCATATAAAGGGAAAAACAATATACACAAACTTCATTCTTAACTAGACATTTCATTGCAAAAAGATTTACTGAACACGTCTTTGATAAAAATTACTTTCAAAAGTTAAGAAGGATTATTTTCAATTACCCTACGGATCATGAAAAATAAGTATTTATCTCAAGAAGATTTCTACAATATTTGAAAATGTAACCAAGCGTTAGTAAATGCATACTAAAGATTTTGACTGAGCATATCCCGAAAAAAGCATTTTCAAAGCATTTTGAAATTATTGGCAAGGAAAGACTAATACGCAATTCCTCAAGAAAAGTTTTTAAGAACTACCAAGATTTACTAGCACCAAAAGAACTCTAATTAGAAGAATCTACTCTCGATTAAAGGGCGATTAGTTCATGAATCATGACCACTCGATCTCTTATTTGAGATTTGCATTTATTCTAGGAGTAATCTAAAAACTCTTCCATATGGCAACGCCGAGAAAGGTTTTCTTTATAAAAAAGTTCAAATATTCAAGACCTTTGTAAATGGAAAGACCAACCATAAGCAATAATTCCTCGATTTACCCAAAAAAGGTTCCTTTTATGGACAATTCTTTCTTTCAAAAAGAAGTTTCATGACAAAAAAGTTGATGTTCAAAAGTGTTTTCACAAACATTTCGATTGTCCAAAATAAATATTTTCCTAAAAAAATTCTCTAAAGAATTTTTTTTCTAAAAGCCTCCAACATCCAATCTGGAGCACCTCCTGGAGGAAGGGACTAAAGCCTCAGATGTCTAATCCGGGGCGTCTCCTAGAGGTAGGGATAAAAGCCTCCGATGTCCAACTTGGAGCACCTCATAGTGGGAGGGACAAAAGTCTCCGTTGTCCACTTCGGAGCAACTCCTAGGCAAAAGAACAAGCATAGCACCAAATAATAGTATTTTAGAGGAAGATCAATCAAGTATAAGTTATAATGCAGGAAAGGCAAAGCCCTGGAACGGGTATAAAAAAGGGCGGAATTTCCACAGCCCAAAGTAGAGGCAAAGCCCAAGAAGGGGCACAAACAAACAAATGGGCGAAGATGTCTATAGTTTGAAGCTGCAACGACACGTAAAATTTTGATAATTTTTAATGGTTTTATTTAGCGTATTTAATTTGATTTTTGGAGAAATATTAAACAATAATATTTTGAAATAAAAATTTACATTTGGATTACGTATATTTAAATGTGACAAATGATAAATTTTCATCAAAAATTAAGAAAGTATATTTTAGGGTGTGATTCTGTTCAATTTAAGTCAGTAATAATTGATGTTCATAAAATAATTTATTTTGTGAAATTCCAAGCACGGCTGTTTTATTTGCCATCATTTCTTTTATTTATTTTCAAACGGTTCATTTTGCCTTTATAACGTGTCCTTCCATATTTATTCTTGTTGTCCAATCAAGCTATTAATTGCTTTGATTGTTTCTAAACAGTGTGTAGCTGCTACTTTTTCTACCGTTAAAATTTCAATTGCTTAATAAATTTTCCAATTCACAGATAGACTTCCCACTCCTAGCCATTAATAAACTTTGAAATCATCGTCCTTGCATTTCCTTATTCCCCATTTTATAATAATAATTGCAATTTATAGCCGTTTCAGTATATAACTTTTACACGTTTTATACTCATTTAAATTCAGCAGTCCATTGCCTTTAATTTTTAAACCGTTCCATTTTCTTCCCAGGCAACAACTCACATTCCATTTCGCTTATAAATCAGTTTCCGCTTTTACTCACCTGCTCACCTTTTCTTCCATCTATCCGTTTAATAGTTGTATATAAGTAATAATACGTTTCCTTGATTCATCTCCTTTCCTTTTTCATTGACATATTAATTCTGGGAAGTGATTAATTTAAAAACCCATCTTCTTTAAATTTTCAGCTAAATTTTAGCTTGTGACCATTGCTACTAAAATCGTTACTTTTCTAATATATTCATTCCTACTTTCACTGATCTTTTATTTCTTCATTTTTCCACCGTTTAATATATATATATAATGGTTATTCGTTTTATTTTATTCAGCAATTAGCATGACTCTTGCCATTTACACCGTACCATATTTGACTGTTGATTTTCGTTCAGCATTCTTATCTTAAAAAATAAAACGTAGAGTAACGTTGCCTTCACATTTAATTGCCAGCGTGACCTTTGTTTTTCCAAAATTTACTCCCTCTTTAACGTTGTTTCCCTGCTTACAAGATTTGTTGCCATTCCACCTTTATTTATTTCAATCAGTTACTA
Organism: Allium cepa; assembly: GCA_030765085.1. Classification (NCBI taxonomy): domain Eukaryota; kingdom Viridiplantae; phylum Streptophyta; class Magnoliopsida; order Asparagales; family Amaryllidaceae; genus Allium; species Allium cepa. The sequence goes on from CM060934.1 coordinate 100,157,364, forward strand.
AAAAATACAGCTGTTGTAATCTTATAGCCGTTGAGAAAAATCAAACATAACGTTTGCATTTATTTTTTTAAAAACGATCCTTATTTTAATGTTTTACTTCATTTGTTTTCATTGCGTCCCTTTATATGGCCTGAGAACAGACTCTATCCTTTCTTCTGCAAATTTAAACTACAGAGAGTATATATATATATATATATACACACATACATAACAAAATTTTGTTCGAAACCATCTTTACGTTCCACCTCCTTCTCACTAGTTCAGCCACGCGATCTCCTTCTCCCAACCTCTGCCGCTCTCAGCAGCTATAGCCTATTCGTGTATGTTCATGATAAACTTAGGTAACTATAATTATATTTATATAAGTGTTTATAATATATATTACGAGTCATATAGGGTTATGTATTTACAGTAAGTTGTATTTTTTTGGTTAGAAAGTTTTAAAAAGTTATTAAGGTTAGTTTTAGTATATATAATTCATACATAAAGATTTCACAGGAAAGGTTACATAAAGACGATATATATATATATATATAGGTTTGCTTACCGTTATATTATACTTATAAAGTGCCTGTTGCTTATAGAATTTGACAAGTCAGGAGTTTAAATATAATATTAGTTTATATAGGTTAGATATAGGTTCGGTTCATATTATTTTCATAGTTGCTCAGTGTTTAAAGTCTACCGTACTACATATATTAGTTATACGTATAAAAATATGCCTTGTTTTGTCACAGCATATGTACGAGGTTGCGGCCATATTTACAACATGTTTTTCTCTATATATTTTTTTTACATGTTTCGATTTGCAATGTAACATAAAAGTTTATAATTTATTTTCAATGTAACAAAAAAGTATATAACTTACACGTATATATATATTTAAAAAGGAACGCTTTATATTAAGGTCACATGGTATTTGGAGAAGTATGTTTAAACTATTTTTTCACTTTTGTTTATATTTGACAGTCCCGGTACTAGGAGCGTTTGATTGTTGGATATACATTTTGGGTCTAAGTATTTACATTTAAAAGATAATGTTTAAATCTTTGTAAAGGAAGGCAAAGTTTTGATGTATAAACTGGGATAGTTTAACATATATAGGCAAGGCCATCATTAATTCATACTTTCTATTTTCATCAGTTTTGGTTTATGCATTTAGTAATTCTAACTAAGCTATATATATTGGTTTTGCAAGATCTATAGTTATATAATATAATATGTCGATTATATGGATTTTTTTTGTTTATAGTAGTGCTTCACTTTTGGTTTTAAAACATAAATAGTTATATGTTTGGCAAGTTCACGTATTGTTGTTTTGTAAGTTCACGTATAATATGTATATTTTTTTTTTATATAGATGAGAACTTGGTTTTCAAATTTTTATTTGATATAGTACGTTTTGGGATTTAATATTTAATTTAAACAAATATATATTATTTTAAGTGTATGTTTGATTTTTAATAATTGTAAGCTTGATTTATCTATTTTTTTATATGTTTGAAACGCTTGTAAATTAAATTTGTGGTGTTTAAACTTAGAATATAAATTTCATATGTATATATAGTATAGGTGGTTATATAAGTTCGCTTATACCGTTTTTCTTCATCGTTCCAGTTCTGATCTGATCCGTTTTCATCAATCCGTGCCAATCAGCTTTGATCGTTGAATTCGTGCCGATTTTGCTTTGCTCGAATTCGAAATTCAATCAGTGTCTGTATCAGTGGGCGTATTCGTGCCATTGAATTCTAGCCTCGAAAGGTGAGCAATCACTCACGATTAACGTTCTTATATTTACTAAATTTGATTTCAATTGAAACAACAATTGAAGTATGCTGCTATGGTTATTTAAATTTTTATATTTATGCTATTATCTATAACTGTTCACTTGTGGGATATGACACCATATCCTATTGTTTATATTATACTGTTATTGATGATATATGCATGTGGTTATATTATTATCATATCCTGTTATATATTTTTATTATCTGTTATCACTCTACAAGTTCCCTGTAGTTTAGAATTAAATATGGGTTGAAATGATACATACCGAACGGACTTTAGAATAAGAGAATTTCGTTATTGGTTGAAATGATAGACCCAAGCAATTTTCAATAAATTAAATTTGTGATTACGGGTTAAAATGCTATCCACCCGTATATATTTAGTGTATGGATTGAAATGATAAATATCCATATCACTTGACCAAATGATAAGAAATATATACAGACACCATTGGTCCATATATAAATATTATGAAAATAATTTCTATGGTTTTGGAAAGAAATATATGGTTTAATAAATATAGATTCTTAAGACATTAGATAAATGATAAATTATATATATAAATTTAGTAGTAATATTTGATTTAAATTAGATGGATTTAATACGTAGAATATGGTTAAGTATTTATGTAAATCTATATTTCCATAGATTTTCTTGTAATAAATTGAATAAGTAAGGTTGGGAAGGTAAATTTGGGTTTATTGGAAATGGTATTTAAATAAGAATTTTAGTTAATCGATTTGAAATTATTGAATGGGAAATTTAAAGGTATGATATTTTTTTTAACTGGATTTTGATTTAGGTGATTTAATGAATATTTCACATCTAAATTAAAAAAAAAAAGTTTAGTAAAATGTAAGTTAAGGTTACTTAAATGATATTGAATCTAATGAGGGAATAATTCAAGACTAAATAATAATGGGGTTAAATCGAGATCTATATGAAACTGTCACTTGAACTTTGAATTGTAGAATATTAAAGCTTTGAACTATACTGGAATTTAATTGGTTTATTTGTGATTCAGATCTGTATTTGAAATCAATATAATTCGAATTTATTATTTAGATAATTCAATTGAATAAAAATTTAGTTTGAAACATTGAATATTTAAAGTTTTGAAGTAATATTGAAATGTAAAAGGGTATTTTGTGATTTCAAATCCGGATTTGAGATCGATAAAATGTGAAATGGTTATTTAGGAATTGAGTTGAATTTTAAATTAATAAATTGAGATTGGACTAAAATTTGAAATTATATATATATATATATATTAGATGAAATGATATTTTGGTTTTGAAGTATAAATTAAATTGAAATGACCACGTTGTTATAGTGTATATTTCTACATTGTAGATAGTTCCACGGATCCTTAGAGAATGGTTATCCCATACATCCTCTAAGTTACTTGTATTTCAGTTTATATTTCACTTGAGTTGGATTTATTGATATAAGAATGTTAATCCTGACTCGAGTGTTTTGTGTTTTGCTTTATGCTCGGGTCAGACTGAGTGATACAGCATTTGAGACTCAGCTTCGAAGTTGGAGCTTTGCTTGAAGATCCAGCTATCTATTCTTTCAGTCATCCAGTCGATTGGTTCTGAGAAGTCATCTTCCCGTACTGGAGACTTCACTGTATCTGGGATATTCTGATGTATTTTATTTCTAATTTTGTTTATATAGTAGCTTCATGAACTACTATTCATTTATTCCGTTGCGTATTATTGTACTACTCTGTATCTGTGATTCTGTGATTGATTTATTTATTGTATATGTTTTTCCAAATTTAAATTAACAATTCGGTATTTTGAATTATTCAAGTCGGACATGTATGGTTTTATTGTGGATTTGAATGGTCCAAAATAGCGGGTCTTTACAGTTAGTATCAGAGCTTTGGCTCTAGGGAAAACTTAGCATATATGGTAAATTTATTTACAGAATCACTTTCGTTCGAGTTGAATCTCTTCCTTTTGACTCGATTTCCTTTTAACTTTGGAACGTTCCCTGTGGTTCAAAAATTCATTCTTGTCTCTCTCTATTTATATTCTTTTGATTCTAGAGTATCCAATGACTCCACTGAATGATTTGTAAAGGGGGTGAAACTCCTTTAAAATTGGCATTGATTCATCGGAGATTTATGTATCCCTCGGTTTAGATGCTACTATCCCTTGTTATTCCGAATTATATCTCTGGCGATCGAATGTCCAATTGCCTCAGAATTCTGCACCGATCTAATTTTGGAATCACGGTTGACCGGTAAAGGTCGCCTGCGATTTATAGAAGTATATCCATCTTTTATTTTGTAATCTAATTATCTCATCTTCGATTGAGTCTATCTTCGAATCAGGATTCTATTGATTGGAGTTCCTCTAAATTAAATCTCTATCTTTGTTTTAAAATCCATTCTTGAATCATCCTTTGAAAATCGGGTTTTGTTTGAATTTTAAAATTGTTTTATATGCCGAAATTTTTATTTGGGTAACTATGATTTTATTCTATATATAAAAGAGAAAATGTTTTCGATAAGGATTATATACCTTTAAAAAAAACGAGAATTTGAAGTTTTGAAAAGATTTGAAAATTTGAAAATATTATAAGAAAAGTTATTTATATAAAAATGATTTATAACTGAAAGGTTTTGAATTTGAAATTCTAGAGATTGGACACCGATATTTTTGAAAATTGGTTAAAGATTTTGAAATATATAATAATAAGATTTGAAAGTATTTTCTGAATAAGAAATGTTTCAAATGACTTCAAATGAGTTCCAAGGATTTCGAAAAAAAAATTCAAAGAAGTTTTCAAGAAAATAGAAGTCCAGAACTCACTTATGTCGTTGGAAAATAATTTCGGTGATGAGTGCACGCATCATCGACATTGATTTTCGAGTTTCAGAGTGGGGAGAGGCCACTTTAATAGCTTTGCTATGAGAGTGACTTTGTGAAACCAATTTTGATTTCAAATTCCGAAGTATGATTTGGTATTCGAAAGATATAGGTATATATATTTGAAATAATTAAAATTAAGTCGGTGTTCAATCCTCGAGTTTTTTTTTGGCAAAGCCAGCCGGGTTAACTGGTCCCCTACCAGTTTATTGCAACACAATAAAAAAAACTCATAACAAACTATGAGTCAGAATTATACAGAGAAAACAAAGAAGACGAATGGTAAACAGTACATAAAAAAACACTAACACCACCTACTGATCAAAACATCAGGGAAGTGGGTCTCCCTCCTACGCAGCTGCGTGTAGATTCTATTCCTCATATCATGCCAAATAGCACCAATACCTTTCCTCTTATTGTCAAATACAATGGAATTTCTTTCCCTCCAAATGACATCCAGGTAAATTTTAATACAAATGACCAAAACTCTATATTTGCTTGTCTTCCATCTAGTCGCCTTAGCTATAATGTCCCAGTTAATAGTAGAAAATGCATCAGGAATAGAGCTTTGCATAGTACTGACAAGCTTATCAACCAACACACACAGTTTGGGGCACTCGAAGAAAAGGTGATCAATTGTTTCTAAAAACTGCTCACAAAAAGTACACTCAAGGCAACAGCTAATCCCGTAATTAGAAAGCACATTTCTAGTGAGTAGAGCGTAAGAAATTACCTTCCAAAACATCAGATTTTCACACGGAGTGGAATCAGCAGTCCATAGGACAGAATACCACTTGGCAGGTGGCAAGACTATGTTACCAAATAATGTATTGTAAACTATCTTAATACAGTGTGGTTTGTTGTTCCAAGTCACATAAGTGGATTGATCATTCCTGTAGCTTCTCCCCTGAATATAGCTCCATAGTTGCCTAACCACCTGGCTACTGTTAAAGGGTAGTTGAATTTCTCCATCAAAGAGGGAATCAGTGGCTTTGGCTTCACGATGAACTCCAGATTGCACTATCGTTGCATGGTCAAAAAGTGAGGACAGAATCAATCCAGCACTAACCCAAGGCACATCCCAAAAACTAAAATCAGAGGCTTGATGGGCATGGTACTGAATCAGCGGTAGATAAAGCCCCCTTAGCTTGAGAATGTTCCTCCAAGTCCAACTGCTGCCTTAAGCAATGTCCATCAACCAGAATTTGCCACGCTTAATGTTGTATGTCCAGGTCCACTTAACCCATAGGCTATCTTTCTTGGTTATAACATCATTAAAGAGTTTACTGAAGGCAGCAGTGTTCCAATTTTTAGCATTAATAATACCCAGGCCACCCAACTTCAAAGAATTTTCAAACTTAGTGAACGAACATAGCAGAAGTTTCCTGTTGTGCATACTACCAGTCCAGAAAAATATGTTCATAGCAGAGCGAACTAAGTTGAGAAGCTTGTTAGGAAGGATAACAGTGCGTGCCCAATAGACCATAGATGGGAACACGACAGATTTTATGAGCACAAGCCTTCCATATTGGGACAATCTCCTGCTATCCCAAGCATTCATGATAGAGGTAATCTTATTATACAAAGGAAGACAGTCAGCAGTAGTTATTCTTTTATTTATGATGGGAAGACCAAGATATCGCATATCAGTGTGCATGCTTGAGTACCCACTGTCACGGTACAAACTAGTAGCAAGTTCATCAGTAACACCAGCAATTAGCATGGCAGATTTGGACTCATTAATTGAAAGTCCAGTCCTCGAGTTTTCGATTTGATTTAGTATAACTCTATTTATAAAAAAAATTGATTTACTGATTTGTTGTTGATTTCCAACTCTTGGATTTGAAATTTGATTTCACCGACTATTTTGAAGGTTCGAGCACTTCCAAATCAAGGTTTAAAATTTTAAAACTAAGAAATTTCGAAGAGTATAAAATATTTGATAAAGAATATAAGTTTAGTTTTGTATGTTAAAAGTATGAAGAGTGTGACTTAAGTAAATTTGAAACTTGTGTTAAATAAATATTTTGAAAAAGGAAAATTGGATTTTTCCATATAGAAATAAATAGTTTAAAGGTTTTAAAGGGATAATTATAAATCTAAAAACCATTTTGAGTATAATTGATTTTGAGAAGAATATTTGGTTTTGAAATTAGATTGGAGTTAAAACCAGTACTTACATGGTGATTTTGGAAACGAATTTGTTTGACCTAAATTTTGTTGATTTGGAAATTTGGATTATTTTCTAAACCTATTGTTTAAGAAACTTTGAAACTGGATATGCTTAATTTGGAAGAAAATTTGGTGAAATCATATGTGATCTTGAAACTGAAATGTTATTGAAACGAGAAAAAATTTGAGAACCTTGATTTACTAAATACTTGATTTGGGAGTTATCGAACTTATATAAAACTGATTTGTATAAGTACAAGATTGATTTGAAACCTATTGATTTGAAAGGTACTCAATTTGGAAAGAGAAATTTTATATAATCGAAGTCTATATAAGTGTGATTTGATATACTATTGATTTGGAAAGTATTAGATTGAAAATGGAATCCTATATATAATGGACTTTATATAAGTATGATATTTGAAAGTGATTTGAAAGGTACTATATGATACATATTATCGAAGTGAAGATATGGAAAGTGCATTCTGCTTGATATCCGCTTTGTGGCCACATTGTGGATTCATTCTATCGATATTATTCTCTCTGATTTTTGGTTTTCCGGATGTGATACTCGAGCGTCCCACCGTGGCATAACCCATGGCTTTTTTTCTTGCGACAGCATAGCGCAACTGCCTGGCTGAAACTGGCCTAGGGATACGAATTATTTCCTGGGGGACCCAGGCATAACCATTGTTTATCCTGCAATCTGTGTAGGTCGCATTAGTAGCGAAACTGCCTGGTTGAGACAGCCTAGGGGTACGGATTGTTTCCTGGGGGACCTAGGCATAACCCTTGTATATCCTGCACCCTACTACTCATCATGACGTAACTCGCAAGGCTGAGAAAGCTTACGGATACGGATTGTTTCCTGGGGGATCCAGTCATAACCATTGTGTATCTGCGAACAATGGTTGGACAAAGGTTTTGGTTTGATTGTTTTGTTTGGATTGTACTTTCCATATCTATTTTTTTAGGTTTTCAAGTATTTTCACTGGGTGTTGAAACTGGTCTACTAAGTACTTGAAGAATTCTAGCTTTGCGCCTGATCCACGCATGGCCAGAGTCTGCAAGAATGAGGATAAACTTGTTGAAACATCGAGTTAAAAAAGTATTTTTGAAAGGAAAAATTCGTTTCGATATAAAAGTATTTTATTATAAAGGTATTTCCAACAAAGAAATTTTGTATTAATATTTGAGATTAAAATTTTATGGTTTGATTTAATTATTCGAGCCCGATACTATCCCTTTGAACCTACCTTATCTGCTCAGCTTTATTTTTTCACCTATATTCCGTTTTTCCAAATCTACCCTCCTTTCCTTTATGAATATAATCTTTAAAATATTGTTTATTTATATACTACATGGTTTAATAGTAAATCATTAATGTCATTAATATTTCAGAAGTTATTAATTTAATATAACGTATTTAAGAAATGAGTATTAATTTATCTATAATGTTGAATGTGTCTTAAGATAAATTAGTAAATTTTTATAAACTATGGATTTAATGTTGTCAAATAACTTCCTTGAAAATATAACCAAGGATGTGAATAACTGTTTCCAAATAGTTTTCATATATATATATATATTTATAAAGGTGTTATTTAAACATATAAATGTTATTTACACGAGAAGTAGGAAATTTTACAAATGGATTTTGAAAAGTTTTAAAGTATTAAAGATAATTGAACTACAAATGAAGTTTTCAAATGAATATTTCTAGAAAAATTTATATGGTCTTAAATTAATTGTTTATCCTTGTCTTTCAATCTATTTATCTTTCTGGTTGTCTCTATTCTCCTGCCTTCTTCCTTTTCGGGGACGAAAAGTTTTGAGTGTGGGAGAGTGTAACGACCCGTAAAATTTTGATAATTTTTAATGGTTTTATTTAGCGTATTTAGTTTGTTTTTTGGAGAAATTTTAAATAATAATATTTTGAAATAAAATTTTACATTTGGATTACGTATAGTTAAATGTGGCAAATGATAAATTTTCATCAAAAATTAAGAAAGTATATTTTAGGGTATGGTTCTGTTCAATTTAAGTCAGTAATAATTGATGTTCATAAAATAATTTATTTTGGGAAATTCAAGGCACGGCTGTTTTATTTGCCATCATTTCTTTTATTTATTTTTAAACGGTTCATTTTGCCTTTATAACGTCTCCTTCCATATTTATTCTTGCTGTCCAATCAAGCTATTAATTGCTTTGATTGTTTCTAAAACGGTGTGTAGCTGTTACTTTTTCTACCGTTAAAATTTCAATTGCTTAATAATTTTTCCAATTCACAGATAGACTTCCCCATTCCTAGCCATTAATAAACTTTGAAATCATCATCATTGCCTTTCGTTATTCCCCGTTTTATAATAATAATTGAAATTTATAGCCGTTTCAGTATATAACTTTTACACATTTTATACTCATTTAATTTCAGCAGTCCATCGCCTTTAATTTTTAAATTGTTCCATTTTCTTCCCAGGCAACAGCTCACATTCCATTTCGCTTATAAATCAGTTTCCACTTTTACTCACCTGCTCACCGTTTCTTCCATCTATCCGTTTAATAGTTATACATAAGTAATAATGCGTTTCCCTGATTCATCTCCTTTCCTTTTTCATTGACATATTAATTCTGGGAAGTGATTAATTTAAAAACTCATCTTCTTTAAACTTTCAGCTAAATTTTAGCTTGTGCCATTGCTACTAAAATCGTTACTTTTCTAATATATTCATTCCTACTTTCACTGACCTTTTATTTCTTCATTTTCCACCGTTTATATATATATATATATATATATATATATATATATATATATATATAATGGTTATTCGTTTAATTTTATTCGGTAATTAGCGTGACTCTTGCCATTTACATCGTACCATATTTGACTGTTGATTTTCGTTCAGCATTCTTATTTTAAAAATAAAACGTAGAGTAACGTTGCCTTCACATTTAATTGCCAGCGTGACCTTTGTTTTTCCAAAATTTACTCCTTCTTTAACATTGTTTCCCTGATTACAAGATTTTTTGCCATTCCACCTTTATTTATTTCAATCAGTTACTAAAAAATCCAACTGTTGTAATCTTATAGCCGTTGAGAAAAATCAAACATAACGTTTGCATTTATTTTTTTAAAACGGTTCATATTTTAATGTTTTACTTCATTTGTTTTCATTGCGTCCCTTTATATGGCCTGAGAACAGAATCTATCCTTTCTTCTGCAAATTTAAACTACAGAAAGGAATATATATATATATATATATATATATATATATATACATAACAAAATTTTGTTCGAAAGCATATTACGTTCCACCTCCTTCTCACTAGTTCAGCCACACGATCTCCTTCTCCCAGCCTCTGCCGCTCACAGCAGCTGTAGCCCATTCGTGTATGTGCATGATAATCTTAGGTAACTACAGTTATATTTATATAAGTGTTTATAATATATATTACGAGTCATATAGGGTTATGTATTTACAATAAGTTGTATTTTTTTGGTTAGAACGTTTTAAAAAGTTATTAAGGTTAGTTTTAGTATTTTTTTCTCTATTTTTTTTACATGTTTTGATTTTCAATGTAACATAAAAGTTTATAATTTATTTTCAATGTAACATAAAAGTTTATAATTTACACGTACATATATTTAAAAAGGATCGCTTTATATTAAGGTCACATGGTATTTGGAGAAGTATGTTTAAACTATTTTGTCACTTTTGTTTATATTTTACAGTCCTGGTCCTAGGAGCATTTGATTGTTGGCTATACACTTTGGGTCTAAGTATTTACATTTAAAAGATAATGTTTAAATCTATGTAAAGGAAGGCAAAGTTTTGATGTATAAACTGGGATAGTTTAACATATATAGGCGAGGCCATCATTAATTCATACTTTCTATTTTCATCAGTTTTGGTTTATGCATTTAGTAATGCTAACTAAGCTATATATATTGGTTTTGCAAGGTATATAGTTATATAATATAATATGTTGATTATATGGATTTTTTGTTTACAGTAGTGCTTCACTTTTGGTTTTAAAACATAAATAGTTATATGTTTGGCAAGTTCACGTATTGCTGTTTTGTAAGTTCACGTATAATATGTATATATATTTTTTTATTTAGATTAGAACTTGGTTTTCAAATTTTTATTTGATATAGTACGTTTTGGGATTTACTATTTAATTTAAACAAATATATATTATTTAAGTGTATGTTTGATTTTTAATAAATGTAAGCTTGATTTATCTATTTTTTTTATATGTTTGAAACACTTGTAAATTAAATTTGTGGTGTTTAAACTTAGAATATAAATTTCATATGTATATATAGTATAGGTGGTTATATAAGGTCGCTTATACCGTTTTTCTTCATCGTTCCAGTTCTGATCTGATCCGTTTTCATCAATCCGTGCCAATCAGCTTTGATCGTTGAATTCGTGCCGATTTTGCTTTGCTTGAATTCGAAATTCATTCAGTGTTTGTATCAGTAGGCGTATCCGTGTCGTTGAATTCTAGCCTCGAAAGGTGAGCAATCACTCACGATTAACGTTCTTATATTTATCAAATTTGATTTCAATTGAAACTACAATTGAAGTACGCTGCTGTAGTTATTTAAATTGTTATATTTATGCTATTATCTATAACTATTCACTTGTGGGATATGACACCAGATCCCATTGTTTATATTATACTGTTATTGATGATATATGCATGTGGTTATATTATTATCATATCCTATTATATATTTATTATCTGTTATCACTCTGCAAGTTCCTGTAATTTAGAATTCACTATCGGTTGAAATGATACATACCCGAATGGACTTTAGAATAGGAGAATTTCGCTATGGGTTGAAATGATAGACCCAAGCGATTTTCATTAAATTGAATTTGGGATTACGGGTTGAAATACTATCCACCCGTATTTATTTAGTGTACGGATTTAAATGATAAATATCCATATCACTTGACCATATGATAAGAAATATATACAGACACTGTTGGTCCATATATAAATATTTTGAAAATAATTTCTATGGTTTTGGAAAGAAATATATGGTTTAATAAATATAGATTCTTAAGACATTAGATAAATGATAAATTACATATATAAATTTAGTAGTAATATTTCATTTAAATTAGATGGATTTAATACATAGAATATGGTTAAGTATATATGTAAATCTATATTTCAATAGATTTTCTTGTAATAAATTGAATAAGTAAGGTTGGGAAGGTAAATTTGGGTTTATTGGAAATGGTATTTAAATAAGGATTTTAATTAATCGATTTGAAATTATTGAATGGGAAATTTAAAGGTATGATTTTTTTTAACTGGATTTTGATTTAGGTGATTTAATGAATAATTCACCTCTAAATAAAAAAAAATGTTTAGTAAAATGTAAGTTAAGGTTACTTAAATGATATTGAATCTAATGAGGGAATAATTCAAGACTAAATAATAATGGTGTTAAATCGAGACCGATATGAAACTGTCACTTGAACTTTGAATTGTCGAATATTAAAGCTTTGAACTACACTGGAATTTAATTGGTTTATTTGTGATTAAGATCTGTACTTGAAATCAGTATAATTCGAATTTATTATTTAGAAAATTCAATTGAATAAAAATTTAGTTTGAAACATTGAATATTTAAAGTTTTGAAATAATATTGAAATTTAAAAGGGTATTTTGTGATTTCAAATCCGGATTTGAGATCGATAAAATGTGAAATGGTTATTTAGGAATTGAGTTGAATTTTAAATTAATAAATTGAGATTGGACTAAAATTTGAATTATATATATATATATATATTAGAAGAAATGATATTTTGGTTTTGAAGTATAAATTAAATTGAAATGACCACGGTGTTATAGTGTATATTTCTACATTGTAGATAGTTCCACAGATCCTTAGAGAATGGTTATCCCATACATCCTCTAAGTTACTTGTATTTCAGTTTATATTTCACTTGAGTTGGATTTATTGATATAAGAATGTTAATCCTGACTCGAGTGTTTTGTGTTTTGCTTTACGCTTGGGTCAGACTGAGTGATACAGCTTTTGAGACTCACCTTCGAAGTTGGAGCTTTGCTTGAAGATCCAGCTATCTATTCTTTGAGTCATCCAGTCGATTGGTTCAGAGAAGTCATCTTCCCGTACTGGAGACTTCACTGTATCTGGGATATTCTGATGTATTTTATTTCTAATTTTGTTTATATAGTAGCTTTATAAACTACTATTCATTTATTCCGCTGCGTATTATTGTACTACTATGTATCTGTGATTCTGTGATTGATTTATTTACTGTATATGTTTTGCCAATTTAAATTAACAATTCGGTATTTTGAATTATTCAAGTCGGACATGTATGGTTTTTTTATCGATTTGAATGGTCCAAAATAGCGGGTCTTTACAGTTGGTATCAGAGCTTTGGCCCTAGGGAAAACTTAGCATATATGGTAAATTTATTTACAAAATCACTTTCGTTCAAGTTGATTCTATTCCTTTTGACTCGATTTCCTTTTAACTTTGGAACGTTCCCTGTGGTTCAAAAATTCATTCTTGTCTCTCTCTATTTATATTCTTTTGATTCTGGAGTATCCAATGACTCGACTGAATGATTTGTAAAGGGGTGAAACTCCTTTAAAATTGGCATTGATTCTCCGGAGATTTATGTATCCCTCGGTTTAGATGCTACTATCTCTTGTTATTCCGAATTATATCTCTGGCGATCGAATGTCGAATTGCCTAAGAATTCTATACCGATCTAATTTTGGAATCACGGTTGACCGGTAAAGGTCTCTCGCGATTTATAGAAGTATATCCATCTTCTATTTTGTAATTTAATTATCTCATCTTCGATCGAGTCTATCTTCGAATCAGGATTCTATTGATTGGAGTTCCTCTAAATTAAATCTCTATCTTTGTTTTAAAATCCATTCTTGAATCATCCTTTGAAAATTGGGTTTTGTTTGTTTTTTAAAATTGTTTTATATTCCGAAATTTTGATTTGGGTAACTATGATTTTATTCTATATATAAAAGGGAAAATGTTTTCGATAAGGATTATATACCTTTAAAAAAACTAGAATTTGAAGTTTTGAAAATTTGAAAATATTATAAGAAAAAGTATTTATATAAAAATGATTTATAAATGAAAGGTTTTGAATTTGAAATTCTAGAGATTGGACACCGGTATTTTTGAAAATTGGTTTAAGATTTTGAAATATATAATAATAAGATTTGAAAGTATTTTCTGAATAAGAAATGTTTCAAATGACTTCAAATGAGTTCCAAGGATTTCAAAAAAAAATTCAAAGAAGTTTTCAAGAAAATAGAAGTCCAGAACCCACTTATGTCGTTGGAAAATAATTTCGGCGATGAGTGCATGCATTGTCGACATTGATTTTCGAGTTTCAGAGTGGAGAGAGGCCGCTTTAATAGCTTTGCTATGCGAGTGACTTTGTGAAACCAATTTAAATTTCAAATTCCGAAGTATGTTTTGATATTCGAAAGATATAGGTATATATATTTGAAATAATTTGAAGTAAGCCGGTGTTCAATCCTCGAGTTTTCGATTTGATTTAGTATAACTCTATTTATAAAAAAAAAATTGATTTACTGATTTATTGCTGATTTCCAACTCTTGGATTCGAAATTTGATTTCACCGACTATTTTGAAGGTTCGAGCACTTCCAAATCAAGGTTTAAAATTATAAAACTAAGAAATTTCGAAGAGTATAAAATATTTGACAAAGAATATAAGTTTAGTTTTGTATGTTTAAAGTATGAAGAGTATGACTTAGGTAAATTTGAAACTTGCATTAATTAAATAATTTGAAAAAGGAAAATTGTATTTTTCCATATAGAAATAAATAGTTTAAAGTTTTAAAGGGATAACTATAAATCTAGAAACCATTTTGAGTATAATTGATTTTGAGAAGAATATTTGGTTTTGAAATTAGATTGGAGTTAAAACCAATACTTATATGGTGATTTTGAAAATGAATTTGTTTGACCTAAATTTTGTTGATTTGGAAATTTGGATTACTTGCTAAACCTATTGTTTAAGAAACTTTGAAACTGAATATGTTTAATTTGGAAGAAAATTTGGTGAAATCATATATGATCTTGAAACTGAAATGTTATTGAAACGAGAAAAAATTTGAGAACATTGATTTACTAAATACTTGATTTGCGAGTTATCGAACTTATATAAAACTGATTTGTATAAGTATGAGATTGATTTGAAACCTATTGATTTGAAGGTACTCAATTTGGAAAGAGAAATTTTATATAATCGAAGTCTATATAAGTGTGATTTAATATACTATTGATTTGGAAATTATTCAATTGAAAATGGAATCCTATATATAATGGACTTTATATAAGTATGATATTTGAAAGTGATTTGAAAGGTACTATATGATACATATTTTCGAAGAAAAGATATGGAAAGTGCCTTCTGCTTGATATCTGCTTTTTGGCCACATTGTGGATTCATTATATCGATGTTATTCTCTCTGATTTTTGGTTTTTCGGATGTGATACTCGAGTGTCCCACCGTGGCATAACCCATGGTTTGTTTTCTTGCGACTGCATAGCGCAACTGCCTGGCTGAGACTGGCCTAGGGGTACGGATTGTTTCTTGGGGTACCCAGGCGTAACCATTGTGTATCCTACAATCTGTGTAGGTCGCATTAGTAGCGAAACTGCCTGGCTGAGACAGCCTAGGGGTACGGATTGTTTCCTGGGGGACCCAGGCATAACCATTGTGTATCCTGCACCCTACTAGCGTAACTCGCAGGGCTGAGAAAGCTTACGGATACGGATTGTTTCCGGGGGGATCCAGGCGCAACCATTGTGTATCTGCGAATCATGGTTGGACAAAGGTTTTGGTTTGATTGTTTTGTTTGGATTGTACTTTCTATATCTGTTTTTTAGATTTTCAAGTATTTTCACTAGGTGTTGAAACAGGTCTACTAAGTACTTGAAGAATTCTAGCTTTGCGTCTGATCAACGCATGGCCAGAGTCTGCAAGAACGAGGATAAACTTGTTGAAACATCGAGTTATAAAAGTATTTTTCAAAGGAAAAATTCGTTTCGATATAAAAGTATTTTATTATAAAGGTATTTCCAACAAAGAAATTTTGTATTAATATTTGAGATTAAAATTTTTGGGTTTGATTTAATTATTCAAGCCCGATACTATCCCTTTGAACCTACCTTATCTGCTCAGCTTTATTTATTCACCTATATTTCGCTTTTCCGAATCTGCCCTCCTTTCCTTTTTGAATATAATCTTTAAAATATTGTTTATTTATATACTACATGATTTAATAGTAAATCATTAGTGTCATTAATATTTCAGAAGTTATTAATTTAGTATAACATATTTAAGAAATGAGTATTAATTTATCTATAATGTTGAAAGTGTCTTAAGGTAAATTTGTAAATTTATAAACTATGGATTTAATGTTGTCAAATAACTTCCTTGAAAATATAACCAAGGATGTGAATAACTGTTTCCAAATAGTTTTCATATATATTTATAAAGGTGTTATTTAAACATATAATCGTTATTTATAAGGGAAGCAGGAAATTTTACAAATGGGTTTTGAAAAGTTTTAAAGTATTAAATATAATTGAACTACAAATGAAGTTTTCAAATGAATATTTCTAAAAAAACTTATATGGTCTTAAATTAAATGTTTATCCTTGTCTTTCAATCTATCTATCTTTCTGGTTGTTTCTATTCTCCTACCTTCTTCCTTTTCGGGGACGAAAAGTTTTGAGCGAGGGAGAGTGTAACGACCCGTAAAATTTTGATAATTTTTAATTGTTTTATTTAGCGTATTTAATTTGATTTTTGGAGAAATTTTAAATAATAATATTTTGAAATAAAATTTTACATTTGGATTACGTATAGTCAAATGTGTCAAATGATAAATTTTCATCGAACATTAAGAAAGTATATTTTAGGGTGTGATTCTGTTCAATTTAAGTCAGTAATAATTGATGTTCATAAAATAATTTATTTTGGGAAATTCAAGGCACAGCTGTTTTATTTGCCATCATTTCTTTTATTTATTTTCGAACGGTTCATTTTGCCTTTATTACGTGTCCTTCCATATTTATTCTTGCTGTCCAATCAAGCTATTAATTGCTTTGATTATTTCTAAAACACTGCGTAGCTGTTACTTTTTCTACCGTTAAACTTTCAATTGCTTAATAATTTTTCCAATTCACAGATAGACTTCCCCATTCCTAGCCATTAATAAACTTTGAAATCATCTTCCTTGCCTTTCGTTATTCCCCGTTTTATAATAATAATTGAAATTTATAGTCGTTTCAGTATATAACTTTTACACATTTTATAATCATTTAATTTCAGCAGTCCATTGCCTTTAATTTTTAAACTGTTCCATTTTCTTCCCAGGCAACAGCTCACATTCCATTTCGCTTATAAATCAGTTTCCACTTTTGCTCACCTGCTCACCTTTTCTTCCATCTATCCATTTAATAGTTATATATAAGTAATAATACGTTTCCTGATTCATCTCCTTTCCTTTTTCATTGACATATTAATTCTGGGAAGTGATTAATTTAAAAACCCATCTTCTTTAAACTTTCAGCTAAATTTTAGCTTATGACCATTGCTACTAAAATCGTTACTTTTCTAATATATTCATTCCTACTTTCACCGACCTTTTATTTCTTCATTTTCCACCGTTTAAAATATATATATATATATATATATAATGGTTATTCGTTTTATTTTATTCAGTAATTAGCGTGACTCTTGCCATTTACACCGCACCATATTTGACTGTTGATTTTCATTCAGCATTCTTATTTTAAAAAATAAAACGTAGAGTAACGTTGCCTTCACATTTAATTTCCAGCGTGACCTTTGTTTTTCCAAAATTTACTCCCTCTTTAACGTTGTTTCCCTGCTTATAAGATTTGTTGCCATTCCACCTTTATTTATTTCAATCAGTTACTAAAAAATCCAGATGTTGTAATCTTATAGCTGTTGAGAAAAATCAAACTTAACGTTTGCATTTTTTTTTAAAACAGTCCATATTTTAATGTTTTACTTCATTTGTTTTCATTGCGTCCCTTTATATGGCCTGAGAACGGACTCTATCTTTTCTTCTCCAAATTTAAACTACAGAGAGGAAAAAATCTATATATATATATATATATATATATACATATACATATATATATATATATACATAACAAAATTTTGTTCGAAACCATCTTTACATTCCACCTCCTTCTCACTAGTTCAACCATGCGATCTCCTTCTCCCAGCCTCTGCCGCTCTCAGCAGCTGTAGCCCATTCGTGTATGTGCATGATAATCTTAGGTAACTATAATTATATTTATATAAGTGTTTATAATATATATTACGAGTCATATAGGGTTATGTATTTACAGTAAGTTGTATTTTTTTTGGTTAGAAAGTTTTAAAAAGTTATTAAGGTTAGTTTTTTTTTTTGAAGATTAAGCGGGGTTAAAGCTGGGCCCCTGCCAGCTTTATTAAAACAGAAAACAACAAGCAAGCCATACATAGGAAACAAAGGAAAAAGGTAAAAAGGAAAAGAAACACATAAAACACAAACTAAGCAGCAAAACAATAAAGAAGAGAATCAAGGAGTCCATGGCTGAAAATGGATGTCAAGAAACTTGTAATTGCTGAGCTTCAATCCCAAAAGAATATCATGCTTCAGACAACACCAAAGAGATTCCTTGTTCCTGCTGATTCCTTCAAAGCAACGGTTATTTCTTTCTCTCCATATATTGATCATCAACTTCTTCAACACAAAGAAAAAAACTGCTTGACATCTTCAGACCATGAAAGGGCACAGTCCATCAAGTTCCACGGTAAAATGTTAATTGTAGTTGCATACCCTCAGAAAACAAGTAATCAAGTTAGTCCAGATGAAATGTACATATGGACATTCAAAGTATATGTGAGATACACTTTCTGGTTCCTGAGAACACAGCTCGCACATAGGATAAACTGACATGCCATAACGCAGAATCTTATCTCTAGTCAAGAGAGCATTGGAAACTACTTTCCAAAACATTAGATTGTCACTACTAATCGACGCCATTGACCAAGCAACCTTATTCCATTTCCATTCAGGCATTGCTTCCAGCCCATACAAGGCAGCATAAACTTTTTAATGGAATGGCACTGACCATTACACAACAGAGTGTCATGGTCATTAAAGTCGTATTTGGTAGTTTCAAATGATCTCCAATAATTCCTGACAGAATGGTTACTAGTAAAGGGGAAAACAACTCTGCCATTATCAATATGATCAATGGCACGAGCATTGTTACTAACACCACACTGATATTTCTGTTGTGAGGAGAAAACATGATCAAGAATAATACCTTTGCCTAACCAAGGATCATACCAGAAACGACATAAGCTAGACTCAGCAAGATGTAGTTGAACAAGTGGCTTAAAAATGGTTCTTAATTTTAATATGTTCCTCCAAGTCCAGCTACAAGACAGGGGATATCCATAAGCTAGAAATTTTTCGTTCCAATATTTTATCTTAACGTCCAATTCACCCATAGTGTGTCATGTTTGTTGAGCAAGGCATTAAAATGATGGCTGAAAGCAGCCTTGTTCCAGTGCCCAATGCTTTGCAATCCCAGTCCCCTTTGTTTCTTGGCTTCTCCATGGTTTTGAAAGAGCAAGGAAGGACTTTCCTAGTATGAATGCTTCGAAACCAAAAGAATCTCATCATAGCTCTTCTCACCAACTTCAGCAGTTTTAAGGGTAGGATGAAAGTCCTTGCCCAGTACACCATTATAGAAAAACTTACAGATTGCACAAGTACCAATCTTCCAGCTTGTGACAAAAATCTGTTGGCCCAAAGATCCATAACTGTAGTGATCTTTTCATAATGTGGTTGACAGGCAACATAAGTAACCCTGGAAGTACAAAGAGGAAGCCCAAGGTAAAAACTATCAGACGACATGGCTTGCATACCCATAAAAGATGTGAGATTCAATTCCTGAAGTCTAGAAACTCCAGAGAAAAGGATACTGGACTTCATAGGGTTAAGTTAGAGGCCAGTAATCAAATAAAAATTGTGAAGAGCACAGTTAATGCCTTCAAAAGATTGCATGGTGGGCTTTGTGAAGATCATTATATCGTCAGCAAAGAGGAGGGCAAATATACTAAGATCTTTGCATTTGGGGTGGAATTGAATTTGTTTGCTATGAAACATAGGTCTTAAAAGGCAGGTAAATACCTCCATAACCAGGATGAAAATATATGAAGACAGGGGGTCCCCCTGCCTTATTCCCTGCTTTGGAACAAAGTTGCTTGAACTTATACCATTGATTATAATAGAAAAGGAGGAGGTAGATATACACTCATAAATCCAAGCAACAAAAATTTTGGGAAAACCTATAAGAGACATAAATCTAACATTTGTTTTCCAATGTATTGAATCATAAGCCTTCTGCAAATCAAGCTTCAGCATAGCACGTGGTGAAACATTAGCACAGTGGTAACCCTTCAAAAGTTCAAGGGCTAACAAAATGTTATCAAGGATGTTTCTTTCTGGCAGGAAGGCAAGAAGATTACCTGCTTCATCAACTATAGAAGAAATGTTATGGATAGACTGCTTTATCTTCAGAGATGCATGAAAAAAATTTATATTCCTATCCCCTTCGGCTACCCATCTGAGTTTTAGTTGTTGTTTCCTCATATCAGACTCAACAGCAAGAGCTCGGTTCAGGTCATTGAAAAGAGTGGCTTCCCTCTCAGCCAAGAGGGGACAGTTAGGATGATCCATCATTTTCACCTAAGCTTCCTTTAACTGGACCATGATCTTAGAAGATTGAAAGTTGCCATTTCCATACCTTTTCCTTGCCCAAACCCTTAAGACTTCCTTAACTGCACTGAGATTCCTACAAAAAATAAAAGTTGGATTTCCAAAATACCTTGTTTTCCAAGCATTAGATATAACAAAGTGATATTCAGGATGTTGAGCCCAAACATTGTAAAATTTAAAACCTCTTTTGGCTTCCAATGGCTTTTTCCCAGTGGTTAAGATTAGGGGGGAGTGATCAGATAGGATTGGATGGGGTAGAAGGTGGATATGTTAGGCCATAAGGGTAGGGCTTTGAAATTAGAGAAAGTGTGATCAATGTTGGAGAAAACACGGGCACCATTTCTTGACCGGTTATTCCAAAAGAAGGGGGCACCGTATTTGTTGACTGGAATTAAAGAAGAGTGATCAACAGCAGAGTTTAAGTGGATAATGTCTCTAGGCATGAGAGGAAGACCACCATGTTTATCAGATAATGACAAGCGGCAGTTAAAATCCCCAAGCACTAACCAAGGATGAGTGTCTTGTCTAAAAGCAGGTAAAAGTTCGAAAAGGGATTGTCTGGCAGAGGGGGAGTTGTAAGCATATATGAAAGAAATGTAGAAAGAAAGGGGGGAGTTGAAGAATTTAGCACGAAAGTGCATAATTTGAGGAGTTGCAAGGATGAGATCTAAAGTAAGCTGTTCAGGGTTATGAATGACCATAATTCTACCGTAGCAAGCTTCGAGAAGATTGTGGTGTAAGGTCCAAGAAGGGTTAATGTACTTAGCGGCATGAAGTGTTAATGGCAAGTTCAATTTGGTTTCAAAGATAGCAAAAACAGACAGCTGATGAAAAGAAATCAACTGTTTCACTTGATCAAGTTTGAGGAAGTTATGGGAGCCTCGGATGTTCCAAGCACCAATATTGTGTATCATTAATTATACCAGGTTTAAATGAAATCCATCTCTCATGCTCCTAGTGACTGGAGAATTAATTCTTGTAAATTTTTGATTTTGGTTTTTTAACTTTTTCGACTTTTTGCTTTTGTCATCAGCACATTGTTGATAACCATCTTCTGTTGGTTCACTAGGTTTCGATTTCCAACCTGGAATTGAGCCCAGAAATTCATAATGCTGACGTAGCACTGGCTTGTTGGGAGGGGGAAGAGAAGTGGTGGAAGGGGAAGTTGACGTGGAGGGTTGAGGCAGGGAATGCAAGCTGTATACAAAATCAAAGATTTCTTGTTGTAATGTGGTACAGAATAATTCCTCCATTTCATCTGTATTTGAAACGATTGCTTGATGACTTTTGGGATGTGGAGTTTCGAAATTGGGATGGGAACGTAAACTGCATGAGTTGTCACTGTTGATTGCATGCACATGAGATACATGCACAGGCTGGTTTTTATTGCCTTCCAGAGGGAACAGCAAGACATTATGTTCAGCAAAAGAAACAACTGGTTGTTTGAAAGGATTTTGCCTACCTTCCAGAATTTGTGGGCTACCAACATGCAAATGATCTGTAGCTGCAATTAAATCAACAATTTTATCCCCTGAAGTTGTCATACCTAAAGAGTCTGCCTCAGGCTCCATGTCTTTTAACACATCAAAAATGTTGTTAGTCAATATTGTTACATGTTCTGTTCCATTATCATTTTCCACCACCTGAACCTCGTTTTCATTTCCATCCATTTTGTTTGCATTGGCGTCATTAGCTCGCTCAAAACTTTTATCAGCAGAACCAACATCAGAAACTAAATTATCATCATTTACTTGCCTCTCATTAGTAATTTCAATCTTATCTCTTTGCTTCTTGGTAACAACTCTCTTCCAGATCTGCTTATTCTTGTTTGTCTGCTTTCCAATCTTCTGCTCAGTTACTAAATCTTCATCCACCTTATCTTTCAATTTTATTTCTTTCTCTCCTCTCACATTACACTCTCCTTCTTTCATGCAAACATTCGCCAAATGCCCAAAAACTTTACAAATGGTACAAATTTCTGGTTTCCAAAGATAACTAACCTTTATCATTTGAGTTGACCCATCAACTAATTTAACCGGGAATTCATCAACCAACACTTTATTTGGAGTGACATCAACTAAACACTTGGCATAACCAATGCGCTCCAGTTTATCAGTTGAAGTATCCAAACAAAGCAATCCTCCAATTCTAGAAGCTAACCAGTTAATCCCTAAATGTGACCATGCATAAAGTGGTATATTTAATAACTTTAACCAAACTGGCACCGATTAGATAGTACTGCAGCTATTTCCAATGTATGGATCCCATGCCTTCATTATGAAGATCTTGTTTCGAAGAAAGATTGGATCGGCCTCAACGATTCTCCTTCTATCCTCAACACTAGACAGTAAGAAAAGGAACAAAGTTCCATCCGATTTTATGGTGACTTCGCCCTTGAGCTTCCACAGTTTTTTTAAATGAGAGATAACTGTCAAATATGACAGCGGTTTATCAAGAAAAAAACCCACTAACCAACCACCCCAAACTACATTGCCAGCTTCCAGCACGTTGGGGGGGCACTAGCACTTGGCCATCATAAGACAGCTGAAAGTCAACAGGGGAGTAAACTCCAGCATTACGCGGTTTGGTTTTGAAGAGGAAGGACCAAGAGGAGGAAGAAGTAACGGGATGGATGAGATTGGGTAAGTTAGGAGGCGGAACAGGGGGAGGTAGGTTTAGGGGGGAGTTTGGAAGGGATGCCGAAAGCAAGGAAGGAGGACGAATAGTTGAAAGCATGAGGATGTTAGAAAAAAAGGACGAAGTAGGGGGATGGGTATGGGCGTGGGCGGGAGCGGCCATTAAAAACCAAAAAAGGACGTGAAAACTTTGGGGCCCTAAGTATTAAGGTTAGTTTTAGTTTATATAATTCTTACATAAAGATTTCATAGGAAAGGTTATATAAAGATGATATATATATATATATATATATATATATATAGGTTTGCTTACCGTTATATTATACTTATAAAATGCCTGTTGCTTATAGAATTTGACAAGTCAGGAGGTGAAATATAATATTAGTTTATATAGGTTAGATATAGGTTCAGTTCATATTATTTTCATAGTTGCTCAGTGTTTAAAGTCTACCGTACTACATATATTAGTTATACGTATAAAAATATGCCTTGTTTTGTCACAGCATATGTATGAGGTTGCGCCCATATTTACAACATGTTTTTCTCTATTTTTTTTTTTACATGTTTTGATTTTCAATGTAACATAAAAGTTTATAATTTATTTTCAATGTAACATAAAAGTTTATAATTTACACGTGTATATATATATATATATTTAAAAAGGATCGCTTTATATTAAGGTCATATGGTATTTGGAGAAGTATGTTTAAACTATTTTGTCACTTCTGTTTATATTTTACAGTCCCGGTCCTAGGAGCATTTGATTGTTGGCTATACATTTTGGGTCTAAGTATTTACATTTAAAAGATAATGTTTAAATCTATGTAAAGGAAGGCAAAGTTTTGATGTATAAACTGGGATAGTTTAACATATATAGGCGAGGCCATAATTAATTCATACTTTCTGTTTTCATCAGTTTTGGTTTATGCATTTAGTAATGCTAACTAAGCTATATATATATATATAATTGGTTTTGCAAGGTCTATAGTTATATAATATAATATGTCAATTATATGGATTTTTTTGTTTACAGTAGTGCTTCACTTTTGGTTTTAAAACATAAATAGTTATATGTTTGGCAAGTTCACGTATTGTTGTTTTGTAAGTTCACGTATAATATGTATATACTTTTTTTTTATATAGATGAGAACTTGGTTTCCAAATTTTTATTTGATATAGTACGTTTTGGGATTAACTATTTAATTTAAACAAATATATATTATTTTAAGTGTATGTTTGATTTTTGATAAATGTAAGCTTGATTTATTTATTTATTTATATGTTTGAAACGCTTGTAAATTAAATTTGTGGTGTTTAAACTTAGAATACAAATTTCATATGTATATATAATATAGGTGGTCATATAAGTTCGCTTATACCGTTTTTCTTCATCGTTCCAGTTCTGATCTGATCCGTTTTCATCAATCTGTGCCAATCAGCTTTGATCGTTGAATTCGTGCTGATTTTGCTTTGCTTGAATTCGAAATTCAATCAGTGTCTGTATCAGTGGGCGTATCCGTGTCATTGAATTCTAGCCTTGAAAGGTGAGCAATCACTCACGATTAACGTTCTTATATTTATTAAATTTGATTTCAATTGAAACAAAAATTGAAGTATGCTGCTGTAGTTATTTAAATTGTTATATTTATGCTATTATCTATAACTGTTCACTTGTGGGATATGACACCATATCCTATTGTTTATATTATACTGTTATTGATGATATATGCATGTGGTTATATTATTATCATATCATGTTATATATTCATTATCTGTTATCACTCTGCAAGTTCCCTTAGTTTAGAATTCACTATGGGTTGAAATGATACATGCCCGAACGGACTAGAATAGGAGAATTTCGTTATGGTTGAAATGATAGACCAAAGCGATTTTCATTAAATTGAATTTGGGATTACGGGTTAAAATGCTATCCACCCGTATATATTTAGTGTACGGTTTGACATGATAAATATCCATATCACTTGACCATATGTTAAGAAATATATACAGACACCGTTGGTCCATATATAAATATTTTGAAAATAATTTCTATGGTTTTGGAAAGAAATATATGGTTTAATAAATGTAGATTCTTAAGACATTAGATAAATGATAAATTATATATATAAATTTAGTAGTAATATTTGATTTAAATTAGATGGATTTAATATGTAGAATATGGTTAAGTATATATGTAAATCTATATTTCAATAGATTTTCTTGTAATAAATTGAATAAGGTTGGGAAGGTAAATTTGGGTTTATTAGAAATGGTATTTAAATAAGGGTTTTAATTAATCGATTTGAAATTATTGAATGGGAAATTTAAAGGTATGATTTTTTTTTAAACTGGATTTTGATTTAGGTGATTTAATGAATATTTCACATCTAATTAAAAAAATGTTTAGTAAAATGTAAGTTAAGGTTACTTAAATGATATTGAATCTAATGAGGGAATAATTCAAGATTAAATAATAACGGGGTTAAATCGAGATCTATATGAAACTGTCAATTGAACTTTGAATTGTAGAATATTAAAGCTTTGAACTATACTGGAATTTAATTGGTTTATTTGTGATTCAGATCTGTATTTGAAATCAATATAATTCGAATTTATTATTTAGAAAATTTAATTGAATAAAAATTTAGTTTGAAACATTGAATATTTAAAGTTTTGAAATAATATTGAAATGTAAAAGGGTATTTTGTGATTTCAAATCCGGATTTGAGATCGATAAAATGTGAAATGGTTATTTAGGAATTGAGTTGAATTTTAAATTAATAAATTGAGATTGGACTAAAATTTGAAATTATATATATATTTCAGATGAAATGATATTTTGATTTTGAAGTATAAATTAAATTGAAATGACCACTGTGTTATAGTGTATATTTCTACATTGTAGATAGTTCCACGGATCCTTAGAGAATGGTTATCCCATACGTCCTATAAGTTACTTGTATTTCAGTTGATATTTCACTTGAGTTGGATTTATTGATATAAGAATGTTAATCCTGACTCGAGTGTTTTGTGTTTTGCTTTACGCTCGGGTCAGACTGAGTGATACAGCATTTGAGACTCGCCTTCGAAGTTGGTGCTTTGCTTGAAGATCCAGCTATCTATCATTTTAGTCATCCAGTCGATTGGTTCAGAGAAGTCATCTGCCCGTACTGGAGACTTCACCGTATCTGGGATATTCTGATGTATTTTATTTCTAATTTTGTTTATATAGTAGCTTCATGAACTACTATTCATTTATTCCGCTGCGTATTATTGTACTACTCTGTATCTGTGATTCTGGGATTGATTTATTTAATGTATATGTTTTGCCAAATTTAAATTAATAACTCGGTATTTTGAATTATTCAAGTCGGACATGTATGGTTTTATTGTCGATTTGAATGGTCCAAAATAGCGGGTCGTTACAGAAGCAGAGGCAAAACACAAGAAGGGGCAAGGAGAAAAGGGATTAGACTGTCCAAAACCCAAAAATTGGCAGAGGTAGAAGACATAATGGAGTGCAAAGCCTAATGGAAAGGCAAAAGGAATTAAGCAAAGAACAAATCCTTATTAGAAAATTAAGTGTAGCTTAATTCAAGGAACGAATCAAAATAGACTTCTAATAGGTCTGGAGTAGACCTAGAAATAAGAAAACCTTCGAAGTAAGGTCTATATAATAGGAATTAATAAATTAATTGGGCCTATTGAACAACCAAGTAGCATGATAGAACTACCAACCGAATGGATATACAACCGAAGGGAACTACCTGTTGAATAGCCAAACAACCGAATGAAGTTACTATGCTAAACGATTGAACGACAGGGAAGCTGAGCAGGTGAACGTAACTACCTTGTTGAATGGTTGAATGGCTGGACATAACTATTTTACCGAACGGTAGAATAGCTGAACCGAACTACTTTGCTGAACGGTTGATTTGTTGAACGAGGCTACTTAGCTCCAATATAATAAGAACAACAACAATACTAATAAATAATAAATACCTTAACAACTACATATTTCCTAACAAGAGGCATTCCTATGATCAACGAGAATCTCCGTTTTTATTCGAAATAGGAATTATGATTCTTTTGCTTTAGGTCTACTCAAATTACTATTACTAGGCGATTTTTTGATTTTCTATTAATATCATATAGTTTTTTGAGTTTCCCTTTATCAGGTGAAATTCTAACAAGCTTTTGATTAAGTTTTTAGTTAAATTCCTAATTTTCTAAGCAAATGAATTCCTGGTTTTCTTGTTGATTTTCTTCATGTTTTCGGACTTCCTATTGAATTTTTGGTTTTTTATGGAATTCAAATTTTTCCCACTATTATCAGATTGTTTTCTGGTCCTCTATTTTTGTGAAACAGGGATTTTTGGTCTTCTGCTATTATCAGACAAGGATTTCTGGTCTTCTGTCATTATTAGATTGGATTTATGATCTTCAGTTATTGCCAGATATGGATTCTGTTCTTCCTTTATTATCAGACAGAAGTCTAGATATCTTTGAATGAAATACTTAATTCCTAGATGCCTTATTTTAAATGGTTTCCTAGCCTTGTCTTCAAAATTATTATCAGATATTTTTCTAATTTTTCGTCGAATGAATTTTAATTTTTCTTAAAACACTAACATATCAGCAAAGCATATTTCAGGCTTTGAGAAATAAGTTACCATAATAAGCCAAGAAGAAAAGCTGAATGGAAAAAGGGTTTAGTTTAAAAGTTTATAAGCGACTCAATATTGAAAATAATTCTCCGACGACCGAAGAAAAAGTAGTTTGGGAGGAGAAGCCTTCTTCTGCCTGCCGGGTGTACTCTGAACTTGAACTAGAATAGATATGAAAGGTGGCAAACACCATCTTTCGGATTATTGACTTGAAAAGTCAATGTTTTCACTACACTTCAAGGGAAAATGTCATTCACATAATTTCTTAAGAGGATACGGTTTCTGATTCAAAGCTTCAATAAGATGATATAGAGCCTCATTACAAGAAGAAATGACTTGGTGTTTATAATAACAAGTGTTATCACCAATAGTGACTTCGAAGATGTAGGGCCACTCTTTGATCACGTCAACTGATAATATTATTTTCAATGAGTAACAAAAAGTAATATACTTACAACGTCAATGATCTACATCAAAAATATGCAGACAGATGAGCATCAAAGGCATGCATAAGCTTGTAACCAAAGAAGCAAAAAAATAAAGTACAATCAACTTTAAAAGCTGTCGATGAGTGTCAAAGTGACCATAGTGCCTTTCATCGATGTTATGTTCTATTGATGCCGTCTTTTATGATAAGAAGCTGCACTTTGTTCATGTTTAAGACATACCACTCTCAATGTATTAGTGACGCTGCTACTCACGTATTGTGACCAAAGCAGGCTTATCGACAATAACCCTAAAAGCTATAAACACTCCATTCAAGTGGAACCATACTCCACATTTCTTCAAAGATATAGCACCATGATGATGCCAAATGAATACACACCGCTCTTCGACCAATATTGCACTTTTCCTTTTATGCAGTGCATTTCTTCAACATTTGGAGGGCGCCGTGTGTTTAAGCAATGCGGTATTGATGGTGAACACCATCGATATCCATGAAGACCTTAATACTGCTTTATGGTTATCATTGACGAAGTCATCACCCATTCATAGCGGACACCGATCGTCATGACTAATGTTGCCTAAGTTGTCGACGCGTATCTCCAAAAGGATGAAGTCGAAGTCTAACACCATTTTCACTAATGATGCTGCACGAAGTCATCAACGTTGTCGCTAATGTCATTACCCTTCCATGCTACTATTCTTTGGTGCCCATCATTGTTGGTACCTAACTTCGTCAATAATTCAGCGATGCCAAGGATCATCAATGACAACGCCATACAAATTGAACCTGGTCTTTATCAGTATGCTACCAACAATCAGTGAAGAGATCCTTAATGCAAGTGATCATCGATGTTGAAGCTGTTGCTGTTGCCGAAGCGCACTAAGACCAAGCCTGCCGAAGATGTTGAAGGCGAAGTGGAGCCACTCCACCTCTATAAATATGACCATAGGGATGCCAGTTTGGAGGAAGAATTCTCTTTTCCAGCCTATTACATGTTTTCAACTTTGTAAACCCTAAATCAATTTAGTGATTTTTCTAATTGCCACACTAGAACTTCATACACATAAGGAATTGGAAATCGAGCAATTGCATTGCATATGAACTATAATTTGTGATTAATGCATTTGACTTTAACTACAATCTGACTTTGACCTTAAACTAGCATGGCATACGTGACTACTCAATTGTTGAATTAAGACTTGTATTTCCCTTCTTTATTGACTTCGACCATATACGATATTTCGCATGAATTCAATTGTGATGACTAAGCTAAGGATTGTTACGGATGCATTCTCCAATTTGATAATTTCGACTGGCTTTGAATAGGCTTCATTTTTTTTACCAATCTTTTACATACTTTTGGGATTGACGAATTTATTTGTTAACATTTTGACACTAAAAGATGGGTATGAACCTCCGATTCCTTATAATTCTCTCCATGAACTAATTATATGAAATTCTTTTGTTTTAGAGAAAATGGTGAGAACCAGAAGTAATAATGATAATGTCCCAATTGAAGAAGGCACATGAAAAATAATGTTGGAAGACAATATAATCCCTAATTTCAATTTAGAAAATCCCGAAGTCGAGCATCCTTCAAATCTAACAAGACTCGCATGCAATAAGACCAAAATTCAGGATATAGTACAATAACTAATAGTTATGTGAAAACTTCTTGAAGAAGCACCATCCCAAGAATCTTTTAAGATGATGTAGCTTATGGAAGAAGGAGATGAAGCGCAATTTTCAAATAAAATCCAAGATGAAGAACTAGAAGCATTCTCTCTAAGATTGAGTAAAAGAAAGCAAAGAGATTATGATAAGTCAAAAAAATGAAAATCAAGAAAATCAAGCAAGAGAGCTTCTTGAACAATTGCGTATCTCATCAAGGAATATGATAAAGAACACTATGTTAGTCCAAATAATAAAGGATATGCTTTAGGAGAAAGAAATCCTCGACCTAAGATAAGATAAAAGCTTTCGAAGTACTATGTTATCAGAAGAAATATTTGCTGTTAAAATTCCATCTCACATCAAAATTCCTCTACTAAAGTATGATAGAACCACTGGTCTAGTTGATCACCTTTTAGCTTTTGAAAACCAGATGGATTTGTACAATCCCTCTAGGATAGTCTGATGTAAGGTTCTCCCTTTAAGTTTTATGGATTAACTGCTAAATGATAGGCATTACCAGGAAAAAAATCATCTGTTCTTGGGAGAAATTCTCTTATGAATTCGCGCCGCAATTTTACATATATAAAGACTCAATATAGATTCCAGTTTGTTGCCTAACCTTAAGCAAAGACCAGGGAAATTGCTCGGCAATTACTTAAAGAAATTTAATACAGAAGCATAAAAATCAGAAAATGCGACCAATAGAAAAAAGCCGATGGCAATTCGATCGGGGCTAATTGAGCGAAGCATTTTTGGAAAGAACTTTATATTTATGGATGTAAGGACCTACAACACTTTTATTTTCAGGTTGAAAAATTCATTTGAATGCATGAGATATACCTTGCCTTGAAGAAATCTCAACGAAACCAAAACGAGGAAAAGTTCAATTTCGAACATCTCGACAAGAGGCCAAATGGGAACAAGAGTAGAAGGGGAATTCAGAAGGATATTTCTGAATCCGACAATATAAATTTAAACAAACCCCTCTCCCACAATTTTGCCCCGATGAAAAATGATGAAAATTTCTCTACTTCCTACAAAATACAAAACCATCTTGAGCCGAATAAAGGAGAAAGTTATTATGATTACCACAAAGTAAATGGACATAATACTAATGAATGCCATGTCTTACCAAGTATAGTTTAGAACATGATCGGGTTAGGATCTCTAAAGGAATTCGTTTAGGAAGCTTAAAAGATCTCTCGCTTCGAAAACAATAGCCCAAACACCTGAAGTCGAATTTTTTCTACAAGAGAGAAGTAGTTCTACAACTTCAGATTTAGACTCCGGCCAAATTATGAAATTTGGAAAATACTAATAAAAAGATTAAAAAAAACGCATAACCAAACTACCATAATGCATAGGATCTATGCATCCATAATATAAATTAACCAAAAACTTAAGATCTAGACAACGGATTACATTTCAAATCATTTTGAAATATTATATACATACAACTTTTGTGTATCAAATCGTACTTTTAGGATTCAAATCAAAATTTGTTTTACCAAAAAAAACTTTTTAGCAATGTTACTATTGTGGTATCTCCCACTTTAAAACTCAAAAAGGAACGTCGATGACGCTGCATTCATTACTAGAACTATTTTCCAGCGACAGAAGTGAGTTCAGTACTTTCTATCTCTTTTAAAACCCTTTTTAAAATATTTCCATTCATAAATCTTTCAAATAGTACTAATATTATTTTCTCTCTACAAACCTTGAAAAACAATTTTCAAAACCACCTAGATTTAAGTTCTTAAGTTGTCAGTTTAAATTCTTTTTACTTATAAATTGTACATTGTAAACCATACTTATATAAAGTTATTTCTTTATCTAAATCATTTCACAAATGTAAATCTTTGTTTAGATTATAATAAATAACTTTTATTAAAATTAAATTTTAATCCAACATTATCACCAAATGCCTTATAGTCAAACTATGAAACTTTATTCCAAGGTGTTCATTTCAATGTTGCCACAAGTTACTATCTATTCAACGCATGTAGTGAAAAGGTAAAAACTGCTCATAAACTGGCCAAGAACAACTAATCAAACAATAAATGGTAATAATTGAATATTATCATATCTTAACAAGCAAACACATCATAAATAACTATATTAATTTTTGGAAATTATTCTTTCATGTATAAAATATAATCCTAGGTAAAATTGTTTCATTTACCAATTTCAACAAAATATTATATTGGTTTTTCTTATTCATTTGTTTAGAGATCCCTATCAATTATGTTAGCAACTCTTATTGACCAGACTCCATAAACCACTCAACAGACCAATCAACTCAATACAAAACATTTTTTATAACAATAACCTATGCCCTGTCATATATATAATATCTCAACTCATAATGTAGCATTCCATTACCCTATCTCTTAATGAGTTATAACCCACTAAAGCCTAGGTTCTCGCTTAACCTTTAGCTCTAATACCAAATTTAATGAACGACCTTTTTAACCTCGAACATGGACACCAATACATGACATTCTTGTGTTGAACAACCAAGTGCTAGAAAGACAGAATATTAGGGTAAAAGAAAAAGGAAAAGAAACAAGACAAGAAATAAGAACACAATATAAGAACCTCACATGCTTAACGATAAAATAATATCTCAAAAGATCTTTACCAAAAAGATAACTTTAATATATTTATAATGATTAGAGTAAACTAACATGTCATCATCTTGGACAGTTATAACAGTTTATCCTCACAAATGCTGATAGTACAAAACAAGTAATGCAACGGAAATAAAATACGTGAATATGTCTCAGAGGAATCAAGCTCATCTATTAAAGCTCCAAAGTATCCGTTGTTAAATCTAAAAATATACGCGGGGCTGACCCGTGCATTATAAGGAAATAACGTCCGGATCAGTCTTATAAACCAGTGTGAGAAACGCAAATCATATGAATTTTTATATTTATAAAACCTTTCGAAAATAATCGTACCCCGTTGTACCACGCCGTAAATAAACACAGACGGGTTTTTACCTTACCATAACCAAAACATTTCTATCAGAAAATCCAGTGATATTATAATAATATCTAGGGTGATGAATATAAATAAGAAATAGTTGTGCTGCGTGTGAGTGTACACCACAATAGTAATTTGTATTCAATCAAAACAGGCGCGTTTGCTAATTGCGTAGAATTCGATGAAGGTACCCTCGGTACTTGGAGAATTCTCCTTTGTCTTGAGAATTTTCCTCCTAGACAAAAATCAAAGATATCCTCCTGAAGTAGTGTACATTCCTAGCTGATTTACATAGGAAATATATAGTTAGCTACAACATGAAACCGAGTGCACCACTCATGCATGCATAACTACCAGTATCTCTAGGGTAGAGTCCCTTACACCCATAGATTAGCTAAACCCTTGGCTATGTGTCCTATCTTGGGTTTTAATCATATCTGCTGGTGAGGCTACGTCCAGCATTCAAGCACATGAATCACAACTCAAAAGGACCTTAGGATCATACATTGGATTCCCAGATCTGAACAGATCTCGGAATCACACATGGATTCCCATATCCTAACGGATCTCGGAATTACAGATGGATTCCCACATCCTGAATAGATCATGAACAACCACATATGTTCATGCATCCCAATTAGATTTCGAATCTCTACATTGATTCCATCATCTCGAACCAATCACAAACCTCTTCCAAAGCATAGAACACGTATATGGTTTTGGAGTGGTTACGGAATCGAGTCATCTAATATAAGTAACTACCTTGCTTATCGGGCACTCTAAAACTAATTGATAGATTTTCGGTAAACTCAATTTTAAAAATAAAAATAAAAAGAGAATACATAAAAGCAGAGATCATCTCCTAATCGGACAAATTTTCTTATCGTTTGTCCTAGACGAACGAAACTTAATTATTTGTAAAGTATAGCATCTTCGGAGATAACTGTACCGTACAATTCCCGTGTTTCTTATAGTTATTTCCATGTTATATTTTAGTGAATTTAACAATAATGATAATGACCACATAAGGAAAACTAAGTCCGTGTACTTTCCATTAGCAAGAAACATATAAAGTATGATCGACACGCGCAAGCATGATCAAGTGATATAAAGGACTTCGAATCCCCTTTTTAATTAATTAATTAATCCTTTATTGATTAAAACTTCCCTTTTCTGCTTGTGTATGGGTGTGTGTGTGTGTGTACACACACACACACGTAAATACATAGATATATATATATACACACGTAAATACATACATACTTACATATATATATATATATATTTCAAATATCTTTACAAGGGTATATACAAGTATTCTACAATTCCATATTCATTTGTACACTTTTCAATACTTCAAAAAGTATTCATATACTTATCTCAACCATTTAAGTATATTCATAAATCGTTAACAAGATTTACCTACTTTAAAATATAATCAAAGAGGTCAAAAACGACTGTTACTTACACATTGTTACTCTAAACCTCTTCTCTCTTTTATACTTTAAAATTTACGCCTTTCTTTCTATTCCCAAAAAATTCTATACTGTTTTTTACCTTTAAAATTCCATTATTAAATATCTAAGTATATTCATAAACATTTAACAATATTTTACCACATTAAAATATTATTATAGGGTTTAAAAACAAATGTTACTAAAACATTAGTTACTACGAACCCAAAACACTTCACACTAAAGCCTTATCTTTAAAACTCACTTTTAGAGATTATATTACTTTTTAAAAGTATAATTAAATGGGTTAAAAACAGTTATTGCTTAAATATCATTGTTGTAAACACAAAATCACTTTTATACTAGTCATTAACTTTGAAACATGGCCATATAAAGATCTGAGTACATCTTTACTTTTTAAACAAGGTGATATACCTTTTTACTTATCGTTACATAGCCATTCATTATAACATAAGTGTAATAATTCCAAAAACCTCTTTTATATTCTTTTCCCAAATATTTAACTTCTTTTCCAACTAAACCTTCTTAATGACACACACGCACACGCACGCACATATGTGTGTGCATGTGTGTGCATGCTAATTTATTTATAAGACTAAGATATTAAATATAAAATCCATTTTAAGGATATTATAACATAGAAGCTTAATTTCATTAATAAAATCATTTACAAAATTTCTAAACAATATATATACCTTTCTCCCTATAATACTTATAATATGGTTTAAAACACTTGCTTAAAATATTACTTATAATATCTATTTTATAATTTTATTTAAAAACCATAAAAACAAGTTTAAAATTTAAAACCTTCATTTAAACCATTCATAATTGATTATCAAAGTATATCATATTTTGATATTTCCCAAACTACTTTCTTTTTGTCAAACACACCAAAACTATATAGACACAACCAAATATATATTCTTTCATAATATATTCACATTTAACCAACTTAACACATGTTAAATACATGGGATTTCAAGTGCGTATACAATGACAATTTCGCTTCAATCTTTCACACATAATTTCCAATTTTATTAAACAATAACATTACCAACCATGTAAACAAGTCCGGATCACGATATATGTTTTAAAGGGTAATAAAAATGATTATACCACATATAATATTATTATTTGCTTTCCAAAGCAAGGTGGGGTCCAAAAGTAATAGCTTGCATTGTTATAAATTTTAACATTTGCCTTAACATAATAAATATATGCACACAACAAGTACAGATTAAATGGTGAGTTTACTCACCCAAGCCCTGCCCAAGTCGTAGAAAATCGAACTACGAGTGAAATGGTGAAGACAGTGTCTTGATTGGACCTTTTATGCCAAAGTTACGATTTTTATAAAAAGTTGAGTAAAAACTTCAATTAATTAATTTAATTAACTTACTAATAACTCACTTACCTTTAGTCCCTCTTCTCCCCTAATTCCATTTCTCCCTGTACATGCACGCATGCACCCACCAAAGTCATGAACTCCAACCCAATGATATGGAGGTCCACTCCACAAAATCAATAGTCGTCTGCTCCATCGATCTTCTCTTTACAAGCTCGATGCGGGGATCCAAAAATTTGACACTCGGCACCTTGGAATAAATCACGACCTACTACCTCATCCACTACAGCCGATAGTCGAACATCACCACAACCCTTTCTGGGTCCTTCGGCAATAGCCAATCGACTTACAACGCCAGCACAAGCTCAACCACAACCTC
The DNA here is from genome assembly GCA_030765085.1 of Allium cepa. NCBI lineage: Eukaryota > Viridiplantae > Streptophyta > Magnoliopsida > Asparagales > Amaryllidaceae > Allium > Allium cepa. The sequence goes on from CM060934.1 coordinate 100,193,695, forward strand.
TATTTTACGTCCGGCTAACGCTAATTTGTCAATACTCAACATAGCAAAACAACAGATGAAATGTCGCTCATAACCAACCAGTGTCGCACTATCCCTTACCATCACCATCCACTCGGCTTTGCTCGAGAAAATCAACACAACCATCACCTCGGCATAATTTATCCTGTAGCTCCGACTGAACCCAACCCTAATTTCGACCTCCACAAATCACACCGCCAATCACCACCGCACCAACTTTGATATTATGGATCTGAAGCACACATGATCCTAACAGATCCAAAATCATCAACTTTAATGGCCTTTAGCTTCGGAGTTAATTGCTTGAAGAAGAGGAAGAGGAGGTAGCTAATTTATTTTGTTTTTAGAGAAGGAAGAAGGAGTAAGGAAGGAAGGTCATGGTGCAGTGTATTTATAGAATAATAAATATTATAATTAAATTTCTAAAATTAACCACCATGCATTTCAAGGTCGCACAATTACAAAGGATGTCAGATTGCTACAAAACTCGTCGGCGCACAACAAGTCATTATTCCAATTTCGATGGCACTAGTTTCGTCAAAATCCATGACATTGCCCCAGGATGATAATTTCACATGTTAACTGAAAAGAATTATTATTGAAACAAGTTTAATCACTTTAATTACTAAAAGTTTACCATTATCATTTTTTAATTAAAAAAATTAATAAGCTTTAAAATTATTTTTGCACCATTAAATCCAAGATTCAATAATTTAAATAATTCTAATATTTGAATATGAAGTGTTCAAAATTCCGGGTTGTTACACGGGCAATCCTTCGACTCACACAACCTGCAAAAACTTTGGTCTAGGACATGACGAGGTTTCTATAAACCTATATCTTGTATGATTTTGTAGACTATTCTTTAGATGATATTAATCTTTATCTTATGTACTAATCTTAAGTACATACCTTATATAAGGAATTTAATGTGACAACCCGGAATTTTTAACATTTGAAATTGAAATATTTAGTTGATTTTAATGGAAGTTTATTTATCTTGGATTTCAAATATCAGGATGAAATTGGCAATTAAAATTATTGAATTTAATTTATTAAGGCTGGGTAAAATATTGAATCTTCAATTTTAAGCTTGTTAAAAATATTTGTAAAGGCTTAGAAAATTTATATTGATGATACTGGAGATAATATAATTTTTAAAATTGAATTTGAAAGCGATTTGTTCGGTTTTGAATTTATATCGTTTAAATCGATATTTGAAAATAGCTTTCCGATGCACGGTCTTGGAATTCAACGAAACCAGTTCTATTGGATCCATAATATGGTGTTATTATCGGATTTCAATTTCTACAACAGTCGGAGTTGTCGTGTGACTGTACGGTTAAGAAACGCGCTGAATTTTATGTCAAAATTTAATTTAATAGCAGGTCCAAAAACTATCTTCTCCATACGATTGAATTTGGGCTCGGAACCTTTTCCATTGTAATCGGAATAGGGGTTTAACATTATAAACGCCTGCGGTACGCTTTGATTGGACGTCAAAATTTTAGGTTACAGAAATCGAGATGATTGGCTTTTGAATTTGAATTTAAAATTTAATATATGTATTTACATTCAAAGAGAAGATTTAATACATGCTTCCCTAATCTAACACTTGTCTTCAATTTCAACACGCGTCGTTTATTTTAATGTCTCGTTCAAATAAAAAAATAAAGAAAGAATTTTTTTTTAAATCTCGTTCATTCTTCTTCATAAGGGCTGAAAATTAGTTAAAAGGAATTTTTCTCTCATGGCCATGATTTTTTATTTCGATCGAAACCCCCCTTTTCTCATTCAAAAATCGAATTGCAGCCGAGCCCTCCCTCTACTTCGAAACCCAAATCCACGAAAACCTTTTCTTCTCAATTCAATCCACGCGCAGTTCGAAATCCCCAAATTAAAGAAAAGAAAATTTTGAATCGCTATTAGGCGCTCGCGTGAGCATTGGAGGGTGGCGCGATGGCGTTTTGGGGCAGGTCGAGGTGGCCTAGGGTTCAGTGATGTTTTGGGAATCGCGATATGGAGGGTGGAGTTGTACTTGTCTCTGGCTGTGATAAGCTCGTTCGAGAGCTCGGCGACGACTGGTCAGTGGAGACTTCGTTGCAAGATCAGACTCGATGCGCGCGTACAAGCCGTAATGCTGGAGGTGGCTGCAGCGTCAATATTATGGAGTTAGGGCATATTGATTTCAACTGAGCAATGAGGTAATTTGTCATTGTATTTAGAAAATTTACATAAATTATTTTCTGCTAAAATTGTTGTCAGAAAAAAGAAAAGAAAAGAAATGAAAAGAAAGGAATTTTTTTTTACAGTCCTACTTTTAATTTAGTATTTTAATTCAGTAAAAGCTTACTTACAGATTGTGGAAATAATATGTAGAGCAATTCCAGTTTAAATTGATGATCATATACAACATATATACAAGATAGAGGAATTATAAGTCAATGTAAACAGTAGGTATATGTATACATAGTTACTTTAGTATATATATGTATATGTATATGTATATACGAATATATACAGTGAACACAGGAGATTTTTTTGAATAGTAAATATATATATGTAAATGAGCTTTTGGAAATTTACTAGTTTATTCTAAAATAAATTTTTAAGGTGATTTATTTTCTTTAGTTTACTTATTTAAAATTTATTCACTAAACATTTTTTTTAAAAGGAAATTAGTTTTAAATTTAATTTTTAGATTAATAAATTAAAGGAGAAATTGGTTTAAATGAAACTATTAGTTAATTAAACTATCAAAACAAGAATTGATTATTCAATTTGGTTCGAATATTAATTAAATCATCTAATATTTATACAAGGTCAAGAACTGTGAAGAAAACAATTTGTAATGGAAATGGATTGCAAAATAAAAAGCAAAGGTGAGATCTTCTCACTCAATCAAATTTTTCTGATTTAATTTTAAATAGTTAAATTTAAAATTGTTGATTGTGTGCTTGATATGATAAATTATTATCAGTTGTATTGAATTAGACCTTATGCGCCGCATAATAGTGGATGATATTATATTAAACTCATATACCACGATATTCCACCTCGATGCGAAATTGGTATTATATATGTATTTGGAGTGATTGATTTCCCACATTATATAGCGGATGAGACCCTATACGCCGCATAGTCGCAGATGATATTTTATAAATCCCATATATCGCGATACTCCACCTCGAAGTGGAATTGGTATTTAATTATTGTGCTAACATCTGTGGATGTAGGGAAACAGGTTGAAGGGATCCAACTGGATTCCTTAAATATTTGAATTTGTTTAAAAGTTGTATGTTGTTTTATTTATAATCTCTGTGTGATTTTATTTGCGATTAAAATCGTTTGAAGGCTATAGTTTAGCCGAATTTTATTTTTGGTATCGTAAGATACCAGAAATAATTAAAATTGGATTTTGAAATTTAAGTTGAAAATCTATAGTGAAATCCTATTGAATAAAGTTTCGAAATATGGGATAAAGGCTTAATAAATGGATTTTGGGTAATATTATTCAATGGTTGAAGAGTTTATCCAAAGTAGGATTTCAATAGTTTGGAAGAGATAAAGAAATTTATTTTAAAAGAAAATAAATTCAGAAATCAAATTTGGAATTTAATTTGGTATTTGAAATGATTTTAGGAAATCAATTTGGAAAATTTGTTTGATGTTTAAAAATAGATCTTTGGGAAATTGATTTGGAAAATTTGATTTGGTGTTGGAAAATAAAATTAGAAATCAATTTAGGATTTGATTTGGTGTTTGAAAGTGGATATTTGGAAATCGATTTAAAATTCGTATATAAGTGGATATTTGAAGATTTAAATTCACAATGGGAATTTTATAAAAGAAAGGGAAATTTGTTTTAAAAATGTATATTGTTTTATTTTTAAAAGTGTTGGAAGGAATTTATGGATTTGGAACGTAAATTTAAAATAAATCCAGAAAGATTTATAAATTGATTTGAATGAACTATTTTAGAATGGAAGGTGCACTTTCCCTGCAAAGCCGAGTATGTTTTCAATATATTTTATAAATATAAATTGAAGTTGTAAAGATGGTTTTAAGGAAAGAATATTTTGGAGATATTATTTACTTAGGTTATTTTGAAAATCTTTAAAAGATTTATTTTAATTTATTATAGAAGTGATTATTTAAAGTGTTAATTGATATTTGTTTTAAAAAATGGATATTTAAATAGTTATATCCTATCTACTAATATTATTTTAAAAAAATTAGTTTGCACTTGTATTTTTATATGAGATATTAGTATAATATTTTCATAACTAATGTTTAAGTAAGCGTTTTAAAATGATTTTATCTTAAATGTTTCCAAGTATATTTTGGATAAGTATTTTAAATTATTTTAAAATATTTGAACTCGACGGATTTTCAGTGGAAATGAATAAATATTTGGAAATGTATTCCCCGTAAGGAAAAGTGATTTGAAATTTGTTTTCAAAGTATTGAAATGTGGGAAATGATTTGAAATTTGTTTTCAAAGGATTGAAATATGGAAAGTATTTTGAAATTTGTTTTCAAATGGTTGAAATGTGAAACAAATCTTGCGAAAATATTTTGAAAATAAATAATTGGGGAAAATTATTTAAATCTGGGAATGGTTGTGAATGTTGATTGATAGTTAAATAACCGACTATAAATATTGGCCTTTTAATGGCATTTGAATTTTGATGCGACCGGGGGTCGGATTCCAAATTGATATTCGAAAACCACATCGAACCTTTGTGATTGTGATGCATCTTTTATTTAAAAGATCAAAGTGGAAATTTGTTGTGATTTGTTTGAAATCTGATTGAAACACTTATTTTTAAAAATAAGTGCTCATTATTCGAATTAGCCGGGAGAGGACTTTGTGTCATAGAACCCATTCCGAATAATGATACGACGAAATGGAATTGCATTTGAAGACGGTGTTGAAGACCGGGTATTTTCAAAAACGAAAGGATTACCTGTCGAATGTCTCTGCACCGGGTTACTTCGGTATAGAGATTTTATCACCCTTTGTGATGTGGATTTCGGACGTGATTTGTGAATATCCGGATTTGCAAGGGCTTCTTTGAAGTGCCTTCGGTTCCGTTCGATCCCAGAAAGGACTTGTATGGATGTGTGTCTGACGTTACACTTTGAGATGTAGAGCTGGTTTCTATCAAATACATTTCTGTTGGTGGCAGAGAATTTATTCTCTTAGCTTAAACCCTTCTCTGAGACGTACGAGCTCAGAGGTAATGTAGTTGATGGTTACTAGTGATATATTCCCAAATTGGTAATGTAGCATACGAAGTGCTGCTGATCATTTGTTGATCGAAGCATGGCTTTGTGAAAAGCATAGCTTTATGGACGAGACTTCGTCGGACCTCACAACCCGGAATGGTCAAAACAGGAAGTATGCAGCAAGATTATTTGGGGGTAGCGCCCCCTAAGGGTATGTCATTTCCTTCTGGAAAGAGGTGGCATCATGATATGGAGCCATGATATTTAACCTATGTAAATGCTGCAAATTTATTACTTTATGGTTGTTGGTGTTGAGGATCCTCGGATAAACGTCGGTTACGACCGAGAGATGGCATACTCATGCCAGTAGTTACCTAGTTACAGAGGTAACCCAGTCTTGTGTTGGCAGAGATCCGGTTAGGTCTTGGGGCGTCCCTCCAGAGGCATACCCATGTGGCCCAGGAAGTTCCTTAGTCTGACCATTTGTTTGAAATCCAATTATCAATACGCACCCTGTACTGTTTTAGTTGTATAACCTGCCATGGAATATGGCGGTAACCTGCTATTGAACATGATAGTTATAGTACGCATACAATAATGGTTGTATGCTGGCTAAGATTAATATTATATTTTCGAAAGGTTTTCTGCACTATGCACTAATGATAATATTAAAAAGGATTTGCGTATCAAGCATGTTTGACTATCATAAGGAGAAATCTACTCCAATTCTGCGTTTGCATTTGTGTGTGGCGGGAGGCCTTATGGTAGTTTTATTTTCCAAAAGCATAGTGGATTTCTTTTTATTTTTTTGTGAAAATAACTGTCTTTAAGATCTCACACCAGCCCCATGACTGACCTGGAGTTTATTGTTCCCTTTCTAAACTCTGGGTGCCCATAATTTTCCACACGGGCAGCCTAGAGTCAGGTTATCATTATTCTGAAGCGAAGTCGAAAAAGATATGTGGTGGAAATTTGTAGGCAAGCTGGATGGCGAGACGTATCATTATACTTTGTATTATCCGCTGCATTGGAATTACTATAAGTTCAGTTTTAATATAAATTAGATGTTGTAAATGCCTAGTGTCATATGGTGTCGTTGTAATCTCTGATGATGTACGTATAAACTGATATAGTGCTTTTGTTTTTAAAAGATATTCATTCATCTATTATATTTGTTCCGCTGCGAAATGTGAGATTCTGTTATTTTTTTCTGTTTCTTCTTCTATCTTCTTCTTCTTTAACCCTAACGGTTCGGTTTTTCAACATTTGATTGTGTGGCATTTGATACAGTGGACGTATTGATGTCGACTTTCGGGCGTCAAAAAATTAGGTCATTACATTTAACTTAGCTTCAATCATTATAATCGCGCTTTGTCCAATAAAGTTCGATTACTACTTCTTAATACATCATAATGTATTATAGGAAAGAGTGACACTTAATTGAACCTTTATTCATTTTAAGTACATTTAGAAGTCTTTCCAATAACTTACTCATTTTATCAAATCGAATCATTTCTATTGCATGTTACTTCAATTACTTCCATTTTATACTCTATGAACTTATAATTGACATGCCTCATATGTATCAAATACATATATTCATGTTTGCGATAATTCATCGATGAATAAAACGAAGTATGTGGAAGCTTTTTGGTATTATCAGACTTGTTATTGCATACATCTATATGTATCAACCCGATGAGTTCATCAACTCATATGACACTCCTAATGAATGGGTGCATAGCCTTTAATTATCTAAGGTACAATTCACTAGTTCCATGTGATTCCTAATCATATGATATAAGAATTACTTCTCAAAACCATGGCTTAGTCTATAATTCCAAAATAACTGTAATTAATTTTAGATATTGTAGTATTTTTTGATGCATCGGTTTTGTTATGAAAACAGACACAACAATATAGTTTTATTTCATAACGAATATTCATAATATTCTCAATGAAATGAAACAATGCCTACTTTTCAGTCATCACTGAAGGATAGATATTATTTCATTAATAATATGTGGTATATGTTAAGATTTTTTTTCGTAACTTGATGTAATTAATAAGTGTTAAATGACATGCTCCCACTATTTCTACCATTATTATAATAGCATATCGAATACGGAGGTTCATCATCCGCTTAATATAGACCATTTATTTCAAATACTATAACTAGTTTATAGCGGGGAGTTCTTTGGTCAATTCTCGTTTCTATGGTTTCTTTATGAAGCAGAAGTGACAATTCACTCTCTTCCTCCCAACTGTACCTTAAATCATGTCTACTCTTGTACATTCATTTTCTTTTTAAATGGTCGAACCATTCAAAAGAAAACCCTTACTATAATACCAGAATTAACTCTTTACAAAAGTGCATTTGATCATCCTTAACATTTAAGGACATCAATTATGTTGCAATTTATGTAAATTGATCAAAACTAACATTTCAACGATCGAGTTCTTAGATCCTTTTTTAAGTTTTGGTCTAGTTTTACATTTAACACAATATGATCTTCATTATCATCAATCAAATTGATTGCTAGATCATATAGCATGGTTTATTTGCATATATCGAATGAACTAATTTCATCGAAGTATCGTACAATATGAAATATGATCGTTCACATATAACATTTATATATGATAGTATATGGATCAAATATCCACATTCTTGTATTTCTTTAAAGTTCGAAACCCATGGTATGTAATACACGGTCTCGACCAAATAAACATGTAAGCGACCAATGTATAGGCGCTTGCATGGGTATTGAAACATCAACATGTAAGAAGTATTTATTAGTAATTATGTGTTATATTTCTAGTTGTCAATCTTCAGTTCAATTCATTTGTATATTTTAATTGATTAACTTTTATCAGTCGCGTTAAATGTAAAAATTTATCAGTATAGATTATTATAACATTATATAGCAAACGTTCTTACAATATTAAATGGGTTAAATGTTACCATATCATTTTTCTACCATGGCTCCCACTTGATTTTTATGCTTCTAAAAACCCTAAGAAAAAACATAGAAATCATTCAATTTCTCTAGTGGATTTAGAACTCATATGCTTTGGGATTTTTACCTTAAGGAAAGCTCAACAGATCATTGGCCCACATACGATCGATAACTCCTTATCAATTGTATCATATACAACTCCTAACCCATGGTTTCTTATCCTAATCTCATCTTTATCGTATGGAAAGCTCAACAGATAAAGAAAGATTATTTACTCATACCTACCATTTCACTACATCGCAAATGTGGTGCACATAATTTGAGGAAAGCTCAACAAATATGTGCAGTTATCTTACCTTATCTATTCAACGTATTAATAGTATTAACATAACATCACTAACTTGAGGAAAGATCAACAACTAAGGAGTATGCAAGTAATCTATTAAAATATAAATGGTAGAGGACAACTTTATATTAAAGATTCATAATCTTTAATGTATTATATCGAGTGATATTGACTTACGAAATAGTATATTTTTTATAAAATATCCTCGTGATTCAGATATCGGACGCATTGGGAATCATAATATACATATATTTACATTTATATTTATTCCTTAAGCTATTTAGGGTTTTTATAAAGTTCTACCTTTGGTTTATACGATTATAGTATATAAGTTTCATTATTATATAACTATTATATTTTAATTAGCTTATATAATAATCTTATGTACAACATTATATTTTAATTAATTAGCTTTTTAATTAATTGTTTATATATATAGCTTCATGTGTGCTCTCCTCTTTTATTAGAGGATCACACATTTCTCTCAAAAAGAACTCTTTAATTAATTGTTTATTATTCAATTTTAACATATTATATTAAATCATATACATATACTACAACTTTTATAGTAGTACACACATATCATATATATGTATGTATTTTAGTTTACTTAATTTACCTTTAATTAATTAATTTTATTAAGCACTTTTAATTAAAAGACATTAATTTGAAAAGCCATTTTTACATATACACGTATATTTATACTGTCTTAAACATTTTAGGATAATATAACATATATATAATATATACGATATATGCATATACATATATTTAATTAATTAACTTATTTAATTAATTTATTTTGTTAATCATATTAATCAATTGGTTTTCAAAATTAATGTTTAAAGTTTAATTTTTTAAACACTTCGAGAATTTTATTATCTTCTCGAACATTTTGAAAACTTACGCTATATTATTACTTTTATAATAAACATATTTGTTTTTAAATTCAATTTTTAAATTTAGAATCTTTAGTTTAATATTCCAACAATTTAGAAAATTTGCCCAACCTAATTTCAAATTGGGGCTTTCTGTTAGGGCAGCATTTGGGCTCACTTCACCTTTTAGGCCAGGCTTGTAACCAGGTAGGACATGGTACTCGATTACTCAATTCCAATTTTAGAATCACCTTTCTATATGTTATAATAGGTTGGCAATCTTAATTATTTAGCCTAAACATGACTTATTTGGACCATTTAGGCTATTGGACTCTGATATCATTAAAGGATCGGGCCAGCCCGCAGTAGAGTTAAATGGTAAATTTTAAGAAAATTCCTATTTTATATCTAAATGCTTATAAAGTCTAAACGATTTATTAGATCCAGTCTATTATTTTAATAAAATCATATTTATTAATCTTATCTTAGTATTATTAATTTAATTCGAAATTATGTATGAGATATGGAAAAGTTTGAATATATCAAATATATTCATACTTTAACTATGTGATAGAATTACTAAAAATAAGAAAAGAATGACTAATTGATGACAATATATAGAAATAAACAAGAATAAATATAGATCCAATCACGTAAGGATCTAATAGAAAACGAAATAAAAGGTAGCACCGTTGATTGATTCCACCTTCTCTCTTTAGAAAATTTAATTGTTACAATATTAATTAACATGTAAGAGGTATTGTGACAAAATACCATAAAAAACAAATAATAATTTATAAATATTATTACTTAAATTTTAAATCATTTAATAATAATAAAAAGGGCTTAAATCATGCTTTGGCAACTTGAAATATACTTATTAAATGTTTATGTGTATACACACGCACATAAATAAAACTATATGTATATAAAGACTAAACTAAAAATTTCTAGTTAATTCAAAATAAACTTTCATGCTACATTAAAATTTTCTAATAAATTTGTAAAATTACATTCACCTAATTAGTTAACAAAAATAAATATATACATAAAAAATAAGAGATTTAACCTAAATGAATTTTTTTACAAAACAAAAGTGGAACACATCAAATTAAGAAATATATTAACAATCCTTTATAATACTTAAAAAAAGACATTTGAGATAGTTAATTAGGTAAAAAAAAATTATTATTATCATAATCGATTTTAAAACTAAAATTCATTATAAAAACCTTCTTTTAAGCATATGTACAATAATATCTTAATTAATCGTTATTCTAAACTAAGAATGACAAATATTTGGCATTCTTGATTCTTCCTGTAAATATATACTTTCAACCTATCATTAACCAAAACCAAACTTGGAAAAATATTTGACATTTTCAATTTTTCTAGTAAATGTTTTTAATATCTCAAGCAACCATTGACCAAAGGTGCTCGTGGCATAAATTTGACATGGAGAGTATTACTATAGGTAGTTGCAGGGTTAATTTGGTAGTTTTAACATGAAATTTAGAAATAGGGATGTATGTTGTAAATGTAAATGGGAGGGACTTGGACCTTGACTTTTCTAATAATAAAGACGGGGGCAAAAAATACTCTTTGGGTACACCACTATAATTTGTATGTTCTTTTTTTCTATAATTTTTTTTTTCAGTTATATTTTAGTCATATATGCAGTTTGTACTTATAATCTTTTGACTCTCATCAAGTCCAATATGATTTGTTTCCTCATAAAGATACAATCTTAAGTTACATCTTGAAGTTAAGATTCTTTAAAATATGATCGTGAAGTTTGTGCTTGTAAATTACAATATCTATAAATCAATTAAATTGTGTGGTTTTTGAAGAATCCACAAATATGATTGTATGACTCAAAGATGTGAATTAAGATAACAGTTAATATTGAAAAATTCAAATATTAACGTTCATACATCACTTCAGATAGTGGTGTGATAGATTGGTCAAATTCGTCTCTTATAGACCTTGTGACAGCCCGCAAATCCATACCCCTTGAATCAACACTATTCTCCCTCTATTAACTCAAGTGGCACAGAATTACGAACCATTAGGGTTAAATAAGAAGAGATAAAAGAAGAAGAAACTAAACAATATCAGAATCTCAGAGTCGCAGCGGAATAAAATATAATAGCAAATATAGAACTTTACACAAAATGAAATCTATAACTGTCTTATACATCATATCATCAGAGTATCTCACACATCAACCAATACCAATCAGACATACCATACAATCACAGCAGCGGAATATATATATAAGTACAGATAATACGTCTTTGACTCTAGCTCCTCTCCTGCTCCAAGCATCCTGTCCTGAACAAATAATACTCGGTCTGACCCGAGCATTATAATGAAATAACACCCGAGTCAGTCTGGAATACCAGCTGATAATAATGCATCCAAATTGATTATTAAAGTTTCAAAATCCTTTTTGAAACAAAAGCATCTCGTAAGACCGCGCCACAAATAAACATGTCGGGTTTTTACCTTACGATAGCTAAAACGCTTTTTATAGAAATCCTCTGATATTATAATAGGGTCTATATACAAATACTTATAAAATAGCCGAAATTGTTACATGATTAAATTCCAGCTACTAGCCACAAAAGTGGGTAATACAAACAAAACTCGTACAAGGCTCGTAGGGAGAATGGATTTCCAACAATGACTAGGCACTGGGTACCACCTGTCACAGTACGGGGCCTAGATCACCGTACCGAGGACCACTCCCGATCCCCTGCAACACAAGGCCGGACCCATCCCTTACTGGACAGTTCCGAATAAGATCACCCCGCGGTTGGGATCAGCAACCGCCCACTAAGCCGAAACAAAAAGGGACATCTAGACAGGGATGACCTTACTCTCCAGTGGGGGCTACCCACGAAGCCTTGCTGCATATCCCCTGATTTTCAGTCATTCCCATTTGATGAGGCTTGAGGCTAAGCGTTACCTTTTAGAATGTTTCTCTTAGAATGCCCATTGCCCACCTGACGATGTTTCGAAAGCATTCGTCCATACAAGTCCGTCCCGGGTTCGAGCGGAACCGAAGGCACTACTCCTACTACATCCATTTTGGAAATATCCTTAGGATTAGTAGCGACTAGCCCTTGCACTTCACTGCTCCATCTTCGAGTCCAAAGTCGTTACCACGGAACGTACAAACCGGATCAAAGTGGTTTTCGAGAAATAAATCTCGATCCCGGCCTCTTCGAAACGATCAACGCATTTGTCCAATATTGATAGTCGGTGATTTAACTATCAATTAACATTCATAAACATCCATCACACAATAAATAATTCCCACATTATTTATTTGCCTCAAATTTTCAAATTTTCAAATATTTGTCCAATATTTTCAAATTTTCAAAACTCATTTGAAAACAATTTCCCAAAGTTCTTCCTTTACAAGGTAAATCCTTTACCATATATTCCCATTGGAGATAACCAAGTTCAAAAACATTTAAATTTAAAACAGTTAAAACATTTAATACTGAAATATACTTTAAAATACCTAAATTTACTTCTAGTTACTTACTCAAGAATATAAATTTAAAATAAGTGAAGTAAAACTATTTATTAAGATCTAAACTTGATTTTTACATAAAAGTTTAGTTAAACTAAATTTAAAGGTAGAGTTTTAAAAAGGTTAATCCCAATTTCACTAACTTAGGTCAAAACTAGCTTTTACATAAAAACCATTTATAAACATAATTACTAATGTAATCTCAAATAATCACTATTGCTATTTTATTAATAGTTACTTTTAAAATAATAATTTTCAAAAACACTCTTTAAAACAAGTTTGAACTTTAGACTTCCTTTTAATAAAATCTGTTTAAAACTCGAACTAGGTTTTCCCAGGGAAACTCATTTCCACTTAAACATCCCAGAAATCCTTCTTATAATTTCTGTCGATTTATTCAATTCAGATTTATGATTTAATAATCATAAATTTACTTTCCACGTTTAAATAACTTCTTATGAAGCTTAACCACATTTCCATTCCAGGAAATTTATTTTCAAAGTGTAGGTTTTAAAAATCTCTTTTTAAATAAACTATTATAAATTTATTTAATGAAATCATATTTAAATTCCAGGAAACATTATTATCGAAATAGCCCTTCGTTATTTTTAACAATTTATAACTTCTTATTAACGTTTATCACCAGAATTCCATACCTTCACATTTACCAACTAATACATATTCCACTTTATTTATATTTCCCAAATTTTCATTCTTCACCCAACCCAGATTCCAAATTTATTCCCTTAAATTCTTTATTTATCAAATTCTTTATTTCTTTATAAACCCAATTTATTAAATTTTATTTTTTAAAATTCTGTGTGAATACTTATCCAGCGATATCATAGAACAATTTAATTCAGAGTTATCAATCTCAATATATAAACAGGTTGCATCATCAATTATAAAATGATTACTATAGGGTGAGGAATCCAGTTGAATCCCTTCAACCTGTTTTTCCCTGCATCCACAATTATTAGCACATCACATATATAAATATCAATCCAGACTGATAACAACAATTATATTCAACCATTCACACAGATATTTAAATATTAACTATTTATATCAGCCAATATTCAGATGTGAGTGAGAATAACTCACCTTGAGTTTCGGCAAGCGTTCGAAATTTAAATTAAACCGAACTACGTTCGATTTAACTCAAATTCCTACTTGCCCGGAATGATTCCCGAACTGCACTACTGCGTAGTACGCATCTCTACGATTCCGGCGCCGCAAATTTCGTTCAAATCTGATTTCATACGAAAAAGTTATTCAAATTTACAGATTTGAATTTAAATTTAAAACAATTTTTTTTTTGTTATTATTATTATTTACCAAAACAACGGCCTTCTTCCTCAACGTATCCAAAACGCGCAATCTTCAGGAAGCACACGAACCCACTGCCACTATCTAGGGCTTCGAACCGCACCTCACACGAACATCGAGAGGACGATCAGACGTCGCCGCCACCATCGCCTCCACCGCCTCTACCCACGCCCGAGAGCACACGCAGCTCGGTCAACATAAACACGCACGATACGTGCTCGAACCTACACGAACGCGACACCCAAAACTCCTCCAAACGATCACTTCACGCGAAATCACCCGTTGGATCTATAGATCCCTCAACGATCTACAACTTTCATTTAGAAAATTTTCGAAATCGAAGCCTGGATCACGAGATTTTTGAGAGGGAATGAAATCGAGTTTCGGCCATTAATAGATATTAGCGGAGGCCGGTGGAATGAAATTAGGGTTTGCAAACGTTTTAAGTTATATAATATTATTTTATTAATTAATTCTCAATTTAACATCGTATTGCAAACGAACTCCAATTCTCATGTTCCAATAAGCGTTCCTAGGGTTTTTCCGCGTTCTGGACACAATGGAACAGGTTTCGTAAGCTAATTCGGTCATACGTGCGAGTTACGAAATTAAACGATCAATTTAAAATTAAATCGGTTAAATTGATTTCTAAGCGTTTCGAGCTGCGACGGTCAAACGACAACTCCGATTGCTACGAAAATTGAAATCCGATAATAACTAACTATTACGAATCCAATGGAACTAGTTTCGTCGAATTCCGAGACTGTGCCCCGGAAGGCTATTTTAACTCGTCGATTAAATCGGACGATTTTCAAAATTGTCGAAAACGATTAAAATTGTACTTTTAAAATTTTACTAACTTAATAATAAATTACATAAAGTTTATAATCACATTAAAAATCATTCCGATTCAGTTTTAAATCGAAATCTGAATATTTGCATTATTATATTATTAAATTCCACTATTAAATTAATATAAATTCCCAAATTCAATCTATCGCCAATTTATTCCATCCAATGGTCTAATATTATTATTAGCATCAAAATAAACTTAAATAATTTTTAGAAACTATTTTCATATTTATTTACACTCAGATTTACCAATAAACCCAATTATAATATTGAATTAGTATTATTCAAATTTTCAATTAAATCCCCGTATTGGAAATTTAATCAATTCTATTAACTTATCCAAAATCTTTTTATTTCAAAATCAAATTATAATATATATTTCACATTTAAAATGAATTAAAGGTTCAAATTTAGCGACCCAAAAATTCTGGGTCGTTACAGACCTTTTCAACAAAATCACAATTTATTATTTCTTAAGCAATACCAATTAGTAATGATTATTTACACTAATTCTTTCATCAATACTACATCATAACTTGTAGAATTTGGTTTAGATCAAAATTCCAACATTATCCATGTTCATCTTAGTTAATCTATAAACAAAGTACTTAGTTCAATATTAACATTATATTAACCGTACTATTCTGGCCAAAGATTTTGACCTTAAGTTGACAATAGTTGACCATGTTACTAGCTGCTTATATAATCATGGGGATGAATTCTCAATTGAACAATGTTTCACTTCCAGTGCTTCAACTCAGATCCAACTATAGTCATTTGATGGACGTTATGCCATGATTTGACTGTAAGCAAAGTGGAGTGTCCACATTAAAATTCAACAGGATTCTCAAGTCAAGAGTAATAAAGTTAATGGTATGCACTAGAAACAATTATGTTACACCTATTTAACTTAATAACCAATTTTATTCAAAATAAAAGGTATTTTCATTCTCTTATATACTTGATATAATCTGTTATATTAATTAATTAATTTAATTAAAAGTATATATGATAGAAAATCTATAAATGGAATGTTTTGTGATAGCAGTTACAAAATGTTGTAACCGTGAGTAATTTATCACAATGAAAATAATATATCATTTTAAATATTCGTAGACAAGACGTATCGAGACTGGATATCTATACATCCGTCGAGACTAGAGTACGCAACGCTCTTCAAATGTTGGACAGTGTATTACTCATGACTGCTGGGGCACGAAAATGTTACGTACTGATAGTTATTTGAAAACTAAGGAATCACCAATTCAATATTTTTTTTGTTGGTCAATATAAATAAAGTCAAATAGAAAATATCGATCTGAATGATTTAAACAATTCTCTTGACTTGAGTATTCAGAAAATAAACAAGCGGATATGGAAGCAATGGAGGATGGTGTTACCACAAATATGTATATCAAGATTATAAATGTGTAACAAGTTGATTAATTTATAATCATATATTGAACATCCAAGTCTATAAAAAAAAGTAGGCATCTAACATGGGGTCATCAGGCCACAGGGTATGCCGAACACAAAGCAAATAAAATATCAAGTTTCGATGTTATTATTACAAATAAAGGTATTGAAATACATCAAAATTCGACATGTCGAGTGTGAATAAGGAAAAGCAATTAAGCATTCAATAAGAGGGTATCGAGCTTCAAGCAACCTTAGGGAGATGTTGAACCTCTATAATCAATAATGTCAAATGGAAAGTCTATGAAGGTATCGAATTCCAAGAAGTTGGCAAATCTAGAAGGTGTAGAACATGAGCACGACAAGAAGGTTATCGAATCTTAACAACCGAAAAGATATCACACTAAGGTATTGATCTCAAAGGATGTTGAGCTACAAGTGTTATCAAGCTTGAATGAAGAAAAAGGAGGTATCGGGCTTCAATAACAATTGAAGGATTCAAGCATGTACAGAGAAAGAGACATCGTGTCATAATCAATTTCTAAAGATATCGAGCATATAACAAGCCCAAAGGTGGTGTCGAATATCAAAAAATACCTACATACTATAATACAATGGAAACTGAACCTAAAGACAATTAGAGGGAGTTACAAAACCAGTACAACATAAAGTGCTAATAGAATTAAGAATAAAGAGGGATGCTGCATCATTAAGAGGTATCGAATATCATAGTCATGAAGAAGGTATATCATACTCTATGAAACAATCAATAGATATCGAGCCATTATAGCAACAACTATTGTAAAGTGTCCACAAGCGTTAAGTGGTCTCAAGCTTTACAAACAGTAAAGGGTGTCAAACTTCAAAGGACATAAAGAATGTTGAATATAATAATGGTGCATATCATCACTACAAAGAAGGATTTTGAATATCATCAATTAACACAACATATTGAAGGATATATGACAGCCATACCGCCTCCTACCACCCTTATGAATACAGATCCCATAGCTAAATGTGAGGGATGAATTATATCTTTGCATGTTTCCCAATGTATAAGTTGTAAACCCTAAATTGATTTTGGGATTTCTTGATACCATTGTAACTTTTTGCACATAAGGACTTGGATAATAAACTTTGCATAACAGAATGCCTTTGACATATGTATCATTGACTATTATTAGAATAGAAGTGTATATAACTTGACTTTGGACTTGGCTTCAAATTTGGATTTGTGCATTGACTATTTGAAAAAAGCCATTAAGCCCTTGCCTAAATTAAAGATTACTTTGCATAACGACTATTATGCCCATAGACAAATAAACATAGAATTATACTATATGTAAATCTAACCAATGCATCAAACAAATTATGGACTATTGTACAATTGTGTGATTTTATTATTCTACACTTGAACATATGACATGAACTTTTGAATAGCCCCATGGTTATATCAAAATCCATGAGCATTACAGGGACCACTTTGAATAATACTATCTTATGCAACATCTCGAGTGTTAAACCAATTTTTGATTTAATATTTTGGCTATAAGGATGGATCGAACCTCGATCTATTATTTCCTTACTAAGAAAATAATTATATAAAGTTTTGTTGTAGTAAAATAGCAAGAGCTAAAATAGTGAATGTTTCGGACAAAGAGATTGTGCAATGGACAAACTTAGAGAAAAATATCATTCTTAATTCAGACAATGTGGAACCTGGGCAGCCTTCGACACTTGTAACGTCAACAAACAACAAGGCTAAGATTCAAGATTTAATGCAACGACTTACAGTAAGGTAGGAACTCCTTGAGAAGGTTCTTTCTCAAAAGTCTTCTAAAATATCGGAGATTACCGAAAGAGAAGAAGTGGAATCTCTAAGGAGGAATCCAAATACGACAAGCAAGGATGAGGGGAAAAGTATCATGGATCCATGAAGGTAGAAAGAAACTCAAAATAAAGGGCCAATGGTATATTCCTCGAACTCGTAGGATAACTTAATTAAGACAAATTGTTTAAGAAAAAGCCAAGTAAAGGGAGTAAGATCTTCTAAGCAGTTGGGCAGCTCATTTTCAAGCAAAGCTACAAGTCCTCTAGAAGGGATTCTCATGATGACGAAGCATACTTGAAAGACATTGCCAATAAAATAGTAAAGAACATGCTTGATCTTAAAGGTAAGAGAACCCTTGACCCTAGGATAAATAATAATCCTTATGAAGCTCCATTCATAGAATAAATAATGTCTTTTAGAATTCTATTACTCATCAAAATCCTATTATTAAAGTATAATGGAACCATTGACCTCGTTAATCATCTTTTGGTTTTTGACAACCAACTGGATTCGCAAAATGCTTTTGGAGTAGTACTTGCAAGTTCTATCCCACAAGTTTTTAAGGAGCGATTGCCAAATGGTACACACCGTAGAGAAAATTATTTTCCCTTGGAGACAATTTTCTTATGAGTTTTCAACCTAATTTTGCATATGCAAAGATCATACTATTGACTCTAATGTCCTAGCAAATGTCAAACAAATACAAGGAAAGTTTCTCGACGAATATTTGAAGATATTCAACATTGAGGCACTAAAGGCAGAAAACATGACTTATAAGGAAAAACTAATGGTTATGCGCTTAGGATTAATTGAACAGACCGGATTATGGAAGGAACTCTACATCTATGGGTGTAGGGATCTGTGAAATTTTCATTTCCAGACTGATAAGTTTATCCATACGGATGAAATGTGCCATGCTAAAAAGAAATCCCAACCACATAAGGAAGAAGGAAAATTTAGCTATGATCATCAAACAAAAAGCCAATGTGGGATGAAAATAAAAGAGGAAGATGGATGGAGATCCCAAAATCCAACTATATGGCTTTGAATAAACCCATTTCCTATATTTATTCCATAGCTAAAGGTAGAGGAAACTTCCCCATACCCTACAAAGCAAGGAACAATCCAGAAATGAAGACGGGAGGAGATTATTGCGCTTACGATAAGACGAACGAACACAAAATTAATGAATGTTGTGCTTTGGCCGGAATAATCTATAATATGATTAGGTCCGGATCTCTAAAGGTGTTTGTCAAGGAGGATTAAAAACCCTCCAATCCTAAAAGGAACAATCAAAGGCCCCCAAGAAATACTTCAAATTTCATATAGAATGATTCTTAACCGAACTTCATTCCTCTAACCAACCGCATATATGTCATCCATTGAGGTCCCCATCTCGTTGGAAGTAGCAAAGGAGACAAGAGCGAATATGTGAGGGAAGCGAGAGAATGAGCATTTTCTACTGCGTAGGAACCACTGCTTAAAAATCGTAAGTATCTACTTCAAATGCCCAACTTAACAATGACTCTACAGGAGTTAAGGGGGTGTGTTACCCTCATAATGATTCGCTGACAATAACTTCACAAATTTGACTCTCTATGGTAACAAAGATCTTAGTGGATACCAGAAGCGCGTTAAAAGTCATCTTCAAGCATGCTTTCGATCAAATAGATATTCCAGAGGAGAAGTTGGAGCCAAGCTTTGAGTCAATCTTTGGAGTCAACAATAAAGGATCTACTCCAATAGGACAGATTAAGCTCCTGGTGCAAATGGGAAATCCTTCACATTCTAGGACTTTTTGAACACTATTAGTCATAATGTACCAACCTTCCTACTACAATGTCGTCTTTTGGAGACCGACCCTAGATGAAGTGGATGCATTTGTTTCATTGAAATATCTAATGGTGAAATTCCTAACTAAGAATGGTTGGGGAACAATAAAGGGGAGCAATTTAGCTCCTGGGAACTGTATCTTGATACACTTAGGTAATTCAAAAGAGACAGCGTTTCTTATTTTGATTCGGAGAGAACTGAATCAAGCGAAATAGAAATCGAGAAGCCCTTGGATGGTGGTCCTTCAAACCGACTGTCCAAGGCGAATAAAAAGTTGAAAACAGCTGAGAAGCCCAAGAATGTGTTGAAAGGATTTAACTTTTCTTAGAGAAAAAGAAAATGAGAAGAGGCATACTTAGTAGACAACGAAATAGAAGGTGAAGAGATCATTACCAAATTAGATTGCAGAAATGAAAAATATGAATTAAATCTGCCAAAGACCTAGAAGAGGTAGCCTTAGATTTGCTTGACCGAACAAAAACAGTCAAGATTGGAAAAGAGTTAGGCGACAGAATCAGAAGGGAACTCATCCATTTGCTTCATTTAAGTATGGATTTATTTTCCTGGACCCACTTGGACACTGTCAGAATAGACCTAATGGTCATGAGCCATGCTTTGAATATAGATATGAATATTGTCCCTGTTCAGCAAAAGAAAAGGCAAATTGATAAGGGTCGCACTAATGCATTAAAAGAAGAAATTAAAAGATTACAGAAGAATGCATTTATCGAGGAAGTGTTTTACCCCCAAATGGCTAGCTAATACCGTGTTAGTTAAAAAGTACAATGGAAAATGGAGAACATGCATCAATTACACTGATCTAAACAAAGCATACTCTAAGGATTGTTATTCATTTCCCCAAATAGACCAGTTGACTGATGCCATAAGTGGACATATATCTTTTATGGATGCATACTTAAGTTATAATCAAATTTCCATGTTCAAACCAAATGAAGAGCACACAAGTTTTATAACAGATCGGGGAATTTACTGCTTCAAATTTATGCCTTTCAGGTTGAAGAATGCAGAGGCTATATATCAATGGTCGGTGAATGGAATGTTTAAAGAAAAAATCAAAAGAAACATGAAAGTATATGTAGAAAATATGCTAGTGAGAACTCAAGAGGAAATCAACCACTTAAAGGATCTTCAAAAATGTTTGAGGTACTGAGAGAGTATAAAATGAAATTAAATCTGCAAAGTGTTCCTTCGTAATACGATCTGGGAAGTTTTTAGGATACATCATCAGTTCTTGGGGTATGGAGGCCGACCCTGATCTAAGGAAATGGTAGAACAAAAGACAAGGAAAGATGTGGTGAGTCCTAGTGAAAGAGTGGTAGCTCTGAACGAATTTATCTCTAACGCAATTGATAAGTTCATTCCTTCCTTTGATGTGATCAAAAAAAGAGAAATTTGAATAGGGAGAGGATTGCTAATGGGCCTTCAAAGAATTGAAGGATCATCTTGAAAAAGCTCCGATCTATTGTAGCCCTATAGAAGGGGAAATTTTATATCTCTACCTAGAGATCTCCGAGCTTGCGGTAAGTTAGGTCTTAGTAAGAGAGTAGAATAAAACTAAATTTCTGATGCATTATACTAGTAAAAGGCTTAAAGAGTCAGAGATTAGATATCCAGTTATAGAGAAGATGAGATACTATTTAATTCTCACTGCATGAAATATAAGAGCCTACTTCCAAGCACGCCCAATCAAGGTCTTAACCAATTTTCCACTTAAACAAGTTGTTAACAAACCATAGGCATCGAGAAGACTAGTAAAATGGGGGACAGAACTTAGCTAATATGATATTGAGTTCCAACCCCGAGTGGTTATTAAAGGGCAGGCCCTAATAGTTTTTGTTAATGAATGCACAAGGTTCATTAAAGAGCAATCAAAAAAGGAGAAGATTTAAAGCCTAAATGGTAATTATTTGTTAATGGGGCCTCGAATGAATAACAGGCTGGTATGGGTCAAGTAATCATTACACCTGATGGGAACCGATTGTATTATGCAATGAAGTTGGGTTTCCCCACTACCAATAATGTAGCTGAGTATGAATCATTGGTGGAAGGACTTACTTCAGCCCTTCAATTGAAGATTCCAAGGATCGAGATTTTTAGTGATTCTCAATTAATGGTTAATCAGCTAAATCAGACATAAGACATCAAGTTAACCCTTTATGTGAAAAAGGTGCTAAAGATATTAACTTAATTTGAAGATTTTTCAATACACCAAGTGCATATAGGGAAAATTTCCAAAGCTGATTCTTTTGCCAAACTGGCTAGTTCACAAGGAGCACTATGACCCTAATTGTTCCAATAGGCTTCTAACAAAGTCCGAGTATTGAAGAAAAAGCCCCTGAGCCAAAAAAATAAAGCAATGGTATTGACTAGATCCTAAGCACTCACGCACATGGAAAAAGGAAAAGAAATGGCAGATGGAAGTGATGTCGTCCAGGAAAGAACCATTCATAAGTAACCAATATGAGAACAATTAGATGACACCAATTATTAAGTACTCGATAGAAGGAAAACTACTAGAAGATAAAAAAGAAGCTAGAAGGATAAAACCTCAAGCTCTAACCTTTGTTATGATGGAAGGGAAACTTTATGAAATGGGATACTCGCTCCCATACCTGAGATGTGTTAGTTCAAAAAATGGCACAAAGTTGTTGAGAGAAGCACATGAAGAATTCGGTAGAGACCATCCAAATGGTATAAAATTAGCCAAAAATGTCAACAGAAAAGATTTTTATTAGCCTCATATGACCAACAATGATATAAATTATGTAAAAAGATGTGAAAAATGTCAAAGATTTTCAATAGTTCCACATATTCCGCCAAGTAAATTGACCCCAATCTCAATCGACGGCCCTTCGATGTATGTGGAATCGATTTAATCAGACCATTACCTATATCCAAAGGCGGAGCTAAGTATGTCATAGTAGCCGTCGTTTACTTTACCAAATGGGTAGAAGCAGAGTCATTACCAAACATAACATCAGGAAAAGTGCCAAAATTTATGATTAAAAACATTGTCACCTAGTTTGGAATACCGCATAAGATAATAGTCGATAATGGAGTCAATTTGAAAGTGAGGAGTTCATCAGATTCTGCAGCAAGAATGGAATAATCATAAGTTTTTCATTTGTAGCTCATCCTAAAGCTAATGGATCCGTTGAAGCTACTAATAAAATTATTATGATTATCCTTAAGAAGTGACTAGATAAGGCAAAAGGAAAGCAGGTATAAGAATTACCACCCGTGCTTTGGGCATACTAGACTTCTGCAAAAACCGCAACAAGACATACTCCATTCTCTTTGACATACAGATGTGAGGCAATGCTTCTAATTGAAATTGAGATACCATATTATTGGAGAATCGCATATGCTTTTATCCTTAATCAAGAGCTAAGAAAGGAATCCTTGACTTTATTAATGAAGTAAGGGATAAAGAGGCCATACGTAGGGCAAAATATCAACAAAGGATACCAAGATACTATAATACTATGATTAAGGAAAGATCATATTGAAAAGGAGACTTAGTACTCTGAAACATAATGGAAAATACCAAAAATCCAACGGATAGGCTACTTGGACCTAACTGGGAAGTACCCTTCATTGTCCAAAAGTAACCCCCAGGGACCTACCGACTGGAAAAATCAACCTTCTTCCTCCTCACAATGGTTGCCATAGGACAACTGAGATCTTTCCTTTTGTCTCCATCAATGGTGGTCTAATCTTTCTTTGTTCCATTATTATAATTGTAAACAACTTATACTTGTGATCAATAGCCAATCGATCAATAAAATCTATAAAGTGGATGTAGGCTTCGTTAACAGTCGAACATCTTGTTTCTCTACTTTATTATGTCTATTCTGCAATTTAGAGAGTGTTTTTCTCTACTTTATTTGTCCTAATAAACAGGGCTGGTGCTTTCACACTCAAACCAGGGTGTTGATCCATTTTTTGGGCTAACATATGCATTGATAAGGATAATTGAACTTTGGTGGACAAAGCATGGTTAACGAAGAGTGAAGTTGAGTTAAACTCGTTCTATAAGGTGTTTACTTAAAAGTAGGTCTCTAAACGGATACTTTTAGATACAGATATAGCCATATCCATATCCGCATCCAAAATCATTTTCAGATGTTGGGTATCCGTGTCAGTGGGTACGGATGGATATCTGATAATTATCCTATCCGCCAATGATCGATAAAACGAGAAATATAAATAGAAAATTTTGGTTTAGGATAATATATTTTCGATCCTATTTATTATAAAAGTGTGAAAAATAAAAAATAAAATGATAATAAATAGTTTTGAGCAATTAAAATGTATTAAATTCATATAATACAAACTATTAGCTTAATAAAATAAACAAACACATGTCTATCGTTGTACTAAAATACACAAAATATTAGATATACTCTGGACAAAATCGGATGGATAATTCTCGGATGCGGACTGCATTTGTTTTTTTGAATATCAGATAATTATCCTCTTTTTGGATACGGATACGGATGGATTTCAGATATTTTGGGTTTCCACTGACAGACCTACTTAAATGTAGACCAAGGAGTAGGCGGATTGCACGATTTGAAAGATTGCACGTAATAATTGTACATAAGGGATCTTGTAAAAATTGTCCCAATAGCGTTTTGGCAACGATAGTCACTAAATGACTAATTTACGTTATGAACATAAAAATATTGTAAACTAATGCAAAATAGTTTTATATAAGGCAATTCATAATATGCTTATTAATGCCTATTCCATTGGACTGAGAAACAAATGTTATTTCAAGAAATACCAACTTCGTAGTGAAGGAATTTCTTTAAAAAATTATTGTTATAAAATAAATTTGGATACAATCCAATAATAAAACTGATTACAAGAGATGAAATGAAATTGAACAACACTAAAAGAACACAAATCATTAGAACCTCTAATGAATATTCTTATACATTAAAGAGAAATTGTTAGTTTCTTATCAGTGTCAAGAATAAATAATCCTCAATTATTTAATTGAACCATTAAGAGTATTGACTCAATGTTATGGTATGGTATGCTAATCAGAAACGGATTCCAACTACATTATCTAAATATGATTTTGATAGTATTATCGGAAGGGATATGTCCATTGGCCGCAAATGTATCTTTATAAGAAATAAAAATGCAGTTGGAATATAGTGAGCCACGCTCATATTACCATGAATTTTAATTATTGAAATTAACGTAACAGAATCACCATTAGATGTACCCAAGTTGGTTTGGATTTACTCACAAAATTATCGCCTAATATGACTTTATGTTTGCTATATATATATTGAAATAGACAGTAGTAAATGTAGATTTAGGCTAGTCTGTTTACACATCACAACCAAAGTGTCTCACAGTCTGTGGGAGTGATATTGAGTTTGTGGGTTATCAGATACGATCCGGGAATAGATACAAACATATCATTCTAAAAAGCATTAAAGTTAAACAAGTGTTTTGATAAATGTATCGAATAGTTCGATTATCAGTCAAAATGCAGAAGAAGCGTGTGTTCATAAGAAAGAACATTAAAAAGTACATAGATATTTCTAAATCATAAGTATGATGTTAATAATGTACTTGTGTTAAAATCGGTTTTAGCTGTATTACTACTTGACATTGAATTTGCAAATGATTCCTTTCATAGTAAGTATAAAAGATATTAGGAATGTCACCAAACAATATGCAAGGAAACCTTATTAAAACATTTAACACAAAACTTGTAAGATGGATTCGTTATGCATTGGCAATAGGAATTATCATATATGTTATGTTGTCTACGATATCGTGATTTGTTTATATATTTGATACATGAAGCAAATATCAAATCCAAACTGATATCACTAAATTGTAGTTTTGGAATGTTCTCGTATATTTATGAAATACTAGAAAATTGTTCATAGAAACAATGAACTCTTTAGGAAGGAGTGTTCGAACTTGAACTTCATAAGTGATATTGAGTATAACATGTCAATAACAAATTCAAGTTTAGAATCTTTAAGTTAGAAATGTTCCAAATGAAAAACCATGGCTGATTCAATAAAAAAGACTAAATACGTCATCTTGGGTAGCAGCATGACCAAAGCAAAGAATATATAATAAATGCAAAATTTTATAACTGAGTTTATGATGATTTCAAATTTTGAGAATCTCAAAACATTGTTATATGACAAAATGTCACGATATAGTTCATAATAGAACTTAAATCGAATTAGAAGTCGATAGACACACTCTGAATTGTTCCACATGAAAAATGTAGTATATCAATGTCGGAGAGAGTTGATTGACGGTGTAGATAACTGAAACATAATACCCATTCACTAAGGGACATACCCAATTCGTTTTGAGAAAACCGATTGAGGAATTTGGAATAAGATTCTATATATGACCCCAAGTGCATGTGGGAGATTGTTACAGTTAGTGGTAAGCCTTAGGGTCAATTATGTAATTATTACATACATCTAACTCGATAACCAATCTTGACCGAAATAAAAGGTGTTTTCTTTCTTATATACTTGATATAATGTGTTATTTTCATTAAATAATTTAATTAAAATAATATTTAATATAAAATCCATAAATAGTATGTTTTGCGATAGTCGTTACAAAGTGTTGTAACCATGAGTAATTTATGATAATGAAAATAAATATATCGTTTTAAATATTCCTAATCAAGATGTATCGAGACTAAACATCGATACATCTATTGAAACTAGAGCACGTAACACTCTCCAAATATTGGGCAGTGTATTACTCATGACTGTTAGGGGCACCAAATGATTATGTACTATAGTTATTGGATAACTATGGAGTGATTCATTTGATAGGTTTTTTTGATTAATATAACTAAGGTCAAACAAAAAATATCGACGTGACTGATTTACACTATTCTCTTGACCTTAGAATTATGCAGATCTTCAATATGAAAGCTCCACTTTGATTATAGTCAAATTATGGTATGGTGTCCATCGAATGACTATAGCTGGGTTGAGTGTAAGTATTGGAAGTGAAACACTATTCAAGAGAAGATTCATCTCCTCAGTTACATGAGGTTAGCATCATGGTCGACTGAAGTCAACTCAAAATCAAAGTCTTTGATTGGAGAATTTTGGCTAACAATAATTGTCATTATAGAACTAAGGACTTTATGGTAGGACAATAGAGTTAAATATGGATGACATTAGAATTTTGACCCTTACCAAATTCCATAAGTCCAAAGTGATTTAAGTTTGACGAAGAGAATTGAGGTAAATAATAGTCACAACATGTTAATGCTTAGCAGAGTAAAATTGGATTTTACTGAAACCAAATAAGCGATAATTTGATCAAAATTTCATACCACCTACTAAGTAACGTGTGAACGTTAATATTCTAATAGTTCAATATTAATCGCTAACCAACTTTGCACCTAATGAGTCACACAACCGAAACGACGAATACTCCTTTGACCAAACAATTTAATTAATTTGTAATAGTTATAAATTAATTAATGGTTGTTAGAAATTAATTAAATTAATTAATTTTGTGAAATATTAGTTATAAATTTGATTTTGATTTAATAAACAAATATTGATAAATGTATTTACTATTGTTATAAATATATTAATTGATATATGATATCGATACACTATTAAATTGGATTTAAATGTAAAATATTTAGCCGACCATTAAATGACTTTAAAGCCCATATAGGGGCTGATCATATTTGGCCATGGTTAGGGCTACGTGTGGTGAAAGGCTTTGGGATGGAGGGCTAAGATGGAAAAGAATTAGCAATAGATGATGTAGGATCTTGATCCTAAAATACATATTAATTCTCCTCTATATAAGCATTTCCACTCTCATTTGTTATTAACTCCTTTTAGCTTCCGCATCCCTCTAGGTCTGGCTAAACTCTCCACCTCTCTCTTTTAATTTTCAAGTTTAAATAAAGTGTTATTCGATTGTTGGTGATCAACAGTTTAGGGACCAACACTCTATTGAATTGGAAATCAGTTCTAGGAGAACACTTTATCACTTCAAGGTGTACTTGCACACTTTGGTATATGGTACAGTCCTAAAGTGTTTATGTATGTTAATCAATATATCAAGTTTGTTTATTATATATTATGTTATCTACTATGTGATGATTCCAATATATAAATATATTATCACAATTTTGATTAGTTGTATGCATGTATATATGTTTTATATCTAATTTTTTTAATGTATATGTTTCTTTAGCAACATGGCTCAATGTTTAAAAAGAATTTTTTTTTATTTTTGTTGATTCAATATATAGTACTTATATATATGTATATAGTTGATATTCTAAATACTACAATATACTATGTAAAATATGGTAATACAATTTTATATATAATGTTTAATAAGTATAATAATTTCGGCAGGAATAAAATAATTTTTTTCATCTATATATATATTTTAATTATGTATAAATTAATCGATCATTTAAATAACTATATAAAATATATATATATATATATATATATATGTATGTATGTATGTATGTATGTATGTATTATACAATAAGTTTTATACATTATAAAATTAGATTAACACTTATTATGTTTTCGATAAAAGAAATGTTTTTTCTAATTCTATAATTTTGAAATATTTAAATATTAACCAAGATTTAAATAATTAGATTTTTGAATGGTTTAAAATATAAAATTGTATAATTAATTTTCAAAATTTAAAATTATCATTTAAAATTTATAGGACATTTGAAATTCAAATTTTAGTTTCAAATTTTTATTATTATTTTTAAATTTTCACACGGTTTTTAGTATAAAAAGTATATATTTAAATTTAAAAAAATAAAAGAATTATTTTTGAGCCTGCACAAGATTTGGTGTGTGTGTATATCAAATATATACTTTATGTATTTTTAAGTATTAATCTATATTTATTATTATACATATATATACACACATATAAGTATTTAATAATATATATACTAAAAAATATTAATTATATATTTATGTATGTACTGATTTCGGTTTTACAAAAAAATATTTAATATATTTCATAAATAATTTAAATATATTCATATATTTATAAATGTATATAATATTTCATACCTATGATTATAAATAAACATAAATATAATTTTATATAAAAAATTATTAAAATAAAATTTAGTTTATATATGTAAGTATTTGTAACATATTATATTTATATAAATTATATATCAACATACATTTAAATAATATTTCTGTATATCGGATGAGCTAACGTATCCGTTGTGATGTAAATCATACATTCATACATAGGCATGTTATACCTTGCATGGATTTATATGTTACACATGCACACATGAATATATATGTAGATGATACACACACATAAATATATATATATATATAACATAATATAAATAAATAATACAACATCAATTTATAAAATAAAATAAAGGATTTTATTTAAATAAAATTTAGAAAAGTTTTGAATAAATTAGACTTCATAGGCCCAAGAAAGATCCAATACGATGATAAAATTTGAAACTCACGCATAGTTTCCGCTAGGCGTTGGCCTTGTTCTAATAAAGAGAGTGTGTAATATCGTCACTTTGAGATTTCCTATTTGACCTTAGTTATTTGTAATGACCCACCTTTTTGGATGGTTTAAATCGACAATAAACTACTCGTTTCAACTCAAACCATTCAACAGGGAGTATTGTTAAAGGGGTAAATAAGAAAATAAGAGAAAAGAAGGAAAAATAAAACACAAAATCTCACAATGGAATGAAAAAATATAATAATCAAATAAATAGTTCATGAAGCTGTTTTACAAATAACATTTGATTACACTTTCAATATATCAGAGTTATACATATAGTAGGAATACTAATAAAATAAGGTGGCGGAACAACATGATGCAGTGGGATAAACTACATCTTCGTCCTCCAGGATAATGTCTTCAGCACTTAAAAACTCAGGCTGACCCGAGCATAAGGAAAAATAATACACTTGGGTCAGAACTAAAAAATCCCTACGTAAGTCAAATCAATCTCAAATAAAATATGAGTGCAATGGCTTCAAATATGTTACGGGATTTTTCATCTCCTATCGGGTGTACAACGTGAATATAATTATTTAAGAGATTTCAAATAATTCGAAGTACTAATTTTAATCACTTTAATTAAAATAAATCTGAAGTTTAAATTAAAACTTAAACCTTTCAAGTAATTTAATTCCGATACATAATCCAAATTCAAGAAATTGTATAGGCATTCATCATTTCAACCGATAATTAAAATATCTTAGTTATCCAATTCTTAAATAATTTAGATAACCATTTAAATGATGTCGATAAGATACACGGTGATAACGGGGACATATAAAATAAATAAACAACCATACATCCAACATATGAATCAATAAGTATCCATTTCAGACAACATCCAAATCAACCAATATATTACAACAATTAATAGTTATCAATATTGAGGTTTTAACAATCACTTAAATCCTAATATGAAATTATAATGTAAATTCAGATTCAATATCAATTTAAATGTCTATTTTAACAAACAAACAACAATATAAAAAATTATATATCTTATTATAAATTTTATTTAGCTTGCAATGGGAATTTTAGTATTTGTGAGTGGGTTGAATCACTCACCTTTTTAGCTTTCCTTCCTCTAATTAGGTTTGGATCCACCACTGCTTTCTTTTTTTTAACTTTGATTTTCTTTTTTGTTTTTTTTATATTTGAAGGTTTTTGTGACGAACCAGAACTTTGGACATTTGAAATTGGAATATTTAATTGATTTTAAATATTTAAAATTTAATTTTTAACTTGAATTTCAAACATCGCTATGTATTTGATAATTAAATTATTAAATTAAACAGTTAGAAATTGGGTAAATTGCTAAATCTGAAATTCTAAGCCTATTAAAAATAATTTAAAGGATTGTAAAATTTATATTAATAATACTGAAGATAGTTAATGTGTTAAAATTGAATTAAAAGGCGATTGGTTCAATTCTAAAATTATATCATTCAAATCGATATTTAAAAATAGCCTTCCAGAGCACAGTTTCCGAATTCGACTAAACTGGTTCCATTTGATCTGTAATATTATGTTATTATCATATTTCAATTTTCATAGCGTTTGGAGTAGTTGAGTAATCGTACGTAGGTAAACGCGTTGAAATTTATATCGAAAATTCAATATGAAGACGGTGTCCGAAAAGCTATCTTCTCCATACGATTGAATTTGGAATGAGAACCTTTTCCTTTGTGTTTGAAATAAGGGTATAACATTATAAATGCCTAGCGGCAGGCCTCGATAGGAGTTCGAAAATTTTAGTTGCATTTATCGAGATAATTTGAAATTTGAATTTAAATTAAATATATATATATATATACACACACTCCACTCAGCCATCAGCTGTATTTTTATTCACTTCGTGTCACTCTAGCAAGACCACTCTTTCACGCCAACTTCTCCACTTGTCTCCCCTCATTCTTCTTGTTAAAGCATGCGGCAGAAAAAATTTATAATGGCCGAATAAATACTTTCTCGTTCAAAAATCGAAGTTTAAAAAATCTCGTGCTAGTTAAATCTAGTCCTCGTTCAATTCATGGCCAAAGAATAGAAACAAGAATGGCCGAAAACATTTTGAAAATCGTTCAGCGGTTTTTTAAAAAAAGCAAGCTCATGGAAGCGGGGAATTTCGAATCGGCAGTGTATGGCAAAACAGAGCGCAGCGAAGCTCGAATCGAAACAACATGGGAAGAAGTGGCATTATCAGGGTCAAGCTAAGTGAGTGCAGATTCGAGTTCGTTGTGGTCAGGGCAACTCTTAGCGAAGAACTGGTGGGGTGTGGCAGCATTGGAGGTTCGTGGCAGCGTGCGATCGACGTAGTGGTGGCCAACTCGTGATTTGATTTGAACGAAGCAGTGGTTGCGCGATTTTGGGAAGAGGGCTGTGAGGTATTTGCTGTTTTTTTAATTTGATTTGATTTAATATATATATATATATATATATATATATATATTAAAGGAAAAGAACATAAAGTAATATATACGTATTGGGGGGAAACAGGAAATGTAAATGGATAAGATTTTTAATATATATATACATATATATATATATACAGAAAGATTTTGAAAATATATATATTGGAATTTTAAATTTTGAAAGTTTATATAAAAATTAGATTTTTGAATCTAGATAAATTAAATTTTTAAGTATGTGTAGTTTCAAAAGGAAAATAAATATACATATATATACACATTTAAATTTACATGTTTATTTTAAAAGGTATCAAGGGGATTAGTTTGTTTAATTAACCAAATTGATTATTTTAGTTACCGAAAAAAATTATTAAAGGAAAATTAGTTTAAATTAAAGTATTAATTGCTAATTGATTTCTTCGACTTTTAAAATATTAATAAACTGTAAAATGTTTATAAAAGGTCTAGAATCGTGAAGAGACAAGACGGTTTGGATGGATTACAAATAAATCAAAGGTGAGTTTATCTCACTCAACTTGGAATTTCTGCAATTAATTTTAAGTAGTATAATTAATTATTGATTGATGGACTGAATTTGATAATTATTATCAGTTGGATGTGGTATATTATATATAGTAGTGCATATATATATATGTATGTATGTATGTATGTATGTATGTATGTATGTATGTATGTATGTATGTATGTATGTATGTATGTATGTATTGGAGTGATTGATTTCATGCGTTATATAGCGGATGAGACCCTATGCGCCCCGCATAATAGCGGATGACCCTACATACCACGATATCCCCCTCGAAGTGGAATTGGTATTTTCATATTGTGCTAACATCGGTGGATGCAAGGAAATAGGTTGGAGGGATCTAACTGGATTCCTCAAAGTAGTGTATATTATTTTCCTAATCTGCGATTTATTTGATGATCTGTGATAGATTATTGATTATATCGGGAATTGAAATTATTTAATGCTATGGTTTGACTGAATATATTTTGGGTATATTGAGATATCAAAAATATAAAGATTTGATTTTCAAAGGAAAATAGAAGAGGTAATTCTAATTAAATTAAATATAGTGAAATTGGATAAATTAAAGAATGAATTTGGGAAGGGATAAAAAATTTGATATTTAAATTCTAATAAATAAATTCCGAGTATGGAAAAGGAGATTTTTGAATAAACGGGAATAAATGAATTTTAAACTTAAGTGATATTATTTAAATAAATAAAAGTTTTTTTTAATTCATGGTTTAAAATAGTTTGGGAGAGATAAGAAGAATTTTAGGAAAAAGTATGATATTGGTATTTTCAGTTTAAATAAGATTTTAAATCGTAATAAAAGGATGAATCTGAATTAATGGGTTTTGAAATAAATTTGGATAAGTAAAGGAATTTATTTTAAAATGGAGTAAATTTTAGAAATCGATTTGGAAATTGATTGAGTGTTTGAAACTGTGTTTTAAAAAAAGGATGAAACTATGGAATTTATAAACTGGGTTTATAAAGTGAAATAAGATATCAGTGGATATTTGGATGTATAAATTCAGGGTGGGAATTTATAAAGGAATGGGTAATTTGTTTAAAAATAAATAGTGGTTTATTTTTAAAGGTATGGAAAGGGAAGTGTATTTCCCTTAAAAGCCGAATATATTTTCAAGAAAGATTTCCAAGTATAAGTTAGAAGTTTTAAAGTGGTTTTAAACGAATGTTTTAGGGAAATTTTATTATTTTAAATTATTTAAAATTTTAAAGTAGATATTTATTTAAATTAATTATAGTAGTAATTATTTTAAAGATTTAACTAGTATTATGAATTAAAAGATAATTATTTAATATTTATACCTTATAGAATAACTTTTATTTTAAAATTAGTTTTGGCTTAAGTTTGCATGAAAAATTATTATAAAATTTCATAGCTAGTATTTTAAATAAAGTATTTTAAGTAGTTTTGTGTTAAGTGTTTTAAAGTATATATATCTTTGGATAAAGTGATTTAAATTATTTAAACTCTAAATATTAAGACTTGCTACTTTTCAGTGGAAATAATGCAATTGGGTGGAAATTTATTCCATGAGAGAAAAAGTGATTTGAAAACTATATTCAAATGGTTGAACTGTAGAAAAGTATTTTGCGAAGAGATTTAGAAATAAATAATTTGAATAATTATTAAGGCTGATGGTGTTTTGAGATGTTATTTGATAGTTAAATAATTGTGACGACCGCCCATGACTCCTGCACTAAACAAGGAGACGGTGCGCTGAAAGGTGTGCTAGGCAGCCTTGGATGATCGTCAGAGTAAGGTAAAAACAGCGGAATCTATCGTATTACTCACAGCGCATGGATAAAATACAATAGAGAAATATATATAGTGAAGCTACACAAAGTAGAATCTCATCCATTAAGCTTCATGATAGTTTGATACAAACATCTGAATAGTTATTACATCAAGCCTCACTACATATCACTCAGAGAATATACAAGCAGCGGAACATCCAGTATATATAGTAAGAAATAATACGCTAGCCTCCAGCTCGTCTTCGTCATTAACATCGCTGGTCACTAAGAATGGCACCTGTCACCTGCTACCAAGTCTGCCCATCCCAAAACGGATGAACAGCCCAAGGTAATAAGAGTTGAACATAAAACCTTGAGTCAGACAACGGTCTTAGTGAGCGGTAAATTAACTAACAACATACCAAAAGAGCATAAAGGTAAAAGGAATAGGAACCCAACCCTCCCACTCCACCTCTTTCTACAGTGATAGCCCCCAGACACACTAAGCAGAAATAAACATAGCAAATCAGACATTTAAAGTAAAGCAATTATCACTCGAGTCAAGGTCGATGTTTTCCAAGTACAAACCCCCAAGGCCTAAACCAAGATCAGAAAAGCACCCAGAAAGCACCGCTCTTGAGACCGAATGATGATACAACCAAACATCCATGACTCTGGCTATCACTGTTATCATTGCTTCGATACCACCGTTAATTGAATGACTGGCACATTCTTTCAGCCGTCCGTCAAGGGCTAATGGTAACCCCAGTTCTAGACAGAACTCTGCATGTCGTCGCAGCCCGTGCCTAGGACTATCGAATCTGTCCAGAGTACTCAACCACCAACTGTAGTCTTTTGGGACTATCGAATCTGCCCGGCGTACTCTTGCTTTGAGTCTGCTAGAACCTTCAATAACGATGAAATCTCAGCCTTCTAGTCATCCTCCTCGACGACTATTCTCATACTAGCTCAAGCGCCTCTCGAGCCAACCATTATCCACAAACTCGAACCATTCCTCGAGTTATCAACATGCTTGGAATGATCCCGTCTGGATTATACCAAGACTACTTCACATCATGCCTTGCTTTGTCTCATCATAGCAAAGTCCCATCTCAACATCATCATCAAATCCGTCCATATGAGCTTTATCATCCGCCACATATGCCGTGAGCAGCTTTTTCCTATTCAAGAGCCTTTCCCTTAGCTTTTGAATCATCTTCGACCAACTTGTCCAAATCCAACCTCTAATCAACTAATTTATAAAAATCAATCAAATCAATCATTAATCCAATTAATTAAGCATTCAAACATAATCTAAAAGCAATTATAACTAAAATGGCAATCTTGTAAATAAAGAGTCCAAATCTAACAAGCATGAATCATAAGTATTATCTCTACAACTTGATGGATGAACTTGCATAGGTTAACATGTATAACAATGGATGCCAAATCTTCACGAATAATGGATCTACACTTATGTTTAAGAAAATGCATGGAAATCACTATTTTAACACAAAATCAAACCACCAATCCAATATACTCCTTTGGGTCTGTGTGAGAGATAACCACCACTCACCGAATCACCTAAACACCTCAAAAGCAACACACTTCAGATCTGGACAGCGAAGGATCTAGCTTGATCCGCCAAAATTCCGCTTCAAACGATGAAATCTCTCTTCAATGGATGGATATCTTCAATCTAAGCTCTTGGATCTTCGATTTGATCTTCAATTTGGATGGAAGGAAGCACTAGATTAAAGAGTAGAAAAGAAGTGAAGAAGCGTAGCACTCGAGCTCTCAAAATGGCAGAACTTCGTCGCTTCAAAAATCCGGATCCCAAAAATGAAGCTAACCCGTGTATTTATAGGTCGAACCCTTAAGTCGCTCGCCCTTAAGTTGCTCACGACTTAACAAAACCCCACGACCTAAAAATCCAACGACCTACGACCTAACGGTTCAAGCCATCACGCAACCTAACACAAACACGACCTAACACATGCGCGACCTAACACACAAGCCGCGTTCCTACTTAAGTCGTCTGGACGACCTAACGACTCAACTGCATTGCCGACCTAACGACTCAACTGCATTGCCGACCTAACGACTCAATGACTTAAGCGACTTAACGCTACACAACTTAACTACCTTAGGTCGTCTCTCGACCTAACTTAAAATAAAGGCCTCCACGACCTAAACTTCAATGACCTAAGCTATCACCCTTAAGTCTTTCAACCGACCTATCTTCCTAAGGTCGTTAACTCGCTCAGAATCCTTTCCTAAGTCACTCACCTGTGCCGCTGATCCTTAGGTCGTTAGTTCCCTTAAGTCGCTTCAATCTATGCCGTTAATTCCTAAGTCGCTAACCTTCTTAGGTCGTTTACCTATGTCGCTAGCTCTCTTAGGCCGCTAACTCCCTTAAGTCTTTCACTACTAGGTCGCTAAACCCCTTAAGCCGCTAACTACTGGGTTGTTAACTCCCCTAAGCTACTATACAGCCTAAGTTATTACATGACCTAACTCCTTAAGTCGCCTAAACCCTTGGGTCGCTCTGCCTAACCTTTAGGTCGCTCAACACTCTTCTACGACCTAACTCTGGACGACTTAAACTCTAGACGACTTAACAACACTAACGACCTAATAACAACGGTTTTATGATCTTTCGATACGTAAAATACGGGTCGTTACATTCTCTCCCCCTTAGGAATTTCGCCCCCGAAATTCCAAACAAACAAGAACAACCAAAAACTATTCTGCATGCCTACCATCCATAGCAACCAACAAACCATGCATCCAATTACTTAGCCTACCATGCAGAATTCTAAGACTAGAACAAGTTACAATTACATGAGATGACACGACACCTTATGGTCATACATCGAAGAGTTCAGGATAAGCTGCCTTTATCCTCTCTTCCACCTCCTATGTACAGTCGTTAACATCATCACTCCATTGTATCTTGAGCAACCTAACTACCTTCCTCCTAAGCTGTTTCGTGTCAGTTCCCACAACACGAAGCGACTAACGAGGTTTCTTAATAACTGGATCAACTTCAAAATCTTCATAGCTATCAGCAGAAACCACTGTATTCGAGTCGTTTACATACTTCCGTAGATACGATACATGAAAAACATTGTGCACACCCGACATCTTTTCTGGTAACTCCAATTTATAGGCGAGCTTTCTAATTCGCTCGATGATTGGAAATGGTCCAACAAATCTCAGAGTCAAGTTTCCTTTCCTCCCCAATTGAATGACATTCTTCAGTGGAGAAATCTTCACAAAAACCATATCACCTACGTCAAACTCCAAATCCTTACGACGCTTATCGGCATAACTTTTCTGACGATCTTGGGCTGCCTTCATTCGTTGCCGAATGATCTCTATGCAATCCGAAGTCTGTTGAATCATTTCTGGCCCAAGTATCAACTTTTCTCCTGTTTCCAACCAACATGTCGGAGAGTTACACGGTCTTCCATACAATGCTTCATACGACGCCATACCAATGCTGGACTGGTAACTGTTATTATACGAAAATTCCACCAAATGAAGATGATCTTCCCATGATCCTCCGAAGTCCAAAACACATGCTCTGAGGAGATCTTCCAAAACTCGGTTGACTCTCTCGGTCTGACCATCTGTTTGGGGGTGATAAGCTGTACTCAAACACAACTCGGTTCCCAAAACTTCCTGGAAGCTCTTCCAAAATCTACTAGTGAACAGTGGGTCTCGATCGCTCACTATACTTTTCGGAATACCATGGAACCGAACTATCCACTTAACATAAAGCTCAGCCAACTTCGATGCAGTCCTAGTTGATCGAACAGGAATAAATCTTACACTCTTAGTCAAACGACCTACGATGACCCAAATCCCTTCATTTCCCGCTCTTGTTCTAGGTAACCCATCGATAAAATCCATCGATATTTGCTCCCACTTCCATGTAGGAACTTCTAATGGCTGAAGCAATCCACTTGGCTTCTTCTGCTCCGCTTTTACCAACTGGCAGTTCATACACTTGGAAATAAAATTTCCAACATCGTTCTTCATACCTTCCCAGTAATAGGTTCTTTTCATATTCCGATACATCTTATTTCCACCTGGATGAATTATCAACTTTGAGTGACGACTTTCCTTCAGAACTTCATCTCTCAATTCATCTATATCGGGAACAACTAGTCGTCCTTGCTTCCGAAGCCAACCCTCTCGATCGACCTCGAATCCTTTATCCTTTTCTGGGTCCAACCCTGATTCCAAATCACGGATAATCTTGACAAGCTTATCGTCTCGCTTTTGGCTCTCGCCAATTCTTTCCATAAGAGTAGGTCTTATCGATAAGTTTGCCAACATTTCAGGTTCCAATTCACATCTGGACCTGAAGTTAAATCCAGCCAAATACTCAAGATTCTTCCATTCTGAAAACATGGCCCCCAATCCTGCATGTCTTCGACTTAATGCATCTGCCACTGCGTTACCCTTTCCTGGAGTATAGGCTATACCAAAATCATATGATGCCAAAAACTCTAGCCATCGTTGCTGTCGAAGATTCAAATCCTTTTGGGAGAAAATATACTTCAACGACTTATGATCTGTAAACAACTCGAATCGAACTCCCAATAGGTAATGTCTCCACATCTTCAAAGCAAATACAATCGCCGCTAACTCCAAATCATGAGTCGGATAATTCCTTTCATGCTGCTTCAGTTGTCGACTTGCATATGCAACAACTTTACCCTTCTGCATCAGTACTGCTCCAAGTCCAGTACCACATGCATCGGTGTAAACCACCATCTCATCATTTCCACTTGGAATATTCAAAACAGGAGCACTTGTTAGTCGCTCTTTCAGGATTCCGAAAGCTTGCACACACTTAGCATCCCATCTGAATACTTGGTTCTTTTTCGTCAATCCTGTTAATGGTGCCGCTACCTTGGAAAAGTCT
This sequence comes from Allium cepa, assembly GCA_030765085.1. Lineage (NCBI taxonomy): Eukaryota > Viridiplantae > Streptophyta > Magnoliopsida > Asparagales > Amaryllidaceae > Allium > Allium cepa. The sequence goes on from CM060934.1 coordinate 100,233,171, forward strand.
TTGATAAATCGACGATAGTATCCTGCTAATCCAAGAAAACTTCTCACATCAGATGCATTCTTAGGTCTAACCCAATCCTGGATTGCTGCCACCTTGGCGGGATCAACCGCTATTCCATTTCCAGAGATAATATGGCCTAAGAACCTCACTTCATTCTTCCAGAAGTGACACTTCGAAAACTTAGCCTTCAGCTGATGTTTCCGCAAGGTCTCTAAAACAATACGCAAGTGCATCTTGTGCTCTTCTTCAGTTCTGGAATAAATCAAAATATCATCTACGAACACAAGTACGAACTTGTTCAACTGTTCCCTGAACACTCTATTCATAAGATCCACAAAATATGCTGGTGCATTGGTCAATCCAAACGGCATTACCAGCCACTCAAAGAAACCAGATGGTGTCCTAAAAACAGTCTTCGGCACACTATCCTTTGCCACTCTTAATTGGTGAAATCCCGTTGCCAAATCCATCTGGGAAAACACCTTGGCTTTGTGAAGCTGATCAAACAAGTCATCTATTCTCGGCAATGGATACTTGTTCTTCTTAGTCACTTTATTCAGCTCACGATAATCCACACACAACCTTAATGATCCATCTGCTTTGGTTGCAAACACAACTGGTGCACCCCATTCGGACACACTACGCCGAATGAATCCTTTCTGTAGAAGATCATCAACTTGCACCTTCAACTCTTGTTGTTCCCTAGGCGCCATCCGCCTAAGAGGCATCACAACAGCCCTGGCTCCTTCAACTAGATCGATGCGAAACTCGATCTCTCTATGCGGCGGTAACCCTTTGACCTCATCAAAGACATCCTCAAATCCATTTGCGATTGGCACCAATGACAGTCCATCCCGTGGAACAACCAGCGAATCCTTGAAGCTCATGAAGACGCCTTCCTCATGCTTACATCGTATCACAACCCTTCGCCCTTCCACATTCTCGACTGTCACCTCCAACCTTTTACAATCAACCTTTGCCGCATACTTCCTAAGCCAGTCCATACCCAAAATAATTCCAAACCCCTCAAAGTTTAGAACAAAACAATCACAAACAAAAGAGCAATCATGACTCGATACAACCAGACCACGGCATATCATATACAAACAAGACGAACCCCCAACTGGATTAGTCACAACCAATGGTCTATCAACAATATCCGGTTCCAAACCCAACCGGCATACATGTTCATTACAAACAAAAGAATGCGACGCCCCAGTATCGAACAACACTCTAACTGGAACACCACAAATGGAAAGAGTACCTTGTACCACCACACTCTTTCCTCTCTCTTCCGTAGTAAGAGCTTTTGATGATGATGGCACAGCCCCCAAAGCATAAGCTTGCACAATCTGCCTGTCCTTCCTTGGTTCTGGACAATTCTTCTTGATATGCCCCGGCTTGTCACAGTTGTGGCACTTTATCGGCACCTTTGGATTCTTGCAATCCCTGGAGAAATGGCCCTTCTGCTGACAATTGTAGCAGGTCACTTCACACTTCGGCTTCTTCTGGCCATTCTTACCCTTCTTCTGCTGCTGCTTCCTCTTCTTGTTTCCACCTTGTTGCGGTTTAGACTCTTCCTTGGTCACAGCAACAACAGATCCTTCTTTAGGAAACAGGTTCTCGTGCCTGAGAGCCTTCTCTACAAGCTTCTCAAATGGATCGTCCAGATGATCCACCAACTGCCTCCCAAGATAAATGTCTAAGCCTGTCACAAACTTCTCGTTCTTCTGATATGGAGATTCAATATACGACCGAGCATACTTGGACAAGGCTTCAAACTCAGAAACATACTCAAGAACTGGTCTTCCTCCTTGCTTGAGCTCCACAAACTTCTTGAACAGAAAAGATTTATGAGCTGTAGAAATAAACTTAGCTTTAAATCTGGCTTAGAATTGCTCCCAAGTAATTTCTTCCTCCGGAGTATCAATGGTGATAGAGTTCCACCAATCAGAAGCTCTTCCCTGAAGATGTCTTGATGCGAGCTTCCTTTTGGTTACATCCTCAATTTCCAAGTCACCAAAGATTCTTCTACAAGCATCTATCCATCTCTGGACTTCAATGGTTGACTCTGTTCCCAAGAAAACCTTCCCTCCAAGAGCAGTATAGTTTTTACACAACTTCGCAAAATCCACCGGTCTTGGGGCTTAAACTTGAACCCCAACATTTACTGATGGCCCTGGAGCTGGCATCCTTCTCATGATCGAAGTCTTCGAACATAGCAGCATAATCAGCAGCCCCCTCAGCAGTACGGCCTTCCCTAGCAGCTGGTCTCCCCCTTCGACTCATTCTTAATATCTATAAGAAAATGATTAATACACCTTGAGAAACAACTGCATAAGAAGTTCAAATCCTTCTAAGCTATTATATTATATATAGTAATCATCCATCAAAATACAATTACGTCTCTCATACGCAGTTACGTCAGCGAGCGTTGGCTAAAATCGATTAACCAAAGCTTTGATACCAAATGTGACGACCGCCCATGACTCCCTAACTAAACTAGAAAATGGTGCACTGAAAGGTGTGCCAGGCAGCCATGGATGATCGTCAGAGTAAGGTAAAAACAGCGGAATCTATCGTATTACTCACAGCGCATGGATAAAATACAATAGAGAAATATGTATAGTGAAGCTACACAAAGTAGAATCTCATCCATTAAGCTTCATGATAGTTTGATACAAATATCTGAATAGTTATTACATCAAGCCTCACTACATATCACTCAGAGAATATACAAGCAGCGGAACATCCAGTATATATAGTAAGAAATAATACCTGGTCACTAAGAACGGCACCTGTCACCTGCTACCTAGTCTGCCCATCCCAAAACGGATGAACAGCCCAAGGTAATAAGAGTTGAACATAAAACCTTGAGTCAGACAACAGTCTTAGTGAGCGGTAAATTAACTAACAACATACCAAAAGAGCATAAAGGTAAAAGGAATAGGAACCCAACCCTCCCACTCCACCTCTTTATACAGTGATAGCCCCAGACACACTAAGCAGAAATAAACATAGAAAATCAGACATTTAAAGTAAAACAATTATCACTCGAGTCAAGGTCGATGTTTTCCAAGTACAAACCCCCAAGGCCTAAACCAAGATCAGATAAGCACCCAGAAAGCACCGTTCTTGAGACCGAATGATGATACAACCAAACATCCATGACTCTGGCTATCACTGTTGTCATTGCTTCGATACCACCGTTAATTGAATGACCGGCTCATTCTTTTAGCCGTCCGTCAAGGGCTAATGGTAACCCCGGTTCTAGACAGAACTCCGCACGTCGTCGCAGCCCGTGCCTAGGACTATCGAATCTGCCCAGAGTACTCAACCACCAACTGTAGTCTTTTGGGACTATCGAATCTGCCCAGTGTACTCTTGCTTTGAGTCTGCTAGAACCTTCAATAACGATGAAATCTCAGCCTTCTAGTCATCCTCCTCGACGACTATTCTCATACTAGCTCAAGCGCCTCTCGAGCCAACCATTATCCACAAACTCGAACCATCCCTCGAGTTATCAACATGCTTAGAATGATCCCGTCTGGATTATACCAAGACTACTTCACATCATGCCTTGCTTTATCTCATCATAGCAAAGTCCCATCTCAACATCATCATCAAATCCGTCCATATGAGCTTTATCATCCGCCACATATGCCGTGAGCAGCTTTTCCCTATTCAAGAGCCTTTCCCTTAACTTTTGAATCATCTTCGACCAACTTGTCCAAATCCAACCTCTAATCAACTAATTTATAACAATCAATCAAATCAATCATTAATCCAAGTAATTAAGCATTCAAACATAATCTAAAAGCAATTATAACTAAAATGGCAATCTTGTAAATAAAGAGTCCAAATCTAACAAGCATGAATCATAAGTATTATCTCTACCACTTGATGGATGAACTTGCATAGGTTAACATGTATAACAATGGATGCCAAATCTTCACGAACAATGGATCTACACTTATGTTTAAGAAAATGCATGGAAATCACTATTTTAACACAAAATCAAACCACCAATCCAATATACTCCTTTGGGTCCGTGTGAGAGATAACCACCACTCACCGAATCACCTAAACACCTCAAAAGCAACACACTTCAGATCTGGACAGCGAAGGATCTAGCTTGATCCGCCAAAATTCTGCTTCAAACGATGAAATCTCTCTTCAATGGATGGAGATCTTCAATCTAAGCTCTTGGATCTTCGATTTGATCTTCAATTTGGATGGAAGGAAGCACTAGATTAAAGAGTTGAAAAGAAGTGAAGAAGCGTAGTACTCGAGCTCTCAAAATGGCAGAACTTCGTCGCTTCAAAAATCCGGATCCCAAAAATGAAGCTAACCCGTGTATTTATAGGCCGAACCCTTAAGTCGCTCGCCCTTAAGTCGCTCACGACTTAACAAAACCCCACGATCTAAAAATCCAACGACGTACGACCTCACGGTTCAAGCCATCATGCAACCTAACACAAACACGACCTAACACATGCGCGACCTAACACACAAGCCGCGTTCCTACTTAAGTCGTCAGGACGACCTAACGACTCAACTGTATTGCCGACCTAACGACTCAACTGCATTGCCGACCTAACGACTCAATGACTTAAGCGACTTAACGCTACACAACTTAACTACCTTAGGTCGTCTCTCGACCTGACTTAAACAAAATGCCTCCACGACCTAAACTTCAACGACCTAAGCTATCACCCTTAAGTCGTTCAACCGACCTATTTTCCTTAGGTCGTTAACTCGCTCAGAATCATTTCCTAAGTCACTCACCTGTGCCGCTGATCATTAGGTCGTTAGTTCCCTTAAGTCGCTCCAATCTATGCCGTTAATTCCTAAGTCGCTAACCTTCTTAGGTCATTTACCTATGCCGCTAGCTCCCTTAGGCCGCTAACTCCCTTAAGTCGTTCACTACTAGGTCGCTAAACCCCTTAAGCCGCTAACTACTGGGTCGTTAACTCCTCTAAGCTACTATACGGCCTAAGCTATCACACGACCTAACTCCTTAAGTCGCCTAAACCCTTGGGTCGCTCTGCCTTACCTTTAGGTCGCTCAACACTCTTCTACGACCTAACTGTGGACGACTTAAACTCTAGATGACTTAACAACACTAACGGCCTAATAACAACGGTTTTACGATCTTTCGATACGTAAAATACGGGTCGTTACAATAATCGACTATCAATATTGGCCATTGCGCTGATTGTTTCAAAGAGACCGGGATCGGGATTGATTTCTCGAAAACCACTTCGATTTGGTTTGAACGTTTCGTGAGGAAGACAAGAGCTTGGAGTCCAAGATGGAGCAGTGAACTGCAAGGGCTAATCGCTACTAATCCTGAGGTTGATTTCCAAATGGATTTAGTAGGAGTAGTGCCTTCGGTTTCGTTCGGACTCGAAACGGACTTGTATTGATGAATGCGATCAGAACATCGCTAGGAGGACGATGAGCATTCTAAGTGAGATGTGCTATAAAAAGCTAACGCATAACCTCGAGTCTCATCAACCGGGAATGGCTAAAACAGGGGAGGTGCAGCAAGGCTAAGTGGCTAGCAATCAATTAGGGTACGGTCATCCCTGTCTAGATGTCCCTTTTTATTCGGCTGTGTAGGCGGTTGTTGATCCCAACCGTAGGGTGATCTTATTCGGACTATCCAGTAAGGGGTAGCCCTAGTATTTTGTAGTAGGGGATCAGGGGGGATCCTCGGTACGGTGATCTAGACGACGTACTGTGATAGGCGGTACCCTAGTAGCCTTACCGTTTTATGGAATCCAATCTCCAATAAGCGCTTGTACGGTTTTGATTGTGCCCAACTATTGCTGGAACGTGAGATGCAAGCATTTCAGCTAGATTCTATTTTACTTTTTATAGACACTATTATAATATCAGACGAATTTGATAAAAATGTTTTGGTTATCGTAAGGCAAAAACCCGACATGTTTATTTATGGTGTAGTCTTACGAGTTACCTTTGATTTCGAAGGATTTTGAAACTTTAATAATCCAATTGAGTGTGTTATCTCACGCTGGTTTTCCAGACTGACTTGGGTGTTATTTTCTTATAATGCTAGGGTCGGACCGAGTATTATAGAATACATGAAAGGATTCTTTGGAGCCTAGGAGACGAGCTGGATGGCGAGATGTATCACATGTACTTGATGTATATTCCACTGTGCAATGTAAGCTGTATATTCAGCTTGGAGGACAAGTTATTATAACTGTCCAGTGTTGTGTTATTATTTGATGTTGTACTCTGATGATGTAATGTAATAAACAGTTATAAATTCTTTTGTATAAAAATTCTATTGTTATCTATTATATATTATTCCACTGTGATTGTGAGATTCTATTGTTGTTTGTTGTTTCCTCTTGTTCTACCTCCTTCTTCTTTCCCTTACGAGCTGGTTTTTTGGCATTCGATTGTTCGGCATTTAATATAGTGGACATATTGATGTCGATATTCGGGCATCGAAAAATCGGGCTGTGACAGTTGATATCAAAGCCGAAGGCTAAGCAAGAACCTTGGCTCTGGTGGGGATTACTCATTAGAAATAGAGTCCGTAGTACTCTAGAATGAGTTTGAGTGTATTAATAGATATGAGCGCGTATTTGTTAGTGAATATAAAAATTGTTTTTATATTGTGTTTGACTTATCGGTTGAGTGTTTATAGATTGTGGTCGCTATGTGGGACGCCATGTCATCGATAGGAGTTTTTTAACTCTTAAACAAGATAAACCGACACAGTATTGTTTTAAAATAGGGTAAATGAAATAATTTTACCCCAATTATTTTTGTATATAAAAGAAATAATTTTTCGTAAATTATTATAGTTATATATGGTTGCTTGGTTGTTAGAAAGTGATAAGATTAAATTATTATCATTGTTGTGTGGAAATTGAGCTAGGAATTAAAATTATAACCAAAGGTTGAGGAATAAATTTATATAACAAAGTTGGATATGTAAATGTGAATCATAAATGTGATTTATAATTGAGAATGAAATAAAAAATTCCAGAGTAATATTTGAATATGAATTTAAAGGATTTGGAATTCGAAATTTTGGCAATTAAATTCCTTTGAGTTTGAAAATAATTTTCAAAGATTTTTAAGAAATAATGGTGATATTATTTCGAAAATATTTTTGGATTGGATTTGAAATATAATGAGATTTGGAAATTGAAAATATTTGAAGGGGTTTTAAAGAGATAAAAGCATTGAACTCTTTTCATGTTGCCGGAAAATAACATTGGTGATGACTGCAGCATCATCGATGTTCATTTTCAAGTTTCCAAGGGAGGAATTGCTGCTAAAATATTTTGAATTTAGTGTTTGTTTGCAAAAATTGGATTTGATTTTGGAATGCAAGGAATAATTTGGTATGGGTATATACGATTTCAAAAATATTTTGAATGTTTAAGCAATTGTTCAAAACTCTAGAAGTTTAATTAAAAATGTTTATATAATATAAACGTGTTTGATAACCTATAAAATTTGAAATCTGTTGGAATAAAATTTAACTTAAAGGAGAGTTGAATTAAACTAGTGCGAAAGCGAGACGGTCAGAAATGTGGGACAATTAAATGTAGTAAATTAATGGGATTAGTGAAGGAAATGTAAATAAGTTGGAAACTTATAGAGATTAAAATTTGAATGGAAATAGAAGGTAACTGAATATAGTTAAATAAAAGTGAATTTGAGGAAAAAGCCCAAGTAGACTAGACTAAATGGAATGGCTATTAAAATAAAAATTTATTAAATGGAAAATAAATTTGTGAATGAATAAATGAATTTACATTTTAATGAAATTGAAACTGAATGTTGAAATTCATTTGGAATTTGTAAGTAAATGGAAAGTTAGTCTAGATAGGACTAAATAAAATAATGGATTGAAAATAAAATTAGTATTAGACTAATTGATTTAATTAGGTAAGCGAATGAATTGAAAATTTAATATTGGAATCAATTTGAATTATGTTAAATAAAGTGGAATTGAGAAATATAGTTTAAGTGGACTAAACGAACAAAGTTCTAAGAATTAAAATTTATTGGAAATTGAAATAAATTAGTAAATGGAACTGATTCAAAGTAATGATATGGATCAGATATGAATGGAGGATAGTCGATAGAATTCAATATTTAAAAATGGAAGGTAAATTGAATTTAAATGAAAATTGAATAAAATGGGTATAAAGCTTAAGTGGTGAAGTGAAAATAAATATAGGAAGTGTATAAAATATGTATATTGAACTTAAGAAATGGATGGTTAAATTCTTAAGTAAATTTGGAATCGAGAAATATTCTAAGTTAATGAATGAAGGTTAAATAAGGGTGTGTGAAACGATAATTGTGAATAAGTGAATAGAAATCAAAATAAATGTGAATAAAAGAGAATTGATATAGCTAATAATCAATTGGGGAAAAACCGAAGGATGTACGTATATTATTTTATTCACATAGCGATTCGATCCAGAATCTCGAGATAGTTATATTGATCCGAGTGGGGATCTTTTACTTGATTTTCAACGGCGAACCCTGGATATGGATTTTTGATTGATTCTTGAAATTTTCTATCATAGCTATGGCCATGCAAGGAGAGTGATGTTTTCTGATCAAGAAACCAGATCTGAGTCTGTAATAGGAAGTCGGGTGAACGGTAGCAGTTCGGAAGTGAAATCATTTGATCAAGTGAGCGATCAGAATTGTTATTGCGCACAGATGATATATGGATATTGTACGGGCTTAAGTAAAGTAAAATTTGAAATTTTTGAAAAGAAATGTATAAAATGATTTTGAATGTTGTAATTGGACACTATTGCTAAGTAGGATATACAGGTGTTTCAAAAAGCAAAAGGAAATTGGTGTGTTGAATTTGGAAGATAAATTGAATTGCTAGAGAAAAAGGTATGCATTTAAATTCCTGTATTAAATTTGATGATTTTTGGTCTAGCCACTTGGCTTTTTGCTTTCTTTTGAAATCTGGGGCCCGTAGAGGCATTTTGTAGTTGTTCCGAGCTGGCCGCACAAGGGAGACGCTGGCGAAATTTTTCAAAAATTTAAAGAGTTAGAAAAATTTTGAGAAAATTTTGATAGCTTAAATTTGGTTTTAAATTATAATTTGAATTGTTGCGTAAATAATATTGTTTAGAAGTTATGGATGAGTTTGGAAAGTTAGTAAGAGTAATAATGTGTTTTTAATAAAAAGATTGTGATGGGAAGTTGTTAAAAATGTATGGTTTTAGGAAAATAAAAAATGGGTTAGAGCATTCTTCTCATTTCGAGGACGAAATTCTTTTAAGGAGGGAATGTGACGACCCGGAATTTGGGACATTTGTAATTGGAATATTTAATTGATTTTAAATATTTGAAAGTTAATTTTTAACTGGAAATTCAAATATCACTATGTATTTGGTAATTAAATTATTGAATTAAACAATTGAAAATTGGGTAAATTGTTGAATCTAAAATTCTAAGCCTATTAAAAATAATTTTAAGGATTGTAAAATTAATATTGATAATACTAAAGATAGTTAATGTGTTAAAATTGAATTAAAAGGTGATTGGTTCAATTTTAAAATTATATCATTTAAATCGATATGTAAAAATAGCCTTCCGGGGCACAGTCTTGAAATTCGACGAAACTAGTTCCATTGGATCAGTAATATTGTATTATTACTGGATTTCAATTTTTGTAGTGTTTGGAGTAGTCGAGTGATCGTACGATAGGTAAACGCGCTGAAATTTATATCAAAAATTCAATATAATAGATGGGGTCAAAAAGCTATCTTCTCCATACGATTGAATTTGAACTCGAAACCTTTTCATTTGCGTTCGAAATAGGGGTATAACATTATAAATGCCTAGCGGCACGCCTCCATAGGAGTTCGAAAATTTAAGTTACATTTATCGAGATGATTTGAAATTTGAATTTAAATTAAATACATATATTTATATATGTATATACTCCAGTCAGCCATCAGTTGTATTTTTATTCACTTTGTGTCCAAGACCACTCTTTCACGCCAACATCTCCACTGTCACCCCTCATTCTTCTTGTTAAAGCACGTGGCAGAAAAAAAATTAGAATAGTCAAATAAATTACTTTCTCATCCAAAAATCAAAATTTAAAAAATCTCGTGCCAGTTAAATCTCATTCTCGTTCAATTCAATAGCCAAAGAATAGAAACAGGAATGGCCAAAAACATTTTGGAAGTTGTCCAGTAGTTAAAAAAAAGCAAGCTCGCGGGAGGGGGGAAATCTCGAATCGAAAGTGTGAGGCGGAATAGAGCGCAGCGAAGCTCGAATCGAAACAACATGGGAAGAAGCGGCATTATCTGGGTCGAGCGAAGTGAGTGCAGATTCGTGTTCGTTGTGGTTAGGGAAACGCTGGGCGAAGAGCTGGTGGGGTGCAACGGCTATTGGAGTTTCGCGGCGGCGTGCGATCGACGTAAAAGTGGCCTGTAACGACCCGGAATTTGAGGCAATATAAATTTAATAATCTGTATAAATAATTTAATTGGTTTGATAATTTTTCTTTATGATTTTAATTTAAACTGACAAATTGATTCTTTTTAAAGGTTAATAAATATTTAATCTGGTAATTGTGATCAATATCTTTTTGACAATTTAAAATATTGATAAGATTTATTTTTCAAAGCTAATCAAATTTTATTCTGTTTATAATATATACATTGATATATATTATGAATAGAAGATTTTTTGTTTTAAATTAAAGTTGAATTTTCAAATTGTAATATATATGTTTGCATATGTTATAATTTGAGTTATTTTGAAATTTAATTTAATCTATTGATAATTTATAATATATGAATATTGTAGATTGAAGCTTTGTTTTGTTTTCCTTTTAAAAATGCTTATTATGAAATGGTTATAAATGATAAATATAAATGTTAGATTTTAAATAACATGTATAAGAATTATTGCATTTTTATCAGTGTTAGAATATTCCTTTTAAAAGTAAACTTATATTTATTTATAAAGTAAATTTGATAAATAAGTTTATATTACATTTAAATTAAATGAAAAGAAATTTATTAAAAAATTTCTTAAGACATGTGTAAACATGTAAACATTTATTCATTTAGTAACTTAAGAAAGTAAGTTTATTTACATTTAAACTAAGTAAAAATTTAATTAAAAACACTTATGTACATGTGTGAATATTTTAAGCCATCTTTATAACACTTGTAATTTTTAAAACATGACTAATGACATTTGTTCAAGTTGTAAACATGTGGAAAATATACTTATTTAATTTTTAATAAATTTAAAATAAGAAAACTTGTTTTTTTCAAACACTTTCACTCCTTTGTTTCCTTTGTTTCCTTCTTTAAAAATTTTAATGGCTATCAAAACTTTTCTTCAACATTGAAAAAAAAAAATCAAATCTGAATTTAAATTAAGACCTGCAATTTCAAAGCTTCAACCTGCTTTTTAATGTGATGATTCAACTGCAAATTAAAATCTGCTGGAATTTCAAACTGCAAATTTAAATGAAGTTCAATTTCAATCTGCATTTCTAAGGAATGTTCAACAACATGCATAAGTATTCAGTTCATCAGCAAGTTTTAAAGCATCAAAATTGAAGGCATGCATTCAAGCTTTATCAGATTTTTATTCAAAGGCCTGGGTAGTTTAATCTGTTTTCTGCAAAATGAAGAGGTGAGTAAATTATATTTTAAAAACAGTTTTGATTTAATCTTTGATTGAATGTTGCAAGCAAATGGATTTGAGTTTGATAATGCATTTTAGTCTACCTGAATGTATGTTTGTAAAATGAATAAAATAAAATAAAAATAGTGAATGCCTGTATATGTATACTGTTGTATACAGGTTTGTTTGTTTTTTCTTTTTAAAATCAATAACTTGATTTTGAATACAAATTGGACATTGATTTGTAGATGAAAGTTATTTGTAATCAAGTGATTTATCATCTAAAAATAGTTATAGGGTTTTGAATAAATTGGTTATTCATATTTTTCAAATTTACAGTGAAACTTAAATTTTGGTCAAAAATTAACTTCTTTAAATTCAAATTTGGATTGCATGCATGGAATTGTGATGAAAAATCATGATTTTAGATGTTACTATCATAATTTTTAATTGTGTAATTTTGATGAATTTGGGGTTTATACGAAATTGGGGATTTTGTGAATTGTTGATTATCTATACATTAATTTGGTTTGAGATTTGGATCATAGATTGAGTATAGATTGCTGGTTATAGGGAAAATACGATTGAATTTTTCTATTGAGTGAATCGTTCGATTTTGAAGAAAGTAGAGTTTTGCTTATGTTTTCGGCTGGGCTTGGTTGCCGTGGTCATTGGGACTTAAACCTATGACCGGAAGTGATCGCGATGGTGCAGAAGTGAGGCTCGTGTTGTGGCGGTTCTATGGTGTGGTCGGCGAGGTCTAATGGTGATGGGTTCGTCGGTGTTGATTGATTTTCGTTCGAGTCACGTGTCCAGTTTTGGTCTAAGATGCTCGATTTTGTTTCGGCGTCGTTTTTAGGGTTTTGGTTGGTCGAGAGGCTCGACGAGGTCATTAGCGACTTGGTGATGGCCGGAGGCAAGCTTGCCGACATTGGAATTGCCGTGCAACGTGCACGAGTAGGATGGGTGTGCACTGGAAATTAAGAGATGGGGAAGACGAGTTGTACTCGGTGAATCTCTCGTGTTTTTCATGGGGATGACTCGGAGCGTTGTGGGTGGGTGAGTGAGTCGGGGAAGACTCGCGTGATTGCCGAGTCGGTCTTGGGTTTTTAGGGTTATTGCTTTAGTTGTGTTCGGTGATGATTTTTAAGTTGCATTTGAAACTGGAGTTTGATAAAATCAAGCATTAAGTTAGAAAATAAGTTTATAAAAGAAACAAGAGACAAAGTAAAAACTGGTTGTTTTAAAAGTGGAAGTAAATCAAACATTTAAAGTGGAAATTGAATTTATATTTCAAATTTAAATTGTTTTAAGAAGATTGTATTTTTTTTTGAAATAATTATCTAATTAAATTTTGAACTTCAATATTAAAGAGTGATTTGATTTTTAATATCAAATCAAAGTTTAGAGTAATTTTTAAATAATGATTTTAAAACTAAAGTTTTAAAATTTTACTTAAACTAAATAAGATTAAAATTAGATAATTTAAAATATTTTAAATTTTGGAATTGATTTCTAAATACCTTATTAAAAATAGGGTTATTGATATGATTTTGAAAACCAAATTGAATAATTAGTTTTAAGATGTTAAAATTTGATTTAATTCAAATAATTTATTTATGAAGATAAATAATTATTTGATAGGAATTTAAGAATACCTATTAATATGATTTGTTTATAAGTAAGGTTTAATTAAGATTTATGATTTTCTTAATTAATTAAAGATTTAAAAATATAAGAAGTTAATTATTTATTTATTTAATTTATTTTAAATAACTGGTTAATTGATTATTTAATTTTAAATAATAACTTAATTATGGATTAATTGAGTGTGATTACTTAATGAAGTAATCAATGGTTAATATTTGAATATAATTAAGAATGGAAGTAATTAATTATGGAAGTAATTAATGGTAATTACTCATGGAGTATTTTAATGGAAGTGATTATTGATTAATCACTTGATGATATCAATTTAAGAATTGATTAATATAATTGTAAAAGTTAATTAATTATAAGGTAATTAATTAAGGAAGTAATCAACATTTATTAATAGAAGTAATTAGAGATAATTACTTATGTAAGTAATTAAGGGTTAATTACTTAATTATTTTGGTTAATTAATTAATGTGATTAATTAATTAATTAATGGGTTTAACTTAAGATTAATTACTAAGTGTAATTAATTAAAATTGTAATTAATTAATAAAATAATTAATTAATTAAGGGTTTATTTACTAATTTAATTGTTTAATGATTACTTAATAAAGTAATTAAAGATTAATTAATTAGATTAATTAATCAAAGGTTAATATAATTAATTAAGGAGTTAATTAAGTTAAGGTAAGTAATTACAAATTGTTAATTACGAATTATGATTAATGAGTTGATTAACTACAAGTTAATTATTTAATTAAAGAGAATTATTAGTTAATGAGAATCATTAATTAATATGATTAATGATATTAATCAAGGTTGATTAATATAAGTGATTTAATTAAGTGTGATTAATTAATTGTAATTAATTAAGGTTTAATGTAATTAATTATGATTGATTAATAGTGGAAGTAGATGAAGAATCATTAATTATTGTAATTAATGATAGTAATTAAAGATTAATTACTGAATATGGTTAAGGACAATTACTTGAATGTAGTTAAGATAATTAATCAGGGAAGATTAATTAAGTAAGATCATTAGAGATGATTAATTTATTTATTTAGAATAAATTATTGAGGAGGATTAAGGGTAATCCATTTGATTAAGAGTTAATCAATTATGCTTTAGATGATTGGTTGATATTGGTTGATTGATTGATATTGGATGGTTGATATTGGATGATGATATTGGGTAATTGATTGATACTAGATGATTTGGGCATCTATGATATGTTGCTTTGTGAAGATGAATGTTGTTATGAATTATCTATTGTGATAATATGATTCATCTATCTGTTTATATCATTCTGAATATGAGTTTAAATTGTTAAACCCTTAAGTACAACTTGGACATTTAAAATGGCGTTTGGTTTCGGTGAGACCGGGATCGGCTTTCCATATTTTGGGATCCGAAAACCATATCGATTCCAATTAAACGTTAGGTCGTGAATCCAAGTGGAGCTAGTGAAGACTCGATGTGTAAGAACTATACGTCAGTATAACTCTGTGGGTGATTCCGTAATGAGTTTGACGGAATAATACTTATAGATTCGAGATGGTGATTTAGAGTGCAAGGGCTGTGGTCGTTGACTCTGAGAGTGATTCCAAAATGAGTGCAACGAGATAGTGCCTTCGGTTTCGTTCGAACCCGGAACGAACTTGTATGGATTAAATGCTTTCAGCACATCGTCAGGTGGACGATGAGCATTCTAAGATAGATGTGTTCTATAAAGGTAATCGCAGCCTCAAGCCTCATCAACCGGGAATGGCTAAAACAGGGGAGGTGCAGCAAGGTTTCGTGGGTAGCTCCCACTTGAGAGCGAGATTTACCCCTGTCTAGGGGTCCCTTTCTATTTCGGCTTAGTGTGTGGTTGGTCACGCCAAATGTGGGGTGGTCTTGTTCGGGACTGTCCAGTAAGGGATGGTTCCGGCCTTGTGTTGCAGGGGAGCAGGCGTACTCCTCGGTACGGTGATCTAGGCCACGTACTGTGACGGGCGGTACCCTAGTAGCCCTGCCATTGATGGAATCCAAAATCCAATAAGTGCCTGTACAGTTTTGATTGTGCCCAATAATGTTGGAACGTGAGATGTAAGCATTCCAGCTATTTCTGTATTTTATTTTGAAAACCCTAGACACTATTATAATATAACTGGATTTCCTATCAAATGTTTTGGTTGGCGTAAGGTAAAAACTTTTCCATGTTTATGTGTGGGAAGTCTTACGTGATACCTTTTCTTTTCAAAGATTTTTCTAAAGTTAAGCAATTTTAAACCGTTTACTCACACCAGGCCCTTGTCTGACCCGAGTGTTTATTTTCTGTTTTATTAAACTCTTGGGTACTCATATTATGTATGAGTAGTCAAGTGAATCAGGTTTGCTTGACGAATTTTGGAGGAGATATGGAGCAGGAGGCTTCCACGTGTAGATATATTATAGTTCCGTTGTGTTTGTTTGGTATCTGTGTTTGTTTGGTATCTGTGTTTGTTGTATCTGTATCTGTTGTACTTGAGTTGTATAGTTAGACGGATTTTTGTAACTGTCTAATATACGTTGTATAAGTTGTGTACTCTGATGTAATATGATACTATGTAATATTTTATGTGATATATTATATTTCATTCGTTCCGATGTGAGTTCTCTGATGTTGTTGTCTTTCTTCTTTCTCTTTCTTTCCTTTTTATATTCCTTTCTTTCTTCATAGATGATGCGACTTTCCGGAGATAGGAAGTCGGGTCGTCTCATTTGGTATCAGAGCATTAGGTTGAGTGAATACCTAGGCTCTGTAGTGGTGACTTTCTTGAGAGAGCGTACTTTTAATTTTTACATATAACTATCTATATATATCTATATCTACCTGATTTGTTGGGTTATCTGTTCGGATTTTCCAACATAAGTTTTAGAGGTAGATGGAGTAGTGGTGTGTGTGTAACACAACTACCACTAATGGAAGAGGTCCATATGTTGAGGTTGGAAGTTTTTGTCGAGACTGGAGACCTGATACCGTCTCGAGTGAGATTTGTTGTTTGGAGTAAGGACTTCTCTGATATCCGAAGGAAATCTTTTTTAAAGATTCGGAGTTTATCTTTGAGGTGAAAGTTTGAATTTCGCTCGGGTGAGCGAATTTTTCTTGAGTTTGGATCTGTCGAAAGTGCATAAGTAAGTGATGACATCTTGATAACTGAGTGATGAGATGCAGTACCCATAGATATCTCTGAAGATGTTTTCTTTTGAAGCAATTTTAGAAGTAGTTGAGGAGCAGTCTTTACCTGCCGCAGGGAAGACTCGTTTGTGTATAAGTTGTCTGGATCTTTAGCTTGAAGGTTGGCTGTTCTGGAATATGAGACTAAGGTCTATAAGTTGTTTTGCTTTGGCATGGTCTCATTATCATTCCTTAAGGAGAGCGAGATGTTGATGCTTGGTTTGGATCCCGAGTTTCTTTTGGAATGTCAGCTATCTCGGAGGTGCGTTGTATGGTTTGTTGATGGTTTTGGGTTTTGGAGAAGCCTTTGGATTAGAAGTCTTTGGTTAGTTGTGGTAGCAGTGCAACTCGAAGTGTTCGGTGTGCTGACGAGAAGGTCTTTTAGCTTTGCAGTATCATCGAGGTAGAGTTTGGAAGCAGCTGTGTGCCGTTTCTCTGATGGGTAAGGAATTCTTATGTTTCTTCTTTCAGTAGCCCAGGCAGGTGGTGAAGTTTTCTGGAGGGTTAACCTTGTTTGGAAAAGCTTAAAGTTGTTCTATTTGGTAAAGAGAGGACGATTTCTTTGGAATCCGAACAAGGTAGGATCGCAAAAGTGACTTGCGATTAGTTTGGGAATTTTTCTTGGGCAATCTTTTGTTGAGACTGAGGGTTCTCATGTGCAGTAGGTGCTACTGAGGTAATCAGAAGTTTGTCTGCATCTAGAGTTGAGTTCCGTATTGTTGTGGTTCCAGAAGCGATTTTGGTAGTTAGCCTGGTTGTAGGATGGTTCCTGGAGAGGAAGAGTTGGCATAGCAGCTCAGAATTTTTGGAATTTGGATTGGTCCGATCTAGTTTTTGAATTGGATTCTGTAGTAAGGTTGTGTGACTGAGTCAGATGTGTTACCCAGATTTTATGGATTTGATGAACAAAGTTTCCCGAATATTGGATAAGTTTGTATTCGTGTTCATCAACAGTCTCCTCATCTATTTCAGAATCAGAGTTGTGCAGCGGAAGCAAGTTAGTAGCTGTACAAGGAAGGAAGCAAGTTCTGTTTGCTATTGCTTGAGTAATAGAGCTTGTGTTCTGGATTTCGGCGGATTTTGGAAGATTTTTCTGTTGATTAGGATCCAGAAACTGTTTTCTTTGGTCTAGTTGTTTCTGGAAATATGAGCATAGGTTGAGCTGATCAGGAGAAGATTTACAGCCCAGGATTGTCTGTTGAGTTATACAGATATGAGATAAGGAGTTTGGAATTCGAAGTTGGAGACTTCATTGTTGTTGAGATTTTCTGGTTAAGAGAGCAGTAATTGGATAAGATTGGATGGCTGGTTCTGAGGCATGGGGATTTCTTATCTGTGTTTTTGATAAGATAAGATTGAATTGCCAGTTTGGATAGCTGGAATTCATTGTATTTCACGTATCTCTGAGGGAGTACGTGTATGATTCATTATTGGTTATTGAATCTGTAGTTCAGTTGGATTTGGAAGTTGAGTTGGACTTGGGTATAGTCTGATGTTCTGTTCAGTTTGATGGATCTGGAGATGAGAGGAGCTCTGGATTTTGGTAGTGTAGTTAGTTTGTTGGCTTTTATAGAGCGAGTCTCCCGGTGATTTATACTTGGGAAACTCGAGATAGTATTAGAGATTTATTCTGATTTGTGTCAGAATAATTAGTTAGGTTTGTTTGTTTGATCGATTGCTTTGGTTGTTAGTTACTGGTTGATAGGAATGCTTTGCTTTTTAAAATTAAAATCTATACTGGGTTATTAAATTACCTTTGCTTTTAAATTTCGAGGATAAAATTATTTTAAGGGGGGAGGATTGTAACAACCCGGAATTTGAGGCAATATCAATTTAATAATCTGTATAAATAATTTAATTGGTTTGATAATTTTTCTTTATAATTTTAATTTAAACTGACAAATTGATTCTTTTTAAAGGTTAATAAATATTTAATCTGGTAATTGTGATCAATATCTTTTTGACAATTTAAAATATTGATAAGATTTATTTTTCAAAGCTAATCAAATTTTATTCTGTTTATAATATATACATTAATATATATTGTGAATAGAAGATCTTTTGTTTTAAATTAAAGATGAATTTTAAAATTGTAATATATATGTTTGCATATGTTATAATTTGAGTTATTTTGAAATTTAATTTAATCAATTGATAATTTATAATATATGAATATTGTAGATTGAAGCTTTGTTTAGTTTTCCTTTAAAAATGCTTATTATAAAATGGTTATAAATGATAAATATAAATGTTAGATTTTAAATAACATGTATAAGAATTATTTGCATTTTTATTAGTGTTAGAATATTTCTTTTAAAAGTAAACTTATATTTATTTATAAAGTAAATTTGATAAATAAGTTTATATTACATTTAAATTAAATGAAAAGAAATTTATTAAAAAATTACTTAAGACACGTGTAAACATGTAAACATTTATTCATTTAGTAACTTAAGAAAGTAAGTTTATTTACATTTAAACTAAGTAAAAATTTAATTAAAAACACTTGTGTACATGTGTGAACATTTTAAGCCATCTTTATAACACTTGTAATTTTTAAAACATGACTAATAACATTTGTTCAAATTGTAAACATGTGGCAAATATACTTATTTGATTTTTAATAAATGTAAAAGAAGAAAACTTGTTTTTTTTCAAACACTTTCACTCCTTTGTTTCCTTTCTTTCCTTCTTTAAAAATTTTAATGGCTATCAAAACTTTTCTTCAACATTGAAAAAAAAAATCAAATCTGAATTTAAATTAAGACCTGCAATTTCAAAGCTTCAACCTGCTTTTCAATGTGATGATTCAACTGCATATTCAAATCTGCTGGAATTTCAAACTGCAAATTTAAATGAAGTTCAATTTCAATCTACATTTCTAAGGAATGTTCAACAGCATGCATAAGGATTCAGTTCATCAGCAAGTTTTAAAGCATCAAAATTGAAGGCATGCATTCAAGCTTTATCAGATTTTTATTCAAAGGCCTGGGTAGTTTAATCTGTTTTCTGCAAAATGAAGAGGTGAGTAAATTATATTTTAAAAACAGTTTTGATTTAATCTTTGATTGAATGTTGCATGCAAATGGATTTGAGTTTGATAATGCATTTTAGTCTACCTGAATGTATGTTTGTAAAATGAATAAAATAAAAAAAACAGTGAATGCCTGTATATGTATACTGTTGTATACAGGTTTTTTTTTCATTTTAAAATCAATAACTTGATTTTGGATACAAATTTGACATTGATTTGTAGATGAAAGTTATTTGTAATCAAGTGATTTATCATCTAAAAATAGTTATAGGGTCTTGAATGAATTGGTTATTCATATTTTTCAAATTTATAGTGAAACTTAAATTTTGATCAAAAATTAACTTCTTTAAATTCAAATTTGGATTGCATGCATGGAATTGTGATGAAAAATCATGATTTTAGATGTTACTGTCATAATTTTTAATTGTGTAATTATGATGAATTTGGGGTTTATACGAAATTGGGGATTTTGTGAATTGTTGATTATCTATACATTAATTTGGTTTGAGATTTGGATCATAGCTTGAGTATAGATTGCTGGTTATAGGAAAAATACGATTGAATTTTTTCTATTGAGTGAATTGTTCGATTTTGAAGAAAGTAGGGTTTTACTTGTGTTTTCGGCTGGGCATGGTTGTCATGGTCATTGTGACTTACACCTATGACCGGAAGTGATCGCGATGGTGCAGAAGTGAGTATCATGTTGTGGCGGTTCTATGGTGTGGTCGGCGATGTCTAATGGTGATGGGTTCGTCGGTGTTGATTGATTTTCGTTCGAGTCACGTGTCCAGTTTTGGTCTAAGATGCTCGATTTTGTTTCAGCGTCGTTTTTAGGGTTTTGGTTGGTCGAGAGGCTCGACGAGGTCGTTAGCGACTTGGTGTTGGCCGGAGGCAAGCTTGCTGACGTTGGAATTACCGTGCAACGTGCACGAATAGGATGGGTGTGCACTGGAAATTATGAGATGGGGAAGACTAGTTGTACTCGGTGAATCTCTCGTGTTTTTCATGGGGATGACTCGGAGCGTTGTGGGTGGGTGAGTGACTCGGGAAAGACTCGCATGATTGCCGAGTCGGTCTCGGGTTTTTAGGGTTGTTGCTTTAGTTGAGTTCGGTGATGATTTTTAAGTTGCATTTGAAACTAGAGTTTGATAAAATCAAGCATTAAGTTAGAAAACAAGTTTATAAAAGAAACAAGAGACAAAGTAAAAACTGGTTGTTTTAAAAGTGGAAGTTAATCAAACATTTAAAGTGGAAATTGAATTTATATTTCAAATTTAAATTGTTTTAAGAAGATTGTTTTTTTGAAATAATTATCTAATTAGATTTTGAACTTCAATATTAAAGAGTGATTTGATTTTTAATATCAAATCAAAGTTTAGAGTAATTTTTAAATAATGATTTGAAAACTAAAGTTTTAAAATTTTATTTAAATTGAATAAGATTAAAATTAGATAATTTAAAATATTTTAAATTTTGGAATTGATTTCTAAATACCTTATTTAAAAATAGGGTTATTGATATGATTTTGAAGACCAAATTGAATAATTTGTTTTAAGATGTTAAAATTTGATTTAATTCAAATAATTTATTTATGAAGATAAATAATTATTTGATAGGAATTTAAGAATACCTATTTAATATGATTTGTTGATAAGTAAGGTTTAATTAAGATTTATTATTTTCTTAATTTATTGAAGATTTTAAAATATAAGAAGTTAATTAATTAATTATTTAATCTATTTTAAATAATTGGTTAATTGATTATTTAATTTTAAATAATCACTTAATTATGGATTAATTGAGTGTGATTACTTAATGAAGTAATCAATGGTTAATATTTGAATATAATTAAGAATGGGAGTAATTAATTATGGAAGTAATTAATGGTAATTACTCATGGAGTATTTTAATGGAAGTGATTATTGACTAATCACCTGATGATATCAATTTAATAATTGATTAATATTATTGTAAAAGTTAACTAATTATATGGTAATTAATTAAGGAAGTTGTAACGACCCACTATTTTGGACTATTCGTATCCGCACATGTCGAACATGAATAATTCAAAATACAGAATTGTTAATTTAAATTTGGCAAAACTCAAATATACAGTAAATAAATAATCACAGAATCACAGACACAGAGTAATAATATGCAGCAGAAGCAAAAGATAGTAGTTCATGAAGCTACTATATATATAACAGAGTTAAATAAGTTACAACAAAAGTCTCGAATACAATAATCAAATACAAGAGTCAAAATACATCGCTGAAATCAACTGAATCTCTGAAAGCTGGATAGATAGCTGGACCTCCAGGTGAAGCTCCAACTCCATAGGTGAGTCTCACAAGCTGAACCACTCAGTTTGACTCGAGCATAAAGCAAAACACAAAACACTCGAGTCAGGATTAACATTCTTATATTAATAAATCCAACTCAAGTGAAATTACAATTTAAATACAAATAACTCAAGGACGTTGGAATAACCGTCCTCTAAGGATCCGTTAAACTATCTACTATGTAGAAATTTACACTAAATAGATAATGTCTATCAGTAATATAAATATCAAAATAGTGTTAAGGCGTTACCATTATCCCCCTTAACACATTTTATATAAATGTCATAGTCTATACAGCACTGTAAACTCCACCGTAAACTGGTGGGATATCAAGGAGTACTCCATAGGTATAATACAAAACAAATTCGTAGTGGTCGCGTATATAGGGATACAAGTATGACAAGGCACATGAGGCAATACCCAAGGTAGTGAAACTACCGTTTTCCTGATCCGGACTGGTGAAAACGCATCGCCGCAACGATCTCAACACCGCGAAACAACACTCCCAAAGTATGAGGGTGCACCAATCAATAACAAGTAATGAGTAGTTTACGAAGAAGTGTGTTCACTCGAGGTGGCTAACCCCATTTTGTTGAATATGCGCTTTGCGCTATATGATTTTTGTTTGATGATAATAAACATATATACATTCATATAAATGTATTTGGTAATGTACTATTTTATTTTTTCATAGTTTAAATAAATATTTGTTGAATAAAATTAAATTTCACAGAATTTGAATTTGAATTCAAACAAAACAAGTTAAACAAATTTTGAATTCAAACAGAAATTTTATTCAAACAAATATTTTGTATAGTATGTATTTGGTTAAATAAATATCTGTTGAATAAAATAAATTACACAGAATTTGAATTTGAATTCAAACAGAACAAGTTACACAGTTTTTGAATTCAAACGAATATTTTATTTAAACAAATATTTATTACAATTTTGAATAGTACAATTTCAAGCTCTCACTATAACTATACAATTTTTGAATACATCACGATTTCGTATTTACATTGATAACCTCACTACATATCACTCACACTCGTACTTTATCTTCAACTGCATTCCAGTTTTGAATCCAGCATCTGAGCAATCTGCAAAAATATAAACTAACGCAGTAAAATTGAAAAAGAAATATTTTTGCAATTCAAAAATAAAATATGGTTTTTTGAAAATAATATTTGCCTCAGTTATTTGGGTTGTTCGTCATCATTTAAATTTGAATTCATCATACACGAACAATTTGTGACATACACAGTATATTATTGTATATGCCACAAGGCCGTGCACGCCGATATATACACTTGATAGATATTACAGGGACAGGTAACCATAAGTGGCTGCAATACACACGTGTACATTCATACACGTGTGCACTGCCTCGCCAACTCGTATGCGCAGCCAACAAGAGCAAGTGTACAACAGTGTCAAGTTGCAAACAGTCAAAGTACAGGTGCAAGTGTACATAAGAGAAGTACAAAATGACCTAACAGCAAGTTCAAACCAAAGCACAAAAGTGCACAGCATCATCACTGCAGTGGACAGCAAAGACAATGCAAGCAAAAACTCAAGAGCAACAGTGAATGGGGCAAAGCACAAAAGTGCACAATGACACAGTGGTGCTGCATATAATGTATAGTGAAGTACAATCATGAATGCAAACTACAGATCAAAGCAGTATGCAAAGTCGATGCAACATAAACAAACCCAATACAATATGACTGTGAGCAGTGCCACAAGACCACCAGGCAAATGAACAGAGGCATCAATATGACAACCCAACAGCAACATGCTCTGAACACCACTGGCCAGTCCAATGAACAAAGAACCCAAATACAAACATGTATGCAGCATCGAGTCAGGCATGAAAAGAACACAGTGAAGAGACCAAAATGCACATAGGCCACCAGTGAAACAACTTATACACAAGATGAAGTGAATCAAGTCAGTAAAGATGAATGCACATTGCAAGCTACAGTTCAATGCAGACTGCATAATGATCCAAACAACAACAAGCAATTATGCCACCAAGATCAACAATGTCAAGTCAACCAGGCAGCAATGATGAAAGTGTGCAAGTGCAACACAGTTGCAAACAACAGGACAGAGAATCAAAGTAATGCAATATGCTGCACTCACAAGCAATACTAAAGACCACAGCTACTACACAACTCAGACAACATTGAGTACAATATGCACAGAAGCATAATCCAATTAAAATACCAACTGCAAATATCCAAAGCCACAGGAGAACAAGACACAGTACACAAATGCAAGTGCACAACTAAACTCGAGTGGAACAGAGAAGCTATGGTACTAAGATAAAAATGCAAGTGATAGTCAATATGTACAAGTGCAGTGACCAGAAACTCAAGCTTCAAAAAGCTACAGCAACAATGCAAACTACAGGAATAAATATCAAGCGATACCAACTACAAGTACAGTGCTATCAAATGAACCAGTGACAATACAACAATCATGACAACAGCAATACATTATCATGAAGACCAAAATTCACAGTGAAGCCAAATATACACAAGTGCAGATGAACAGATTCAAGCCAAAGTCAAGAATAAATTATCAGTGTTCAACGTCAAAGATCATGGCCGAAGTAATGCAGAGCCTTGAGTCACGAAATCAAAACAGTGCCGAGATTGCCTTGGCAATGAAGGAATATAACCAAGTCAAAGCCGGTGGTCATCACAAAATCCAACTCGAAGTCAACCAGAGAAAATCACGAAATTAATTTTAAAGCCGTGTCAATCAAGCAATCGAGGATTTACACGAATGAATTGGTCAAGGAAAAATCACGAGCATCCAAGTATAATCGAATGGCCGAAGCACAAAATTGACAAATTCAAATAAATATATACGATCGAAGATTCAGGAAATTAAACGCATATATAACCCAATCATCATCGGCAATCAATGTATCGAATTCCAGAAAGCACAAAATCAGTAAAAGCAAAAGCATTACATACCGAGCAAGAAAGGAATTCGATCAACGAGCAAGCCGAACAATTCACAATTTCAAAGTTAACCACAACCGAATATCAGAGAACAAGCGACGCAAGCCATCAAATCAGAGAATCGAGCATCAGAACGAAGCCCTAATTCGAGAAACAGCCGAAGCCCTAATTCAACAAAGAGAGGCCGACATTTTTTCACAAGAAAAAGAAGGGAACGGGTTGAAAGAATAGTGGGCCGGCTTAATTATTAAAGGGGGTTTAGCTTTTAAAGTTTTTATTTAGGGTCTAAGTAAAAAAGGGGGTTTTTGTTTTGGGCTTTTATTAATATTGTTTTTTTTTAGGGTTATTGTTTTTAATTTATTGTTTTTTATTTTACGAACCAAAAAGTTAGTAAATCACCACCTAGGTTAGGTAGTGTCAGATTGTCTATTTTGAATTAGTTCAGTGAGCAGGGAGTGCGAGTTTGCAAAGCTCGATAGGCGGGAGCAGTGTTTGCGAGTGAGCGAAACTCTATAGGCGGGAGCAGGGTGTGCGAGTCTAGTAGAGTGTTTGTGAGCGGGAGCAAAAGGGTCTGCGAGTCTAGTAGAGTTGTTGTAAGCGTGATACTGTTTAATTCTAATAGAAATCTGTGAATGCAGCAGTAGGCAGGGGTTGCCGAAGCTGGGTAAATTTTGTGTGTGATTTACTTTTTCAGCATATTTATTTCTGCAGTTTATTTCTGTGTTTAAATCGAGAAAATTTGCTATAACCCTATTCACCCCCCCCCCTCTAGGGTTAATCTAGATCCTACAAGTGGTATCAGAGCCCGGTATATATTTTTTAACTCTAGAGTCATGAGTCTACAAAATAATGCTTTTTCTGAGGGGCAATCTATTGCTAGGCCACCCATGTTTAACGGGAACGATTATGCTTATTGGAAAGTTAGGATGAGTATTTATCTTAGTTCCGTTGATTATGATGTTTGGGATATTATTGAAACTGGCTATAAACCTCCCACTATAATCGTTAGTGGTACTGAGATTCCTAAACCTAAGGATAGGTGGGATGCAAACGATAAGAAATTGAAAACGACAAATGCTAAAGCCATGAATGCTTTGATATGTGCTCTTGATAAAAATGAATTTAATAGAATTTCTCATTGTACAACAGCACAGGAAATATGGCATACTTTGGAGGTGACACACGAAGGAACTTCTCAAGTCAAGGAGTCTCGGCTAGCCCTATTCAGCAATGAATACGAAAACTTTGTAATGGACAAAGATGAGAGCATAAAGGATATGTTTGGACGCTTTTCAACCTTGGTATACAATGCTAGAGCGCTTGGGAAGGCATTCACTGAGGTAGAGCTTGTGCGGAAGATACTACGAGTTTTACCAATGAACTTTGAGGCAAAAGTCACAGCAATCCAAGAATCGAAAGATCTGAGCAAACTAAGCATGGAGGAGTTGATTGGCAACTTGATGACATATGAGCTTGAGTTAAAAGCAAAGGAAGAACGCAACAACTCCGAACCAAAGAAGAAGACGATTGCCTTAAAAAGTAAAGAAGAAAGCGATGAAGAAGATCCAATTGAAGAGCTTGCAATGGCTGTCAATAATCTTAGAAGATGGTCTAGATTCAAGCCACGCAAGAAGAAAACAAAGGGCAATAGGTCAAAAGATTCCGAAAATTCTGATAATGAACTGATATGTTATAACTGCAACAAGCCTGGCCACATCAAACCAAAATGCCCACTTCTCAAAAACAACAAAGAAAAGAAAAAGGCGAAGAAGGTATTTGCAGCGACTTGGGATGATGAAGAAGGAGAGGAAACTTCGGATAGCAGCCCAGAGGAGGCTAACTTATGTTGCATGGCAAAATCAGAATCAGAAGCAACCTCCGACGAATCTAGTGAGGCAGGTGAGTTTTCTTATAAAGAACTTGTTTTTATGTGTTCTGATCTTACTAAGGTAGTGGATACTCTTGAATCTAAAATTGAAAAACTGAAATCTGATAGGAGAGAATTTGCTTGTGAAAATTTTAGGTTAAAAACTGAACTTGAAAATATTCAAAACCTAGAATGTAACCAATGTAAAATTTTAGATTCGGAACTATCAAAAATTAGGAATAACTCTGAGAATCTTGAAAAAGAAAACTTGAGTCTTAAAGAAAACATTGACGCTAGAAAAAAGGACTTTATAAATCGATGCACCTCACTTGTCGCTGAAAATTCAACATTAAAAACCAAAGTCCAAAATCTTGAAAAATCTTTGAATAACTTTTCAAGAGGCGAAAAATCTTTCAACATGCTATTGGGAAATCAAATTTTTGCTAACAATAGAAAAGGACTAGGTTTTGGAAAATCACAAGATGATGATAAAGGTAAAAGTGCTGCTCGATCTGAAATAATTGGAAATCATGTTGAAAATCATAGTCATAGGAACACAAAATTTAATCAAGTCAATTTAATGAGCACGTTCTGTAGAGAATTTGGACATAATCGAAATAATTGTTGGTATAAACCCAAACACGTGAAAACTATACCAATTTGGGTTCCAAAAGGCACAAATATAAAATCTTTGAAAGTCAAACAAATTTGGGTGCCAAAAGGAACATGTATAAATAGTTTTGAGTCTCCAAAAACAGATTTTTCATATTCTGCCACTAACAACAATGGACCTATAAAAACAAATAGGTCACATAAATCTTTTATCGTGTAGGTGTGGAGGCAGGCTAAGGAACAACAACAGTGTTCTCTGGATTTCGGCTGTTCCAGAAGCACAACGGGCGACAAAACAAAGTTGCTTAGCCTAGTATAAAGGTGACAGAATCACAATGGGCAATCACGAAAAATTATCGTAAAGGTAAAACAGGTAATTGTTTTTTAAATGTGATTATCTGCACCATACTCTAAATTAAAATCAGCCAATATTGAGATGAACAAAAGATGATGATTTTGATGCTATGATTTTTTTTTTTAAAAATAATGACTAACCATCTTTAAATAAGAATTACTTGGAGTAATTATGATGGTTGACTGATTCGGACTTAATTGATATGATTTTTTTTGACTTGTTCTTATTTATGACATTAATTTGTGCTTAATTGATGACCAACCAGATTTTAAATTTTTGAACTAATTTATATAAATTTGTTCAGTCAAATGCTGGTTACTCATGCTACACGTAGATATATTGGTTCTGACATTTTGATCACTGCTTGTAAATTTGCACGATTTCAAATTCATGAGAAAAAGGATTTTAAGAAATTGTTTTTGAAATAATTATGATGTTGATTGACTGTTGATTACTCATGAAAATAATTGTTTATCCTCTGGTTTCTGAATTTATCATCATGATATTTATTTTGAGTGTTAACACGGCTTAAATTCAAAATTCAAAAGAATGATGTTTTGAAATTTTTGGTGCACATCTCATGGTTTGATTCAACAAGTGAATATTGAGTGAAATTTAAATTCAGATGCGGATTACACTGGTAATATAGTTGATAGAAAAATTATTAGTGTAACGTGATTAATTTGTGAAACATTTATTTGCTGCATCGTTTTTTTTTTAAAGAAAATATCTGCATATTTTTCACTTGAAATAATTTTCAAATAGCAGAAAATTTTCTTATAAAACTTCCCTCAAGAAATCATGTTTGACCATATTTACAGCTTAATTATTTTTGAAAAATTGATTTTATAATTTTTAATTTGATTTTAAATGACAAGTTTGACTAATCTGACTCCCTTTGACTATCGAAAAGATAAATAGCGATTGAAAAAGAGATAAGTGTTGATATTTATCATATATTATAACTCGAGAAAGTATAATTAAAAATTTCTTTAGAATTTCATAACAAGAGTTATAAAAACTTTTTGTTGGATAATAATTCCATGACCATTTCTATTTCTATCATCTTTCTATCGAACATCACTCATCAAAATCATATTTAATATGTAAATTTGTGGTAGTTTACAAAGGAAATCATTTGTTCTTCAATATCTTTAAATCGGTGAAGGAAATTATTTGTGCTTCAATTTCTTATATTCAGCAATTAAAAATAAATATCCAAAGTATTCACTCTCATTTAAAAGTCCTCACGGTCATGCATGGGTGAATTACTTGATTTTTTGATTATGTGCTTCCATGCTCATTTAAAAGTCCTCACGGTTATGCATGTATGGAACGCATATTAAAAATAATTGATTTAATAGACAAGTTGATTCTAATCCCATTTAAAAGTCCTCACGGTCATGCGTGGTTAGAAGATACTTGATTTCATTTTTTAAAATTAAATTGGAATACTACTAATCTCATTTAAAAGTCCTAACGGTTATGCATGGTTAGTAGATATTCAAATTTCCAGAAATAAATATACCACAAATAGACATATCTATATGAATTTTTGATGATTCTATCTCCATCACTTCTGAAAGTGGAATATGCGTTTGACAAGGGTAATTATGATTTTTGTTTGAGTTTTATTGAAATTTGATATTTATATTTAATTGAGTTAAATGTTTGATTCATGTCTATCACTTCATCCCTATTTTTATAACACTGCTATTCTTTTGCTGATAACAAAAGGGGGAGAGAAAAGTTAAGATTTTGTCAAATAGAATCAAGCAAAGGTGTCAAATAGAATCAAGCAAAGGTCATAACTTTCAATTTGCATATAGGCTCATTTACATATTTTTATTTGTATGCATATATATAGGGGGAGCCATATATGTAGGGGGAGTATCACATATAAAGGAAGCATTCAAATAGGGGGAGCAAATGAAATTATCAAATACATTTAATATATTCAAAATCTTAAATATATGTTTGTTATCATCAAAAGGGGGAGATTGTTGAATATGCGCTTTGCGCTATATGATTTTTGTTTGATGATAATAAACATATATACATTCATATAAATGTATTTGGTAATGTACTATTTTATTTTTTTCATAGTTTAAATAAATATTTGTTGAATAAAATTAAATTTCACAGAATTTGAATTTGAATTCAAACAAAACAAGTTAAACAGATTTTGAATTCAAACAGAAATTTTATTCAAACAAATATTTTGTATAGTATGTATTTGGTTAAATAAATATCTGTTGAATAAAATAAATTACACAGAATTTGAATTTGAATTCAAACAGAACAAGTTACACAGTTTTTAAATTCAAACGAATATTTTATTTAAACAAATATTTATTATAATTTTGAATAGTACAATTTCAAGCTCTCACTATAACTATACAATTTTTGAATACATCACGATTTCGTATTTACATTGATAACCTCACTACATATCACTCACACTCGTACTTTATCTTCAATTGCATTCCAGTTTTGAATCCAGCATCTGAGCAATCTGCAAAAATATAAACTAACGCAGTAAAATTGAAAAAGAAATATTTTTGCAATTCAAAAATAAAATATGGTTTTTTGAAAATAATATTTGCCTCAGTTATTTGGGTTGTTCGTCATCATTTAAATTTGAATTCATCATACACGAACAATTTGTGACATACACAGTATATTATTGTATATGCCACAAGGCCGTGCACGCCGATATATACACTTGATAGATATTACAGGGACAGGTAACCATAAGTGGCTGCAATACACACGTGTACATTCATACACGTGTGCACTGCCTCGCCAACTCGTATGCGCAGCCAACAAGAGCAAGTGTACAACAGTGTCAAGTTGCAAACAGTCAAAGTACAGGTGCAAGTGTACATAAGAGAAGTACAAAATGACCTAACAGCAAGTTCAAACCAAAGCACAAAAGTGCACAGCATCATCACTGCAGTGGACAGCAAAGACAATGCAAGCAAAAACTCAAGAGCAACAGTGAATGGGGCAAAGCACAAAAGTGCACAATGACACAGTGGTGCTGCATATAATGTATAGTGAAGTACAATCATGAATGCAAACTACAGATCAAAGCAGTATGCAAAGTCGATGCAACATAAACAAACCCAATACAATATGACTGTGAGCAGTGCCACAAGACCACCAGGCAAATGAACAGAGGCATCAATATGACAACCCAACAGCAACATGCTCTGAACACCACTGGCCAGTCCAATGAACAAAGAACCCAAATACAAACATGTATGCAGCATCGAGTCAGGCATGAAAAGAACACAGTGAAGAGACCAAAATGCACATAGGCCACCAGTGAAACAACTTATACACAAGATGAAGTGAATCAAGTCAGTAAAGATGAATGCACATTGCAAGCTACAGTTCAATGCAGACTGCATAATGATCCAAACAACAACAAGCAATTATGCCACCAAGATCAACAATGTCAAGTCAACCAGGCAGCAATGATGAAAGTGTGCAAGTGCAACACAGTTGCAAACAACAGGACAGAGAATCAAAGTAATGCAATATGCTGCACTCACAAGCAATGCTAAAGACCACAGCTACTACACAACTCAGACAACATTGAGTACAATATGCACAGAAGCATAATCCAATTAAAATACCAACTGCAAATATCCAAAGCCACAGGAGAACAAGACACAGTACACAAATGCAAGTGCACAACTAAACTCGAGTGGAACAGAGAAGCTATGGTACTAAGATAAAAATGCAAGTGATAGTCAATATGTACAAGTGCAGTGACCAGAAACTCAAGCTTCAAAAAGCTACAGCAACAATGCAAACTACAGGAATAAATATCAAGCGATACCAACTACAAGTACAGTGCTATCAAATGAACCAGTGACAATACAACAATCATGACAACAGCAATACATTATCATGAAGACCAAAATTCACAGTGAAGCCAAATATACACAAGTGCAGATGAACAGATTCAAGCCAAAGTCAAGAATAAATTATCAGTGTTCAACGTCAAAGATCATGGCCGAAGTAATGCAGAGCCTTGAGTCACGAAATCAAAACAGTGCCGAGATTGCCTTGGCAATGAAGGAATATAACCAAGTCAAAGCCGGTGGTCATCACAAAATCCAACTCGAAGTCAACCAGAGAAAATCACGAAATTAATTTTAAAGCCGTGTCAATCAAGTAATCGAGGATTTACATGAATGAATTGGTCAAGGAAAAATCACGAGCATCCAAGTATAATCGAATGGCCGAAGCACAAAATTGACAAATTCAAATAAATATATACGATCGAAGATTCAGGAAATTAAACGCATATATAACCCAATCATCATCGGCAATCAATGTATCGAATTCCAGAAAGCACAAAATCAGTAAAAGCAAAAGCATTACATACCGAGCAAGAAAGGAATTCGATCAACGAGCAAGCCGAACAATTCACAATTTCAAAGTTAACCACAACCGAATATCAGAGAACAAGCGACGCAAGCCATCAAATCAGAGAATCGAGCATCAGAACGAAGCCCTAATTCGAGAAAGAGCCAAAGCCCTAATTCAACAAAGAGAGGCCGACATTTTTTCACAAGAAAAAGAAGGGAACGGGTTGAAAGAATAGTGGGCCGGCTTAATTATTAAAGAGGGTTTAGCTTTTAAAGTTTTTATTTAGGGTCTAAGTAAAAAAGGGGGTTTTTGTTTTGGGCTTTTATTAATATTGTTTTTTTTAGGGTTATTGTTTTTAATTTATTGTTTTTTATTTTACGAACCAAAAAGTTAGTAAATCACCACCTAGGTTAGGTAGTGTCAGATTGTCTATTTTGAATTAGTTCAGTGAGCAGGGAGTGCGAGTTTGCAAAGCTCGATAGGCGGGAGCAGTGTTTGCGAGTGAGCGAAACTCTATAGGCGGGAGCAGGGTGTGCGAGTCTAGTAGAGTGTTTGTGAGCGGGAGCAAAAGGGTCTGCGAGTCTAGTAGAGTTGTTGTAAGCGTGATACTGTTTAATTCTAATAGAAATCTGTGAATGCAGCAGTAGGCAGGGGTTGCCGAAGCTGGGTAAATTTTGTGTGTGATTTACTTTTTCAGCATATTTATTTCTGCAGTTTATTTCTGTGTTTAAATCGAGAAAATTTGCTATAACCCTATTCACCCCCCCCCCCTCTAGGGTTAATCTAGATCCTACACATTTGGCCCGGTACAGCTCCTGTTTAAGTCATTTCCAATTTGACACAAGTGTCAAGGCTATCCATTATCGTTCTCTTTCTTCAGTCATCACGTACACCATTCCAACCACTTCATTCTGGATCACACTCCGCGTAAAGTTATTAAAGTGGTTTTCGGTTTAGGCGGAGAGTATGTCCATAACCGATTTCGGTCTCTTTAATAACTTCCGTGATTATTACACTGATTGGTCGTTTAATATATTTCAAAACCAAATCAATTTCAGTTCCCATTAGAATTTATAAATCAACATTTCATTTGTCTTTTCTAAAACAATTTCCATAATTTACGTTTCAAAACTTCCAAATTACCATTTCAAATCTTATAATTTGATTTCAACTTTTATCTAAACAATTCAAATATTGACTCAAGTTCGTATATAAATTTCGTTCCAAAATCATTTAAATTAATTTAATTTAACATTCAAACTAATTCAAACTAATTTATCGATTTCATTCAGTGTTCTATAAGTTACTTTATCATTCAAAACAATTTCTATTAAATTTCCAATTCATTAAATCAATTTGTTAAGTTCGACTTCATTATATCAGTTTACAAATAGAATTCAATTAGATTCGTCAATCAAGTTCCTTAGATTACAAGTCTTACATCTATTCCAATAAATCACATTTGTTTCTTGTTAAAGAAATTCAATTTCACTTATTTTTATTCATTTTTACTTAGTTACAAATTTCAAAAATCAATTAATAAAGAAACCAAATTTCATATATTCAAGAATTTCAATCTTACTTATTAACTTACTTAAATTTTTCAAAGCTTAATAAATAAAGAAACCCAATTTCATTTATTAACATAGTTCAAATTCACTTATTCAAAAGTTCAATTTCTTTTATCAAAGAATTCAATTTTATTCAATTATCGAATAATTCAATCTTATTCAATTATTAAATAATTTCAATCTTAACTATTAATAATTTCAAAACTTAATAATTTCAAACTTAATTATAAATTCGAACTTAATTATTAAATCATTTCAAACATAATTCAATGAATAATTCCAGATTTTTCATCAAATAATTTATTTTAAAACAACGTTCTTTCAATAACTACTAAGTTAATATTTTCATTTCAGATTTTAAAATATTAACATTTTCCTTCCATTAAATTCAAATTTCAACTTCATTTCAAATCTTATTATTTACTTAAATAAAATCTTTATTTCATTTTCAAACCAATTATTGACTAATCGGGTTTATTTAATTTTCTATCTTAATCAAGTTCATTTGGGTATTTATCATTTCAACCCGATTCCGATTCAATTTAAAATCAAAGCATAACAAAGGGAACTTGCAGTGTGATAACTGGGATGGTGTCAAAGTAAATAAACAAGCAACAGCAAACATCAATAACAATCCAATAATTAATTCAAATTATCCCGAAATATTCGTATTAATTTACATTGTTGTTTGTGAAAATTAATATAATTATTTCTAGAATCTACACTATCATTTCATGTAGATTAAAGATTATTACACTAATTATTTTATGTGGTTCTACACTTTACATCCATTATTCAAATTTCATACTTCATCAATTAATACAACAATAAATTCAAATGGTACAAGGGAAATTAACCATTTTCTACGTGTCAAATAATTAAACATTTAAGGGGTTATATTTTACAAATTTAACTAATCCAGTTCAACACATATGTCGATTCAAATTTTAACTATCCTACGACAAATTCAATTGCGTCATATTTATCACTTTATACATTACAATTTAATGTCCAATATAAACAACAAACAATCAATCAATTTTCAACCAAACTGGATTATCATTGCATAAATAACAGATAATGGTGTCAGATGTCACTAGTGAACTGATATAGCAAATAGCATATATAACAGTGTAAATAACTAACAACAACATATTTCAATTTTCGTTTCAATTGAAATCAAATTTAATAAATAAAAGAACATTAATCGTGAGTGAATGCTCACCTTTCGAGGCTAGATAGAGTAGACAAAGAACTGAACTAAGAATTCCAAAGGATCGCTAGATTTGCAAGAATTTGACGGACAAGCTGATAATACGAATAGATGAAATAAATTAGAACTGTATCGATGATGATGATTGGAATTAGCTTGAGGAATACAGCAAATATATGCACTATGATATCTGTATATCTTATTGTTATTCTTCAATAATTTATCTTAAGACGAATATTATCATATATAAAGTCATTATTAAAATAAAAATCAAATATGTCAATTTATACATAGTATATGTTGGAATAATTACATATACATACTCGGCCATATTATATATATACCCACAAAAGTCAAAGTACCAATACATAAACATTTAAATCTTTATAGTCCATATGTGTACATCAGAACAACATAGGTACACATGCATAACACATATATATAAACTTATAAAATACAATGTTCTTATATATAGCATATACTGGATAAAAGCATGCATAGGAAAACTGCATCATATATATACATACTTTTGAACATGTAATGTAATACCTTTGCAAACTGTACTAAACAATATTCTTAAAGCAGAAGCTTATATAGTTTTCATGTACGTCTCATATGCAACAGTTAATATATATTAGCTTTTATAAAGCATGTCTAGAACCTTATATGAGTATTCAAACACAATATATATACACGGAAAACTAATTAGCTTGAATATAAATATAAATAAAGTAACATTTTATATTAGAAACTGAACCATATACATAATATAACTAAATATAAACTTCATAAGTAGCTGTCACGCGCGTATCTATATTTAAAAATACAAACATTCATATTGCTGGAAAGTGCATATACTCGAGTACTATATATATATATATAAATCAGTGTTTAACATAGATATATAAACTGTTATGTAATATAATATAACTTATATATACCACACAGATATATAAGACCAATTATTATACTACTGTAACTTTATAAACTAATTAGTATCACCTATGCTATAAAGCTTGCAATATATATATACACGTGACAGAGACTATGCTATAATATATATATATATATATATATATATATATATATACAATGTAATATAAAAGAGTGCTTGCCCGTGATGCTGCTCATGCCAGAGACTGGGCTTGATGCGTGCGTGGAAAGGTTGTCTCGGCCAGAGCTCAAGTGGCTGGTGTGGATGAAGGCGGTGTAGGTGGGTGGTGGGATTTGCTCGAGTTTCGATGGAGGGCTCGAGTTTGCCGCTGCCATGGCTTCGTGGGAGAGAGAGAGAAGCCATGCCGATGGAGGCACATGAGTCAGTGAAAGGTGGAGGTCGGCTTGTGGCGAAGTTGACCAGTGCTCAGTAGCCAGGTGGCAGAGTTTGGCGACGTGGGGAGACATGGCTGTTTGGCTTCGGGTTTGCGTGAGTGTTGACAAAGCTCGTGCACTGGTGGGAGCAGGCTGTGATGGAGAAGTCGGCACGGGTTACAAGAAGGAGGTGGGCTGCGTCGTTGCTGCGGCAAAGAGGGTGGAGGCATCGAAGGGAGGAGATGTGATGCGGTTGTCAGGTTGCGTGAAGGAAAAGGTTATTAGGGAAGGACTTGTGGAGGAGAATGGCCGAAGAAAGTGGCGGGTAGCATTGTTCAGTGAATTGGGTGAGAGGAAAGGAAGAAATGAGGCAAGAAGAAGGCTAGTATGAAGGGACGTGTGGTTTAAAGGTAGTAAATGAAGTCAGAGAACAAAAGTAAATAAACCAACTTACATAAATAATTTGAACTAGGAAATAACAAGAGTCACAAATTGGACTTTGGGCAAGTACGAATTCAAAGAGTTAATAAAGCTACTGGCTATTGATGTTCTCGGTAGGAAATTGGATAATCACAAAAAACAAATGAACTTGAACCGTACCGATATACGTAACCGTTTCACGAGTTTCGTCACGTATCGGACACCGAAACACAGAATTGGATATACCGTAGTGATCAGCACTACGAGACAATCAAAACCGTATAAAATTATCAGTGGCATGATCGAATTATAAAAATTCGAAATTTCTACTGGCGGAAAATGCATGAAAAACACAGAAAAATAAGATCGACGGAGCTAAAAATGTCCGAATTTAGAAAAACGAAAAACTGACATCTTGCTCAAAAGATGTTTTAGAATTTTTCTATGTAAAAATATTTAGGTTTCGAAAACGTTTCATTTTCAATGATTTTTAACTATTAAATTGAAGTAAAGTTACGCGCGAAATAAACTTTCATATTTTCGGACGAAAATTTACCGGTTGTTATGTTTAACTAGACGCATTTCAAATATTAAATTTTTATTACAAAATTTTATCGTTTACCATTTCACACAAATTTAGTTAATTAAATTAATTAAAGCCGTTAAAATATCCGGGTTGTTACACTCTCCCCCATTCAAAACTTTTCATCCTCGAAAAGGAAGGAAGTAAGAGAATAGAAATAATCAAAAGAAAATAGACTTGAATTACATTATAGACAATTAATTTAAACCATGTAGATTTCAATTTAAATAAATTTATATTTAACAATTTGTTTTTTTAAATTCAGGATTTTCATTAAATTGATTTGATTTCACATTCATTAATGTTAGGTACAAAAGGTTTCTTTCAAATGAAATTCAATTCAAATTCAACTAATTCCAGATACTACCTTAAGTTGATTTAATTCGATTTATTCACTTCCAAAACAAAATTTTCCTTCTATCAATCACACTTATTATTTATTTAACTTATTATACTATTTTTCTCCATAAACATTTATAATTAAAATTTAAGTGAATAACATTTATTATACGCGCTCGCAATTTATTTAAAAAGACAATTTATATTATATATTATCCAATTTTCTTAAATTAACAATTTCAAAGATTATAAATTTGAATAGTCATTTATTATAATCATACTTTATTCGATAAATTTAATTCTTCTTTATTTCGAATTATTATTAAATTTATTCCACTAAATACATCTTATCTCATATTAGGAATAGTTACACTTATTCTAACTACTCAAATTTATTCAAAAATTCCTTTGATATCATTTTATATTGTATAATATTCAATTACATAGTTAACTTTTGAAAATTTAGGTAAGTTATATATAATGCAATTGAGTATTATCCAGATAAAATTTTACCAATCAGTTATTCCAAGTTAAGTATTTATTCAAAATTTTTAACTTCAGTCTATAATTGAAAACTTCTTTTAACATAAATTTAAGAATTAAATTTCTGATTTTACTTCAGTAAATTTAGAGATAATTATATATACGTAATATATCCAAATCAAATCTAAATTAAATATAACATATATATTTTAAATCAAGTCATTCTTTAGAAATTCAAATCAAATTCGTTTCAAAACAAAAGTATAGCAAGCTACTGATTGTCTCTCCACTTTGAAACTCGAAAATGAATGTCGATAATTTGGCCGTCATCACCGAAATTATTTTCTACCGACAAAGAGAAGAGCAATGATTTAATCATCTAAAATTCTTTGAAAACCATTTCTATTCGAAAATATTTTAAAAAAAATACATTTTAGCTTTAAAACCATAACTCGGAATTATCGGAAATTAAATTCTCAAAGTCTCGATTTAAATACATTTCACATTCCAAACCAAATTATAACCAAATTTTATAAACTCATTCATTTATTTTATGAAATAGTCAATGGTTTATAAAATAATAAATGAAAATTAAATATTATCATTTTAGAGAACAAATTCATTACCAATTTAATTTCAGAAGAATTTATACTTGTATAATCATACAAAATTATTTTATTTACCAAATTTAAAAATACTATTGTGTCAGTTTGCTTTGTTCAAGTGTTTTGGAAATCTTATCGATGGCGTTGATTAGACAAATCGATCGGAAACCCAAATCAACGTCAACAACTCAAACAACACAATATATAAAACATTTTTAATATAAATTTACAAATACACTTCCACTCTTGACGATACAAAGATGGATTTCAAATGAGAATAGCGATTCAAATTTGATGGAAATCAAATCAAAGAGAATTTTGACTCGATAATAAATCCGAAACAGAAGATAAGATAATTCAATTAACAGAACCGGGAGATGGATAAGCTTATTTAATCCATGGGCAACCTTAACCGGGTCTACCGTAACTTCAAGAATAAGATCGATGTTGAATTCCGAGTTAAATCAACATTGGATCATAAGAGATAGAATTCGGGCATAGCAGAAGATAGATAGCATTGTAAACCGAGGATACAGAAATCTTCGGTAAATCAATGCCTATTGTAAAGGAGTTTCACCCCTTTACAAATTGTTCGAAGATTGGTGAGACCGTCGATTCATTATAAGGGTCATTCGAAGTGGAGTTATGGGATACTCAAGAATTAAAAGAAGACGAATAGTGAGGGACAAGAATGAATTTTGGAACCGATTGGCGTTCCGAAAATTCAAGTGAATTGAGTCAAAAGGAAGAGATTGACATTCGAATGAGAGTGATTCTGTAAGTACATTTACCCTATATGCTAAGTTTCGCCTAGAGCTACCAAAGCTCTGATACCAACTGTAACGACCCGCTATTTTGGACTATTCGCATCCGCACATGTCGAACTTGAATAATTCAAAATACCAAATTGTTAATTTAAATTTGGAAAAACTCAGATATACAGTAAATAAATAATCACAGAATCACAGACACAGAGTAATAATATGCAGCGGAAGCAAAAGATAGTAGTTCATGAAGCTACTATATATATAACAGAGTTAAATAAGTTACAACAGAAGTCTCGAATACAATAATCGAATACAAGAGTCAAAATACATCGCTGAAATCAACTGAATCTCTGAAAGCTGGATAGATAGCTGGACCTCCAGGCGAAGCTCCAACTCCATAGATGGGTCTCATAAGCTGAACCACTCAGTCTAACCCGAGCATAAAGAAAAACACAAAACACTCGAGTCAGGATTAACATTCTTATATTAATAAATCCAACTCAAGTGAAATAACAATTTAAATACAAATAACTCAAAGGACGTTGGAATAACCGTCCTCTAAGGATTCGTTAAACTAACTACTATGTAGAAATTTACGCTAAATAGATAATGTCTATCGGTAATATAAATATCAAAATAGTGTTAAGGCGTTACCATTATCCCACTTAACACATTTTATATAAATGTCATAGTCTATACAGCGCTGTAAACTCCACCGTAAACTGGTGGGATATCAGGGAGTACTCCATAGGTATAATACAAAACAAATTCGTAGTGGTCGCGTATATATGGATATAAGTATGACAAGGCACATGAGGCAATACCCAAGGTAGTGAAACTACCGTTTGCCTGATCCGAACTGGTGAAAACGCATCGCCGCAACGATCGCAACACCGCGAAACAACACTCCCAAAGTACGAGGGTGCACCAATCAATAACAAGTAATGAGTAGTTTACGAAGAAGTGTGTTCGCTCGAGGTGGCTAACCCCATTTGGCCCGGCACGGCTCCAGTTTTAGTCATTTCCAATTTGACACAAGTGTCAAGGCTATCCATTATCATTCTCTTTCTTCAGTCATCACGTACATCATTCCAACAACTTCATTTTGGATCACACTCCGCGTAAAGTTATTAAAGTGGTTTTCGGTTTAGACAGAGAGTATGTCCACAACCGATTCCGGTATCTTTAATAACTTCCATGATTATTACACCGATTGGTCGTTTAATATATTTCAAAACCAAATCAATTTCAATTCCCATAAGAATTTATAAATCAATATTTCATTTGTCTTTTCTAAAACAATTTCCATAATTTACGTTTCAAAACTTCCAAATTACCATTTCAAATCTTATAATTCGATTTCAACTTTTATTTAAACAATTCAAATATTGACTCAAGTTCGTATATAAATTTCGTTCCGAAATCATTTAAACTAATTTAATTAAACATTCAAACTAATTTAAACTCATTTATCGATTTCATTCAATGTTCAATAAGTTACTTTATCATTCAAAATAATTTCTATTAAATTTCCAATTCATTAAATCAATTTCTGAAGTTCGACTTCATTATATCAATTTGCAAATAGAATTCAATTAGATTCGTCAATCAAGTTCCTTAGATTACAAGTCTTACATCTATTCCAATAAATCACATTTGTTTCTTGTTAAAGAAATTCAATTTCACTTATTTTTTTTACTTAGTTACAAATTTCAAAACTCAATTAATGAAGAAACCAAATTTCATATATTTAAGAAGTTCAATCTTACTTATTAACTTACTTAAATTTTTCAAAGCTTAATAAATAAAGAAACCCAATTTCATTTATTAACGTAGTTCAAATTCACATATTCAAAAGTTCAATTTCTTTTATCAAAGAATTCAATTTTATTCAATTATCAAATAATTCAATCTTATTTAATTATTAAATGATTTCAATCTTAACTATTAATAATTTCATAACTTAATAATTTCAAACTTAATTATAAATTCGAACTTAATTATTAAATCATTTCAAACTTAATTCAATGAATAATTCCACATTTTTCGTCAAATAATTTGTTTTAAAACAACGTTCTTTCAATAACTACTAAGTTAATATTTTCATTTCAGATTTTTAAATACTAACATTTTCCTTCCATTAAATTCAAATTTCAACTTCATTTCAAATCTTATTATTTATTTAAATAAAATCTTTATTTCATTTTCAAACAATTATTGACCAATCGGGTTTATTTAATTTTCTATCCTAAATCAAGTTCATTTGGGTATTTATCATTTCAACCCGATTCCGATTCAATTTAAAATCAAAGCATAACAAAGGGAACTTACAGTGTGATAACTGGGATGGTGTCAAAGTAAATAAACAAGCAACAGCAAACATCAATAACAATCCAATAATTAATTCAAATAATCCTGAAATATTCGTATTAATTTACATTGTTGTTTGTGAAAATTAATATAATTATTTCTAGAATCTACACTATCATTTCATGTAGATTAAAGATTATTACACTAATTATTTTATGTGGTTCTACACTTTACATCCATTATTCAAATTTCATACTTCATCAATTAATACAACAATAAATTCAAATGGTTCAAGGGAAATTAACCATTTTCTACGTGTCAAATAATTAAACATTTAATGGGTCATATTTTACAAATTTAACTAATCCAGTTCAACACATATGTCGATTCAAATTTTAACTATCCTACGACAAATTCAATTGCGTCATATTTATCACTTTATACATTACAATTTAACGTCCAATATAAACAACAAACAATCAATCAATTTTCAACCAAACTGGATCATCATTGCATAAATAACAGATAATTGTGTCAGATGTCACAGGTGAACTGATACAGGTAATAGCATATATAACAGTGTAAATAACTAACAGCAACATATTTCAATTGTTGTTTCAATTGAAATCAAATTTAATAAATAAAAGAACATTAATCGTGAGTGATTGCTCACCTTTCGAGGCTAGATAGAGTAGACAAAGAACTGAACTAAGAACTCCAAAGTATCGCTAGATTTGCACGAATTTGACGGACAAGCTGATAATACAAATAGATGAAATAAATTAGAACTGTATCGATGATGATGATTGGAATCAGCTTGAGGAATACAGCAAATATATGCACTATGATATCTGTATATCTTATTGTTATTCTTCAATAATTTATCTTAAGACGAATATTATCATATATAAAAGTCATTATTTAAATAAAAATCAAATATGTCAATTTATACATAGTATATGTTGGAATAATTACATATACATACTTGGCCATATTATATATATACCCACAAAAGTCAAAGTGCCAATACATAAACATTTAAATCTTTACAGTCTATATGTGTACATCAGAACAACATAGGTACACATGCATAACACATATATATAAACTTATAAAATACAATGTTCCTATATATAGTATATACTGGATAAAAGCATGCATAGGAAAACTGCAGCATATATATATACATACTTTTGAACATGTAATGTAATACCTTTGCAAACTGTATTAAACAATAATCTTAAAACAGAAGCTTATATAGTTTTCATGTACGTCTCATATGCAACAGTTAATATATATTAGCTTTTATAAAGCATGTCCAGAACCTTATATGAGTATCCAAACACAATATATATACACGGAAAACTAATTAGCTTGAATATAAATATAAATAAAGTAACATTTTATATTAGAAACTGAACCATATACATAATATAACTAAATATAAACTTCATAAGTAGCTGTCACGCGCGTATCTATATTTAAAAATACAAACATTCATGTTACTGGAAAGAGCATATACTCAAGTACTATATATATATATATATATATATATAAATCAGTGTTTAACATAGATATATAAACTGTTATGTAATATAATATAACTTATATATACCACACACATATAAAACCAATTATTATACTACTGTAACTTTATAGACTAATTAGTATCACCTATGCTATAAAGCTTGTAATATATATATATATATATATATGTGTGTGTGTGTGTGTGTGTGTGTGTGTGTGTGTGTGTGACAGAGACTATGCTATAATATATATAATGTAATATAAAAGAGTGCTTGCTCGTGATGCTGTTCACGCCAGAGACTGGGCTTGATGCGTGCGTGGAAAGGTTGTCTCGGCCAGAGCTCAAGTGGCTGGTGTGGATGAAGACGGTGTAGGTGGGTGGTGGGATTTGCTCGAGTTTCGATGGAGGGCTCGAGTTTGTCGCTGCCATGGCTTCGTGGGAGAGAGAGAGGCCATGCCGATGGAGGCACACGAGTCAGTGAAAGGTGGAGGTCGGCTTGTGGCGAAGTTGACCGTTGTTCAATAGCCAGGTGGCGGAGTTTGACGATGTGAGGAGACACGATTGTTTGGCTTCGGGTTTGCGTGAGTGTTGACAGAGCTCGTGCACTGGTGGGAGCAGGCCGTGATGGAGAAGTCGGCATGGGTCCAAAGAAGGAGGTGGGCTGCGTCGTTGTTGCGGCAATGAGGGTGGAGGCATCAAAGGGAGGAGATGTAATGCGGTTGTCAGGTTGCGTGAAGGAAAAGGTGATTAGGGAAGGACTTGCGAAGGAGAATGGCCGAAGAAAGTGGCGGGTAGCATTGTTCAGCGAATTGGGTGAGAGGGAAGGAAGAAATGAGGCAAGAAGAAGGCTAGTATGAAGGGACGTGTGGTTTAAAGGTAGTAAATGAAGTCAGAGAACAAAAGTAAATAAACCAACTTACATAAATAATTTGAACTAGGAAATAACAAGAGTCACAAATTGGACTTTGGGCAAGTACGAATTCAAAGAGTTAATAAAGCTGCTGGCTATTGATGTTCTCGGTAGGAAATTGGATAATCACAAAAAACAAATGAACTTGAACCGTACCGATATACGTTACCGTTTCACGAGTTTCGTCACGTATCGGACACCGAAACACAGAATTGGATATACCATAGTGATCAGCACAACGAGATGATCAAAACGGTATAAAATTATCAGTGGCACGATCGAATTATAAAAATTCGAAATTTCTACTGGCGGAAAATGCATGAAAAACACAGAAAAATAAGATCGACGGAGCTAAAAATGTCCGAATTTGGAAAAACGACAAACTGACATCTTGCTCAGAGGATGGTTTAGAAATTTTCTATGTAAAAATATTTAGGTTTCGAAAATGTTTCATTTTTAAAGATTTTTAACTGATTAAATTGAAGTAAATTTACGCGCGAAATAAACTTTCATATTTTCGGACGAAAATTTACCGGTTGTTATGTTTAACTAGACGCACTTCAAATATTAAATTTTTATTACAAAATTTTATCGTTTACCATTTCACACAAATTTAGTTAATTAAATTAATTAAAACCATTA
Organism: Allium cepa; assembly: GCA_030765085.1. Classification (NCBI taxonomy): domain Eukaryota; kingdom Viridiplantae; phylum Streptophyta; class Magnoliopsida; order Asparagales; family Amaryllidaceae; genus Allium; species Allium cepa. Next base: position 100,277,967 of record CM060934.1, read on the forward strand.
AAATATCCGGATTGTTACAGAAGTATCAAGATTTATTAATAGAAGTAATTAGAGATAATTACTTATGCAAGTAATTAAGGGTTAATTACTTAATTATTTTGGTTAATTAATTAATGTGATTAATTAATTAATGAATAAGTTTAACTTAAGATTAATTACTAAGTGTAATTAATTAAAGTTGTAATTAATTAATAAAATAATTAATTAATTAAGGGTTTATTTATTAATTTAATTGTTTAATGATTACTTAATAAAGTAATAAAAAATAATTACTTAGATTAATTAATCAAAGGTTAATATGCTGCTTTGTGAAGATGAATGTTGTTATGAATTATCTATTGTGATAATATGATTCATCTATCTGTTCATATCATCCTGAATATGAGTTTAAATTGTTAAACCCTTAAGTACAACTTGGACATTTAAAATGGCGTTTGGTTTCGGTGACCCCGGGATCGGCTTTCCATATTTTGGAATCCGAAAACCACATCGATTCCAATTAAACGTTAGGTCGTGAATCCAAGTGGAGCTAGTGAAGACTCGAGGTGTAAGAACTATACGTCAGTATAACTCTGTGGGTGATTCTGTAATGAGTTTGACGGAATAGTACTTATAGATTCGAGATGGTGATTTAGAGTGCAAGGGCTATGGTCGTTGACTCTGAGGGTGATTCCAAAATGAGTGCAACGAGATAGTGCCTTCGGTTTCGTTCGAACCCGGAACGAACTTGTATGGATTGAATGCTTTCAGCACATCGTCAGGTGGACGATGAGCATTCTAAGATAGATGTGTTCTATAAAGGTAATCGCAGCCTCAAGCCTCATCAACCGGGAATGGCTAAAACAGGGGAGGTGCAGCAAGGTTTCGTGGGTAGCTCCCACTTGAGAGCGAGATTTACCCATGTCTAGAGGTCCCTTTCTATTTCGGCTTAGTGTGTGGTTGGTCGTGCCAACTGCGGGGTGGTCTTGTTCGGGACTGTCCAGTAAGGGATGGTTCCGGCCTTGTGTTGCAGGGGAGCGGGCGTACTCCTCGATACGGTGATCTAGGCCACGTACTGTGACGGGCGGTACCCCAGTAGCCCTGCCATTGATGGAATCCAAAATCCAATAAGTGCCTGTACGGTTTTGATTGTGCCCAACCATGTTGGAACGTGAGATGTAAGCATTCCAGCTATTTCTGTATTTTATTTTGAAAACCCTAGACACTATTATAATATAACTGGATTTCCTATCAAATGTTTTGGTTGGCGTAAGGTAAAAACTTTTCCATGTTTATGTGTGGGAAGTCTTACGTGATACCTTTTCTTTTCAAAGGTTTTTCTAAAGTTATGCAATTTTAAACCGTTTACTCACACCAGGCCCTTGTCTGACCCGAGTGTTTATTTTCTGTCTTATTAAACTCTTGGGTACTCATATTATGTATGAGTAGTCAAGTGAATCAGGTTTGCTTGACGAATTCTGGAGGAGATATGGAGCAGGAGGCTTCCACGTGTAGATATATTATAGTTCCGCTATGTTTGTTTGGTATCTGTGTTTGTTATATCTGTATCTGTTGTACTTGAGTTGTATAGTTAGACGGATGTTTATAACTGTCTAATATCTGTTGTATAAGTTGTGTACTCTGATGTAATATGATACTATGTAATATTTTATGTAATATATTATATTTCATTCGTTCCGTTGTGAGTTCTCTGATGTTGTTGTCTTTCTTCTTTCTCTTTCTTTTCTTTTTATATTCCTTTCTTTCTTCATAGATGATGCGACTTTCTAGAAATAGGAAGTCGAGTCGTCTCATGGCCAAGTCACAATTTGATTTGAACGGGGCTGCTCGATTTTGGGAAGAGGGTTGTGAGGTATTTGCTGTTTGTTTAATTTGATTTAATTTATCTATATATATATTAAAGGAAAAGAATATAAATTAATATATATACGTATTAGAGGGAAACAGGAAATTTATATGGATAAGATTTTGAATATATATATATACACACACATACAGAAAGATTTTGAAAATATGTATATATAGGAATTTTAAATGTTAAAAGTTTATATAAAAATTAGATTTTTTCAATCTAGATAAATTAAATTTCTAAGTATGTGTAGTTTCAAAAGGAAAATAAATATACATATATATACACATTTAAATTTACTTATTTATTTTAAAAATAGGTATCAAGAGGATTAGTTTGTTTAACTAACCTAATTGATTATTTTAGTTACCGGAAAAAAATTATTAAAGGAAAATTAGTTTAAATTAAAGTATTAAATGCTAATTGATTTTTTCGATTTTTACAATATTAATAAACTGTAAAATGTTTATACGAGGTCTAGAATCGTGAAGATACAAGCCGATTTGGATGGATTCCAAATAAGTCAAAGGTGAGTTTATCTCACTCAACTTGGAATTTCTGCAATTAATTTTAAGTAGTAGAATTAATTATTGATTGAAGGATTGAGCTTAATAGTTATTATCAGTTGGATGTGGTATATTATATATAGTAGTATATATATACATACATACATTGGAGTGATTGATTTCCCGCATTATATAGCGGATGAGACCCTATATACCCCGCATAAAAACTGATGACCCTATATACCCGATATCCCCCTCGAAGTGGGATTGGCATTTTTATATTGTGCTAACATCTGTGGATGCAGGGAAACAAATTGGAGGGATCCAACTAGATTCCTCAAAGTAGTGGAATTTATTTTCCTAATCTGTGATTTATTTGATGATCTATGATAGATTATATTGATTATATTGGGAATTGAAAATATTTAATGCTATCATTTGATTGAATATATTTTGGGTATATTGAGATATCAAAAATATAAAGATTTGATTTTTAAAGGACAATAGTAGAGGGAATTCTAAGTAAATTAAATATAGTGAAATTGGATAAATTGAAGAATGAATTTGGGAAAGGATAAAAAGTTGATTTTTAAATTCTATAAATAAATTCCGAGTATGGGAAAGGAGATTTTTGAATAAATGGGAATAAATGAATTTTTAAACTTAAGTGATATTATTTAAATAAATAAAGGATTTATTTTTAAATTCAAGGTTTAAAATAGTTTGGGAGAGATAAGAAGAATTTAGGGAAAAGGTATGAAATTTGATTTTCAGTTTCAATAAGATTTTGAATCGTAATAAAAGGATGAATCTGAATTAATGGGTTTTGAAATAAATTTGGATGTGTAAAGGAATTTATTTTAAAATGGTGTAAATTTTGGAAATTGATTTAGTGTTTGAAACCGTGTTTTAAAAGAAGGATGAAACTATGGAATTTATAAATTGGGTTTATAAAGTGAAATAAGATATCAGTGGATATTTGGAGCTATAAATTCACGGTGGGAATTTATAAAGGAATGAGTAATTTGTTTAAAAATAAATAGTGGTTTACTTTTAAAGGTGTGGAAAGGGAAATGTATTTCCCTGAAAAGCCGAGTATATTTCCAAAGAAAGATTTTCAAGTATAAGTTAGAGGTTTTAAAGTGGTTTTAAAAGAATGTTTTAGGGAAATTTTATTATTTAAAATTATTTAAAATTTTAAAGTAGATATTTATTTAAATTAATTATAGTAGTAATTATTTTCAAGATTTAACTAGTATTATGATTTAAGAAGATAATTATTTAATATTTATACCTTATAGAATCATTTTATTTTAAAATTAGTTTTGGCTAATGTTTTCCATGAGAAATTATTATAAAATTTCATAACTAGTATTTTAAATAAAGTATTTTAATTAGTTCTGTTTTAAGTGTTTTAAAGTATATATATCTTTGGATAAAGTGATTTAAATTATTTAAAATGTAAGTTATTAAGACTTGGCGCTTTTCAGTGGAAATAAAGCAACTGGGTGGAAAAAATTTCCGAGAGAGAAAACGTGATTTGAAAACTATTTTCAAAGGGTTGAAGTGTAGAAAAATATCTTGCGAAGAGATTTTGAAATAAATAGTTTGGAAAATTATTAAGGTTGATGGTTGTTTTGTAGATGTTATTTGATAGTTAAATAACCGACTATCAATATTGGCCAATGCGCTGATTGTTTCGAAGAGACCAGGATCGGGATTGATTTCTCGAAAACCACTTCGATCCAGTTTGATTGTTTTCGTGGGGAAGACAAGAGCTTGGAGTCGAAGATGGAGGAGTGAAATGCAAGATCTAATCGCTACTAATCCTGAGGGTGATTCCAAAATGGATGTAGTAGGAGTAGTGCCTTCGGTTCTGTTCAGATCCGGAGCGGACTTGTATGGATGAATGCTACCAGAACATCGTCAGGAGAACAATGAGCATTCTAGCTGAGATGTGTTCTAAAAAGATAATGCATAGCCTTGAGCCTCATCAACTGAGAATGGCTAAAACATGGGAGGTGTAGCAAGGCTAAGTGGCTAGCAACCAATTAGGGTAAGATCATCCCTATCTAGATGTCCCTTTTTATTCGGCTGTGTGGATGGTTGCTGATCCCAACCGCGGGGTGATCTTATTCATACTATCCAGTAAGGGGTAGCTCCGGTCTTGCGTAGTAGAGGATCAGGAGGAATCTTCGGTATGGTGATCTAGCCCACGTACTGTGACGTGCGGTACCCCAGTAGCCCTGCCATTGTATGGAATCCAATCTCCAATAAGCGCATGTACTATTTTGATTGTGCCCAACTATTGATGGAACATGAGATGCAAGCATTTCAGCTAGATTCTATTTTTCTTTCTATAGACACTATTATAATATCAGATGAATTTGATAAAAATGTTCTGGTTATCGTAAGGTAAAAACTCGACATGTTTATTTGTGGTGTGGTCTTACGAGATACCTTTGATTTCAAAAGATTTTGAAACTTTAGTAATCCAATTGAGTGTGTTATCTCATGCCGGTTTTCCAGACCGACTCGGGTGTTATTTTGTTATAATGCCCGGGTCAGACCGAGTATTATAGAATACAGAAAAGGATGCTGTGGAGCTCAGAAGATGAGCTAGATGGCGAGACGTATCACACGTACTTGATGTATATTCCGCTATGCAATGTAAGTTGTATATTCAGTTTGGAGGACAAGTTATTATAACTGTCCAGTGTTGTGTAATTGTTTGATATTGTATTCTGATGATGTAATGTAATAAACAGTTACAGATTCTTTTGTATAAAAATTCTGTTGTTATCTAATATATATTATTCCACTGCAATTGTGAGATTCTGTTGTTGTTTTTTGTTTCCTCTTCTTCTACCTCCTCCTTCTTTCCCTTGTGGATTGGTTTTCCGGCATTCGGGGCATTTAATATAGTGGACGTATTGATGTTGATTTTCGAGCGTCGAAAAATCAGGCCGTGAAAGTTTTGGAGGAGACATAGAAGTTTGTATAATCTAAATTTGAAGGAGAAATTTTGTAAAGGAGAAGAAGAAGAAAAAAAATGTAGATTTAAAGAAATTTTTGTTTGGAAAAAAGAAGAAAATAAAGAAGGAGGGAGGAAAAAGGTAGGTGAAGAAAGGTTAAACCAAAATTATATATATAATATAAAATCAAACTCAGGTTGAAAAAATATAGCTTCAGAGAAAAGAAGAAGGAACAACCAAAAATGAAGAAACAAGCAAAAATGAAGAAACAAGCAAAAATGAGAAAAGAAATGTGGCAGCTATTAAATAAAGAATAAAAGATACACATTTGAATTTCTAAAGACATATTTATAAAGCAAGAAAAAATTTGGTATAAAACTTCAAAACTTGTGCTACCTCAACTAATTTCATTAATAGGAAATGTTTCAAGACAAGGCTCATGTGTAAATAAAGGAAACTAATAGGAAAACCAAAAGAGGCACGTATTAATAAAAGAAATAATAGAAATAAATAAATGTAAGGGGTGGTTGAAATCTGAGAAGATAATTAAATGAAAAGATTAATGAACGTGAATAATGGAATATGAAATTCTAACATATTTAAGACAATTCATTACATAAAGAAAATATAGTGCATTTAATCCAGTTTAGACAGACATGCTAAGTGAATTTTTGTAACAACCCGCATGTTTAACGATTATATATTTAAATGTTTTATTTAAATATAGCGTTGTTAGTCGGATTTAGGTCCGAAATGTCACTTTTTGCAAATGGCCGAATTGGAACTCGAAACTACCTCCATTGGTTCCAAAATGGCGTTTGCGATCTTTTTGAGTATAATCTTTGATATGTTTGGAGTTTGTGAAATTTTGACCCTTTTTCTATTGGGTTTTGGGTTTGGGTTCAGCCCACTAGCTTAACTAAACCTCTAACTCAACCCCTTCTCTTCATCTCTCTTCATTTCATTTCATTTCTTAAGCTAAAAACTGAAATGGGGGAAAGGAAGTGGAAATAGAAATTAACAAGCCCTAGTTCTTCTTGTAAATTTGATTCTTGCTCCAAAATCAAAGGGAATCCATTGGTAAGTTCGTCTCCATCTTCTCCATCTCTTCTCCTCTTCAATTTCACTAATTTCCTAACCCTAACTTAGGAAATACTTGCTTTGATTCTAGATTGAAGCTTGTAGTGTTGAAGTGGAGTGTAGTTGGTTGATTCCTTGCATTTGTGCTTCTTCATCTTCTTTGTTTTGTGTAAAAAGTTGAGTTTTGAACTCACATCTATTTCTTATGATTTCATAGATGTTGGGTATGAATTCCTAACACCTTGTTCATATGCACTTGCTTTTGGTTTGGATTGAATTGGTGAATATCCAAATTTTTAGTGTTTGGGTTCAATTCTTTAAAGATCCTAACTTTGATGTTTGAATATGTTTTTGGTTGCGAATCGGAGAGCTAATGGAGCTGGGGTATCTATTGGCTAAAGCTTCTTAGGTCCATTGCTCGAACAATCGCGTTTTGGAAGAATTTGCATTTCATTGAAATAGGGCAGGAAGTGCAAAATCATCAGGTTCGGCCGACCGAGCCCTGTAGCCGGTCGACCGACCTGCTTCCCGAGAGTTTTTATGAACAGTGTCCGGTCGACCGAGCCCTGTAGGCGGCCGACCGACCTGCTCCTATTTGCCCTGTTTTGCCTGTTTTTGCATATTTTGATTTGTTTTCTGGATTTTATCGATTCAAGTTGCTTTTTAGTGGTTGTTATTGCATATTTGGCTTTGATAACTTACTCTTGACTTCATCCACGGGTTTTTATAAAATAATCTCTCGAATCGCATTTAAAAGATCGTTTCTCCAATTTATAAATTCTATTTAAAATACACACTTTCGCACGTCGAGCGAAGTGGAAGGGTGATTAAATGGTTGGGCAAAACACGGACCACGAATCTGTGCGTTTATCCTTTCGATTAATCCCCGACCTATTCAATTGATCGTTTTGACCTTCGGGTTTAGTTTACCGATGATATGAGGTAAATTTGTACTGCTTTGAGTGTGAAAGTGGCTAACGGATAGTAAACCGTTTAGTGCGAACGAGTGGTTATGGGACATACGTTAACACTTTTCGGATTCCTTTTCGAGAGTTGTGACACATTCCGCCAGTTAGTGGTGTCCAGTACTGGGTCTTCGACCTTCACCACTACGGCTTGTCGCCCTATAGTATCACTTCTGATGTTGGCCTTATGTGCCGCATGGGTGATATTGGGTTTGTGCCTTCGGGTTTGTCGCCCTATATAGTTTCGCTCTGATGTTGGCCTTATGTGCCGCATGGGTGATACATGGGTTTGGAGCCTTCGGGCTTATGGATCCTTGTTGTACAGTACTGAGCTCGAGCAATCATATGTTTCATTGATATCATATTCCCTTGGTATCGCCCATTGTGTTGGTCTATTTGAGCCACATGATGTATAACGATTACCTTGTGGAACTTGTATACCTTATTGGTATTTGTTATTTGCCATTTGGCTTGTTTTGGGATATTCGTATCCTTTGTTTCTATATGTTGCCGATGATATGAGGCTTGTTCTATATGATTCATCTCTTGTTGATGATTGTGTTATCTCCTCTAGAGATATTTGTTATACTGTATGACCTTGCAGGTTTATTATTGTTCAGTTTATCTAACTGATTTGTTATCTAGACTGACCCGTGTATTTTATACTCGGGTCAGACCGAGATGTTTCAGGTTAGGTGCTTTTGGACTTAGCCTATTTTGCTTACGCATGGATTATTCGCTAGCTTCATTTTGTTATAGCGTCTTTTGTGGTCCTTATCTGTTGCAACTCTGATATTTATACTTTTTTCGTCTCGTCTGTATATTGTGGTCTCTTGTACCACTTGACATGTATTATTTTGTATACTCTGTTGTGTATCCGTTTATGTGTATATTATGATCGACTGTTCTGTGATGTGAATTACATTTGAGTTGTTATATTTTCTTCTGATAGATCCTATAGCCATTGTAGTTTTGCTTTAAATATTTATTGAATAGGTCGAATTTTAATGTGATTCTACTTTTCAACGTATTTAATGAATAGTTAAGGTAAGATTACACATGGTCGCTTCCATTATACTCTATTGTCCGCGTTAGCCGAAAGTATTATCTATGTAATACTCTTTGTTAACGAGGCTCTCGGAGTGGGGCGTCACAGCGTGGTATCAGAGCTGTGTTCAGAACAAAATATGATAAACACAGAATAGAGCACATATTACGATACATCAAAGTGTATTAGTGATACAGATCCTTGAATCATCATGTCTCTTTATCCCATCAAGGCTAGATAGTATTTGGGAATACGTCTAGGATTATTCCATAGTATCCCATATTGAAATATCTACCTTGTGAATAATCTTTTCCTTATCTTGACTTTCAGCTTATGTCTGGAAGAGGCAGATGTCGACGTTCGGATGCTGGGCAATCTAGTGGCTCACATCCGGATGGCGTTTATATGTCTGTCGATCAGTTTATGGAGTTGTTTAGGAGCACTCAGCCTCCCGTTCCTCCTCGAGTAACTCCAACTCGCAAGTCTGCTTTTGCACGTCAGTGCAGTGATTTTGCTCATCTTGGAGGAAAACCGTTTAAGGGTACCGAATCCGTTCTTGAAGTCCAAGCTTGGTTTCGTACGTGCGAACGTATCTTTTCTCGCATGGATCTTTGTGACCATGATCGAGTTCTTGTGACTTCTAGCTTATTACAAGAGCGTGCTCTTGATTGGTATGAGCTTCTTATAGCCGAGATTGATGAGTCTACCCTTTCTTGGACTCAGTTTCGGGAGCGATTTGAACTCAAGTTCGTTCCTGAATCTGAAAAAAAATTATTGACCCGTCGCTTCCTTGAGTTGAAGCAAGGGAAATCTTCTGTTTCTGAGTATGTCGCATCGTTCGAGGATTTATCTAAGTATGGTCTTGAATTCATTAGCACTTCTTAAAAGAAGAATTTGAAGTTTGTCTCTGGTCTTAAGAAATATCTTAAGAAGTCCTTGTTGCTCCAGCTTAAGCTTTCTTTCGAGGAATTGGTTGATTCGGCACTTCATCTCGAAGCTGTCGAGAAGGAGTGTGATAGTGGTGAGGATGTTGAGGTTTCCAAGAACCCCAACAAGAAGCAGTTTCCGTTTCAAAAGAGGTCTTTTCCTTCTAAGAAGAAGAAGACTGTTGGTGCTAATCCTCAATCTCAGTCTGCTGGAACACCTTTCATCCGGAAGTGTTTCAACTGTAGTTCTCCTGACCACATAATTCGAGCTTGTCCAAAGCCTCTCTTCTGTCTCTATTGTAAGAAGGAAGGTCATCATGTTTCAGCTTGTCCTACTGCTCCTGCTAATGCAAAATCTGGCAAGCTCAATGTGGCTAATGCTTCTGGAGGTTCATCTCAATCCAAAGGTATGTCTCCATCTATTTTGGAGGGTTCAATTTTATTTCATGATCATAGTATACGAGTTCTTTTCGATACGGGTGCTTCGCATTCTTTCGTATCGAAGAAGCTTGTAGATGATTTATCTTTGGATGTTTCTTGTATGGTTACTTCTTTAAGGATTGCGAATCCTATTGGAGGATCCGCGACCCTTAGCTTGTTTTGTGATGATATTGAGATTGTTTTATGTGGCTTTTCTTTCCGTGTGAATCTGCATGTTGTTTCTCATTTGGGTTTTGATATGATTTTTGGTATGGACTGGCTAGTGAGGTACGATGCCAGGATTATTTGTTCCGAGAGAATTTTATATCTTTGTCATCCTGATTCGCCTTCTCAGTTATCTCTTGTTCTTCGGGATGTGGATAATTCCGAGATGGCTTTATATTCTCTTGATTCGCGAGATGATGAGGATATATCTCGTATTCCTATTGCTTGTGACTTTTTTGATGTTTTTGAGCCTGTATCGGGTTTGCCACCCAAACGGGCAATTGAGTTCCGCATTGATCTCATTCCAAGCGCGCAGCCAGTTAGTCGTCCTCCCACGAGGATGTCTACGAAGGAAAATGAGGAACTCAAGAAGCAGCTTTTAGAGCTTGAATCCAAGCAATTGATTCAGTCTAGTTTTTCTCCGTGGGGATCCGCGGTCGTCTTCGTGAAGAAATCTGATGGAACTCTTAGGCTTTGCATTGATTATCGCAAGCTTAACGAGTTAACCATCAGAAATAGGTATCCATTGCCTAGGATCGATGACATGTTCGATCTATTGAGTGGTGCTAAGGTCTTTTCTCAGCTTGACCTTGCCACAGGTTTCATCAATTACGAGTCGCGGAGGATAGCATACCTCTTACCGCTTTCCGCACTCGTTATGGTTCTTTTGAGTGGCTCGTTATGCCGTTCGGTTTGACGAACGCTCCTGCTTTCTTTGTTGATCTCATGAATCGAATATTCCGGGAATATCTCGATAAGTTCGTCCTTGTCTTCATTGATGATATCCTTATTTATTCTAAGTCTGAAGCCGAGCATGCTAATCACTTAAGGATTGTCTTGAGTACTCTCCGTTGTCATCAGCTTAAAGCCAAATTCTCCAAGTGCCATTTTTGGGAGAATAAGGTTAAGTTCTTAGGCCATGTTGTATCTTCCGATGGCGTTTCTGTCGATCCATCGAAGATAGAAGCAATTCAAAATTGGGAAAGGTCTGAGAATGTTCATGAGATCCGCAGTTTTCTTGGATTGGCGGGTTATTACCGTCGGTTCATCAAGGATTTTTCCCGTGTTGTGCTTCCTCTCACAAGCCTTACCCGCAAAGGCATTCGTTTTATTTGGTCCGACAAGTGTGAAGCTTCCTTTCAGACATTGAAAGAACTTCTCACTAATGCTCCTATTCTTGTGGCTCCCGAAGGGAATCATGATCTTGTTGTCTACACCGATGCTTGTGGTAGTGGTCTCGGTGCTGTGCTTATGCAGAGAGATCGGGTAGTTGCTTATGCTTCTAGGCAACTGCGTCCGAATGAAGTTCGCTATGCCACTCATGATCTTGAGTTAGCCGCCATTGTCTTTGCCTTGAAGATTTGGCGACATTATTTATTGGGCGAGCGCTTCATTCTCTATATCAATCATAAATTTTTGAAGTATTTGTTCACTTAGAAGGAACTCAATATGAGACAACAACGTTGGCTCGAGTTTCTTGCCTCTTATGACTTTGATATCCAGTATACCCCTGGTAAGGGTAATCGTGTTGCAGATGCGCTTAGTCGCAAACATTCGGCTGTTATTTCTATGATGCTTGCCGAATGGAATGTTCTTGAGACTTTATCTTTTTGTGAAATTCGTGATCGTGATTTATCTTCTGATTCTTCGATAGCACTATTCAGTTTAGATGCACGACCCTCTTTGTTGGATCGTATTGCCGATGCTCAGTGGTGTGATCCTAATTTGTTGCATCTTATTCAGCTTTGTGAGACTGAATCCCGTGATGAGGCGTTGCGGGATTTTAGCATTGATTATCATGGATGTCTTCGTAAGAAGAACCGTCTTGTTGTGCCTTCTGATTCTGTACTTAGGCATGATATTCTTGATGATTGCCATCGTTCTAAGTATACCATTCATCCTGGTGGTAGTAAGATGTATGTCGATATGCGTCGCCTTTACTATTGGGAAGGTATGAAGCGCGATGTGGCGAGTTATGTGAGTAATTGCATCACTTGTCAATGTATGAAGGCCGAACATCAGCGTCCTTCTGGTCTTCTTCAGCCTCTTGAGATTCCATTGTGGAAGTGGGATCAAATTTCTATGGATTTCATTGACGGCCTACCTCGTTCGAGATCTGGCCATTCTAGCATTTGGGTTATTGTTGATCGCCTTTCTAAGTCTGCTCATTTCGTCCCTATTAAGTCTAATAGGACTGCTTCGCATTTGGCTAAGTTGTATATCAAGGAAATCGTGAGACTACACGGTGTTCCTAGTTCTATTGTGAGTGACCGTGATCCTTTATTTACGAGTCATATTTGGAAAAATCTTCAGCAAGCTTTGGGAATAAAGCTTAATTTTAGTACAGCTTATCACCCGCAGTTTGACGGGCAGACTGAACGGGTGAATCGTATCTTGGAAGATCTTCTCCGTATTTTGTATTTTTGATTTTGGTGGTAGTTGGGAGGATCACCTACCTCTTGTAGAATTCTCCTACAACAATAGTTTTCAATCTAGTATCGGTATGGCTCCTTTCGAAGCCTTATATGGAAGGCCATGTCGATCACCTTCATGTTGGTTGGAATCTGGGGAGAAGCTTATTCTTGGTCCCGATTCTATTCGTGATTCTTCCGAGAAGATTGATCTTATCCGGTTGAGAATGAAAGAGGCACAGAGTCGCCAGAAATCCTATGCGGACAACCGTAGGAAGCCTCTCGAGTTCTCGATTGGTGATCTTGTTTTTATTCGTGTTTCTCCTTTGAAAGGGGTTATGCGTTTCAGTGCGACTAGGAAATTGGCTCCTCGTTATATAGGACCGTTTTCTATTACTGAACGTATTGGCCCTGTGGCTTATAGAGTTTCACTTCCAGCTCATCTATCTGACATTCATGACGTGTTTCACGTCTCGCAACTTCGGAAGTGTCTTCGGGAGTCGAATTCTGTTATTACTTCTCCTGATTTGCAAGAGCTTGGGATCTCACCAGACTTATCTATTGTACATCAACCAATTCGCGTGCTTGACACGGAGGTGCGACACCTTCGAAACAAGGACGTGCCGCTCGTTAAAGTTCAATGGTCCGCTAATCCAAATGACTGTACTTGGGAAACCAGAGAGTATATCGAGCGATCTTATCCGGGTTTTCTATCTTTGCTTGTCGATGGTGAGATTATCTTTTCGTTTTAACTTATTTCCTTCTCTTTTGAATGTTGTATGTATGTAGTTGTTACAAGTATCGTCTCTGGGAATTGCGGGGACGCAATTTTGTAAGGAGGGGAGATCTGTAACAACCCGCATGTTTAACGATTATATATTTAAATGTTTTATTTAAATATAGCGTCGTTAGTCGGATTTAGGTCCGAAATGTCACTTTTTGCAAATGGCCGAATTGGAACTCGAAACTACCTCCATTGGTTCCAAAATGGCGTTTGCAATCTTTTTGAGTATAATCTTTGATATGTTTGGAGTTTGTGAAATTTTGACCCTTTTTCTATAGGGTTTTGGGTTTGGGTTCAGCCCACCAGCTTAACTAAACCTCTAACTCAACCCCTTCTCTTCATCTCTCTTCATTTCATTTCATTTCTTAAGCTAAAAACTGAAATGGGGGAAAGGAAGTGGAAATAAAAATTAGCAAGCCCTAGTTCTTCTTGTAAACTTGATTCTTGCTCCAAAATCAAAGGGAATCCATTGGTAAGTTCATCTCCATCTTCTCCATCTCTTCTCCTCTTCAATTTCAGTAATTTTCTAACCCTAACTTAGGAAATACTTGCTTTGATTCTAGATTGAAGCTTGTAGTGTTGAAGTGGAGTGTAGTTGGTTGATTCCTTGCATTTGTGCTTCTTCATCTTCTTTGTTTTGTGTAAAAAGGTGAGTTTTGAACTCACATCTATTTCTTATGATTTCATAGATGTTGGGTATGAATTCCTAACACCTTGTTCATATGCACTTGCTTTTGGTTTGGATTGAATTGGTGAATATCCAAATTTTTAGTGTTTGGGTTCAATTCTTTAAAGATCCTAACTTTGATGTTTGAATATGTTTTTGGTTGCGAATCGGAGAGCTAATGGAGCTGGGGTATCTATTGGCTAAAGCTCCTTAGGTCCATTGCTCGAACGATCGCGTTTTGGAAGAATTTGCATTTCATTGAAATAGGGCAGGAAGTGCAAAATCATCAGGTTCGGCCGACCGAGCCCTGTAGCCGGTCGACCGACCTGCTTCCCGAGAGTTTTTATGAACAGTGTCCGGTCGACCGAGCCCTGTAGGCGGCCGACCGACCTGCTCCTATTTGCCCTGTTTTGCCTGTTTTTGCGTATTTTGATTTGTTTTCCGGATTTTATCGATTCAAGTTGCTTTTTAGTGGTTGTTATTGCATATTTGGCTTTGATAACTTACTCTTGACTTCATCCATGGGTTTTTATAAAATAATCTCTCGAATCGCATTTAAAAGCTCGTTTCTCCAATTTATAAATTCTATTTAAAATACACACTTTCGCACGTCGAGCGAAGTGGAAGGGTGATTAAATGGTTGGGCAAAACACGGACCATGAATCTGTGCGTTTATCCTTTCGATTAATCCCCGACCTATTCAATTGATCGTTTTGACCTTCGGGTTTAGTTTACCGATGATATGAGGTAAATTTGTACTGCTTTGAGTGTGAAAGTGGCTGACGGATAGTAAACCGTTTAGTGCGAACGAGTGGTTATGGGACATACGTTAACACTTTTCGGATTCCTTTTCGAGAGTTGTGACACATTCCGCTAGTTAGTGGTGTCCAGTACTGGGTCTTCGACCTTCACCACTACGGCTTGTCGCCCTATAGTATCACTTCTGATGTTGGCCTTATGTGCCGCATGGGTGATATTGGGTTTGTGCGTTCGGGTTTGTCGCCCTATATAGTTTCGCTCTGATGTTGGGCTTATGTGCCGCATGGGTGATACTTGGGTTTGGAGCCATCGGGCTTATGGATCCTTGTTGTACAGTACTGAGCTCGAGCAATCATATGTTTCATTGATATTATATTCCCTTGGTATCGCCCATCGTGTTGGTCTGTTTGAGCTGCATGATGTATAATGATTACCTTGTGGAACTTGTATACCTTATTGGTATTTGTTATTTGCCATTTGGCTTGTTTTGGGATATTCGTATCCTTTGTTTCTATATGTTGTCGATGATATGAGGCTTGTTCTATATGATTCATCTCTTGTTGATGATTGTGTTATCTCCTCTAGAGATATTTGTTATACTGTATGACCTTGCAGGTTTATTATTGTTCAGTTTATCTAACTGATTTGTTATCTAGACTGACCCGTGTATTTTATACTCGGGTCAGACCGAGATGTTTCAGGTTAGGTGCTTTTGGACTTAGCCTATTTTGCTTCCGCATGGACTATTCGCTAGCTTCATTTTGTTATAGCGTCTTTTGTGGTCCTTATCTGTTGTAACTCTGATATTTATACTTTTTTCGTCTCGTCTGTATATTGTGGTCTCCTGTACCACTTGACATGTATTATTTTGTATACTCTGTTGTGTATCTGTTTATGTGTATATTATGATCGACTGTTCTGTGATGTGAATTACATTTGAGTTGTTATATTTTCTTCTGATAGATCTTATAGCCATTGTAGTTTTGCTTTAAATATTTATTGAATAGGTCGAATTTTAATGTGATTCTACTTTTCGACGTATTTAATGAATAGTTAAGGTAAGATTACACATGGTCGCTTCCATTATACTCTATTGTCCGCGTTAGCCGACAATATTATCTATGTAATACTCTTTGTTAACGAGGCTCTCGGAGTGGGGCGTCACAAATTTTTTTTCTGAAGGGAAATGAATGCATGCATGAGTGAATAGTGTATGTAAATGAATTCATGAAGTAATGCACATTTCATTTCAAATGCAAAGTAACGCCTCATTAATAATTCAATTTATGGCAAGAAGTGAAAGAACAAATGGAATGAAATATGCAAAAGAGAGAGGTCAACGAAAATGTGAGATGGCAGCATAATAAAGTAAGGTAATAAATTAATGAGAATGGAAGAATTAGTATATTGAAAACAACTTTTGAAATTTAATTTAAAAACGTATATTTCCGCTAATACATTTCATTAATCCAAATATACACATAAACATATGTTAATTTAACCATTTTTTTAATCTTTTTAGACACAATTAATTATATTGAACATGCCAATTAACTTAATATTTCTCATTAAAGTACTTATTATATTTTTAACACAAAACATAAGTTGCACATATTACTAATTAATTACAATTCACTTCTACTTCTTATTAATGGAACGATTTTAATTGCTATTAATGCCAATAATTAAATTTCAAAACATACGTTGATTACTTGGAAGATAGTTAATCCAATTGTTTTTCTTTGAATTGTAATTCAAACATATCTGTTAACATTATTGTTTACAAAAATGAGTTAAAAATTTACTTACAAATAATTAATTTGGATGTTCATATTAAAAATGGAAAAAAGAAAAGGAAAAAGCTTCAGGTAAAGCACATGAAAGGAACAAACGAACAAATGAGAAACAAATAAAAAGAATGCATAAATTATTAATTATAAATAAGTCAAATGAAGCAACTATTAATTAATAAGAAACGAATGAGTAATCTAACAATTAAATGAACGTTCAAATTAAACCTACATGAAGAACTTGAAAATGAAAAGAAAAAGAACGTGGATGTGATAATAAATTTAAAGTAAATGAAGGGACCACTTATATACTGTAGACAAACCTTTGGGATCCAAAATCCAAAACTTCCATCTATTAATTCATTTCAACGAGCCCAAATATACACATATTTATCATTACTTCTTTATTAAAAGATTTGTTTTACGTTACTATATGTCCACACTCCATTAACGCAATTAATCAACCAATCAATCCATTCATTTTTTTATGTTACTCAAACAATTTTATTCATTAATGAATATATATATCTATATATGCATTATAAAATGATTTATGTTACCTTTTTTAATTACTATAATGGTCACATTAATGAAACAAATTTAAAAATTTAACCATATATGAAATGGAAAAATAAATATATCTGAACATGTGTAATTAATGTAAAAATTTTAACAAAAGGTAATTTCTAATTCATTTAACAACACTTATGCAACCATGAACCCTCTGATATATTTTAAAATTTGAGTACTAATAATTGTGTTTATATATATATATATATATATATATATATATATATTATTCTAAAATCTAATTTTTTTCCAAAACCATACTTATTCAAAATGGAAATTTTATTTTTATATGTCTCAAAACATGCAATTATCTTAATGAAAATGTTCATTCCATATTAACACAAAATGCACGTTCCTATATTAACTTATTCATTACAGTTTCATTTATGTTTCCTTTTAATTGAAACATTTCAATCAATCTAATTCGGATTCATTTCGTTACTAATTTCAAACAAATTCTAATTATAAAACATTGTTTTCTTTTCATTATACCACTTCAAAAATGTTTTATAAAATTTCATATATAACAAAATGTATACACTATTTACAAAGTAAATGTTTTATCTTATTGAAAATCAACTTCTCCAAGATGCATTTCAAATAACAACTTATGTTATCTTTCATCAAAACATTCACTCCATCCTTTATTCCAATTCAACATTTGTTATTCCGGTTAGAGACGAACATACAATTTCACCATTTATTAAAACATTTGGTTTATTTACTTATTTCCAATTTATAACCATATTTAACTTTACAATCATTTTAATCAATTGAAATTGCATTAAAATATTATCAATTGCCTTAAATTAAGATTACCAACATTACATTCTAGTTATTTCTCTCATTATTAAATCTTATATTTTTTATTTTTCACAACATCAAATTCCAAAACTTATTAATTAATTAATTTAAGTATTGGAAATTTAAGGGTCGTTGCACTTTCCCCTACTCAAAACATTTCGTCATCGAAAAGGAAAAGAAGGAGTTAAGCAATCATTATAACTTATTCAAAGCATTCAATTTATAAACAGTATATTTACATAATTAAATGTTGAAATAAATATATCAATTAATAACCAACTAAATCCTTCATATTTAAGTTAATAAAAGTTTGAAAATATCTTTACTTTTACAAAAAATTCTAAGTCCAAAAATTCACGGAAAATTTCGACGGAGTCTCCTTTGTATGGAGAGGTCCGAGAGAAATAATAATATCAATAATAAACGTGTATATATATATCATATCTCAAAAATAAATATCCAAAACCATGGAAAAACAGTAAAACATCGCTATAAAACAAAAATCTGAAAACGTACCTATTTGTTGGGAAAACAACTTTATTTTTGAAACCAAAAGCAGTAACTATTGCTTCCATAAATCTGTATTTCACTTATATAATCCAAAATAGTGAGAAGTATGTATTAGAGAGATATTTAAGTTGATTCCATTTGCAACAGAAGAAAATCAATATAAAACATAATCAAACAAACAATACAATAATTTATGCAACCAAAGAATCCATCATGCATCCATATCAGCCAAAACCAATGGTTTTTTTAGTTCGGAAACTTTTAATCAGGAAAGGTGATAAATAAACTATCAAGTATACCCTATGCTCAACAGCTTTAGATAATTCTTAATAGATCAGTCACACAACCTCAACAACTAGAAGTATTCTTACCCAAACTTCCCATCAGCCAAACAACAAGAATTTTAAATTTATTCAAGTTTATTCGATTGATTTTTTTCTTCATTTACCTTTCATTCGTTTATTTATATAAAGATTAATCACTTACATAATTTGGTTTCCATTAAAGATTTAAGTCACTAACGAATCATTTCAATAAATATTACTTAAGTTTCTACTGCCTTACTTAAGTTTATAACTTAATTCGGTTATTAAATATAAATTTAAGTTTTTGGTATTCGCCCTTGAAGAGAAAAGAAATATTTCAATATATCCAAAAATTCAATTAAAACATTTAACCTCATTCACTAAGTAAAAATATAAGATATATTTAAAACAACTTCATAGAATTATGCAAAGATTTTTCAAAAGTCTAAGACAATGTTAGAAATCTATATCAAAACATTATAATAAGCTTTAAAATAAAGTTCCTTAAATCCGATAATATATTAGACTCATTATTTTTAAAATAAGTATAAATTCAAGATTATTAAACTGAAACTAATAGTATACTCAAATCTTGCGTTAAATTTCTAAATCAAAGTATAAATTTCACATCTTCATAATTAATTTTACACATTTGTTTTAAAATGAATATTTAAATCATGGAAAACATTTCTTAGGGTTTAATATAAAATTCAAATAGTAAATAAACCAGTAAATTTACTATTAGTACTTCGAAATCAAGTAAATATTTCAGATTATACTTCCAAAATAGGGATTCATGTCAAGTATATTACTATAAATAAACTTCGCAAATCAATTTTTTTCCATTTATATAATATCTTTAAATTATACATTCAAAGAAACTTATATAAATTTTACTTGAAATATTCATTTGAAAACTTCATTTGCAAATCAATCATCTTTAATACTTTACGGAAAAATTCATCTATAAACTTTCTTGCTTCATTTATAAATACCATTTAAAATTTTTAGATAACATCTTTATAAATATATAAACTATTTAAAAACAATTATTTACATCATTGCTTATATTTAAAAAGGAATTATTGAAAACCTTAAATCCATTATTTATAAATTTTATTAGTTTTAAGTCTCAAAATACTTTTAAACATCATTATTAATAAATCAATAATCATTAACTTTAAATATGTTTTATTGAATTAATAATCTCTCACGATATTTACAACACTAGTGATTAACTAATAAACCATGTTATATATAAATAAATAATAGTTTAAACATTTTAAAGTATTTAGAAAAGAAAAAATGACCAAAAAATCCTTTATATAATACTTTATCAAAATACTTTTAGAACTCGAAGTCTTAACAGGTTTATCCTTGTTCTTGCAGACTCTGGTCGTACGTGATCATATGTAAGACTAGAAATCTCCAAGTACTTAGTAGACCTGTTTCAACATCCAGTGAAAAATACTTAAAAACGGGTATGAGAAGTACTGCTCAAAATCTAATGTCAAACGATGATATTACGATAGCAGTGACCCGCTGCTGATCCAGTATTTACGCAATGGACACAAAATTTTCCAAAAGATCCTTCCACCTTTCGGATTCTAGAAAAACATCGTAGTCATTTAGTAAACAAAGGACCATCGACCCCTGCTATAGTGGTAACTGTTGATTCAATCATTTACGCAACGGATGCACTTCCTTCCTAGAAGATTCATAAACAACAGATCCCAGGATCGAACGCGCCTCTATTGGGTATACTAAAGAATCATCTGCCCCAAAAAAATCGAGGAACTCATGAGTTTAAGTCTGGACAACCATATCGGTTCGAATCGATTTCTGAATTCACCCAAGTATATTAGGGTTTATCGGTCGAATCCATTCCTGGATTCCCGAAGTCCACCTGGGTCGAAGCATATCATAATATACTTTTTCGTGGAGGGTACTTCCCCATACCTCTTACTTCAAAATATAACATACCATATACAGTACCCTTACAAAATCATAGCTTCAAATATTGCACTTATATAAATTCCATTATATATAATATTTCATTTTCAGATAAATTACTTTCCAAAATCAATTATCTCGAATATATCAAATCATTCTTATATAAATTCTGTTATATATAAATTTTGTCTCTTCAGATCGAATACCTTTAAAAATCAATAGTTTTGAAAATCACCTTATACTTGTATAAAGTCCGTCTTTTACAAGAATAAAAAATTTTCCAAAATCAATTCCACTGTATGAAAGGCCATTGAGATTGATTATCTTTGCTTTATAAAAGTTTTGAATTTTGAATAGTTTCGTATATAAAATCATTTTGTGAAATAGTTTTGTATATAAAATAGTTTTGTAAACTAGTTTGTAAATAAAATAGTTTGTAAAATAGTTTTATACATAAAATAGTTTGTAAAACATTTTTGTTAATAAAATAGTTTGTAAAATAGTTTTGTAAATACAATAGGATAAGATAGTTTGTATAAGAAAAATAAAAGAAAATAGTTTTGTAAAATGGTTTTAAATTAATAGTAGTTTTGCATATAAGAAAAATTCCAATTTAAATTACAAAGATATCCAACCCATCAACTTTCAATTTCAGCGTCAAAGCATATCAATAATATTAGAACAAAAGATGTACAAATGTCATCATTTCGCAAAATCACATTTAATCTCTCGCTTGGTTACACAAGATCGTTTTCGAACTAGTATTTTTCATTCAACTTCCCTAACGCGGACTTCAATAAGGTTTCTTGACTAAAAACCATCATTCTTCTTACACAGCCATATATTTTGATAGAGTTTTCTAGAATCAAATCAAAAATCCATATCAAATATTCGCCATCAAGAATCGAATGAAAAATCCTAACACGAAGTGGTGTAAGTCACATAGAACTTGTGTACTCAAATCCGGATAAAATTAATTTTGTGAGTAAAACAATATACATAATACATCAATTTGTTTCATCACAATTACATATTAATAAAATTCATTATTAATCTCATTGATTAACACAAGCATCACTTCATATTTTAATATTTGTTTCATAGAATTTCTCTATTCAATACAAAACATTAACATATTCATTCTCACAGCATTGCTTATATTTCTCTTCATTTTAAATTACATTCACTTTTACATGTAATATTTCTCATTTAATACCACATTTATTTGAGAATCATTTCATGAGATATTTCCTTCAGTTTATAACCAATTTATAAAGGCTTTATTCCTTTTAAAAGACATTATTCGATTTTAAAGTGATCACAACTTTATTTATAACCATTTATTGTAACATCCATTTATTTCATAACAATTTACAAGTCATGGCTTTATTTATAATCATTTCACTTTTAATTCAAATTTGCTTATCCCATTTAGTTTCACTATTACCTTTCAATTTATTCATGACACATTTCATAAATGTTAATTAAGTTTATAAACATATTTTTTCTAATTTAATCTCATTTACAACATTTTCTTAATCACAATTTCAATTTAAACATCCCAAGGCTTAAAGTTCACACTAGTATATTATTACATTACATGCCAATAATGTATACAAAAATTCTACTCATGACTAGACATAGATATAGCAAATTAAACCTTGTATCACTTGCTTTCAAATTAATGTTATCAAATTCAACTGCATAATTTAACACAATTTCTAAGTTTCAACTCATATATTAATTCAGAAGGTTTCGATTATCCAAAAATATCCAGATACTCCATTTTTTCAATAGTTGAAACTACAGGTCAACAAACAACAAAATTCACAACAACATTTCAACTTCACTTCGAATATCCTAATTATTCACTTCATTCTCTATAATTCACCATCATTGAACTAGTGTTTAGTCCATAAATTCAATCAACAATAATTGTCAATGTTTATAATTTGACTAAATACAACAAGTCAACAATAAATGATAATAATTAGATATTACCATTTCATAAAACAAACACATTACAAATAACTATATTAGCGATAAAAAATTTCCTTCTATATAACAAATAATATTAGGAAAATTATTTCATTTCAAAACTTATATAAAACATTTTCATAACACTGACAAATACGTGCTCATATACACACACACACACTCAGACTGATGTAGCCCAGGCTAGAAGGATAAGTCGTATACGAGATAAGGGCAAGTATTTAAGTCGTTCACGACTTAGGAGGGTAGAATTAAGTCGTTTCCGACTTAAGGAATCACGTGGGAAAGGAATACGAGTTAATGAAGAAGGTTTGAGTCGTCACCGAGCTAACTGGAGGC
Organism: Allium cepa; assembly: GCA_030765085.1. Taxonomy (NCBI): domain Eukaryota; kingdom Viridiplantae; phylum Streptophyta; class Magnoliopsida; order Asparagales; family Amaryllidaceae; genus Allium; species Allium cepa. Next base: position 100,300,848 of record CM060934.1, read on the forward strand.
CAGAAGGAGAATGGTGCCGAGTTAACGACCTAACTCTAATGGGTCACGACCTAAGGAAAGGTTTTAAGTCGTTCAAGAGTCAACGACCTAAGAAAGCAGTCTTGAGTCGGCCACGACCTAACTGGTCTGAAGACGAGGGGATACGACCTAATGGATTTCGCGACTTAATGAAGAACGAGTCAACTTGCTAAGCCGGTGAAGTCTTGAGTCGTTGTATGTTAAGTCATAACGTGTTGTATTTTAAGTCGTGAATAATAGGTCGTATACGACCTAAGGGTTGTGATGAGTCTGTGTCTCTTGAGCCGTGTGTTTAAGTCGTCTACGACTTAAGTTGAGTTGTGAGTCGTTCATGTGTGTGTTGGGAGATGTAAACTGTTGAGTCGTGGTTGTATAAGTCGCATACGACTTAAGTGTGTTGTGAGTCGTGGGTCGCGCGTTTTTAAGTCATTTGTTGATGTTGTGATGTAACTCATGAGCCGGGTGTGTTAAGTCGCGCACGACTTAAGTAAGGTCGTGAGTCGGGGTGTGTTAAGCCGTGTACGACTTAAGGGTCTGGGTCAAATACTATAAATACGCGTGAGTTGTACATTTGCAAAAAAGGTTGATTTTTGAATAAAATTTCTTGTTGATTGCTGTGTGCTTTCATTGTAAATTGGTAGTTGAGTGTAATCTCCTATCTCCATTTTCGGTTATTCGAGTGCGCTCGAATCAAAAAGATTGTTAAAGCAGATTCGCGGAATCAAGTGCGCTTGATCAACGCTTGAAGAATTGAAGATCTTCTTTCACGGCATCGTGCGCGATCAACGTGTTAGAGATAGCTAGAATTCGGTATCTTCGGATCAACGAATTTGGGCATTTTGGTATTCATCAATCCACCGATTGTTACTTTCACCGATTGAAGTTTATTTTGGTTAATCCGCTGCGTCAGTTTTGGTATCAAAGCTAGACTTAGCCAATCATAGCTAAGCCAAGACTTGGAGCCAATTTTTGAAGTTGAAGTTTAAAGTTTGGTGTTCATCGTGTTCATCGCGAGATTGCAACAAGTTTGAAGTTTTAAAACCATTTCATTTTGGATCTAGAGTTAGAGAAGTGTTTGTAGGTCGTTACATACTTGAGCCGAGCCAAGTTAAGCCGTGAAGTGTTTGAAGGCCGAGCATAGTTTGTGTTGAAGTACATTTTGTTGAAGTGGAGGCCGAGTTAAGTTGTTGCCGAGTTAAGGAGTTAAGCTATTGCCGAGTCAAGGTTGAGGCCGTGACTTGTTGGTCTTGTGGTGAAGTTTTGTGTTTGATTTGTTGAAGTATTTGAGAAGTTTTGAAGTGTTTGTGAAGAGTTTCCAATCATGCCGCCAAGGAGAGCTAACCGTCATCAAAATGTTGAAGCGTTGTATAGAAGAGAAGAAGCCGAGCTTATGGAGCAACGTATTAATGAGAAATTTGATGAAGGCATTGGAAAGTTAGAGAAGTTGATGAATGATTTGAATCAAACTCAAAGGAGGAGATCACCAATCTCGAACCATGGAGGAAACAGAGTTTCGCCATCGGTTACGGAAGCGAGGAGGGTATCACCGCATTCTTTTAGAGATAGAAGAGAAACATCAATTTCATCACGGAGAGATCATCATGACTATGGACATGAAGAAAGAAGAATTTCACGAGAATTTGAGAATGAGGCATATAGAGATGAAGAGAGACAAAGTCGAAGAAGCATGCATGAACGAAGGGATGATAATGGTCGAGATCGATGTAGGCGTACTTTTGATTTTGATGAAGAGGGTGATAGAGCTAGCATTCATTATCGAGATCGAGACCAAGTTCGAAATTCTTGTCGAAATGTTGAAAATGATCGTCGATGGGAATCGGGTATGAAGATGGAAATTCCAGAGTTCAAGGGTGGAATGGTAGCTGAAGAATTTCTTGATTGGGTGTCAAATGTTGAAGAGATCTTTGATTTCAAGGAGGTTCCTGAGCATAGAAGAGTGAAGTTGGTTGCTACTAGGGTGAGGGGGAGAGCTTTGGCGTGGTGGCAGCAAACTAAACTTACGAGGGAGAGAATGGGGAAGTCAAAGATTGAGTCTTGGGATAAGATGAAGAAATTGATGAGAGCTACTTTCTTACCATACAACTATCAATCACTTATGTACCATAGGTTGCAGAATCTGAGGCAAGGGACGAAGTCTTTAGTGATTATGCTGATGAATTTTACCAACTCATTGCCAGGAATGATATTACGGAAACGGAAGAACAGCTAACTGCTAGATTCATTGGGAGATTGAGAATGTAGATCTAGGATATGGTTAATATGTTTGATCCTAGATCAGTAGCAGAGGCACATCAGAAAGCGTTGGCTTGGGAGAAGCAGGGAAGGCGTGGAGGTGGTGTGTTTACTAATTCCAATAATCAAGTGAAGGGTGTTAGTGGGAGTTCTAATGTTCCTAAACCTGTCAGTAAGCCAGTGGTGAAGGAGGCTGAGAAGGCAAAGGTTAGAAGTGGTTTCAAATGTTACAATTGCCAGGAGTTGGGTCATAAAAGCAATGAATGTCCGAAGCCAAAGAAGAGAACCATGGTTGCAGAAGTTGAGGAGGATGATGGTGAGGAGGCAGAATGTTCAAATACACCTTATGTCGAGGAGGACGAAGAATTGTCTGGAGATGAAGGTTGTAATCTTATGATGAGGAGGTCATGTCTTACACCAAAGCAAGAAGAGGATTCTAGTTGGTTGAGAAGCAATATTTTTCAGTCGACATGCACTATTCTAGGGAAAGTTTGCAAGTTCGTTATTGATGCTGGAAGCTGTGATAATATTATCTCTACAGAAGCAGTAAGGAAGTTGGACTTGAAAACTGAGAAGCATCCTAAACCGTACAAGCTAGCATGGTTAAGGAAAGGTGGTGAAGTGAAGGTGTGTCGAAGAGCTTGTGTGAATTTTTCTATTGGAAAGAAGTACAAAGATGAAATTTGGTGTGACGTTATAGACATGGATGTGTGTCATCTGTTGTTGGGCAGACCATGGCAGTTTGATAGAGCAGTGCAACATGATGGTCGTGCTAATAGCTATAGTTTCATGTTCGAGGGTACTAAAATCACTTTGGTTCCCAAGAAGCAACAACAGAAGGAGAGCAAGTTGGAGGAGATCGAAGAACTGAAAACTTTGCTATCTTTGAAGGAGTTTGTGAAAGAAGTAGAAGAAGAGTCTGAAGTCTTTTTGTTGATTGGACGAGAGTGTAGTGAAGAGGCTGAAATTCCAGAAGAAGCGAAGCCAGTTTTGAAAGAATTTGAAGACGTATTTCCAGAGGAGTTGCCTAAGGAGTTACCGCCACTGAGAGACATTCAACATCAAATAGATCTTGTTTCGGGAGCAGTGTTACCACATCGACCACATTATCGAATGAGTCCGAAGGAACATGAAGAGTTACGAAGGCAAGTGGAAGAGTTGTTAGAGCAGGGACGTGTTCAGGAAAGCTTGAGTCCTTGTGCAGTACCAGCCTTGTTGGTGCCGAAGAAGGATGGAACATGGAGAATGTGTACTGATAGTAGAGCTTTGAACAAGATTACTGTTCGCTACAGATTTCCTATGCCAAGGTTGGATGACTTGCTAGATCAGTTGAGTGAGGTTACTATCTTTTCGAAGATTGATTTGAAGAGTGGTTATCATCAAATTCGGATTAGACCTGGAGACGAATGGAAGACAGCCTTCAAGACGAGAGAGGGGTTATACGAATGGTTGGTTATGCCATTTGGTTTATCAAATGCACCTAGTACATTCATGCGGGTGATGAATCAAATCTTTAGACCATTCATTGGGAAATTCGTGGTGGTGTATTTTGATGATATTCTGATATATAGCAGGAGTACGGAGGAGCATGTTCAACATTTGAGGGAAGTGTTGATTATTCTTCGTGAGGAACAATTTTATGCTGCTACGAAGAAATGTGTGTTTATGACTCGAAGTGTTTTATTCTTGGGATATATTGTATCTAAGAAGGGAATCCAAGTGGACCAAAGTAAAGTTGAAGCTATTAGAAATTGGCCACAACCGAGAACTATCACTGAAGTTAGAAGTTTTCATGGATTGGCATCATTCTACCGAAAATTCATTCCACACTTCAGTAGCGTGATGGCACCGGTTACTGATTGTATGAAAGGGAAGCAGTTTTCTTGGTCGGAGGAAGCGGGGATTGCTTTCGAACGAATCAAAGAACTTTTGACGACAGCGCCAATTCTTGTATTACCAGATTTTCAGTTGTTGTTTGAGCTACATACTGATGCATCAAAGGTTGGGGTTAGAGGAGTGTTGAGTCAGAGTGGAAGACCTATTGCATATTTCAGTGAGAAGTTGTCAGGGGCAAAGATGAGATACAGTACATACGATGTTGAGTTTTACGCTGTAGTGCAAGCTGTTAAGCATTGGAGAAACTATCTGTTTCAGAAAGAATTTGTTCTTTACACTGATCATGAAGCTTTGAAGCATTTGCAAGGACAGGATAAGATTTATGCAAGACATGCATCACGGATTGCTTATCTGCAGCAGTTTACTTTTGTCGTGAAGCACAAATCTGGGGTAACGAACCGTGTGGCTGATGCTTTAAGTAGGAGGAGCCATTTGTTGACTACAATGAAAGTTGAGATGACAGGGTTTGAATTATTGCCAGAATTGTTTGAGGAGGATCCTTACTTTGCAAAGTTTGTTGAGAAAGTTAAGGATGAGAGTACTGATGAATTTATGTTAGTTGATGGCTTCTTATTCAAGGGGAATCGATTATGTATACCAGATAGCAGTTTGAGAATGAGGATTATCAAAGAGTTGCACGAGGAAGGACATGTGGGCCGTGATCGTACATTACATTTGATTTCTCAATCTTACTTTTGGCCGTCGATGAGGAAAGAGGTTGAAAGGTTTGTGGAGAGATGTCATATATGTCAGGTTTCAAAGGGAACTGCGACCAATGCAGGATTGTATATGCCGTTACCTGTACCGTCTAAACCATGGGTTGATATCAGCATGGATTTCATTTTGGGTTTGCCTAGAAATCAAAGGGGGAATGATTCTATATTTGTTGTGGTGGACAGGTTTTCGAAAATGGCGCATTCTATTGCTTGTAAGAAGACGGCGGATGCTGTTCGTGTTGCTCAGTTATTTTTCAAGGAAATCTATCGTTTACATGGGTTGCCGGAGTCTATTGTTTCAGACAGGGATACCAGATTTTTGAGTCATTTTTGGCTTAGTTTGTTGAAGATGGTGGGAACAAAGTTGAACTTTAGCAGCGCTTATCATCCGCAAACAGATGGACAGACCAAAGTTGTTAACCGATCGTTGGAAAATTTATTGCGATGTCTTGTGAAGGACAATCTGAAAAGTTGGGATATGAAGTTATGCCAGGCAGAGTTTGCTCATAATAATGCAGTGAATCGTAGTACGGGATTCAGTCCATTTCAGATTGTATATTCAAATTTACCAAGGGGACCGTTGGACCTAACGGTAGTGCCACAACCGAAGGGGACGGTTAAACAGGCTGTTGATTTTGTTGATGAATTAACTGAATGTCATAGAATCGTTCAGGAACGGTTGGAAAAGTCAAATGAGAAATATAAGAAATTTGCAGACTTGAAGCGACGAAATGTTGAATTTAACGAAGGAGATTTGGTGTATGCTGTGTTAACGAAGGATCGTTTTCCAGTAGGCGCTTATAACAAGTTGAAAGCCAGAAAAATTGGTCCAGTAGAAGTTGTGAAACGGATCAATGAGAATGCTTATAAGTTGAAGCTGCCGGAGGATGTATACACTTCTGACGTATTCAATGTTAAGCATCTTGTGTCGTATTATGGAGATGGACAATCTGATGTGGAAGAATTTACAAATTCGACGACGAATTTTTCTCAACCAGGGGAGGATGATGTAGCCCAGGCTAGAAGGATAAGTCGTATACGAGAAAAGGGCAAGTATTTAAGTCGTTCACGACTTAGGAGGGTAGAATTAAGTCGTTTCCGACTTAAGGAATCACGTGGGAAAGGAATACGAGTTAATGAAGAAGGTTTGAGTCGTCGCCGAGCTAACTGGAGGCCAGAAGGAGAATGGTGTCGAGTTAACGACCTAACTCTAATAGGTCACGACCTAAGCAAAGGTTTTAAGTCGTTCACGAGTCAACGACCTAAGAAAGCGGTCTTGAGTCGGCCACGACCTAACTGGTCTGAAGACGAGGGGCTACGACCTAATGGATTTCGCGACTTAATGAAGAACGAGTCAACTTGCTAAGCCGGTGAAGTCTTGAGTCGTTGTATGTTAAGTCATAACGTGTTGTATTTTAAGTCGTGAATAATAGGTCGTATACGACCTAAGCGTTGTGATGAGTCTGTGTCTCTTGAGCCGTGTGTTTAAGTCGTCTACGACTTAAGTTGAGTTGTGAGTCGTTCATGTGTGTGTTGGGAGATTTAAACTGTTGAGTCGTGGTTGTATAAGTCGCATACGACTTAAGTGTGTTGTGAGTCATGGGTCGCGCATTTTTAAGTCGTTTGTTGATGTTGTGATGTAACTCATGAGCCGGGTGTGTTAAGTCGCGCACGACTTAAGTAAGGTCGTGAGTCGGGGTGTGTTAAGCCGTGTACGACATAAGGGTCTGGGTCAAATACTATAAATACGCGTGAGTTGTACATTTGCAAAAAAGGTTGATTTTTGAATAAAATTTCTTGTTGATTGTTGTGTGCTTTCATCGTAAATTGGTAGTTGAGTGTAATCTCCTATCTCCACTTTCGGTTATTCGAGTGCGCTCGAATCAACGATTGTTGAAGCCGATTCGCGGAATCAAGTGCGCTTGATCAATGCTTGAAGAATTGAAGATCTTCTTTCACGGTATTGTGCGCGATCAACGTGTTAGAGATAGCAAGAATTCGGTATCTTCAGATCAACGAATTTGGGCATTTTGGTATTCATCAATCCACCGATTGTTACTTTAACCGATTGAAGTTTATTTTGATTAATCCGCTGCGTCACATACAAACTCATTCTAGGATATTACAACCCTATCTCTAATGAGTTAACCCCAATTGGCTAAGGTATGTCTAAACCAAAGCTCTAATACCAACTGTAACGACCCACCTTTTTGGACGGTTTAAATCAACAATAAACCACACATGTCAACTCAAACCATTCAAAAGCGAGGATTGTTAGTAGGGTAAATTAGAAAATAAGAGAAAAGAAGGAAAACAAAACACAGAATCTCACAGCGGAATGATAAAATATAATAATCAAATAAACAGTTCATGAAGCTGTTTTACAAATAACGTTTGATTACACTTTTACAATATATCATCGTTATACATACAACAGGAATAATCATAAAATAAGGCGACGGAACAACATGACGTAGTGGGATAAAATAATAATATAATACTAAACTCCATCTTCGTCCTCCGGAATAATGTCTTCAACATTGAAAAACTCAGGCTGACCCGAGCATAATGAAAAATAATACACTTGAGTCAGAACTAAATAAATTCTTGTGTAAGTCAAATCAATTTCAAATAAAATGCGAGTGCAATGGCTTCATAGATGTTACGGGATTTTCCATCTCCTATTTGGTGTACAACATGAATATAATTATTAAGATATTTCAAATAATTTGAAGTACTAATTTTAATCACTTTAATTACAATAAATCTGAAGTTTAAATTAAAATTAAACCTTTCAAATAATTCAATTCCAATACATAATCCAAATTCAAGAAATTGTATGGGCATACATCATTTCAACCCATAATTTAAATGTCTTAGTTATCCAATTCTTAAATGATTTAGATGACCATTTAAATAATGTCGACAATATACACGGTGATAATGGGGACGTATTAAAATAAATAAACAATCATACATCCAACATATCAATCAATAAGCATCCATTTCAGACAACATCCAAATCAACCAATATATTACAACAATTAATAGTTATCGATATCAAGGTTTTAACAATCAGTTAATCCCAATATAAAATTAAATGCCAATTTAATTTAATGTAAATTCAGATTCAATATCAAATTAGATGTCAATTTAAACAAACAAACAACAATAAAAAAATTTATATATCTCATTATAAATTTTATTTAACTTGCAATGGAAATTTTAGTATTATGTGAGTGGGTTGAATCATTCGCCTTTTTAGCTTTCCTTCCTCTAATTAGGTTTGGATCCGCCACTGCTTTCTTTCTTTTAACTTTGATTTTCTTTCTTGTTTTTTTAACATTTGAAGGTTTTGGAGGAGAAGAGAAGTTTGTATAATCTAAATTTGAAGAAGAAATTTTGAAAAGGAGATGAAGAAGAAGAAGAAGGAAAATATAGTTTGAAGAAATTTTTGTTTTGGAAAAGAGAAGAAAATGAAGAAGAAGGAGGGAGGAAAAAGGTAGGCGAAGAAAGGTTAAACAAAAATTACACACACATACGCGCGCGCACACACACACACATATATATATAAAAATATAAAATCAAACTTAGGTTTGAAAAAATGTAGCTTCAGAGAAAAGGATAAGGAACAACCGAAAATGAAGAAACAAACAAAAATGAGAAAAGAAATATGGCAAGTATTAAATAAAGAATGAAAGATACACATTTGAATTTTAAAAAACATGTTTACAAAGCAAGCAAAAATTTGGTATAAAATTTTAAAATGTGTGTTTCAAGGTAAGGCTCATGTGTAATTAAATGAAACGTACAGATGGAATGAAATATGCAAAAGAGAGAGGTCAACAAAAACGTGAGTTGACTGCATAATAAAGTAAGGTAATAAATTAATGAGGATGGAAAAACTAGTATACTGCAAACAACTTTTGAAATTTAATTTTATAACGTATATTTTCTTTAATACATTTCATTAACTCCAAATACACACATAAATATATGTTAGTTTAACAATTTTTATTTTTTACGCACAATTAATTATATTGAACACACCAATTAACTTAATATTTCTCATTAATATACTTATTATATTTTTAACACAAAACGTAAGTTGCGCATATCACTAATTAATTACAATTCACTTCTACTTCTTACTAATAGAACGATTTTAATTGCTATTAATTCAGATAATAAAATTTCAAAACATACGTTGATTACTAGGAAGATAGTTAATCCTATTTTTTTGTTTAAATTGTAATTTAAACATATCTATTAACATTATTGGTTATAAACATGAGTTAGAAATTTACTTACAAAAAATTAATTTGGATATTCATATTAAAAATGGAAAAAAAGGAAAAAGCTTCAGGTAAAGCACTTGAAAGGAACAAACAAACAAATGATAAACAAATAAAAAGAATGTGGAAATTATTAATTATAAATAAATCAAATGAAGCAACTATTAATTAATAAGAAACGAATGAGTAATCTAACAATTAAATGGATGCTCAAATGAAACCAACACGAAGAACTTGAAAATGAAAAGAAAGAGAATATGGATGTGATAATAAATTTAAGTAAATGAAGGGAACATTCATATATTGTAAACAAACCTTTGGGATTATAACGACCCTGGATTTTGGCCCTGTTATTTTAATAAATATTTATCTACTTTTAAATAAAATTTGTCTTAAATAATTAAATTAAAATAATTTGTCTTGTTATCATTTGATAAAAATAGATATAGATGATAATGTTTAAAATAAAATTAATTTCTATCAATATAAAATATAAATATAAATAAGTAAGCATATGAATATAATTTTAATATTAATAGTTAAAATACAACTAGAAATAAATGTAAATAAAAACAAGAATTAAATGAAACACTAAGTAAAGAATAAAATAAGCACAAAGTATAAAAAGTAAACAAGACAAACATGTATATTGAAGATTCAACTAGAAGTTAATAAAACAAACATCTTTAAAACAAATTATCTTAACATACAAAAATATCTTCATAAACAAAGCCATAGGTTTAACTGCAAAGTGTATATTTTGGTAACATAACAATAACACAACAAATCTTCATTCATAAGCCAAGTCTACCTGCAGAAGTATATATTTTTATACAAATATCTATCTACAACAATCATAATGATAATTATGTAAAGATATTAAGCAACAAAACATTTAATGCCATATGTTCAAGCCAACATTTTGTCAGTTCAAAAATATTTACAAATTTGTACATTCAGACACTAAATCTGTCAAGTTAAAACAAACAAAGATAAGAAAACAACCTAACTAGATAACACCTTCCTCATACATACTGTTATCTTATTTATATGTATGCATCTTGCCATTCTAGTTCATTCAGAAATCATATAAGAAAACCAGAGAAAACTAAAGAAGAGAAAAAGGAAAACAAAGCTCAAATTTTTATTCAAACAGATAGGACTCTGCAGTTTCAAATCTTCAGGTTTTCATAACATCAAGTATGCTCTGTTCAACAAAATCTTGCTGGTGAGTAAACGAAGATTTTTAAAGTTTAAGTTAATTAAAATAATTCATGATTCATTAAAGTGTAGTTTGTATATTCTTTATTTTGGAAATAATTATGTGTATATATATGTCACTCTACATACTGTTCTTTCTGTTATGGATCAAGGTTGATTATCATTCAAATTTAAAATTGTATTCAACTGAATCATTGTAAAGATTACATTTTTCAATCAAACTAGAGATTTAAACTTAGATTAAGATTTTTAGAAGCTGTTTTAAACATCTTTGGAAAGCATACTACTGTAATACTATTTTACTGGTAATCAAGAAATATATTGATAAATCCATTTGTTATAGAAAGCTAATTCAAGTTAATAACTTGAATGCCTACTGAAATTTATGATTTTTAAAACTAGAATGAAGATTTTTAGCTCAGTATTTCAAGAGCAATTTGTATGTGAACCAAAACTGCACTTCTACAAATTTCTAGTGATTTAATCAATAATAAATGTTGAAATTTGGGATGAAGCAAGTATAAACATATGTTATTTCATGAAAATTATCAGTAATTTTTCTATTGCGTGAAATTAGAGGATGAGATCAGTCTAGGGCTTGGGTTCAAGTTTTTGTTCATGTCAGTGTTGTGTCGAGTACAACCCCATGTGTGATCGAGTGGCACGAATTTTTGGGGAATGGGAGAATGGTGTGTTGTCGTGGTGTGGGAGAAATTTGGGCGACTTCGGTGGTGTGTGTGACGGTGGCGAGGTGGAAGAGTCAACTGTGGTGAGCTACAGGTTTCGAGCAAAAGGCTATATTTCGATTTGAATTTTCTTGAGGTGATTCGAGTTTGATTTTCGTGAATACGTGGGTTTTGTGACCCGCCCGTGATGTTGGAGTTCGTCAGAGCTCGGTCGCGTCGCCGTGCACGTGTACGGCGCAGTGAGTTATGTCAGAATCGTGGTGGTTATCTATCTCGAGTCGATGCTCGAGTTGTTTAGTTAGGTGCTTCGAGTTTTGAACGTGTGCGTGTATAGGTACCTGATGCTAGTTATAATTTAGTTAAAACTTAGACTACAGAAAAAAAAGGAAGGGTAGAAGAAGAAGAGTTACAGGGGATGTCTCGGGTGATTTAGGTGTTTAACTCGAAGTGCTAAACAAGTTTTAGTAAGGGAAGTCTCGGGTTTGCTTCCTTTCAGAGCTGTAGTTTTTAAATAAAAGAAATATAGTTAAGTAAGTTTGTGTTTTATCAGGATTTAAGCATTGTAAAATTAAATAAATGATTAACAAATTTAAGTTAAAACTTCATACAGGTTTAATTATCTTAGTTAATGTTTAACAATGTTTTTAAAACTCTTAATTATTTATTTTAATTAAGTAATTAATTTAAGTAAGTATGAAATTAATTAAAATTTAAAGTTATAGTTAATAATAAATTGGTTTCCAAAATTTAAAGAAGGCCTTTAAATGTTAATTAAGGTGAATAATTAATATTAATAAATTATTTAGGAAGTAAATAAGAATAATTACATTATAATTGTAATTAGAGTTTGAATTAATTAATGTTTAAGTGATAAGTAAATTGTAATTAACTACTTAAGTTAATTGATGAATGATTAATAGTTAATTAATTAAGGAATTTAATTATGAATTAATAGTCAATTAATTAAGTAATTTAATTAAGAATTAATAATTGATTAACTAAGTAATTAGTAATTAATAAATGGATAATTAAGTTTTATTTAGGTTATTAATTAATGATTAGGGAATAATTAACTAAGTAATTAAATTTAAATAACCTGATTAAGAAGTAATAAATTAAATGGTGTGAAATAAAATAAGTAATTAATTAAATAATTAAGAATTAATAATTGATTAAGAAATGATTAATTAAATAAATAATTTGAAAAGAAATAAGTAATTAATTGATAACTAATGATTGATTAAACAGGGTTAAGTGATTAATTCTCTAGTAATTGTTTTAAATTGAATTAATCACTATAAGAATTTAAGATGATTGCTTATGGATTGTTTTGTATGTAGAATATCTGATTTGTGATATTTATTTGATGAAATTCTGTGATGTTCTATGATATGCCCTGATATATCTATGATGATTATGTATGATTTATCTGTGATAAAAATTATTTGAATTCAATTGTTGAATTAAACTATTTAAGTTAATTAGACAACTTGGCCTCTAAAATGGCGTTTGGATTTCGATGAGACCGAGATCGGGAGTCATTTATGATATTCCGAAAACCACATCGATCCAAATTGAACAATAGGTCGTGAATTCTCAAGCGAAGATCGAGATGGTGTTTTCAGAATGCAAGGATTATTGTCGTTGACTCTGAGGGTGATTCCAAATGAGTGTAACGAGATAATGCCTTCGGTTTCGTTCGAACCCGGAACGAACTTGTATGGATTGAATGCTTTCAGCACATCATCAGGCGGACGAGATATGTTCTGTAAAGGTAATCGTAGCCTCAAGCCTCATCAACCGAGAATGACTAACACAGGGGATGTGCAGTAAGGTTAGGTGGGTCATGCCCAAGCAGGACGAGATATACCCCTATCTAGATGTCCCTTTTTATTTCGGCTGTGTGGACGGTTGCTAGCTACAACCCAGGGTTATCTTGTTCGGGACTGTTCAGTAAGGAATGGTTCTGGCCTTGTGTTGCAGGGGAGTTGGGTGGCTCCTCGGTACGGTGATCTAGGCCACGTACTGACCCCAGTAGCCCTGCCACTGTATGGAATCCAATCTCCAATAAACGCCGTACTTTTTGATTATGCCTAACTATGTTGGAATGTGAGATGTAAGCATTTCAACTATTTCTGTATTTTACTTGAAAGCCCTAGACACTGTTATAATATCACTGGATTTCCTATAAAATGTTTTGGTTAGCGTAAGGTAAAAACTTACCCGTATTTATGTGTGGGAAGTCTTACGTGATACCTTTAGTTTCAAATATTTTTCAAAGTTAAACAACTTTAAACCGTTTACTCATACCAGACCCATGTCTGACCCAGAGTTTATATTTTGTTTTTTCATAAACTCTTGGGTATTCAAATTTTTATGAGTAGCCAAGTGATAGGTTTTGGATTCTGATTTCTGGAGGAGCTTGGAGCAGGAGTTCCAGACGTGTGTGTGTGTGTGTGTGTATATATATATATATCTAGTTCTACTGTGTTAGTTGATGTACTCTGTATCTCTGATGTATGTATTGACAGATGTATGTATGACTGTCATGTTTATTGATATTGTATAACTCTGATATATGTAAAACTATGTAATAGTTATGTGATGTATTATATTTTGTTCCGTTCCGCTGTGAGATTATGATGTTGTTGTTCTTTCTTTCTATTCTTTTCTATTTCTATCCCATTCTTTCTTAATGATGATATGTCTTTCTAGGAGTAGAAGGGCGGGTCATCACAGTTGGTATCAGAGCGCTGGGTTGAGAGAATACCTAGGCTCTTGAGTGATTTCTTTCTTGAGAGAGCGTATTTGTAATTTTGATATATATATATATATATATATATATATATATATATATATTAATTTCTACCTATTTGTTGGGTTACCTGTTCTGGTTTTCCAATATAAGTTATAATGGTAGATAGGGTAGTGGTGTGTGTAACACGACTACGAATGGCTGGAGTTTGAATATTTGAGGTTGGAGGTGTGTCTGTCGAGACTGTAGACCTATTACCGTCACGAGTGAACTTTGGGTGGTGTAAGGATTTGATGGATCTCTGAAGGAAACCTGTTAAGGTTCGGAGTTCATCTTTGAAGTGTAAGTTTGGATCTGTTGGTTGGACGGAAGCAAGTCATGATATCTTGATACCTCAGGATGTAGTATTGTGTGATGGGACACAGTGACTATGGATGTCTCCGAAGATGTTTCTTTCGGACAAGTTAAGGAAGTATGTATGCTTCGGTATTGTGGCTAAGTTCAGTAGGGTGTTTCTGTTTGATTCGAGGTCCGAGTTTATCGAAGAGCTTTGGATAGGAAGTCTTTGGGTGTTTGAGTCAGCAGTGTAGCTCGAAGTGTTCTGTGTGTCGTCAAGGAGATTTTCTGGCTTAGCAGTTTTTCTTGAGGTAATTTCAGAAGTAGCAGAGTGGATCCATTTCTTCGATGGATTGGCTTGATAAGTATAGGCTGTTCTGAATTGTGATGAGAGAACAGTTTCGTTGGAAACTGATTTGGGTAGAATTGCCAAAGTGACGTGTGATAATTCTGGAATTTACTTGAGTCGTCTTTTACATGGAGTTGAGACTTCTCAAGAAAATATTGAAGGTATCGATGTGGACCAAGATTTCCCTGATGTTTTCGAGGAAGTTAAGTGTTTGCCTCCCCATCAAGAGATAGAATTTCGCATTGATTTGATTCCAGGAGCAGTGCCGGTGATTCAGCCTAGTAGGAGGATGGCTCCTAGAGTGAGAGAAGAGTTAGTTAAGCGGGCTCAGGATCTTTTGGAGAAGGGATTGATTAGGCTCAGTTTTTCTTGTTGGGATTCTACTGCAGTGTTTGTCGCTAAATCGGATGAATCGCTAAGGTTCTGTATTGATCTGATGAATCGAGTCTTTCAGGATGAATTGATTAAGTTTGTTCTAGTGTTCATCGATGATATTCTGGTCTATTCTGAAGAAGAGCACAAGCAACATTTGAGGATAGTGTTGGAGACACTGAGGAGACATGTTTTGAAGGCGAAGTTCTCGAAGTGCCACGTCTGGAAATCGGAAGTTCGTAGTTTTTCTGGGATTAACTGGCTACTACAGGAAATTTATCAAGGATTATTGCAAGATTTCTTCACATCTGACCAAGTTGACAAGAAATGGAGCTAAATTCAAACGGACATCCCGGTGTGAAGAAGTTTTCCAAGAATTGAAGGCGAGGCTAACCAGTGCACCAGTACTTGCTATTCCGGATGGGAGAAAAAGTAAATTTGAAGTTTATACGAATGCTTGTATAGTTGGTTTGGAAGCAGTTTTGATGTTGAATGGAAGAATGATTGCGTATGCGAGTCGGCAATTTAAAGCCACATGGAAAGGACTACGCTACGCACGATCTTGAGTTGTTAGCCATTGTTTTTGTTTTGAAGATTTGGAGACACTATCTCTTGGGATAGAAGTTTGAGTTATTCACGGTTCACAAACAGTTGAAATATCTTTTCTCTCAAAAAGGATCTTACTCTGAGGTAGCAGTGTTGGGTCGAGTTTCTTGCATCATATGTTTTGGATATTCTGTATACTCCAGGAAAGGCGACTGTTGTGGCTGATGCTCTTAGCAGGAATGCAGTTTTGTCTCTTTTGGAAGTTGCTCCATCTCTCAAGGACAGAATCAAAAGTAAGCAAATGGAGGATAGATCTTTTGAGGAAATGATTCTTGGAACTAAGGATGGTTGGTATTCGGATTTCATCAAGGTGCTTAAGGGATTAATGGTCGATTGTGTGTGCCTAATATAGATGGATTGAGGCAAGAAGTCTTGGCTGAGTGTCATCGCTCCAAACTGAATATTCACCCAGGAATCTCTAAGATGTATAAAGATATGAGAAGAATTTTCTAGTGGCCGAGCATGAAGAGGGATGTAGCTGCTTTCGTTAATAATTGTGCTATCGGTCAGCAAGTAAAAGGAGATCAACAAAAGTCAACCGGTTTGTTGCAGCCTTTGGAAATCCCAAAATGGAAATGGGATATGATTTCGATGGATTTCATCGACAGTTTGCCTAGAACTAAGAAAGGAAACGATGGAATATGGGTTATTATGGATTGGGTAACTAAGAGTGCCCATTTTGTACCGGTTAAGGCAACTTGTATTGTAGTTTCTCTAGCAGAGATTTTCTTGAGAAAGATAGTTAGATTGCATCGTGTTCCTGTCAGTATAATAAGTGATCGTTATCCTATCTTTACCAGCAAATTTTGGGGATGCTTTGCAATCAGCTATGGGAACAAGTTTGAGATTGAGTACAGCCTATCATCCTCAGACAGACGGACAAACGGAGAGGCTTAATCATATTCTAGAGGATATGCTACGAGTTTGTGTTTTGGATTTTGGTAGAACGTGGAAGACCGTGTAGATTCCCTTTCTGTTGGATCGTATCGAAAGATCGTCTTGTGTTTGAACCAGATTTGATTCGTGAAGCTTCTGCTTAAGTTGAGTTTATCAAGAAAAGGATGAGAGTTGCTCAGGACCGTCAGAAGAAGTATGCAGATTAGAGAAGGAGACAATTAGAATTTGAGAATGGTGATTTTGTTTTTGTCAAAGTTTCCCCGATTAAAGGAGTTATTAGATTCGGAAAGACGTGAAAACTTGTCCCGAGATACATTGGACCATTTCGGATTTTGGAAAAGAGTTGGTGATGTAGCTTACAGGATTGAATTGGCAGAACGGATGTCTGGAATTCATAGTGTATTCCATATATCCCATCTAAGGAAATTTGTTCATGATCCATCTTTAGTTGTAGAACCAGTAGTTCAGGAAGATTTTGAAGTCGAGCCGAATTTTACTATGGTCAGGAATCCAGTTCGGATTGTTGATCAAGACGAGAGGCAACTCAGGAGTAAGGTAGTGAAGCTTGTCAAAGTGCAGTGGGGTGAGGATCCTAGAGTTTTCTCTTAGGAGACTCTGGATAGTTTAGGAAAGCTTATCCGGATCTGTCTCCAGATAGCTAGTGATGTTTGTTAGAATAGATTGTTTGGTTGTTTGCTAATGTGTGAACGATATGTATGTTTGAATGGTTGGTATAACAGCTTTTGAATTATCTTTGTTTTAAATTTCGGGGACAAAATTCTGTTAAGGGGGGTGGAATGTAATGACCCTGGATTTTGGCCCTGTTATTTTAATAAATATTTAATCTAATTTTAAATAAAATTTGTCTTAAATAATTAAATTAAAATACTTTGTCTTGTTATCATTTGATAAAAATAGATATAGATGATAATGTTTAAAATAAAATTAATTTCTATCAATATAAAATATAAATATAAATAAGTAAGCATATGAATATAATTTAAATATTAATAGTTAAAATACAAATAAAAATAAATGTAAATAAAAACAAGAATTAAATTAAACACTAAGTATAGAATAAAATAAGCACAAAGTATAAAAAGTAAACCAGACAAACATGTATATTGAAGATTCAACTAGAAGTTAATAGAACAAACATCTTTAAAACAAATTATCTTAACATACAAAAATATGTTCATAAACAAAGCCATAGGTTTAACTGCAAAGTTTAAATTTTCATAACAAAACAATAACACAACAAATCTTCATTCATAAGCCAAGTCCACCTGCAGAAGTATATATTTTTATACAAATATCTATCTATAGCAATCATAATGATAAATATATAAACTTATTAAGCAACAAAACATTTAATGCTATCTGTTCAAGCCAACATTTTATCAGTTCAAAAATATTTACAAATCTATACATTCAGACACTAAATCTGTCAAGTTAAAACAAACAAAGATAAGAAAACAACCTAACTAGATAACACCTTCCTCATACATATTGTTACCTTATTTATATGTATGCATCTTTCCATTCTAGTTCGTTCAGAAATCATATAAGAAAAACAGAGAAAACTAAAGAAGAGAAAAAGGAAAACAAAGCTCAAATTTTTATTCAAACAGATAGGACTCTATAGTTTCAAATCTTCAGGTTTTCATAACATCAAGTATGCTCTGTTCAACAAAATCTTGCTGGTGAGTAAACAAAGATTTTAAAGTTTAAGTTAATTAAAATAATTCATGATTCATTAACAGTGTAATTTGTATATGCTTTATCTTTGGAAATAATTCTGTGTGTGTATATGTCACTCTGCATACTATTCATTCTGTTATGGATCAGGGTTGATTATCATTCAAATTTAAAATTGTATTCAACTGAACCATTGTAAAGATTTCATTTTTCAATCAAACTAGAGATTTAAACTTAGATTAAGATTTTTAGAAGCTGTTTTAAACATCTTTGGAAAGCATACTACTGTAATACTATTTTACTAGTAATCAAGAAATATATTGATAAATCCAATTGTTATAGACAGCTAATTCAAGTTGATAACTTGAATGCCTACTGAAATTTATGATTTTTAAAACTAGAATGAAGATTTTTAGCTCAGTATTTCAAGAGCAATTTGTATGTGAACCAAAACTGCACTTTTACAAATTTCTAGTGATTTAATCAATAATAAATGTTGAAATTTGGGATGAAGCAAGTATAAACATATGTGATTTCATGAAAATTATCAGTAAATTTTTCTATTGTGTAAGATTAGAGGATGAGATCAATCTAGGGCTTGGGTTCAAGTTTTTATTCATGTCAGTGTTGTGCTAAGTACAACCCCCGTGTGTGATCGAGTGGCACGAATTTTTGGGGAATGGGAGAGTGGTGTGTTGTCGTGGTGTTGGAGAAATCTGGGCGACTTCGTTGGCTTGTGTAATGGTGGCGAGGTGGAAGAGTCAACTGTGGTGAGCTACAAGTTTCGAGCAAAAGGCAATATTTCGATTTGAATTTTCTTGAGGCGATTCGAGTTTGATTTTCGTGAATACGTGGGTTTTGTGTCTCGCCTGTGTTGTTGGAGTTCGTCAGAGCTCGGTCGCGCCGCCGTGCACGTGTACGGCGCGGTGAGTTGTGTCAGGGTAATGGTGGTTATCTATCTCGAGTCGATGCTCGAGTTGTTTAGTTAGGTGCTTCGAGTTTTGAACGTGTGCGTGTATAGGTACCTGATGCTATTTATAATTTAGTTAAAACTTAGACTACAGAAAAAAAGGAAGGGAAGAAGAAGAAGAGTTACAGGGGATGTCTCGGGTGATTTAGGAGTTTAACTCGAGTGCTACACGAGTTTTAGTAAGGGACGTCTCGGGTTTGCTTCCTTTCAGAGCTGTAGTTTTTAAATAAAAGAAATATAGTTAAGTAAGTTTGTGTTTTATCAGGATTTAAGCATTGTAAAATTAAATAAATGATCAACAAATTTAAGTTAAAACTTTTTGCAGGTTTAATTATCTTAGTTAATGTTTAACAATGTTTTTAAAACTCTTAATTATTTATTTTAATTAAATAATTAATTTAAGTAAGTATGAAATTAATTAAAATTTAAAGTTATAGTTAATAATAAATTGGTTTCCAAAATTTAAAGAAGGCCTTTAAATGTTAATTAAGGTGAATAATTAACATTAATAAACTATTTGGAAAGTAAATAAGAATAATTACATTATAATTGTAATTAGAGTTTGAATTAATTAATATTTAAGCGATAAGTAAATTGTAACTACTTAACTTAATTGATGAATGATTAATTGTTAATTAATTAAGGAATTTAATTAAGAATTAATAGTCAATTAAATAAGTAATTTAATTAAGAATTAATAATTGATTAACTAAGTAATTAGTAATTAATAAATGGATAGTTAAGTTTTATTTAGGTTTTTAATTAATGATTAGGGAATAATTAACTAAGTAATTAAAGTTAAATAACTTGATTAAGGAGTAATAAATTAAACGGTGTGAAATAAAATAAATAATTAATTAAATAATTAAGACTTAATAATTGATTAAGAAATGATTAATTAAATAAATAATTTGAAAATAAATAAGTAATTAATTGATAACTAATGATTGATTAAACAGGGTTAAGTGATTAATTCTCTAGTAATTGTTTTAAATTGAATTAATCACAATAAGAATTTAAGATGATTGCTTATGGATTGTTGTGTATGTAGAATATCTGATTTGTGATATTTATTTGGTGATATTCTGTGATTTTCTATGATATGCCCTGATATATCTATGATGATTATGTATGATTTATTTGTGATAAATGTTATTTGAATTCAATTGTTGAATTAAACTGTTTAAGTTAATTAGACAACTTGGCCTCTAAAATGGCATTTGGATTTCGATGAGACCGGGATCTGGAGTCATTTATGATATTCCGAAAACCACATCGATCCAAATGAAACGATAGGTCGTGAATTCTCATGTGAAGATCGAGATGGTGTTTTCAGAATGCAAGGTTTATTGTCGTTGACTCCGATGGTGATTCCAAAATGAGTGTAACGAGATAATGCCTTCGGTTTCGTTCGAACCCGGAACTAACTTGTATGGATTGAATGCTTTCAGCACATCGTCAGGCAGACGATGAGCATTCTAAGAGATATGTTCTATAAAGGTAATCGCAGCCTCAAGCCTCATCAACCGGGAAGGGCTAAAACAGGGTTTATGCAGCAAGGTTGGGAGGGTCATACCCAAGCAGGACGAGATATACCCCTGTCTAGATGTCCCTTTTTATTTCGGCTGTGTGGGCGGTTGCTAGCTACAATCGTGGGGTTATCTTGTTCGGGACTGTTCAGTAAGGAATGGTTCCGACCTTGTGTTGCAGGGGAGTTAGGGTGGCTCCTCGGTACGGTGATATAGGCTACATACTGTGACGGACGGTACCCCAGTAGCTCTGCCATTGTATGGAATCCAATCTCCAATAAGCGCCGTACGTTTTGATTGTGCCCAACTATGTTGGAATTTGAGATTTAAGCTGTAACATCCCACCTTTTCGCACACTTTAAACCGACACACGTGCCAGTTCAAACCATACGGAAGGGCGGATTGTTATGGGGTAAATAAGAAAAACAGAAAAGAAATAAAAACAAAACAGAATCTCACAGCGGAAGGATAAAATATAATAATCAATATACAGTTCATGATAACTGTAACGACCCGTTAAATTAATAATATTAAATGAGTTAAATTAATATAATTTCTAACCTGATTTAGAAAAAAAAAAGGCTTTAAGATTTATGTGAGAAAATGTAGTAATTTGTTATAGTAATTGGAATTTAATGTAACAATTTAATTTTTATGACAATAGTTTTGGATAATGTAATTGTCACACTTTGTTAAAAGTTAATGTTAAGAAACCAATAAATGTTGAATTAGTGAATATTAATAAAATATTTACTAGAATGGGATTCATTTAATATTAAAATAAATAGTAGGATTGTTTCATTTGGTGACCGTTGAATAAACCAATGCAATAAGTGTAGATAAATTTTTTTATGAATATTGTTCGATAATGAATGTACTTAAAAACGGTAATAAACTTAATATAAGAAAACAAAGGCAAATTGTGTATTAATTAATGAATTCATGAATCAGTGTATGGACTTAGTGTAACTATACGTAAATGTACGCAATAAGGTTGTGAAATACCAATGATTTGGATTTCCAATTTATATTAAACATAATGTTGGTAGAAATTGGAATTCACTGTTGTGTGAAATATATGAGAAATCAGGTCAAATGTAAATTATACCATAGATGATATACTCTTTTAAACAGTAGGATTTTTAAATAAATAAACGTTTCACTTAGGTTTCAATTGGATAACTTATGTAGTTTAATGGAGAATCAATTGCAATTAATTGCCATAAATTAGTGATGATAGGGTAGTTTGATTTGGCCTTTAAGAAGCAAAGAAAAAAGAAAGCCAAGATTTATGAATTCATTTGCAATGTGAAATGCAAATCTTGTGGATTGTTTTTTTTTTCAAATGGAATTAATATTTAACCATTACGTTAGTGGAGTCTGATAAGTTAAGGTAGATAATCAATGGTAATTTACCTAATTCAAAGGATATATTAATATAAATATGGGTAAAATGAGGTTAGACCAAGGATATAATATTAATTGATTTTTAAGGCTTAATTAGTACGTGAAATAGACAAGATTCTACATTCAAACATTTATGCAAAGCTAAGTTGTAAATAGAAGTACCAATGTAATATAATGTAAATAGATGGGAATCAACATTTATTTATTTATTTAATGGAATTTAATTTCTATAGTATGATAATCGCAATTAAATGAAATTGAAATAGCTAATTTATAAATTAGTTGAAATTTAGCTGGAATATGAGGATTTTTAATGAAATAGTGAAATCAAATGGAAATAAGGTTTCAATTATACATTGGAATTTATATTCACCATAAAAGGTTAATTGAAAACCAAAGGAGTTAATAAAGGAATCAAGCTTTATCTATTAATTTGGATTTAAGATATGGTAAATTGGATTTATTGCAATAATTAATTCTATAAGATGAGGTTAATACTTATTCTATTTATAATTAGACCAAATTGTTGATATAGATTTTTTGAAAGCAGAATCTATAAATCAATTTGAGTATCAAATTCAATAATTGCGCTTATTGCATAAATAAAGGGAATTTAATGTTAAATATTACGTTACTGAAATTTAAAATGAACTTTAAGAATAATATTGTGAATCATGAACCAAAGTATGTGGCATCCCTATTTGGATAAAGAATGAGTATATAAAAGTTAAAATCTAATATACGGGGTTTTGAGCATTTAATTTTATAATTCTTAAATATAGGAAAGTGCAGAAATTAACACTGCAAATTGATATACTTATAATTTTAATTCACATCCAAGCTTGTTAAATCATTTGAAATTGATTAAATTACATAAGTAATAAAATTTGGACAATTTTAGAATATAATATAAAATTTGGATTTTTGTAATTTATTTTGATTTATTTAATGAATATAAAAATAGCCTTTTTTGTCACGGACTCGGATTTCGATGAAACCAGTTTCATCGGATCCGTATCGGTGAATTATTATAGGGTTTCAAGTTTCGTATCGATCGGACTTGTCATTTGATCGTACGGGCGTGAAACGCCTTGAAATCAATTTTAATAAAATCAATTTGAAATCAATTTGGAAATGTTGTTTTCAGCATAACTTCTTCATACGATCAAATTTGGACGTGAAACTTTTTCCATCGCGTTCAGAATATTTTAAATTACCTATTTGGATGTATAGATTTACGAAATTTCGTTCCGGAGACATAGCGGGCTTTTTGGGCCATAGTTTGTTCCCCACGTTCATTCTACGGTCTATCTACGCTACCTCTAACCCTCTATATAAACCTAGCTACAAGCCCTAGCCTCCACCTAATTTCTTTTCATCTGCGCGTATACTTTCTTCAAGCTCCTCTTCTTCTTCAATGGGTGCTAACCCTAGATCCAGTCAGTTCAAAAACAAAATGAAAATTCAAAATCTCCAGAAAAATTCCACAAAAATATATGTTAATCTTCTCGAAACACGTAATCCCATGGTGAAATTCGTTTTTCAGTTGGAGTTACCGTTTACCCAGAATAAATTCAAACAGTTCGTGGCCATTCATCAGCGCCGTAACGAACTTCGTCAGATTGAGAATTGCTTTCTGGGTATTGGAGAGGGGACTGAGGGGAGTAGATCCATGCAGTTTATTCCGCGAATCGACGGTTGGATTGGTGGTAAAATTCGTTAGGGTTTAAAACCCTAGGGGCGGCTGCAAACCTTCTTGCCGATCTGGGACGTACGCGAGCGCCGCTTAGGCAGAGATGGAGGTCGCCGACTTGCTTAGGCGTGGAGGACGTGGCCACGAGTGCGGCAGCATGGCGGTTCGTCTATGCGGTGGCTGGGTTTTAGCACGTGTACAGTACACGTGAATGTTTCACGTGAGTAGGTTAGGTTCTGGGAAGAAGAAAGGCACGTGGGGTTTTGGGTAAGGACGTGTTCTTTTTGCATTTATTTTTAAAATTTGTTTTCAATCGAATTTTTGACATAACTTTTTCATACGTAACCCGTTTCGCGTGAAATTTCTTTTGTTAGGATCCTAGTGAAATTCCGGATCTGTTGACGCAGGTTTGGACGAATTCTGAGACGGGCGAATTTTTGGGTTTAAATCGAATTTAAATTCGATTTAAATTCAAAAGGTGAGTGTTTTAACCCACTCACAACTACTAGAAGCTTTTATGTTTGTTAAATTAATTTTAGAAATGAATAGAAATTTATTTATGAGTATTTGGCATGTTTATTTCACTCATATTTGTTGAATTGCATTTATTAAATGTAACTGTTAATTTAATTTATTTATTGCGTATTAATTGATAGTTAGAATTTATTTGTTTGCCTATAAACTGATAGTTGACAGTTATATAGATTATTACTGAATATAAAACTGTTAGATTAATAGTTGTTAAATTTAATCTGAATAAAATTGCCAGTTATTACCTGTTATATATTATCAAATATAAATTGTTATTGATTGATTGCTTGATGATTGTGATTGGATGATGGGTGATGTTGATGGATGTTTTATTGTATTTCATAAAATTGCAAATTATCATGCATATTTTCTTTCATTCGGGATTGTGGTTTGTAATGATATACAACCGCAAAATTTTATATCTTTTAAATTGCGGATTGAAATGATAAATATCCGTATCACTTGACCATAGGATAGAAAATTATATACAGGCACCGCGGTCTATATATAACTAATTTAATGTGATTTCTATGGTTTGGATGGAATACGGTTTATAATAATTTTGAATTTTATAAATATTTTTCTTCTATATATATATACATATGAAGTTGAAATTTTGAAATTAAAAGGTGTATAAATATCTTTATTAAAAATGGAAGAAAATTAAGAAAATGGAGTTTGGTAATTTATATCATATGTTTAAATGTTAAGTTTGGAAATTTTAAGATATGATATTTATAATTGGATTTTTCCCAAAATAAATTGAAATGAATATTCTAGTATAATTTGAATTGGGAAAAAATATATATTTTATTACTAGAAATTGAAGTCTTATTATTTATGGATTTTATATGAATATTCAAGACTAATTAATAGAACAATTGATTTGTTGAAAGAATAAAATCCAACTTTAGTTTGAAATATTGATACTCAAAATGGATATACGTATATATAAATAAATTGAAGTGGTTTTGGAACTTGAGAGAGATAATATAAATTTTGGTTTAGACTTTAATAAAGAAATGTATTTGTAAAGCAATGAGAACTATTTTCATTACAAAGTAACATTTAAGTTAAACCATTTAATTCATATACCGTTGAATGTCCAAACCATTCAAGTTTTTAGAAGTTATGGTTTTAAATTATGATTTTCAAAATATTATGCTTTGAAAATATTTGATTTTCAGACATTATGAAGTTAAAGCATTATGATTTGGAAAAGAATTATATTTGGGATAAGTGATAAAATGTGGTTTTGGGTTTTGAAATGATATCGTATTCATGGTTACGAAATGGAATGTTTATTCTGATTTTTAAGTATAACCTATTTTTAAATGACCGCGGTGTTATAATAACGATGGGTTGGCAAAGAGACCGAGATCGGATATGGACATACTCTCTGTCGATACCGAAAACCACTTTGACTAACCGTGTACGCGGTGGAGATTCCAGAATGAAGTAGGTGGTGGCGACGTTTCCTGTAAGGTAAATACGTGGACCCGAATCCCGTGAGTTGGCATAAGGTGGCTAAAACAGGAGCGATTCTCAGGCCAATGAGGTCATTCCTCTGATCGGACCCTCCTCTTCGATATTATACTTTGATTTTGGATTGATTCAGTGGCCACTTCTATATTTTGATTTTGGGGAGTTAGTCCGAGGTGGGCGGTAACTGCGGCTACACGTTTCCACCAGCCTGGATAGCAATTGGTATATCTACCCTGGCATTGCATAGTTGTGCCGTGTCACCTACCATACCGAGCCTTTACTACGAGTTTCTATTTGTGTCGTACCTATGGAGTATCCTCTGGTAGCTTCCCGATCAGGAGGTATTA
This sequence comes from Allium cepa, assembly GCA_030765085.1. Lineage (NCBI taxonomy): Eukaryota > Viridiplantae > Streptophyta > Magnoliopsida > Asparagales > Amaryllidaceae > Allium > Allium cepa. Next base: position 100,326,908 of record CM060934.1, read on the forward strand.
CGGTACTGTATAGACTATTGGCATTATTTGTGTTAAGGGCTATATGGGTAACCCCTTAACGCTATTAAAAAGTAAGTTTACTTTATAAATAGACACTATTATAATAGCGCAATATACTACATAGTAAATAGTTTAACGGATCCTTAGGAGATGTAAATCTCGAACATCTCTTGAGTTACTGTACTCATATTTATTTCTGTTAATTTAACTCACATAAGATCTTTTAGTCTGACTCGAGTGGTTTTGTCTTTTCAAATTCGCTCGGGTCAGTCCGAGCGTTTCAGGATCAAAGATTTTAGCTTTGGAGGACGAAGACGAAGAATCCGTATTATATTATTTATAGTTTTGCACCACACTCTAAAATTTCCGCTGCAATGATTGTATTGGTATGTGTAACTCTGATATTTATTGTGTAAAGAATAACAAGTGTTTTGTAAACCATTTATGAACTGTATATTTATTATTATATTTTATACTTCCGCTGTGAGATTCTATTTTGTTTTTATTTCTTCTCTGTTTTTCTTATTTACCCCATAACAATCCGCCCTTCCGTTATGTTTTGAATTGGCACGTGTGTCGGTTTAAAGTGTGCGAAAAGGCGGGATGTTACAGTTGGCATCAGAGCTTTGGTTTAGCGATAAACCTTGGCTTTGTGGGGTTTGACTCTTTGTTAATAGGGTACTAATACCCTATGGGAGTCGCTGAGTGTATATGTGACGCCCCACCTCTATACCCACGCTAGCCAAGAACATTACGGTGAATGCTGTCGACTAGCATGGAGAATAAGGCTGTTGAGGAGCGACCATCCGTGTAATTTCTTTGAGCGAGCACCGATATGTCAGATAATATAACATGCATTCTATTTCAAGAGGAAATTCGACATACCAACACAAACTCAAAGCTACTACACAGTGGCTATAAAATCCTTCGGAAACAAATATAGAAATAAACATAACACAAATCAGTCACAGACAATTCATATCACAAAGGCGGAATAAGATATGAATATTACACTAGAAAGTGTACATCAGAGTAGTGGTCTCAAAAGTTCCACAATATCACAAAAGAATAGTTACATGAACTACACAAAAGAATAAGTATACATTATGGAGTCTATATCTCAAATGTATACAACAAAATAACTACTAATCTAAGTAGTTAACCCAAAAGTCAAGGAGTTAATCCCGGATGAGAAGTCAAGCAGAAGCACCTGTAACATCTCGGTCTGACCCGAGTATTATTTAATAAGAAAATAATAAACGGATCAGTCTAACTATAAATATCAGATGAAACGATATAGAATAAGAGATATGACTAAACACGTAATAATCACAATGCCAAGCTGTGATATATATATATATATATACTTAGTTGATAATCATCAAGAGATTAATCAATGTCACCAAATCCACACAAGAATCAAAGAAGTGTCATACTCATTATTTCGTTCATCAAACCACAAATATTGACGATAATATCAATGTCAATCACCAAAGTCAAAGACGCACAAATTCCAGAAGACTACACAAGAAATCCAGAAATCACAAAAGTCAATGACACACAAATTCACCAATGCACAAATATTGATAAAACTTATCAATGGAAATCACAAAAATTGGTGAAACACAAATTCTAGAAATCTACACAAGAAATCCAAAAATCACAAAGGGGGGGGGGCTATCACAAACGGGAGCATAAAGCTCACCAACACGTGTATCACAAACGGAACGCTAATTCCATGGTCGCTAACCATCACAAATTGAGCCGAAGCTCCACAAACGGCCCGAAGACCATGGGTTGCTACCCCATCACAAATTGAGTCGAAACTCCACAAAACGGGGTTTAGTCTCCCTCGCAGACAAAGAGACCTCGCAAATTGCTAGTCTAAATCACAAAGTTGATCGTCATGATCAGCGAGAAGTGTCAATTACACTAAGCTAGTAAATATATGAGTTTAGCTTCATGTCCCATAACCACTTGCTTAACTTAAATATTTACGAACAAACTGTAAATCTCCACTAGAAAATTGTCACAAGAGGTTCAATCGAACAAGTCCAAGAATTAACCGACAAAGTAAACGCAAGCGTTTCATACCATTTGTTTTACTAAGCCGTTTAATTAGATTTCTCATACGAGTGAGGTAAAGGTTCGTATATACTAATAGATTGGAAAACGGTTTTATAAACGAATTTGGTATTAAAATAGTATTGAAATCGTTTGAGAAAAGAGTTTTGATATTTACTACTAGTATAGGAAACCTTTATATTTTTAAAGTGACAAATCACGAAGAAGATTGTAAGAACAACCAATCACAAAAATTCACATACGAAGACGTGAATAAAATCCAAAGAAATCGATAAAGAATCCATCGAAATGGATATTCAAAAATCCCTAAAAAGAGTCATCAAAATCATAATAGATGATAACAACAAATAGGATTATCACGAATCGATTTAAATTGGAATTCCAATCCAAAAAGGCAAATTGGACTCAAACAGCAGGTTCAGTCGACTGAACAGAGAATTTCAGTCGACTGACCCTGTACATGGAAATTTTCCAGGTTCAGGAAACTTTCTGTTTCCAGTTTCAGTCGACTGTGCAGAGTTTTTCAGTCGACTGAATCATGCCTGGAAACTCTCGGGTTTCAGGTTCAGTCGACTGAACAGAGAATTTCAGTCGACTGAATCATGCCTGGGCTGTTTTTCAGCCTTATACAAATGAAGAGCAAACTCTTCCAAAATGCAATCGGACGAACATTGGCTCTAAGGGTTTATGCCAAACGGCAACCCGGCCCTATATGCTCCTCGATGCATCACCAAAAGCATGTTCAAACATCCATAAAAGGATTTTACACAAATTTGTCTTAAAAACCCAAAACTTGGAATATTCGCAAAACCAATCCAAATCAAGAGCAAATGCACATGAAGAAGTGTTAGGAATTCATACCCAACAACCAAAGATAATTATAGTCATAGATGTGAGATAAAAATCTCACCTTTTCACAAAATCGAACAAGAAGAGCTTGAAAGCAATTGGAGAATCAACCTCTCTTCAACCCAACCCAAATGAGCTTGAATCTAAGCTCAAAAACAAGAACATTCCCAAGATTAGGTTTAGGAATTTCTGAAATTGGGAAGAGAATAAGTTGGAGAAGAAGAAGAGAAGCTTACCAATGGGTTCTTCTTGAGTTTGGAGCAAGGAATTTGATTTGCAAGAGAAACTAGGGTTTTGGAATTTTAATTTCCAATCTCTCCCACCATTAACACTCTAAAAACTGAAATGAGAAGAGAATGAGGGTGAGTGGGAAAGAGTGGCTCAGATTTGAGCATAAGTTAACATAGGGTTGAGCCCAAAAACCAAACCCAAAGTAAAAAGTAGCAGAAATCAACTTTCTCCAAACATATCGAAGCTTATACTCAAAAAGGTCGCAAACGGCATTTTAAACTCAATGGGAGTGGTCCCGAGCCCTAATACGACCGTATGCAAAAAGTAGCTTTTCGGACTAAAATCCGACTAACGATAAAATATTTAAATAAAATATTTAAATATAAAATCGACAAATATGCGGGTTGTTACAGACTCCCCTCCTTAAAGAAATTGCGTCCTCGCAATATTACAAGAAGAAGATATATAGTAACAACCATAGAAGCATATTCAACACAAAAGAAGTTTGAAATAAGAAGTTCACCTCAAAGAGCACAAGAAAGTAAGTCCGGATGTGTACGCTCGATGTACTCTCTAGATTCCCAAGAGCAATCCTTAGGATTTGAAGACCATTGAACTTTAACAAGCGGAACATCTTTATTTCGAAGTCGTTTGACTTCCGAAGCAATAATACGAATAGGGTGTTGCTCATAAGTTAAATTAGGCGAAACTTCAATCTCTTCCACAACACCGGGCTCAAGAATAGAATCGGAATCTCGAAGACATTTCCGAAGTTGAGAAACGTGAAACACGTCATGCATAGCAGAAAATTGAGCCGGTAATAAAAGGCGATAAGCCATGGAACCAATACGTTCGGTGATAGGAAATGGCCCAATATATTGAGGCGCTAACTTTCCCGATCGACTGAAACGTACAACACTTTTCATAGGTGAAACACGAATGAACACAAGATCTCCCACAGAAAATTCTAACTTCCTTCTTCGGTTATCGGCATAGGATTTTTGTCTACTCTGGGCTTCTTTCATCCTATGACGAATAAGATCAATCTTTTCTGTGGAATCACGAATAAAATCTGGACCTAAAGCCATCTTCTCACCGGCCTCAAGCCAACAAGATGGAGATCGGCATGGCCTACCATAGAGTGCCTCGAAAGGTGCCATACCAATACTAGATTGGAAGCTATTATTATAGGAAAATTCAACAAGTGAAATATGATCTTCCCAACCTCCACCAAAATCAAGAACACAAGCACGAAGAAGATCTTCAAGAGTTTGATTCACACGCTCGGTTTGTCCATCGGACTGGGGATGATAAGCGGTGCTAAAATTAAGCTTCGTTCCCAAAGCTTTTTGAAGACTCTTCCAAAATCCACTAGTAAACAATGGATCACGATCACTAACAATAGAAGTAGGAACACCATGCAATTTAACAATTTCTTTGATAAATATCTTGGCCAAAAGAGGAACAGTTCGGTTAGACCGAACGGGAATAAAATGGGCGGATTTAGTAAGTCTATCAACAATTACCCGTAAGCTATCATAACCCGATCGAGAACGGGGAAGGCCATCTATAAAATCCATGGAAATTTGATCCCACTTCCAAACTGGAATTTCTAAAGGTTGCAATAACCCTCCGGGCCTTTGATGTTCGGCCTTAACGAGTTGGCAAGTCATGCAACGTTTAACGAAGTTAGCGATGTCAAGTTTCATTCCCTCCCAATAATAAAGTCGCTTCATATCCGCGTACATTTTACTACTACCGGGATGAATGGTAAACTTAGAACGATGTGAATCTTCTAAAATATCTTTACGAAGATCACCAATATTTGGCACGACAAGTCTACCAAATTTCCGAATGCCGCCACGAGAATCGATATCAAAGTCTTTTAAACCTTCAATATCCATTTTATCCCTAATATTTTGGCCAAGAAGAGCCAAGTCGGGATCTAGCCCTTGAGCTTCAAGAATGCGGTCTAAAAGAGATGGATGAGCCACAAGGCTACATAAAACAAACGATGAGCATAAATCGGAAAAACGGTCTCGAATTTCGCAAGTGGATAAAATCTCGAGATCGTTCCATTCGGATATCATCATAGAAACAACAGCTTGTTGTTTACGGCTAAGAGCATCGGCGACAAGATTACCCTTACCGGGAGTATAAAGAATATCAAGATCATATGGTGCAAGAAATTCGAGCCAACGCTGTTGACGCAAATTAAGTTCCTTTTGAGAGAATAAATATTTCAAAGACTTATGATCTGTGTAAAGAACAAATTTCTCTCCTAAGAGGTAATGACGCCAAATCTGAAGAGCAAAAACAATAGCCGCGAGCTCTAAATCATGAGTGGCATATCTAGTCTCAGCAGGCTTTAATTGCCTAGAAGCATAAGCAATAACGCGTTCCTTTTGCATAAGAACGACACCCAAACCAATGCGACTAGCATCGGTATAAACAACGAAATCTTGATTCCCTTCGGGAATAACAAGAATAGGAGCATCAGAAAGAAGTTCTTTTAATTTTTGAAAAGAAGCTTCACATTTGTCCGTCCAAATGTATTTAACACCTTTCTTCGTCAAGCTAGTGAGAGGCACGGCAATTTTAGAAAAGTCTTTAATAAAACGACGGTAATAGCCCGCCAATCCAAGAAAACTACGAATCTCTGTCACACTCTCCGGTCTCTCCCAATCTTGAATCGCTTCAATCTTTGAAGGATCCACGGAAATTCCGGATTCGGAAATGATGTGACCGAGAAACTTCACACGAGATTGCCAAAAATGGCATTTAGAAAATTTTGCCTTTAATTGATTACTCCTAAGAGTTTCCAACACAATCCGAAGATGTTTTTCATGCTCCTCCTCGGTTTTAGAATAAACAAGAATATCATCGATAAAGATGAGAACAAACCGGTCGAGAAAGTCTTTAAAAACTCGATTCATTAAGTCAACGAAATAAGCCGGGGCATTTGTTAACCCAAATGGCATAACAAGCCGTTCATAAGATCCATACCGAGTGCGGAACGATGTCAAAGGAATGCTATCCTCTGCAATACGAAGCTGATGAAAACCGGTAGCCAAGTCCAATTGTGAAAAGACTCTAGCACCACTAAGTTGATCGAATAGATCATCAATCCGAGGTAAAGGATATTTATTTTTGATAGTAAGATCATTAAGCTTGTGATAGTCAACGCAAAGCCTAAGTGTACCATCGGATTTCTTCACAAAAATAGCTGAAGCTCCCCAAGGCGAGGAACTAGAGCGAATAAATTTCTTCGTTTCCAATTCAGATAATTGTTTACGCATCTCCTCGTTTTCTTTATTGGACATACGATAAGGAGGACGAGTGATAGGTTGAGCTCCCGGAGTAAGATTAATTCTGAACTCAATTGCTCGTTTAGGTGGTAATCCTAAAACGGGCTCGAATATGTCGGAAAATTCACAAACGACGTGAATAAGAGAAATAATATCACCCTCATCATCATCATCATCATCACGAGGATTTAAAGAATATAAAGATGCAACCAAAGCAGAATCTGAATCTTTAAGAATAACAGAAACCTGATTAACAGATTGAGGATGTCGAAGATGAATAGTCCGCTCAGGACATAGGATATGAGCTTCATAACGGTTAAACCAATCCATTCCCAAAATCATTCCAAAGCCTAAATAACGCATGACATGCAAATCGGCTCGGAAAGATAAATCATACAAAATAATCTCGACATCTTTACACAATAAACTGATTGTTGCGGATCCACCAACCGGATTCGCAATTCTCAAAGAAGTCATTAAACACAAAACATCCAAGGAAAAAGTATCAACAAGTTCTTTTGATATAAAAGAATGGGACGCACCCGTATCAAAACGAACTCGAATAGGATGATCACGAAACAAAATAATTCCATCTAGAATAGAATGAGAAATACCTTGGCCACGAGATGTGTTGCCAGGGGCTTGAGCAACATTTAACTTTCCCTCCTTCTTGCCCTGAAGCTTGGGGCATGAAGATATAACATGACCGGGAACTTTGCAGTAGCGACAAGAAAGAGACTTTGGGCACTTGTTCGCATAATGGTCCTTCGAACCACAATTATAGCATTCCCCACGACCAAAGGAAGAAGTCTTTGCCACGGAGGTTGCTTGCTTCCCTTTCTTATTGGGATAAGGGCCTTTAAATTTGTTTGACCTCTTTCTGTTGTTGAAGTTTGGTTTGGAACCCACCACTTCAACATCATTCTCTCTATCTGCCTCTTCAAGACGAAGAGCGATATCAACGAGTTGGTCGAAAGAAACTTCTAACTTTAAAAGTAATGGCTTCTTGAGGCTTTTGTTTAAGCCATAAACGAATCTCTGATTCTTCTTAAGAGAGGTGTTGATGTATTCAACCCCATATTTGGAAAGCGACTCGAAGGAGGCGACATAATCAGTCACGGAGGACTCACCTTGAACAAGGTCTATAAATCATCGAGCCAATGTCACTTTTTCAGCTTCCGGTACGAATTTCAACTCGAAGCGTTCTCGGAATTTCTCCCAAGTGAGATCCGCTTCATTAGTTTCAGAAATAAGAAGCTCGTACCAATCCAATGCTCTTTCTCGGAGCATACTAGAGGCCACCTGAACTCGGTGAAGGTCAATAAGATTCATGCGAGAAAAGATTCGATCGCATGACCTTAGCCAAGCCTGTACTTCAATAACAGTTTTGAAACCTTTGAATGATTCCCCACCCAAATTAGTGTAATCGCTACACAAGCGTGCAAATCCCGACTTTGGGTGAGTAGGTTCCGGGTTAGCTCCAGCTGCTTGAGCATTTGTTACCAAATCAAGAAGCTGTTGAGCAGTCATAAAAACTCCATCCTGGGGCGGAGTGCTAGATGGCACGGCTCTGGGGCGGCCAGGTCTAGACATTTCTCTTCCTTAAGAAAGAAGGAAGAAGAAGAAAAAGGTTATTCACCAAATTGAATATCAAGAAATCTTGATAGATAAACAAGGAATCATAAAGAAAATAGGATAGAACGGTACGAAGACCCGAATAAAATCCTAAAGCACAACTCCTAAGAAAGACTTAGGACGATGATCCTTGTTATAATATTCCATATTGTTCCGAAGTTTGGCTCCGATACCAAGCTGTGACTCCCCACCTCTATACCCACGCTAGCCAAGAATATTACGGTGAATGCTGTCGACTAGCATGGAGAATAAGGCTGTTGAGGAGCGACCATCCGTGTAATTTCTTTGAGCGAGCACCGATATGTCAGATAATATAACATGCATTCTATTTCAAGAGGAAATCCGACATACCAACACAAACTCAAAGCTACTACACAGTGGCTATAAAATCCTTCGGAAACAAATATAGAAATAAACATAACACAAATCAGTCACAGACAATTCATATCACAAAGGCGGAATAAGATATGAATATTACACTAGAAAGTGTACATCAGAGTAGTGGTCTCAAAAGTTCCACAATATCACAAAAGAATAGTTACATGAACTACACAAAAGAATAAGTATACATTATGGAGTCTATATCTCAAATGTATACAACAAAATAACTACTAATCTAAGTAGTTAACCCAAAAGTCAAGGAGTTAATCCCGGATGAGAAGTCAAGCAGAAGCACCTGTAACATCTCGGTCTGACCCGAGTATTATTTAATAAGAAAATAATAAACGGATCAGTCTAACTATAAATATCAGATGAAACGATATAGAATAAGAGATATGACTAAACACGTAATAATCACAATGCCAAGCTGTGATATATATATATATATATATATATATATATATATATATATATATATATACTTAGTTGATAATCATCAAGAGATTAATCAATGTCACCAAATCTACACAAGAATCAAAGAAGTGTCATACTCATTATTTCGTTCATCAAACCACAAATATTGACGATAATATCAATGTCAATCACCAAAGTCAAAGACGCACAAATTCCAGAAGACTACACAAGAAATCCAGAAATCACAAAAATCAATGACACACAAATTCACCAATGCACAAATATTGATAAAACTTATCAATGGAAATCACGAAAATTGGTGAAACACAAATTCTAGAAATCTACACAAGAAATCCAGAAATCACAAAGGGGGGAGGCCTATCACAAACGGGAGCATAAAGCTCACCAACACGTGTATCACAAACGGAACGCTAATTCCATGGTCGCTAACCATCACAAATTGAGCCGAAGCTCCACAAACGGCCCGAAGACCATAGGTTGCTACCCCATCACAAATTGAGTCGAAACTCCACAAAACGGGGTTTAGTCTCCCTCGCAGACAAAGAGACCTCGCAAATTGCTAGTCTAAATCACAAAGATGATCGTCATGATCAGCGAGAAGTGTCAATTACACTAAGCTAGTAAATATATGAGTTTAGCTTCATGTCCCATAACCACTTGCTTAACTTAAATATTTACGAACAAACTGTAAATCTCCACTAGAAAATTGTCACAAGAGGTTCAATCGAACAAGTCCAAGAATTAACCGACAAAGTAAACGCAAGCGTTTCATACCATTTGTTTTACTAAGCCGTTTAATTAGATTTCTCATACGAGTGAGGTAAAGGTTCGTATATACTAATAGATTGGAAAAGGGTTTTATAAACGAATTTGGTATTAAAATAGTATTGAAATCGTTTGAGAAAAGAGTTTTGATATTTACTACTAGTATAGGAAACCTTTATATTTTTAAAGTGACAAATCACGAAGAAGATTGTAAGAACAACCAATCACAAAAATTCACATACGAAGACGTGAATAATATCCAAAGAAATCGATAAAGAATCCATCGAAATGGATATTCAAAAATCCCTAAAAAGAGTCATCAAAATCATAATATATGATAACAACAAATAGGATTATCACGAATCGATTTAAATTGGAATTCCAATCCAAAAAGGCAAATTGGACTCAAACAGCAGGTTCAGTCGACTGAACAGAGAATTTCAGTCGACTGACCCTGTACATGGAAATTTTCCAGGTTCAGGAAACTTTCTGTTTCCAGTTTCAGTCGACTGTGCAGAGTTTTTCAGTCGACTGAATCATGCCTGGAAACTCTCGGGTTTCAGGTTCAGTCGACTGAACAGAGAATTTCAGTCGACTGAATCATGCCTGGGCTGTTTTTCAGCCTTATACAAATGAAGAGCAAACTCTTCCAAAATGCAATCGGACGAACATTGGCTCTAAGGGTTTATGCCAAACGGCAACCCGGCCCTATATGCTCCTCGATGCATCACCAAAAGCATGTTCAAACATCCATAAAAGGATTTTACACAAATTTGTCTTAAAAACCCAAAACTTGGAATATTCGCAAAACCAATCCAAATCAAGAGCAAATGCACATGAAGAAGTGTTAGGAATTCATACCCAACAACCAAAGATAATTATAGTCATAGATGTGAGATAAAAATCTCACCTTTTCACAAAATCGAACAAGAAGAAGCTTGAAAGCAATTGGAGAATCAACCTCTCTTCAACCCAACCCAAATGAGCTTGAATCTAAGCTCAAAAACAAGAACATTCCCAAGATTAGGTTTAGGAATTTCTGAAATTGGGAAGAGAATAAGTTGGAGAAGAAGAAGAGAAGCTTACCAATGGGTTCTTCTTGAGTTTGGAGCAAGGAATTTGATTTGCAAGAGAAACTAGGGTTTTGGAATTTTAATTTCCAATCTCTCCCACCATTAACACTCTAAAAACTGAAATGAGAAGAGAATGAGGGTGAGTGGGGAAGAGTGGCTCAGATTTGAGCATAAGTTAACATAGGGTTGAGCCCAAAAACCAAACCCAAAGTAAAAAGTAGCAGAAATCAACTTTCTCCAAACATATCGAAGCTTATACTCAAAAAGGTCGCAAACGGCATTTTAAACTCAATGGGAGTGGTCCCGAGCCCTAATTCGACCGTATGCAAAAAGTAGCTTTTCGGACTAAATCCGACTAACGATAAAATATTTAAATAAAATATTTAAATATAAAATCGACAAATATGCGGGTTGTTACAGTATATATATGAGAGAGCGTATTTGTTAGTTTTATAAAAAGATTTTAATATTATGTTACTCTGTTCCGTTTTGTATTTATAAATTCTGCTTGATGCATGGGACGCTATGCCATCAATAGGGATTTCTAAACACTTAATAAGACAGACCGACATAATATTTGTTTTTAATATAGGTGAATGAAATAATTTTGCCTATTATATTTTCTATATATAAAAAATATATTTTATAAAGATATATATATATATATATATATTTGGTTGCTATAGATTGGGTGTTAGGAAATAAAAATATTTATAACAATTAAAGCTAAGTTGAAATTATAATAAATCAAATTGGAGATTTTAGAACTTAAGCCCGGGATTTTTGAAATCTTCTTTCAAAGGATTTATGAAATATAATGATTTGGTTTATAAATATTTTCTTATATAAATATTTAGTATAATTCGAAAGAATTGGTTTAAGAAGATTTTGAAGAAAATAAGTTTGTACTTTCCTCTCTGACGCTGGAAAATAATTTCGGTGATGACGGCCGCATCATCGACTTTCATTTTCGAGTTTCGAAGGGAAAGGCCACTGTAGTAAATTCTACTGCAGATTTGTTTTGAAATTATTTAAAATTTTAATTGTTTAAACGTAATTAGAGATATAAAAGTTGTAAGAAATTAATTATCTATTATTTTAAAGAAATTTTGGAATTTGGCCCGGTATTTAATTCCTAAATTTCCATTAATTAAATTGTTTAAACTATTTTAGTGGAATAAAAGGTAGGTAAAAGAATGAATGCTAAGTATAAAGGAAGTAAAATTTAACTTATAAATAATGGTAAAGATCTATTGAACAATAAATGAATTAAGAGAATTGAGATTAAACTTGTATAAGTTCAATTGTACTTTCTTTGACATAAATAACTTACCAAATATGAAAGGTTGAAATGTTAATTAAGAGATTTGAATAGAATATTATGCAAGTTGAAATGTTGGAAATTTTGGATTATTCTATGAATTGCTATTATATAAATAAGAATTTAGTGGTATAAACTTAAGTTATAATTGAAATTTTACTGAAAATAAGTCAAGAATTATTAATAGGTGATATGAACTTAAGTAAATAAAATGAAATTCTTTAGTAAATAAGGATTGATTGTAGGGTTATTAACTTAAGTATGTTTTAAATTTCCCCTATTCTAATATAATGGAAAGTAGGAATAATAAATAAATGACTGTAAACCCTAAGTAATAAATTAATAAAATTCCTTTATTTATAAGAATGAAGGTTATAAGGTTAATAATTTAGGTGTAACTAAGAAAGTTACTGTAATTTAATATAATAGAAACGTAAACATTAAATAAAGGAATAAAATTAAGGGTAAGTTGAAATTGTAATATATATAACGAATATATATTTATTGAACCATTAATTAAGAAAAAAGGGAATTGAAAAGAAACTTGGAAATTTTCACTTACACTCTTAGGACATATATAAACTTACCATATCATAAAAGTTGCAATGTTAGTAAGAAAATGTAAAGGGAAATCTTACAAGTGGAGTTTGAAGTAATTAAGGTATTCAATAAATTTGCTGTTAGTAATGAGAATTAATTGTACAAACTTAAGTTAAATTGGAAATTTTACTATATAAGTAAAGATATGTAGTATAAATAGATAATATAACCGTTAGTCAATAAATTGGAATACCAATATAATGAATTTTGAAACAAATGGAAAATGAAATAGTAAGAAATATAGAAACCCCTCCATGAATGAAAGGAAGAAAATCAAGCCACGGAAGCATGAAATAAATGTATAATAAGTAATTTGGTTGTTGGTTTGAATTGTATTGTTTGATTTATGTTTGTTGGGTAAGAAATTTGAAGTTGTTGAGTGAATAAATAATCTATCTTTGTTCCATCCAAGACTGTTGAGTAAAGGATGCACTTGATAGTTAATTTCATCTCATACAAATTTCAAGTTTGAACCCAAACAACTATTTGTTTGATGGATTAAATGGTTGCTTTGTTTGTGTATGTATGTTGTTTGTAAGGTTGATGATTGTTGAATTGTTTGGTTGATTAATGATTGAATCCACTTGAATAGTTCACTTTAAAATAAATATTTAACCTTTTAGATTATATAAGTGAATACAGGTGATGGAAGCAACTGCTACTGCTTTTGGTTCCACAATAATTAGCGTAATTGCCCGACAAATAGGTACGTCTCCGTATTACGTTTTAGCGCTATTTTATATAATTTTTCCCGTGTTGGGATAATATTTTGATAATATATGTAATATATTTGTATATTTTGATATTATATTTTCTCCAGAGTCTCTCCGTACAAAGGAGACTCTGCCAAAAATTTTCGTAAATTTTGGACTTAGAATTTTGTTGAATATTTTCCAAACTTTAATGATTTAAGTATAAAAGGTTATAATGACTATAAAACAGGCATATCTCATTTAAGGAAATTAATTTAGTAAATTATTGTTTATAAGTTAATATTTGAAATAAGGTGTAATGTTTTATTCTTCCTTCTCCCTTCTTTTTCCTTTTCGGGGACGACAAGTTTTGAGTGGGGGAGATTGTAACGACCCGTTAAATTAATAATATTAAATGAGTTAAATTAATATAATTTCTAACCCGATTTAGAAGAAAAAAAAAGGCTTTAAGATTTATTTGAGAAAATGTAGTAATTTGTTATAGTAATTGGAATTTAATGTAACAATTTAATTTTTATGACAATAGTTTTGGATAATGTAATTGTCACACTATGTTAAAAGTTAATGTTAAGAAACCAATAAATGTTGAATTAGTGAATATTAATAAAATATTTACTAGAATGGGATTCATTTAATATTAAAATAAATAGTAGGATTGTTTCATTTGGTGACCGTTGAATAAACCAATGCAATAAGTGTAGATAAATTTTTTTATGAATATTGTTCGATAATGAATGTACTTAAAAACGGTAATAAACTTAATATAAGAAAACAAAGGCAAATTGTGTATTAATTAATGAATTCATGAATCAGTGTATGGACTTAGTGTAACTATACGTAAATGTACGCAATAAGGTTGTGAAATACCAATGATTTAGATTTCCAATTTATATTAAACATAATGTTGGTAGAAATTGGAATTCACTGTTGTGTGAAATATATGAGAAATCAGGTCAAATGTAAATTACACCGTAGATGATATACTCTTTTAAACAGTAGGATTTTTAAATAAATAAACGTTTCACTTAGGTTTCAATTGGATAACTTATGTAGTTTAATGGAGAATCAATTGCAATTAATTGCCATAAATTAGTGATGATAGGGTAGTTTGATTTGGCCTTTAAGAAGCAAAGAAAAAGAAAGCCAAGATTTATGAATTCATTTGCAATGTGAAATGCAAATCTTGTGGATTGTTTTTTTTTTCAAATGGAATTAATATTTAACCATTACGTTAGTGGAGTCTGATAAGTTAAGGTAGATAATCAATGGTAATTTACCTAATTCAAAGGATATATTAATATAAATATGGGTAAAATGAGATTAGACCAAGGATATAATATTAATTGATTTTTAAGGCTTAATTAATACGTGAAATAGACAAGATTCTACATTCAAACATTTATGCAAAGCTAAGTTGTAAATAGAAGTACCAATGTAATATAATGTAAATAGATGGGAATCAACATTTATTTATTTATTTAATGGAATTTAATTTCTATAGTATGATAATCGCAATTAAATGAAATTGAAATAGCTAATTTATACGTTAGTTGAAATTTAGCTGGAATATGAGGATTTTTAATGAAATAGTGAAATCAAATGGAAATAAGGTTTCAATTATACATTGGAATTTATATTCACCATAAAAGGTTAATTGAAAACCAAAGGAGTTAATAAAGGAATCAAGCTTTATCTATTAATTTGGATTTAAGATATGGTAAATTGGATTTATTGCAATAATTAATTCTATAAGATGAGGTTAATACTTATTCTATTTATAATTAGACCAAATTGTTGATATAGATTTTTTGAAAGCAGAATCTATAAATCAATTTGAGTATCAAATTCAATAATTGCGCTTATTGCATAAATAAAGGGAATTTAACGTTAAATATTACGTTACTGAAATTTAAAATGAACTTTAAGAATAATATTGTGAATCATGAACCAAAGTATGTGGCATCCCTATTTGGATAAAGAATGAGTATATAAAAGTTAAAATCTAATATACGGGGTTTTGAGCATTTAATTTTATAATTCTTAAATATAGGAAAGTGCAGAAATTAACACTGCAAATTGATATACTTATAATTTTAATTCACATCCAAGCTTGTTAAATCATTTGAAATTGATTAAATTATATAAGTAATAAAATTTGGACAATTTTAGAATATAATATAAAATTTGGATTTTTGTAATTTATTTTGATTTATTTAATGAATATAAAAATAGCCTTTTTTGTCACGGACTCGGATTTCGATGAAACTAGTTTCATCGGATCCGTATCGGTGAATTATTATAGGGTTTCAAGTTTCGTATCGATCGGACTTGTCGTTTGATCGTACGGGCGTGAAACGCCTTGAAATCAATTTTAATAAAATCAATTTGAAAATTTTGTTTTCAGCATAACTTCTTCATACGATCAAATTTGGACGTGAAACTTTTTCCATCGCGTTCAGAATATTTTAAATTACCTATTTGGATATATAGATTTACGAAATTTCATTCCAAAAACATAGCGGGCTTTTTGGGCCATAGTTTGTTCCGCACGTTCATTCTACGGTCTATCTACGCTACCTCTAACCCTCTATATAAACCTAGCTACAAGCCCTAGCCTCCATCTAATTTCTTTTCATCTGCGCGTATACTTTCTTCAAGCTCCTCTTCTTCTTCAATGGGTGCTAACCCTAGATCCAGTCAGTTCAAAAACAAAATGAAAATTCAAAATCTCCAGAAAAATTCCACAAAAATATATGTTAATCTTCTCGAAACACGTAATCCCATGGTGAAATTCGTTTTTCAGTTGGAGTTACCGTTTACCCAGAATAAATTCAAACAGTTCGTGGCCATTCATCAGCGCCGTAACGAACTTCGTCAGATCGAGAATTGCTTTCTGGGTATTGGAGAGGGGACTGAGGGGAGTAGATCCATGCAGTTTATTCCACGAATCGACGGTTGGATTGGTGGTAAAATTCGTTAGGGTTTAAAACCCTAGGGGCGGCTGCAAACCTTCTTGCTGATCTGGGACGTACGCGAGCGCCGCTTAGGCAGAGATGGAGGTCGGCGACTTGCTTAGGCGTGGAGGACGTGGCCACGAGTGCGGCAACATGGTGGTTCGTCTATGCGGTGGCTGGGTTTTAGCGCGTGTACAGTACACGTGAATGTTTCACGTGAGTAGGTTAGGTTCTGGGAAGAAGAAAGGCACGTGGGGTTTTGGGTAAGGACGTGTTCTTTTTGCATTTATTTTTAAAATTTGTTTTCAATCGAATTTTTGACATAACTTTTTCATACGTAACCCGTTTCGCGCGAAATTTCTTTTGTTAGGATCCTAGTGAAATTCCGGATCTGTTGACGCAGGTTTGGACGAATTCTGAGACGGGCGAATTTTTGGGTTTAAATCGAATTTAAATTCGATTTAAATTCAAAAGGTGAGTGTTTTAACCCACTCACAACTATTAGAAGCTTTTATGTTTGTTAAATTAATTTTAGAAATGAATAGAAATTTATTTATGAGTATTTGGCATGTTTATTTCACTCATATTTGTTGAATTGCATTTATTAAATGTAACTGTTAATTTAATTTATTTATTGCGTATTAATTGATAGTTAGAATTTATTTGTTTGCGTATAAACTGATAATTGACAGTTATATAGATTATTACTGAATATAAAACTGTTAGATTAATAGTTGTTAAATTTAATCTGAATAAAATTGCCAGTTATTACCTGTTATATATTATCAAATATAAATTGTTATTGATTGATTGCTTGATGATTGTGATTGGATGATGGGTGATGTTGATGGATGTTTTATTGTATTTCATAAAATTGCAAATTATCATGCATATTTCCTTTCATTCGGGATTATGGTTTGAAATGATATACAACCGCAAAATTTTATATCTTTTAAATTGCGGATTGAAATGATAAATATCTGTATCACTTGACCATAGGATAGAAAATTATATACAGGCACCGCGGTCTATATATAACTAATTTAATGTGATTTCTATGGTTTGGATGGAATACGGTTTATAATAATTTTGAATTTTATAAATATTTTTCTTCTATATATATACATATGAAGTTGAAATTTTGAAATTAAAAGGTGTATAAAAATCTTTATTAAAAATGGAAGAAAATTAAGAAAATGGAGTTTAATAATTTATATCATATGTTTAAATGTTAAGTTTGGAAATTTTAAGATATGATATTTATAATTGGATTTTTCCCAAAATAAATTGAAATGAATATTCTAGTATAATTTGAATTGGGAAAAAATATATATTTTATTACTAGAAATTGAAGTCTTATTATTTATGGATTTTATATGAATACTCAAGACTAATTAATAGAACAATTGATTTGTTGAAAGAATAAAATCCAACTTTAGTTTGAAATATTGATACTCAAAATGGATATACGTATATATAAATAAATTGAAGTGGTTTTGGAACTTGAGAGAGATAATATAAATTTTGGTTTAGACTTTAATAAAGAAATGTATTTGTAAAGCAATGAGAACTATTTTCATTACAAAGTAACATTTAAGTTAAACCATTTAATTCATATACCGTTGAATGTCCAAACCATTCAAGTTTTTAGAAGTTATGGTTTTAAATTATGATTTTCAAAATATTATGCTTTGAAAATATTTGATTTTCAGACGTTATGAAGTTAAAGCATTATGATTTGGAAAAGAATTATATTTGGGATAAGTGATAAAATGTGGTTTTGGGTTTTGAAATGATATCGTATTCATGGTTATGAAATGGAACGTTTATTCTGATTTTTAAGTATAACCTATTTTTAAATGACCGCGGTGTTATAATAACGATGGGTTGGCAAAGAGACCGGGATCGGATATGGACATACTCTCTGTCGATACCGAAAACCACTTTGACTAACCATGTACGCGGTGGAGATTCCAGAATGAAGTAGGTGGTGGCGACGTTTCCTGTAAGGTAAATACGTGGACCCGACTCCCGTGAGTTGGCATAAGGTGGCTAAAACAGGAGCGATTCTCAGGCCAATGAGGTCATTCCTCTGATCGGACCCTCCTCTTCGATATTATACTTTGATTTTGGATTGATTCAGTGGCCACTTCTATATTTTGATTTTGGGGAGTTAGTCCGAGGTGGGCGGTAACTGCGGCTACGCGTTTCCACCAGCCTGGATAGCAATTGGTATATCTACCCTGGCATTGCCTAGTTGTGCCGTGTCACCTACCATACCGAGCCTTTACTACGAGTTTCTATTTGTGTCGTACCTATGGAGTATCCTCTGGTAGCTTCCCGATCAGGAGGTATTACGGTACTGTATAGACTATTGGCATTATTTGTGTTAAGGGCTATATGGGTAACCCCTTAACGCTATTAAAAAGTAAGTTTACTTTATAAATAGACACTATTATAATAGCGCAATATACTACATAGTGAATAGTTTAACGGATCCTTAGGAGATGTAAATCCCGAACATCTCTTGAGTTACTGTACTCATATTTATTTCTGTTAATTTAACTCACATAAGATCTTTTAGTCAGACTCGAGTGTTTTTGTCTTTTTAAATTCGCTCGGGTCAGTCCGAGCGTTTCAGGATCGAAGATTTTAGCTTTGGAGGACGAAGACGAAGAATCCGTATTATATTATTTATAGTTTTGCACCACACTCTAAAATTTCCGCTGCAATGATTGTATTGGTATGTGTAACTCTGATATTTATTGTGTAAAGAATAACAAGTGTTTTGTAAACCATTTATGAACTGTATATTTATTATTATATTTTATCCTTCCGCTGTGAGATTCTATTTTGTTTTTATTTTTTCTCTGTTTTTCTTATTTACCCCATAACAATCCGCCCTTCCGTTATGTTTTGAATTGGCACGTGTGTCGGTTTAAAGTGTGCGAAAAGGCGGGATGTTACAATAACTGTTTACAAAATATTTATTTTATTATACAATGAATATCAGAGTTACACATACCAATACAATCAATGCAGCGAAAATTTAGAGTGTGGTGCAATACTATAAATAATATAATACGGATTCTTCGTCTTCGTCTTCCAAAGCTAAAATCTTCGATCCTGAAACGCTCAGACTGACCCGAGCAAATTTGAAAAGACAAAAACACTCGAGTCAGAACTAAAAGATCTTATGTGAGTTAAATTAACAGAAATAAATATGGGTACAGTAACTCAAGAGATGCTCGGGATTTACATCTCCTAAGGATCCGTTAAACTATTTACTATGTAGTATATTGCGCTATTATAGTAGTGTCTATTTATAAAATAAACTTACTTTTAAATAGCGTTAAGGCTTTACATTTTCCACCTTAACACGTAAAATGCCAATAGTCTATACAGTACCGTAATACCTCCTGATCGGGAGGCTACCAGAGGATACTCCATAGGTACGACACAAATAGAAACTCGTAGTAAAGGCTCGGTATGGTAGGTGACACGGCACAACTAGGCAATGACAGGGTAGATATACCAATTGCTATCCAGGCTGGTGGAAACGCGTAGCCGCAGTTACCGCCCACCTCGGACTAACTCCCCAAAATCAAAATATAGAAGTGGCCACTGAATCAATCCAAAATCAAAGTATAATATCGAAGAGGAGGGTCCGATCAGAGGAAGACCTCATTGGCCTGAGAATCGCTCCTGTTTTAGCCACCTTATGCCAACTCACGGGAGTCAGGTCCACGTATTTACCTTACAGGAAACGCCGTCACCAACCTACTTCATTCTGGAATCTCCACCGCATACACGGTTAGTCAAAGTGGTTTTCGGTATCGACAGAGAGTATGTCCATATCCGATCCCGGTCTCTTTGCCAACCCATCGTTATTATAACACCGCGGTCATTTAAAAATAGTTTATACTTTAAAACCAGAATATACATTTCCATTTTAAAATTATGAATACGATATCATTTTAAAACCCAAAACAACATGATATCATTTATCCCAAATATAAATCTTTTCCAAAATCATAATGCTTTAAAATTTATAACGTCTGAAAGCCAAATATCCTTTCAAAGCATAATATTTCGAAATTCATAATTTAAAACCATAACTTCTAAAACTTGAATGGTTTGGATATTCAACGGTATATAAATTAAATGGTTTAACTTTACTGTTACTTTGTAAAGAATATAGTTCTCATGGCTTTACAAATACATTTCTTTATTAAAGTCTAAACCAAAATTTATATTATCTCTCTCAAGTTCCAAAACCACTTCAATTTATTTATATATACGTATATCCATTTTGAGTATCAATATTTCAAACTAAAGTTGGATTTTATTCTTTCAACAAATCAATTGTTCTATTAATTAGTCTTGAATATTCATATAAAATCCATAAATAATAAGACTTCAATTTCTAGTAATAAAATATATATTTTTCCCAATTCAAATTATACTAGAATATTCATTTCAATTTATTTTGGGAAAAATCCAATTATAAATACATATCTTAAAATTTCCAAACTTAACATTTAAACATATGATATAAATTATTAAACTCCATTTTCTAAATTTTCTTCCATTTTTAATAAAGATTTTTATACACCTTTTAATTTCAAAATTTTCAACTTCATATGTATATATATATATAGAAGAAAAATATTTATACAATATAAAATTTAAGATTATTATAAACCGTATTCCATCCAAACCATAGAAATCACATTTAAATAGTTATATATATACCGCGGTGCCTGTATATAATTTTCTATCCTATGGTCAAGTGATACGGATATTTATCATTTCAATCCGCAATTTAAAAGATATAAAATTTTGCGGTTGTATATCATTTCAAACCACAATCCCGAATGAAAGGAAATATGCATGATAATTTGCAATTTAATGATATACAATAAAACATCCATCAACAACACCCATCATCCAATCACAATCATCAAGCAATATCAATCAATAACAATTTATATTTGATATTATATAACAGGTAATAACTGGCAATTTTATTCAATTTAAATTTAACGACTATTAATCTAACAGTTTATATTCAGTAATAAATTATATAACTGTTAACTAGCAGTTTCATGCAAACACAAATTCTAACTGTCAATTAATACGCAATAAATAAATTAAATTAACGGTTAAATTCAATAAATGCAATTCAGCAGATATGAATGAAATAAGCATGCCAAATACTCATAAATAAATTCTATTCATTTCTAAACTTAATTTAACAAACATAAAAGCTTCTAGTAGTTGTGAGTGGGTTAAAACACTCACCTTTTGAATTTAAATCGAATTTAAATTCGATTTAAACCCAAAAATTCGCCCGTCTCGGAATTCGTCCAAACCAGCGTCATCAAGTCCGGAATTAAATTACGATCCTAACAAAAGAAATTTCGTGTGAATCCGACTTCGTATGAGAAAGTTATGGCAAAAAATGGTGATTGAATTCAAAAATTGGAAATAAACAAATGACACACATTTAAAAACTTGCCACGTCAGAACATCTTTCACGTGAATGGTTCCCAGCCTGCACGCAACAGTCACGCCCACGCATCCCTGGATGAACGAAGCATGGAACGCCTCTGTTGACTCGACCTTTGACCACCAATTCGCGCCACTGCCGGCCGCGTCTCCACGAACGAAGGCCCCCACCACGCCGTCCATCGCCAGGCGCCTCCCTCTGGCCCAACGATTGCCGTTAACAAGCCCAGCCGCCACATGATGCCGAACCCTAATCCAATTTATACGCCATATCCAGCCGTTAACTCGATGCAATAACCACATAGATCTGACCCCCTCAGTCCCCTCTCCAATACCCAGAAAAGGTTTGACGATCCGATGACTTTTGTTACGGCGCTGATGAATGGCCACGAACTATTTGAATTTATTCTGCGTAAACGATAACTCCATTTGAAAAACGAATTTCACCATGAGATTACGTGTTTCGAGAACACTGACATATATTTTTGTGGAATTTTTCTAGAGAGTTTGATTTTTCATTGAAATTTTGAATTGATTGGATCTAGGGTTTGCACCCATTGAAGAAGAAGAGGAGCTTGAAGAAAGTATACGCGCAGATGAAATGAAATTAGGCGGAGGCTAGGGCTTGTAGCTAGGTTTATATAGAGGGGTTAGAGATAGAGTAGGTAGACTGTAGAATGAACGTGTGGAACAAACTATGGCCCAAAAAGCCAGCTATGTCTCCGGAACGAAATTTATTAAACCCATATATCCAAATAGGTATTTTAAGATATTCTGAACGCGATGGAAAAAGTTTCACGTCCAAATTTGATTGTATGAAGAAGTTATGCTGAAAACAAAATTTCCAAATTGATTTCAAATTGATTTTATTAAAATTGATTTCAAGGCGTTTCACGCCCGTACGATCAAACGACAAGTCCGATCGATACGAAACTTGAAACCCTATAATAATTCACCGATACGGATCCGATGAAACTGGTTTCGTCGAAATCCGAGTCCGTGGCCAAAATGGCTATTTTTAATATTCATTAATTAAATTAAAATAAATTACAAAAATCCAAATTTTATATTATATTCTAAAATTGTCCAAATTTTATTGCTTACATAATTTAATCAATTTCAAATGATTTAACAAGCTTGGATGTGAATTAAAATTATAAGTATATCAATTTGCAGTGTAAATTTCTGCACTTTCCTATATTTAAGAATTATAAAATTAAATGCTCAAAACCCCATATATTAGATTTTAACTTTTATATACTCATTCTTTATCCAAATAGGGATGCCACATACTTTGGTTCATGATTCAAAATATTATTCTTAAAGTCCATTTTAAATTTCAGTAACGTAATATTTGACGTTAAATTCCCTTTATTTATGCAATAAGCGCAATTATTGAATTTGATACTCAAATTAATTTATAGATTCTGTTTTCTAAAAATCTATATCAACAATTTGGTCTAATTATAAATAGAATAACTATTAACCTCATCTTATAGAATTAATTATTGCAATAAATCCAATTTACCATATCTTAAATCCAAATTAATAGATAAAGCTTGATCCCTTTATTAACTCCTTTGGTTTTCAATTAACCTTTTATGGTGAATATAAATTCCAATGTATAATTGAAACCTTATTTCCATTTGATTTCACTATTTCATTAAAAATCCTCATATTCCAGCTAAATTTCAACTAACGTATAAATTAGCTATTTCAATTTCATTTAATTGCGACAAATTTATCTATTAAAGGTTGCACTTAACCCAAATACATAAAACTTGCCCAATTTCTCCTTAAATCAAAAACCTTCATATACAAATATGTTTATCATAAATTTTATCTACTCTTCCTTTTTAGGTAATGTCCTATATATTAGATTTCCATGTAATTTGCAATAAATCATACTCGTAGTTATATCACATTAAATGAATAAATAAGTGTTGACTCTATTCTTTTGATTCAACATTGGTTTACATTATATTTCATTAATATTTCTACATACATCAGGATTTTTAAAAATGGTTGTAACGTGAAATCTCGTCTACTTCCCATTTTATATTTAAGGCTTCTAAAACCGATTCATATCATTTCTCTAGTCCAAATTTTATTAATATAACCTTAAATTTAATTTATTCCTATCAATGTAATGGTTAAACCCAAATTTCACTTATTTGCAATAAATCCACAAATTGGATTTCAAATTTTCAAATAAATAAATAAATTTTAGTTTATCACTTCTTAAATACCCAAACGTCAATGCCTTAATTTAAACTGCATTTATTACATTTTATAAAAATCCTCCATCTTAAGTGACAAATCAAAACTACCCTAACTACACAATTTATGGTAATTAATTCTAATTGCTTTTCCATTAAACAACATAAATTGTCCAATTGCAACCTACGTAGAATGTTTATTTATATACAATCCTACTGTTTCAATGAATTGATCCTTTACGGTATAATTCACATTTGACTTGCTTTCTCATTTATTTTGCAAAACAGTAAATTTCAATTGCTACCAACATTATATTTAATATTAGATTTCCAATTAATTCTATTGGAATCAATATATCTTTATATATATATATACTTTACATATAAATATCTAAATTACCAAATCAAGTACATTTATTAGAGACAACATTCAATAAAATTACTTATCACACTTATTGCATTGATTTATTCCAACGGACACTTTTATTTAGTCACTATTTATTATTACAACCAAATGTACAATCTCCACTATTTATTTTATATTAAATGAATTCCATTCTAGTAAATATTTTTATTAATATTCACTGATTCACATTTATATTGGTTTCTTATATTTAACTTATAACAAGGTGTGCAAATTTACATAGTTCAAATCTATTTCCATGTAACTATTAAATTGTTACATTAAATTCCAATTACTATAACAAATTACTACATTTTCTCAAATAAAATCTTAAGACCTTTATTTTATTCTAAATTAGATTAGAAACATATTAATTTAATTCATTTAACATTATCAAATTCAACGGGTCGTTACAATCTCCCCCACTCAAAACTTTTCGTCCCCGAAAAGGAAAAAGAAGGGAGAAGGAAGAATAAAACAGTACATCTTATTTCAAATATTATTTATAAACAATAATTTACTAAATTTATTTTCTTAAATAAAATATACCTGTTTATAATCATTATATTCTTTTATACTTAGATTATTAAAGCCGGAAAACATTTTCACAAAATTCTAAGTCCAAAATTTACGGAAAATTTTGGCAGAGTCTCTTTTGTACGGTGAGGCTCGGGAGATCAAAATATACAAATATATTACATATATTATCAAAATATTATCCCAACACGGGAAAAATTATATAAAATAGCGCTAAAACGTAATCCGAAAACGTACCTATTTGTCGGGCAATATACGCTTATTATTTTGGAACCAAAAGCAGTAGCAGTTGCTTCCATCACCTGTATTCACTTATATAATCTTAAAGGTTAAATATTTATTTTAAAGTGAACTATTCAAGTGGATTCAATCATTAATCAACCAAACAATTCAACAACCATCAACCTTTCAAACAACATACATACACAAACAAAGCAACCATTTAATCCATCAAACAAATAGTTGTTTGGGTTCAAACTTGAAATTTGTATGAAATGAAATTAACTATCAAGTGCATCCTTTACTCAACAGACTTAGATGGAACAAAGATAGATACTTATTCATTTAACCACTTCAAATTTCTTACCCAACAACATAAATCAAACAACACAATTCAAACCAACACCCAAATTTATTTATTATACATTTATCTCATGCTTCAATGGTTTGATTTTCTTTCTTTCATTTATGGAGTGATTTCTTTATTTCTTACAAATTTTCATTTTCCATTTATCACAAAATTCATTATATTTGTATTCCAATTTATTTACTAAAGTTTCTATCATCTATTTATACTACTTATCTTTACTTATAGTAAAATTTCCAATTTAACTTAAGTCTATACAATTAATTCTCATTAATAATAGCAAATTAATAGAATACCTTTATTACCTTACTCTTCACTTGTAAGATTTCCCTTTACATTTTCTTACTAACATTGCAACTTTTATTATATGGTAAGTTTATATATGTCCTAAGAGTGTAAGTGAAAATTTCCAAGTTTCTTTTCAATTCCTTTTTTCTTAATTAATGGTCCAATAAATATATATTCGTTATATATATTACAATTTCAACTTACCCTTACTTTTATTCCTTTATTTAATGTTTACGTTTCTATTATATTAAATTACAGCAACTTTCTTAGTTACACCTAAATTATTAACCTTATAACCTTCATTCTTATAAATAAAGGAATTTTATTAATTTATTACTTAGGGTTTACAGTCATTTATTTATTATTCCTACTTTCCATTATATTAGAATAGGGGAAATTAAGGCGTACTTAAGTCAATAACCCTACAATCAAACTTTATAAATTAAGAAATTTCATTTTTTTTACTTTCTTAAGGTTAAAATCACCTATTAATAATACAACCTTTAATTTTAGTAAAATTCCAATCATCACTTAAGTTAATACCATTAAATTCTTATTTATAACAGTAATTTATTGAATACTTCATTATTTCCAAAAATTCTACTTGCATAATATTCTATTCCACTCTTAATTTACATTTCAACTTTTTATACTTGGTAAGTTATTTATGTTAAAGAAAAAGCAAAAGAACTTATACAAGTTTAATCTCAACCCTTTTAATTCATTGATTACTTAACCTTTATTTTACTAATTAATGGAAATTCAAGAATTAATACCGGGTCAAATTCCAAAATTACTTTAAAATAATGGATAATTAATTTCTTACAACTTTTATATCTCTAATTACCTTTAAACAATTAAAATTTTAAATAATTTCAAAACAAATCTGCAGTAGAATTTACTACAGCGGCCTTTCCCTTCGAAACTCGAAAATGAAAGTCGATGATGCGGCCGTCATCACCGAAATTATTTTCCAGCGACAGAGAGGAAAGTACAAACTTATTTTCTTCAAAATCCTCTTTAAACCAATTCTTTCGAATTATACTAAATATTTATATAAGAAAATATTTATAAACCAAATCATTATATTTCATAAATCCTTTGAAAGAAGATTTTCAAAAATCCCGGACTTAAGTTCTAAAATCTCCAATTTGATTTATTAAAATTTCAACTTAGCTTTAATTCATTACAAATATTTTTATTACCTAACACCCAACTATAGCAACCAAAATATATCTTTATAAAAATATTTTTATATATAGAAAATATAATAGGCAAAATTATTTCATTCACCTATATTAAAAACAAATATTATGTCGGTCTGTCCTATTAAGTGTTTAGAAATCCCTATTGATGACATAGCGTCCCATGCATCAACCAGAATTTATAAATACAAAGCGGAACAGATTAACACAATATCAAAATCTTTATTAACACTAACAAATACGCTCTCTCATATATATACACTCAGCGACTCCCATAGGGTATTACTACCCTATTTACAAAGAGTCAAACCCCACAGAGCCAAAGTTTATCGCTAAACCAAAGCTCTGATACCAACTGTAACATCCCGCCTTTTCGCACACTTTAAACCGACACACGTGCCAGTTCAAACCATACGGAATGTAAAGACCCGTAAATCCGTACTCCTTGAATAGACACCAATCTCCATTCATTAATTCAAGATGAACGAAAATACGAACCCTTAGGGGTTTAAGAAAAATTTAGGAAAAGAAGAAGAGAGAAAAAGATAGAAAATAGGGAGAAGAGAAAACAGAAAATAGAGAATTTTAAAATAGAAGGAAAAGAGAATAGAACGGAATAGGAAACAACAGAACAACATCAGAATCTCACAATTCGCAGCGGAACAACATATAATAATAAATGAATAATCTTTAAACAAAGAACTATATCAGTTATTACATTACATTTCATTACATCATATCATCAGAGTGTACAACAATATACAACATCAAACAGTGCAGCGGAAAAAGAAATACTATATAAACTAGTAATACGCCATGCCATCCATCTTGCCTCCAGCAACTCCATCGTATCCAGAATATCCTGATAAACCTAACTCTTGACTGCCCGTGTGGAAATTGGTGGGCACCCAGATTTTAGGAAGGAAAACAGTAAACTCCAAGTCAGTCATGTGACTGGTGTGAGAACTCAAAACAGTTTATTTATCTTTAAAATCAAAATAGAGGAATATTTTTTAAATTCAATTCGCAATGCTTTTAAAAATGAGACTACCATAAGGCCTCCCGCACACACACACAATGCAAACGCAGAATCGGAGGAGATTTCTCCTTATGATAGTCAAAGATGCTTGATACGCATTTAAAATAACATTTGATATTATTACTAGTGCATAGTGTAGGGGAAAAATTCATTTTGAAAGTAGAATATAAATCTTAGCCAACATAGACATTTCGAACTATGCCTACTATAGCTACCATCCAAACAGTGTTGCGACACCATAAGTGAATGATAGGTTCTACAACTAATACCGTACAAATTTCGTATTGTTTCTTTGGATTTCCAACAAATGGTCAGGCCAAGGAACTTCCCATTGCCACATGAGAATGTCTCTGGAAGGACATCCCCGAGAACCAAACCGGAACTCTGCCAACACAAGGCCGGGTTACCCCTAACTGGGTAACTACTGACACGAGCACGCCATTCCCCGATCGTAAACGACCTTTCTCACAGGATCCCGATAACCAACAACCACAAAGTAATAAATTCGTAGTAACCACATAGGTTAAATATCTGGGCTCCATACCATGATACCACCTCTATCCAGAAGGAAATGTACATACCCTAAAGGGAGCTACCCCTCATAACCTTGCCGCATCTTTCCTGTTTTGACCATTTCCGGGGTGTGAGGTTCGACGAAGTCACGTCCACAAAAACATACTTTATACAAAAGCCATGCTTTGGGTCAACAAATGATCAACACAATGATCACCAAGATAGACGATCAAATAAATGATCCTATCACAATAATCAACACAATGATCATTTACAGCAACACTCAGCATGTCACATTACCAAATTGGGAATATATCGCTGATAACTTCAACTATATAACCTCTAAGCTCATATGTCTCAGAGAAGGGTGTTAAGCTAAAAGAATAAATTCTTCGCCACCAACAGAAATATATTTGAAAGAAATCGGTTTATATCTCAACTTGTAATGTCAGACATACAATCCATAGAAGTCTGTTCCGGGATCGAACAAAACCGAAGGCACTTACAAAGAAGTCCTTGCAATCCGGATATTCACAATCCTGATCGGATTCACCATCACATATGGAGAACTCTATACCGGAGCAACTCGGTGCAGAGTAAATCGACAGGTCATCCTATCGCTCTTGCAAATACCGGGTCTTCAACACCGATCTTCAATGCAATTCACAACGACATTCGGAATGGGTTATACGACCCCATGGTCCTTTCCCGGTTAACCCGAATAGTGAGCGCTTATTCAAAAATAAGTGTAGCATTCACATTCAAACAAATCACATCAATTACCCATTCAAAGGGAAATATTGATAGTCGGTTATTGAACTATCACTGGATATGCACACATCACCAGTTTCCAAATAATTTTCCAATTATTTACTTTCCTAAATATCTTTACAAGATATATAATTTTCACACTTCAAAAATAAATCAATATTTATTTTTAAACCAATTCCACTTTCTTTTATAAATTCCTTAGTGAATTTATAATCCAAAATATCTATGAATATTCGATTTCAATTATTCATTTCAATTTATCTTCAAAAAGATAAATTCTCAAAATATTCACCTTATATTGGAAAACATTTCCATACTTATACATTCATAAGTAATTCACAAATTTTATTTATTTTCAACACTTGGAAAATATTCAATATACTTAAATCGAAATTAAGTATATACTTCATTCTTTAAGGAAATCATTCTCTTAAACATATTTATTTGGGCCAAAACGAATGTTACGTAAAACATCGTTACGACAACCCAAAACCACTAGTATAGGGATTCGAAATTAAATAGATATATAAATCCCAATACTATACAAAACATTTCCTTTCGAAAATCATTTACTATAACCACAGTGTTATAGTCCATCATCTCCTTCTATTTCTCGAAAACGTCTATTTCAACAATAAATGTTGAAATCTATGGTTTCGAATCTCAACACATTTTAAAACATTGTTCGATCGTTTTAATTCTATTTAAAACATCCAAATCCAAAACAATTTCTTTAACGTGTTATTCACTATTCAAAAACGTGAATATACTTCATTAACAATTTCATCCTTTTATTCATTTTAATTCAAAGGATTATTCACTATTCAAAAATGTGAATATAACTCCATTTATAGGTTTCAACAAATTTTCTTGTCAAAATAAGTCATTTGCGAATTTATAAAACAACGTTTATAAATTCCATTTCTATTTATTTATAAAAACTTCCTTTTTATAAATTCTTTTATTAACCTATTCCAGTTTATAACTCAATTATAAACTAAAAGTTCATATTATAAGTTAAATACTTATAAAACGATTATTTTACAAAATCGTTCCTCTAAAGACTTTCCAAACCATAAATCTTATAACTTATAAGATTCATTTATTTAACCAAATCTATTCTTCAAATAACTTCACAAATTTATAATTCTTACTATTTATAAATTTCATTTATAACTTCACCGTTTATAATTCTATAAATTTCATTCTTTAATGAAATTCATTTTCACTTCATTCAAACACTTATAAAAACTCGTTTTATAATTTCAATATCTCAATTTATAAATATCCATTTATAAATCTCTTATATAAATCAATTCATATTAATATTTTAAAAACGTCTTTAAACTCCTTTATAATTTCATCATTTTGATTTATAAAATAATCAAATTTTATAAATCCTATATTTAAACTTTTCACAATTATTTCAGAAATCCCAATTTAACTATTTTATAAAGTCATTAATTCCTTATTTTCAAAAAAATCAGCTTTTAACTATATTTCTTAAAAATCATAATTTTTATAACTTTAAAAATTATAACGTTTATTTATTTATAATGGATCAATTCCAAAATATAGTATATTCTCAAAAATCACTTTAAAAATCATTTTAAAATCCCAAAATTTGGTCCAATGATGCTACACACCAAATAGTCAATCACGACTACAACGATATCATATATCAATATGAAAATCCATCAAATATCAAAATATCTGAAATCAAATAAAAACTGTTGAGGAATCCAGTTGGATCCCTCCAACCTGTTTTCCTGCATCCACAAACATTAGCACAAAACCAATTTCGCTCCAGTACGAAATTATCGCGGTATATGTTCTTATTAAATATTATCCGCTTAATAACGGCGCAATAGGGTCTCATCCACTAAAAAATACGGGGAATCGACAACTGCAATATATACATATGCCAATATATATATTGATATTATATATAATACCAATTTCACTGTTTATGAAATATTCGCGGTATATGTTTTTAATAAATAACATCCGCTTACTAACGGCGTATAATGTCTATTTTAACAATCAATAGATATCAATCAACATTCAAACATGCATTCAAATATTTTAAATCTAACTATTTAAAATAAAATCGAAACTGATTCGATTGAGTGAGAAATTCTCACCTTGGTTTCATTTTCCGTTTTAGCGATTTATTTCGAATAAAATTAAACGGACGTTTAATTTTACCCAAAATTCTCACTAACTCCAAACGACTCCAAACCAACTCCATCGCGTAGTGCTCGTCCATACGATTCCAACGCAACTGGTTTCGCGCGTTTTCGACCTCGTATGAAAAAGATATTGATTTTTGAATTTTACACGATTTTTATATAAACTAATTACAACATTTTCAAATTAATTTTTTACCCTCATCAAACTCAAGCCGTTGGATCCCAACCCCTGCAATCTCCACCGTGCGCACTATCATCTTCCACCACGTTTTCATCTACAGGCATCAACACACATAGCCGAACCCACCATCATAGAATTAGGGTTAATTTTTGCTAACACCACACTCAACTTGAACACGGTCAGATTACTTCATCGCGTAGCCTCACGCGAGCACTTCACTCGGCCGAGAATTGGTGGAGCTCGGTTCACCCTGGAGCCTCGAATTGCGTGCAAATGCTGTAGAGAACGTGGCCAATAAACCCCCCTGTTGCTCCATATTTGATCATGACCGTTGAACTTCAAGATCTCGATGTGCTCTACGACTTTCTAGTTAGAAGTTTGTTGTAATACTTCACGGATTTGAAGATTTGGAGGGATAAAGATGGACAATTTTCGGCCTTTGGTTCTGTATATGGCGGCTAGGGTTTATTAGGGTTTAGATATTATTATTATTATTTAATTTTAATGAAGGGTGGGGCTATTTATAGAATTTCAAACGACACTATTCATCCCGGAAATTCCGAACTCCGATTTACGCGCCGTAACCAGCGTTTCTAGGGTTTACCCCGCGTTCCGGACACAATGGAACAGGTTTCGGAAGCTAATTCGGACATATGTGCGAGTTATGACTGTAAACGCTCAATTTGAATTAAACCGATTTAAGCGATTTTCTAGGCATTTTAATTTGTACCGGACAAACGGTAAATCCAGTTGACTTGAAATTTGAAACCTTACAATAATATCACATTACGGATCCGAGGAAACTAGTTTCGTCGAAATCCGAGACTTTTTGAAAAATGGCTATTTTCACTCGTCAAATTAAAATTAAAAATAAATCGATGCGTTTCGAGTTGCCACGATCAAACGATAGCTCCGATTGACACGAAATTTGAAATCCGGTAATAACTAACCATTACGGATCCAATGGAACTAGTTTCGTTCAATTCTGAGACTGTTCAAAAATTGACTATTTTCACTAGTCGGTTTTAATATTAAAATATTCAATTTTCACAAATTAACTTTAAATTCGATTTTAAAAGTTCTAAAATATTGTTCTAACTCCAATATGATAAAATAAAATTTTACAAATCATTTTCAATCATATTTAACCCAATTTTCAATTATTTCTATAATTTAACATATTAAATTATCGATTTAATAATCCAATTAAATCCAATAATTCCAAAAAAAAATTATTTGACTTATAAATTCACTTATTAATATTTAAAATTAATTAAATATTCAAATTTTAATTATCAAAAATTCTGGGTCGTTACAATCTTCCCCCTTAAAAGAATTTCGTCCTCGAAATTAACAAGTAAGAAAGAGTTACAGAATCTATTAATTTTCCAAAATTCATAATTAAACTTCTTACAATAACTTACTAAGTTTTCAAATCATACTTAGTTATCCTTTCAAAAACAACTACTATTGTTTAACTTTCAACTCCCAAAATCAAAGTTAAAGTTTTCAAAAATTTCCAATTTTCTCAAATTTTTCTAACGCCTTAAATTTTCGGAAAAATTCGCCATAGTCTCCTTTGCGCGGCTCGATCCGAGAAAAAAATGACAGTATATATATCACAAATATACATCTCATCAAGTAATGAGGCATCCCGCAGGGAAAAAAGTGTAAAAGTACGATATGTAATCCGAGATATGTACCTTATATTTTATTAGCAAGCATATACGGCTAATATAGCGCGAAAGCGAGCTCCAAATGCAAAGCAAACGCGATCCGCACCTACTAAACACTCAACAAACAACATGAGAATCATGCATATAGGCAAATAGTATCAATATACAACATATAGCAACATAATAACTATATATGCCAACATAGCAAATGAAACAAAACGACAAATGCAAACATCAACCAACTATCATCCAACTAACATCCATAACCAATAAATATTCATTTATATTCTCATTAATATTCAATGAATTAGTTTTCAATTTAAATCACATTGATTCATTCACAGTGGATGTTTACTATCATTCATTTTCAATTAGCTTATATTCACTAATTCATATTCAAGTTGGTTCACTTCCAATTCAAATTCAATTCTATTCAAATTTATTTACTTTAGCTTTCCATTTCATTAACACTTAATGAATTATATACAATCAACTAACAATCATATAACAATCAATGTACATTAATTACAACCAAATTCTTTTGCTTACAATTGGTTTAATTAATTGATTTTTATTCAACTTCCAATAACATTAGATTTTAATGAATTTACACTTTCATTCATCATTTCATATCAACTTATTTTACATTCAATTGATTAACATTCAATCCTTTAATCCAATTCAATTTCCAATTCATTTACAAACATCACTTTGTTTTACTTAACTTAATTCCCACTTGTAAATAAATTCAGATTTCAATTCTAAAGTAAATTTCCATTTAATCTTTAAGTTCACTTTTATTTACAACTCATTTATTAATTTATTCATATAGTTTCACTTCTTATATATATAAGTTTATTTCACAATTGTAAATCACATTAATTATAATTTAATTCTTATAATTCTTTTTTGCTTATACAATTTTTCTTTTATTTAGATTATTCAAACATCTAAACAATCAACTTATATACACTTTAATAATTCTGAAAAATTATTCCTTTATATATAAAATATAATCAAGGTAAAATTATTTCATTTACCCAATTTTAAAATCAATATTGTGTCGAATTGTTCTATTCAAGTGTTTAGAAACCCCTTCGGCATAGTTTGACAGACCGCGCTGACGAAGGTTCATATACCACTCAATAAACCAATCATCACAATATAAAACAATTTTATATATTCACTAACAAATACGCTCTCATAGCTATTATTACACTCAAATTCATTCTAGAGCACTACTGACTCTATCTCTAATGAATAATACCCAACAGAACCATGGTTGTCGCTTAACCATAAGCTCTGATACCAACTGTAAAGACCCGTAAATCCGTACTCCTTGAATAGACACCAATCTCCATTCATTAATTCAAGATGAACGAAAATACGAACCCTTAGGGGTTTAAGAAAAATTTAGGAAAAGAAGAAGAGAGAAAAAGATAGAAAATAGGGAGAAGAGAAAACAGAAAATAGAGAATTTTAAAATAGAAGGAAAAGAGAATAGAACGGAATAGGAAACAACAGAACAACATCAGAATCTCACAATTCGCAGCGGAACAACATATAATAATAAATGAATAATCTTTAAACAAAGAACTATATCAGTTATTACATTACATTTCATTACATCATATCATCAGAGTGTACAACAATATACAACATCAAACAGTGCAGCGGAAAAAGAAATACTATATAAACTAGTAATACGCCATGCCATCCATCTTGCCTCCAACAACTCCATCGTATCCAGAATATCCTGATAAACCTAACTCTTGACTGCCCGTGTGGAAATTGGTGGGCACCCAGAGTTTAGGAAGGAAAACAATAAACTCCAAGTCAGTCATGTGACTGGTGTGAGAACTCAAAACAGTTTATTTATCTTTAAAATCAAAATAGAGGAATATTTTTTAAATTCAATTCGCAATGCTTTTAAAAATGAGACTACCATAAGGCCTCCCGCACACACACACAATGCAAACGCAGAATCGGAGGAGATTTCTCCTTATGATAGTCAAAGATGCTTGATACGCATTTAAAATAACATTTGATATTATTACTAGTGCATAGTGTAGGGGAAAAATTCATTTTGAAAGTAGAATATAAATCTTAGCCAACATAGACATTTCGAACTATGCCTACTATAGCTACCATCCAAACAGTGTTGCGACACCATAAGTGAATGATAGGTTCTACAACTAATACCGTACAAGTTTCGTATTGTTTCTTTGGATTTCCAACAAATGGTCAGGCCAAGGAACTTCCCATTGCCACATGAGAATGCCTCTGGAAGGACATCCCCGAGAACCAAACCGGAACTCTGCCAACACAAGGCCGGGTTACCCCTAACTGGGTAACTACTGACACGAGCACGCCATTCCCTGATCGTAAACGACCTTTCTCACGGGATCCCGATAACCAACAACCACAAAGTAATAAATTCGTAGTAACCACATAGGTTAAAAATCTGGGCTCCATACCATGATACCACCTCTATCCAGAAGGAAATGTACATACCCTAAAGGGAGCTACCCCTCATAACCTTGCCGCATCTTTCCTATTTTGACCATTTCCGGGGTGTGAGGTTCGACGAAGTCACGTCCACAAAAACATACTTTATACAAAAGCCATGCTTTGGGTCAACAAATGATCAACACAATGATCACCAAGATAGACGATCAAATAAATGATCCTATCACAATAATCAACACAATGATCATTTACAGCAACACTCAGCATGTCACATTACCAAATTGGGAATATATCGCTGATAACTTCAACTATATAACCTCTGAGCTCGTACGTCTCAGAGAAGGGTGTTAAGCTAAAAGAATAAATTCTTCGCCACCAACAGAAATATATTTGAAAGAAATCGGCTTTATATCTCAACTTGTAATGTCAGACATACAATCCATACAAGTCTGTTCCGGGATCGAACAAAACCGAAGGCACTTACAAAGAAGTCCTTGCAATCCGGATATTCACAATCCTGATCGGATTCACCATCACATATGGAGAACTCTATACCGGAGCAACTCGGTGCAGAGTAAATCGACAGGTCATCCTATCGCTCTTGCAAATACCGGGTCTTCAACACCGATCTTCAATGCAATTCACAACGACATTCGGAATGGGTTATACGACCCCATGGTCCTTTCCCGGTTAACCCGAATAGTGAGCGCTTATTCAAAAATAAGTGTAGCATTCACATTCAAACAAATCACATCAATTACCCATTCAAAGGGAAATATTGATAGTCGGTTATTGAACTATCACTGGATATGCACACATCACCAGTTTCCAAATAATTTTCCAATTATTTACTTTCCTAAATATCTTTACAAGATATATAATTTTCACACTTCAAAAATAAATCAATATTTATTTTTAAACCAATTCCACTTTCTTTTATAAATTCCTTAGTGAATTTATAATCCAAAATATCTATGAATATTCGATTTCAATTATTTATTTCAATTTATCTTCAAAAAGATAAATTCTCAAAATATTCACCTTATATTGGAAAACATTTCCATACTTATACATTCATAAGTAATTCACAAATTTTATTTATTTTCAACACTTGGAAAATATTCAATATACTTAAATCGAAATTAAGTATATATTTCATTCTTTAAGGAAATCATTCCCTTAAACATATTTATTTGGGCCAAAACAAATGTTACGTAAAACATCGTTACGACAACCCAAAACCACTAGTATAGGGATTCGAAATTAAATAGATATATAAATCCCAATACTATACAAAACATTTCCTTTCGAAAATCATTTACTATAACCATAGTGTTATAGTCCATCATCTCCTTCTATTTCTCGAAAACGTCTATTTCAACAATAAATGTTGAAATCTATGGTTTCGAATCTCAACACATTTTAAAACATTGTTCGATCGTTTTAATTCTATTTAAAACATCCAAATCCAAAACAATTTCTTTAACGTGTTATTCACTATTCAAAAACGTGAATATACTTCATTAACAATTTCATCCTTTTATTCATTTTAATTCAAAGGATTATTCACTATTCAAAAATGTGAATATAACTCCATTTATAGGTTTCAACAAATTTTCTTGTCAAAATAAGTCATTTGCGAATTTATAAAACAACGTTTATAAATTCCATTTCCATTTATTTATAAAAACTTCCTTTTTATAAATTCTTTTATTAACCTATTCCAGTTTATAACTCAATTATAAACTAAAAGTTCATATTATAAGTTAAATACTTATAAAACGATTATTTTACAAAATCGTTCCTCTAAAGACTTTCCAAACCATAAATCTTATAACTTATAAGATTCATTTATTTAACCAAATCTATTCTTCAAATAACTTCACAAATTTATAATTCTTACTATTTATAAATTTCATTTATAACTTCACCGTTTATAATTCTATAAATTTCATTCTTTAATGAAATTCATTTTCACTTCATTCAAACACTTATAAAAACTCGTTTTATAATTTCAATATCTCAATTTATAAATATCCATTTATAAATCTCTTATATAATCAATTCATATTAATATTTTAAAAACGTCTTTAAACTCCTTTATAATTACATCATTTTGATTTATAAAATAATCAAATTTTATAAATCCTATATTTAAACTTTTCACAATTATTTCAGAAATCCCAATTTAACTATTTTATAAAGTCATTAATTCCTTATTTTCAAAAAAATCAGCTTTTAACTATATTTCTTAAAAATCATAATTTTTATAACTTTAAAAATTATAACGTTTATTTATTTATAATGGATCAATTCCAAAATATAGTATATTCTCAAAAATCACTTTAAAAATCATTTTAAAATCCCAAAATTTGGTCCAATGATGCTACACACCAAATAGTCAATCACGACTACAACGATATCATATATCAATATGAAAATCCATCAAATATCAAAATATCTGAAATCAAATAAAAACTGTTGAGGAATCCAGTTGGATCCCTCCAACCTGTTTTCCTGCATCCACAAACATTAGCACAATACCAATTTCGCTCCAGTACGAAATTATCGCGGTATATGTTCTTATTAAATATTATCCGCTTAATAACGGCGCAATAGGGTCTCATCCGCTAAAAAATACGGGGAATCAACAACTGCAATATATACATATGCCAATATATATATATTGATATTATATATAATACCAATTTCACTGTTTATGAAATATTCGCGGTATATGTTTTTAATAAATAACATCCGCTTACTAACGGCGTATAATGTCTATTTTAACAATCAATAGATATCAATCAACATTCAAACATGCATTCAAATATTTTAAATCTAACTATTTAAAATAAAATCGAAACTGATTCGATTGAGTGAGAAATTCTCACCTTGGTTTCATTTTCCGTTTTAGCGATTTATTTCGAATAAAATTAAACGGACGTTTAATTTTACCCAAAATTCTCACTAACTCCAAACGACTCCAAACCAACTCCATCGCGTAGTGCTCATCCATACGATTCCAACGCAACT
The DNA here is from genome assembly GCA_030765085.1 of Allium cepa. Taxonomy (NCBI): domain Eukaryota; kingdom Viridiplantae; phylum Streptophyta; class Magnoliopsida; order Asparagales; family Amaryllidaceae; genus Allium; species Allium cepa. The sequence continues at coordinate 100,365,884 of CM060934.1, forward strand.
GGTTTCGCGCGTTTTCGACCTCGTATGAAAAAGATATTGATTTTTGAAGTTTACACGATTTTTATATAAACTAATTACAACATTTTCAAATTAATTTTTTACCCTCATCAAACTCAAGCCGTTTGATCCCAACCCCTGCAATCTCCACCGTGCGAACTATTATCTTCCACCACGTTTTCATCTACAGGCATCAACACACATAGCCGAACCCACCATCATAGAATTAGGGTTAATTTTTGCTAACACCACACTCAACTTGAACACGATCAGATTACTTCATCGCGTAGCCTCACGCGAGCACTTCACTCGGCCGAGAATTGGTGGAGCTCGGTTCACCCTGGAGCCTCGAATTGCGTGCAAAGGCTGTAGAGAACGCGGCCAATAAACCCCCCCCCCTGTTGCTCCATATTTGATCATGACCGTTGAACTTCAAGATCTCGATGTGCTCTACGACTTTCTAGTTGGAAGTTTGTTGTAATACTTCACGGATTTGAAGATTTGGAGGGATAAAGATGGACAATTTTCGGCCTTTGGTTCTGTATATGGCGGCTAGGGTTTATTAGGGTTTAGATATTATTATTATTTTTAATTTTAATGAAGGGTGGGGCTATTTATAGAATTTCAAACGACACTATTCATCCCGGAAATTCCGAACTCCGATTTACGCGTCGTAACCAGCGTTTCTAGGGTTTATCCCGCATTCCGGACACAATGGAACAGGTTTCGGAAGCTAATTCGGACATATGTGCGAGTTATGGCTGTAAACGCTCAATTTGAATTAAACCGATTTAAGCGATTTTCTAGGCGTTTTAATTTGTACCAGACAAACGGTAAATCCAATTGACTTGAAATTTGAAACCTTACAATAATATCACATTACGGATCCGATGAAACTGGTTTCGTCGAAATCCGAGACTTTTTGAAAAATGGCTATTTTCACTCGTCAAATTAAAATTAAAAATAAATCGATGCGTTTCGAGTTGCCACGATCAAACGATAGCTCCGATTGACACGAAATTTGAAATCCGGTAATAACTAACCATTACGGATCCAATGGAACTGGTTTCGTTCAATTCTGAGACTGTTCAAAAATTCACTATTTTCACTAGTCGATTTTAATATTAAAATATTCAATTTTCACAAATTAACTTTAAATTCGATTTTAAAAGTTCTAAAATATTGTTCTAACTCCAATATGATAAAATAAAATTTTACAAATCATTTTCAATCATATTTAACCCAATTTTCAATTATTTCTATAATTTAACATATTAAATTATCGATTTAATAATCCAATTAAATCCAATAATTCCGAAAAAAAATTTATTTGACTTATAAATTCACTTATTAATATTTAAAATTAATTAAATATTCAAATTTTAATTATCAAAAATTCTGGGTCGTTACACGGAAGGGCGGATTGTTATGGGGTAAATAAGAAAAACAGAGAAGAAATAAAAACAAAACAGAATCTCACAGCGGAAGGATAAAATATAATAATCAATATACAGTTCATGATAACTGTTTACAAAATATTTATTTTACTTATACAATGAATATCAGAGTTACACATACCAATACAATCAATGCAGCGGAAATTTAGAGTGTGGTGCAATACTATAAATAATATAATACGGATTCTTCGTCTTCGTCTTCCAAAGCTAAAATCTTCGATCCTGAAACGCTCGGACTGACCCGAGCAAATTTGAAAAGACAAAAACACTCGAGTCAGAACTAAAAGATCTTATGTGAGTTAAATTAACAGAAATAAATATGAGTACAGTAACTCAAGAGATGCTCGGGATTTAAATCTCCTAAGGATCCGTTAAACTATTTACTATGTAGTATATTGCGCTATTATAGTAGTGTCTATTTATAAAATAAACTTACTTTTAAATAGCGTTAAGGCTTTACATTTTCCACCTTAACACGTAAAATGCCAATAGTCTATACAGTACCGTAATAGCTCCTGATCGGGAGGCTACCAGAGGATACTCCATAGGTACGACACAAATAGAAACTCGTAGTAAAGGCTCGGTATGGTAGGTGACACGGCACAACTAGGCAATGCCAGGGTAGATATACCAATTGCTATCCAGGCTGGTGGAAACGCGTAGCCGCAGTTACCGTCCACCTCGGACTAACTCCCCAAAATCAAAATATAGAAGTGGCCACTGAATCAATCCAAAATCAAAGTATAATATCGAAGAGGAGGGTCCGATCAGAGGAATGACCTCATTGGCCTGAGAATCGCTCATGTTTTAGCCACCTTATGCCAACTCACGGGAGTTGGGTCCACGTATTTACCTTACAGGAAACGACGTCACCAACCTACTTCATTCTGGAATCTCCACCGCGTACACGGTTAGTCAAAGTGGTTTTCGGTATCGACAGAGAGTATGTCCATATCCGATCCCGGTCTCTTTGCCAACCCATCGTTATTATAACACCGCGGTCATTTAAAAATAGTTTATACTTTAAAACCAGAATATATATTTCCATTTAAAATTATGAATACGATATCATTTTAAAACCCAAAACAACATGATATCATTTATCCCAAATATAAATCTTTTCCAAAATCATAATGCTTTAAAATTTATAACGTCTGAAAGCCAAATATCCTTTCAAAGCATAATATTTCGAAATTCATAATTTAAAACCATAACTTCTAAATCTTGAATGGTTTGGATATTCAACGGTATATAAATTAAATGGTTTAACTTTACTGTTACTTTGTAAAGAATATAGTTCTCATGGCTTTACAAATACATTTCTTTATTAAAGTCTAAACCAAAATTTATATTATCTCTCTCAAGTTCCAAAACCACTTCAATTTATTTATATATACGTATATCCATTTTGAGTATCAATATTTCAAACTAAAGTTGGATTTTATTCTTTCAACAAATCAATTGTTCTATTAATTAGTCTCGAATATTCATATAAAATCCATAAATAATAAGACTTCAATTTCTAGTAATAAAATATATATATTTTTCCCAATTCAAATTATACTAGAATATTCATTTCAATTTATTTTGGGAAAAATCCAATTATAAATATCATATCTTAAAATTTCCAAACTTAACATTTAAACATATTATATAAATTATTAAACTCCATTTTCTAAATTTTCTTCCATTTTTAATAAAGATTTTTATACACCTTTTAATTTCAAAATTTTCAACTTCATATGTATATATATATATATATATATATAGAAGAAAAATATTTATACAATATAAAATTTAAGATTATTATAAACCGTATTCCATCCAAACCATAGAAATCACATTTAAATAGTTATATATATACCGCGGTGCCTGTATATAATTTTCTATCCTATGGTCAAGTGATACGGATATTTATCATTTCAATCCGCAATTTAAAAGATATAAAATTTTGCGGTTGTATATCATTTCAAACCACAATCCCGAATGAAAGGAAATATGCATGATAATTTGCAATTTAATGATATACAATAAAACATCCATCAACAACACCCATCATCCAATCACAATCATCAAGCAATATCAATCAATAACAATTTATATTTGATACTATATAACAGGTAATAACTGGCAATTTTATTCAATTTAAATTTAACGACTATTAATCTAACAGTTTATATTCAGTAATAAATTATATAACTGTTAACTAGCAGTTTCATGCAAACACAAATTCTAACTGTCAATTAATACGCAATAAATAAATTAAATTAACGGTTAAATTCAATAAATGCAATTCAGCAGATATGAATGAAATAAGCATGCCAAATACTCATAAATAAATTCTATTCATTTCTAAACTTAATTTAACAAACATAAAAGCTTCTAGTAGTTGTGAGTGGGTTAAAACACTCACCTTTTGAATTTAAATCGAATTTAAATTCGATTTAAACCCAAAAATTCGCCCGTCTCGGAATTCGTCCAAACCAGCGTCATCAAGTCCGGAATTAAATTACGATCCTAACAAAAGAAATTTCGTGTGAATCCGACTTCGTATGAGAAAGTTATGGCAAAAAATGGTGATTGAATTCAAAAATTGGAAATAAACAAATGACACACATTTAAAAACTTGCCACGTCAGAACATCTTTCACGTGAATGGTTCCCAGCCTGCACGCAACAGTCACGCCCACGCATCCCTGGATGAACGAAGCACGGAAGGCCTCTGTTGACTCGACCTTTGAGCACCAATTCGCGCCACTGCCGGCCGCGTCTCCATGAACGAAGGCCCCCACCACGCCGTCCATCGCCAGGCGCCTCCCTCTGGCCCAACGATTGCCGTTAACAAGCCCAGCCGCCACATGATGCCGAACCCTAATCCAATTTATACGCCACATCCAGCCGTTAACTCGATGCAATAACCACATAGATCTGACCCCCTCAGTCCCCTCTCCAATACCCAGAAAAGGTTTGACGATCCGATGACTTTTGTTACGGCGCTGATGAATGGCCAAAAACTGTTTGAATTTATTCTGCGTAAACGATAACTCCATTTGAAAAACGAATTTCACCATGAGATTACGTGTTTCGAGAACATTGACATACATTTTTTTGGAATTTTTCTGGAGAGTTTGATTTTTCATTGAAATTTTGAATTGATTGGATCTAGGGTTTGCACCCATTGAAGAAGAAGAGGAGCTTGAAGAAAGTATACGCGCAGATGAAATGAAATTAGGCGGAGGCTAGGGCTTGTAGCTAGGTTTATATAGAGGGGTTAGAGATAGAGTAGATAGACCGTAGAATGAACGAAAGGAACAAACTATGGCCCAAAAAGCCCGCTATGTCTCCGGAATGAAATTTATTAAACCCATATATCCAAATAGGTATTTTAAGATATTCTGAACGCGATGGAAAAAGTTTCACGTCCAAATTTGATTGTATGAAGAAGTTATGCTGAAAACAAAATTTCCAAATTGATTTCAAATTGATTTTATTAAAATTGATTTCAATGCGTTTCACGCCCGTACGATCAAACGACAAGTCCGATCGATAGGAAACTTGAAACCCTATAATAATTCACCGATACGGATCCAATGAAACTGGTTTCGTCGAAATCCGAGTCCGTGGCCAAAATGGCTATTTTTAATATTCATTAATTAAATTAAAATAAATTACAAAAATCCAAATTTTATATTATATTCTAAAATTGTCCAAATTTTATTACTTACATAATTTAATCAATTTCAAATGATTTAACAAGCTTGGATGTGAATTAAAATTATAAGTATATCAATTTGCAGTGTAAATTTCTGCACTTTCCTATATTTAAGAATTATAAAATTAAATGCTCAAAACCCCATATATTAGATTTTAACTTTTATATACTCATTCTTTATCCAAATAGGGATGCCACATACTTTGGTTAATGATTCAAAATATTATTCTTAAAGTCCATTTTAAATTTCAGTAACGTAATATTTAACGTTAAATTCCCTTTATTTATGCAATAAGCGCAATTATTGAATTTGATACTCAAATTAATTTATAGATTCTGTTTTCTAAATATCTATATCAACAATTTGGTCTAATTATAAATAGAATAACTATTAACCTCATCTTATAGAATTAATTATTGCAATAAATCCAATTTACCATATCTTAAATCCAAATTAATAGATAAATCTTGATTCCTTTATTAACTCCTTTGGTTTTCAATTAACCTTTTATGGTGAATATAAATTCCAATGTATAATTGAAACCTTATTTCCATTTGATTTCACTATTTCATTAAAAATCCTCATATTCCAGCTAAATTTCAACTAACGTATAAATTAGCTATTTCAATTTCATTTAATTGCGATAAATTTATCTATTAAAGGTTGCACTTAACCCAAATACATAAAACTTGCTCAATTTCTCCTTAAATCAAAAACCTTCATATACAAATATGTTTATCATAAATTTTATTTACTCTTCCTTTTTAGGTAATGTCCTATATATTAGATTTCCATGTAATTTGCAATAAATCATACTCGTAGTTATATCACATTAAATGAATAAATAAGTGTTGACTCTATTATTTTGATTCAACATTGGTTTACGTTATATTTCATTAATATTTCTACATACATCAGGATTTTTAAAAATGGTTGTAACGTGAAATCTCGTCTACTTCCCATTTTATATTTAAGGCTTCTAAAACCGATTCATATCATTTCTCTAGTCCAAATTTTATTAATATAACCTTAAGTTTAATTTATTCCTATCGATGTAATGGTTAAACCCAAATTTCACTTATTTGCAATAAATCCACAAATTGGATTTCAAATTTTCAAATAAATAAATAAATTTTACTTTATCACTTCTTAAATACCCAAACGTCAATGCCTTAATTTAAACTGCATTTATTACATTTTATAAAAATCCTCCATCTTAAGTGACAAATCAAAACTACCCTAACTACACAATTTATGGTAATTAATTCTAATTGCTTTTCCATTAAACTACATAAATTGTCCAATTGCAACCTACGTAGAATGTTTATTTATTTATAATCCTACTGTTTAAATGAATTGATCCTTTACGGTATAATTCACATTTGACTTGCTTTCTCATTTATTTTGCAAAACAGTAAATTTCAATTGCTACCAACATTATATTTAATATTAGATTTCCAATTAATTCTATTGGAATCAATATATCTTTATATATATATACTTTACGTATAAATATCTAAATTACCAAATCAAGTACATTTATTAGAGACAACATTCAATAAAATTACTTATCACACTTATTGCATTGATTTATTCCAACGGACACTTTTATTTAGTCACTATTTATTATTACAACCAAATGTACAATCTCCACTATTTATTTTATATTAAATGAATTCCATTCTAGTAAATATTTTTATTAATATTCACTGATTCACATTTATATTGGTTTCTTATATTTAACTTATAACAAGGTGTGCAAATTTACATAGTTCAAATCTATTTCCATGTAACTATTAAATTGTTACATTAAATTCCAATTACTATAACAAATTACTACATTTTCTCAAATAAAATCTTAAGACCTTTATTTTATTCTAAATTAGATTAGAAACATATTAATTTAATTCATTTAACATTATCAAATTCAACGGGTCGTTACATAAGCATTTCAGCTATTTCTGTATTTTAGTTGAAAACCCTAAACACTATTATAATATCATTGGATTTCCTATAAAATGTTTTGGTTAGTGTAAGGTAAAAACTTACCCGTATTTATGTGTGGAAAGTCTTACGTGATACCTTTAGTTTCAAATGTTTTTCAAAGTTAAACAACTTTAAACCGTTTACTCATACCAGACCCATGTCTGACCCGGAGTTTATATTTTGTTTTTTCATAAACTCTTGGGTACTCAAATTTTTATGAGTAGCCAAGTGATAGGTTTTGGATTCTGATTTCTGGAGGAGCTTGGAGCAGGAGTTCCAGACGTATATATATCTATCTAGTTCCGCTGTGTTAGTTGATGTACTCTGTATCTCTGATGTATGTATTGACAGATGTATGTATGACTGTCATGTTTATTGATATTGTATAACTCTGATATATGTAAACCTATGTAATAGTTATGTGATGTATTATATTTTGTTCCGTTCCGCTGTGAGATTCTGATGTTGTTGTTCTTTCTTTCTATTCTTTTCTATTTCTATCCCTTTCTTTCTTAATGATGATACGTCTTTCTGGGAGTAGAAGGGTGGGTCGTCACAGGGATCCAAGTTTCAAAACTTCCACCTATTAATTCATTTCAACGAACCTAAATACACACACATATTTATCATTTACTTCTTTATTAAAACATTCATTTTACGTTAATATATGTCCACACTCCATTAACGCAATCAATCAATTAGCAATCAATCAATCAATCAATCAACCAATCAATCTATTCATTTTTTTATATTACTCAAACCAATTTTATTAGTTAATGAATATATATATATATATGCACCATAAAATGATTTACTTTACCTTTTTTTAATTACTATAACGGTCACATTAATGAAACAAATTTAAAAGTTTAACCATATATGAAATGGAAAAATAAATATATGTGAACATGTGTAATTAATGTACAATTATTAATAAAAGGTAAGATCTAATTCATTTAACAACACTTATGCAACCATGAACCCTCTGATATATTTTAAAATTTGAATACTAATAAGTGTGTTTTTATATATACTATTCTAAAATCTATTTTTTTTCCAAAACCATACTTATTCAAAATGAAAATTTTACTTTTATACGTCTAAAAACATGCAATTATCTTAATTAAAATGTTCATTCCGTATTAACACAAAATGCAAGTTCTTATATTAACTCATTCATTATAGTTTCATTAATGTTTCCTTTTAATTGAAACATTTAAATTAATCTAATTCCGATTCATTTCGTAACTAATTTGAAATAATTTCTAATTATAAAAAATTGTTTTCTTCTCATTTATACCACTTCAAACAAGTTTTACAAAATTTCATATACAATAAAATTTACACACTAATTACAAAGTAAATGTTTTATCTTATTGAAAATCAACTTCTCCAAGATCCATTTCAAATAAAAACTTATGTTATTCTTTCATTAAAACATTCACTTCATCCTTTATTCAAATTCAACATTCGTTATTCTGGTTAGAGACGAACATACAATTTCACCGTTTATTACAATATTTTGTTTATTTACTTATTTGCAATTTATAACCAAATTTAACTGTACAATCATTTTAATCAATTGAAATCGCATTAAAATATTGTCAATTGTCTTAAATTAAGATTACTACCATTACATTCTAGTTATTTCTCTCATTATTAAATCTTAAATTTTTAATTTTTCACAACATTAAATTCCAAAATTTATTAATTAATAAGTTTAATTATCAGAAATTTATGGGTCGTTACATTATTATTAATTATCATGAAACTCTTGAATGATTCATTCCATGGTTAATCAATAAATATAAGTACGTAATCTCTTGGTGCCCTTATTAGCCAAGAGTAATGATACATTGCACAATATTTGGTGGGCATTACGTACTTCGGTCTTAATAAACGTATCGATATCCTTTCTCGAAACATTTCGGCCATGAATATTTAAAATTTTACTTTGTATTATGACTAATTACCCATGATCACACCAATTTGCAACTACAGTTATGTAACATTTCATTTAAATTTTATCTTATTTATATACTTTAAATTAATTAATTATATCATTATATAATAGTTGTAAGTATCATCTGGTAGATGGTAACACACACGGTCATTCGAACTCCCTAATCTTACTAGGTAAATAACTAGCTTATGTTTTTCATTTTTTTTCTTTTCCTTTAGCAACTCAAGCTTATGTTGTTTAGCACTCGTAGTCTTCCTTCCATAGGTTTAGTTGATTGAGCTCCTTTACATAGCTACCCATAAGGTTGTTTGAGTTACATGTAGGTTCTTAACGGCTCCTATTTTGCTTTTGATTATCATATTAATGTTATTTACTAGTAACGAAGTTTATTCCATCTCATTATGCATGTTTTATCTAGGTTACTATTTCCAGCAAATATTGCTTCTTATCCTCTTACATATATATATATATATATATATATATATATATATATATAATAGACTTATTTATACATATATATGTGTAGGATCGATTTCACCCTAGAGGGGGGGTGAATAGGGTGATGGTATAAATTATAAAAATTAATTGCAGAAGCTTATAAAATGATTTCAACACAGAACACAGATTAATAGCAGCACAGAAAAATAGCAGAATGGTAAAATGCAGAAATAGAACGACACAGAATTTACCCAGCTTCGGCAAAACCCTGCCTACGTGCTGCCCCCAAGGTTTCTACTAGAATTAGATAGTCAGACGCTTACACACGTAAACTCGCGACACCTGCTATCGACTAAACCTAACTCTACGCTCAAAACCCTGCCACAACTCAGCCACTGAGTTGCGAATTCTCAAACTACGCTACGTAGTTTGTCCCCTAGTCACACGACTAGAAAATTAAACGGTTTAAAAAATAAAATAAAAATTAAAAACAATTTAAAATAAAAACAACCCTAGTTCAAAACAAAAACCCTTTATAATATTATTAAAAGAGAAGCTCTTAAGAAAAGGCCGGTCCCTTTTATATTTTAACTCGTTCCTCCTTTATTTGTTTCTTTGTGAAAGTGGCGGCTTCGTCCTTCGATCCAAATTAGGGCTTTCGTCCTTTGATCCAAATTAGGGTTTTTGAAGCGCCTGCTTTATGTTGATCGATCACGTGGATAATTTGCGAGTAGCTTCGGTCGATCTTTTCTCGTTACTCACTTTGGCTGCATCGTTGATCGAGTTCTATCTTTGCTTCGGTATGTAATTTATGCTTTTGTGCTTTAATGTTTTCGTACTTGAACTCGATGCATGAGATTGCCGATGATGATTTGTTTATATAGGGTTTGTAACCCTAGAATTGCATTCGTCTGATTTGTTCAATATCATGCTTTCGGCCATTCGATTTTTGTTGAACGTTGATGATTAATTTGACTTTGTCAATTTCGTATAATTTCTAGTAGCTTGATTCACACGGCTTCGTATCTGACTCGTTTGATTTTTTGGTCATCACGGTGTTGACTTTGATTTGAAACACGGCTTTGAATTTGTTACGTGGTCACCACGGTGTTGAATTCATTTGACTTCGGCCATTTTTGATTTCGTGAATTTCTGGCTTTGGCTTGAATTTGTTTCGAACTTGCATCCTTCTTGCGGCTTCATATTTGAGATTGATACATTTTTATTTGGTCTTTATGGTTCACGATTCATCTATGCATACATTTATCTATCTTTGAATCTGGGGTTGTTTGTATGTGTGATACTTAGGAGTTAGTCTTGACATTTGCATATTAATTGAGTTGTACTGTTCCGGCTTGTTGTGCATTTGACATTGCTCTTGACTTTTGTTTCTGGTATTTCATCTTGGCCATGTTGGTTTCATATGAATTCTGGTCTGGATGTTGTTTCTTGGCCATGTGTTCATCTTAGTCATCTGAAGTTGTAGCCTAGGTCATTTGTTCGCTGTCATGTTGGCTGTCATGTCATATCTTTGGCGCACTCACTTAAACTTCTGGCCTTAATGTCATGGTGTACATGTAAGTTGCATTGCATATGTCTTTACCGTGTACTGTCCACTGCCCTTTTTCATATTGCTGGTTCATTGTGATGAATTCTGTTTCATTGATCATTTTCGGTTTCATCTGTGTTTATCCCTGAATTGTTGTATTTTCTGGTTGGTGTTGCTGTTATGTTGGTGGCTAGCCTTTGCTAGTTCATTCATGACATGTTGTCCATGTGAGTTCATTGCTGAGTTGGATTTACTTTGTCTTTGATCTTTTGGTCATGTTGCCTTCAGTTGCTTGTATATATGTACTTGCTCGGTCTGTAGCTCAAAGTTGCTACCTCTGATCAATTTGTTGAGCTTGTACACTTTTATTGCACCTGAGTTGAATCTAGTTTTAAAAACTCGGGTTTGACCTTGTGCTGAGAGTTTTGACATTTATTTTATTGCACGTGAGTTGAACCCGACTTTTCATTTGGGTTTGACCTGTGCTCACTTGTCCCTGTAACATTATCAAGTGTATATTTCGATGTGCACGGCCTTGTGGCATATACAGTGATACAGTGTGTATGTCACAAGCTGTTCGTGTATGATAAATTCAAATTTAAATGACGACGAACAACCCAAATAACCGAGGCAAATAATATTTTCAAAATCATCTTTTATTTTATATTGTAAAAATATTTCTTTTTCAATTTTACTGTGTTAGTGTATATTTTTGCAGATTGCTTAGATGTTGGATTCTAACTGGAATGAAGTTGAAGATGAAATACGAATTGAGTGAAAGATTGATGTGTATTGATGTTAAATGTAATTGTAATGTGTTGTAATCAAAATTGTATATGTATAGTGAGAGCTTGAATTTGTACTATTCAAAATTGTAATAAATATTTGTTTGAATAAAAATTCTGTTTGAATTCAAATTCTGTGTTATTTAATTTTATTCAGCAAATATTTATTTAATCTGTGAAAAATAAAATAGTATATTAACAAATACATTTAAATGAATGTATATATGTTTATTATCATCAAACAAAAATCATATAAGCGCATATTCAACAATCTCCCCCTTTTAATGATAACAAACATATATTTAAGATTTTGAATATGTTAAATGTATTTGATCATTCATATGCTCTAATTGCTCCCCCTATTTAAATGCTTCCTCTCTACACAAAGCTCCCCCTACATATATGCATACAAATAAAAATATGCAAATGAGCCTAGATGCAAATAGAAAATTATTTGACCTTTGCTTGATTTTATTTGACAAAATCTTAACTTTTCTCTCCCCCTTTTGTTATCAGCAAAAGAATGATTATGTTAGAGAAAATAGAGATAAAGTGATCGATATTAATTCAACATTAAAACTCAATTGAATATAAATATTAAATTTCAAAAGAAAATCAAACAAAAATCATTAATATTTTGTTAGGCGCATATTCCACTTTTAGAATGATGGGAATGATGTCATCATATAAAATCATACAGTTGTGTCTATTTGTGGTATATTTATATCAGGAATTTGAATATCTACTAACCATGCATAACCGTTAGGACTTTTAAATGAGATTAGTAGTATTCCAATTTTATTTTTTTTAAAAATGAATTCAAGTATCTTCTAACCACGCATAACCGTGAGGACTTTTAAATGGGATTAGAATCAACTTGTTTATTTTAAAAATCAACTTTTGATATGCGTTCCATACATGCATAACCGTGAGGACTTTTAAATGAGCATGGAAGCACATAACAAATTCCAAGTTATTCACCCATGCATAACCGTGAGGACTTTTAAATGAGAGTGAATACTTTGGTATTTATTTATTTATTTTTTTTTATTTTTTTTTATTATTATTATTTTTTTAAAATGTAAAACTGAAAAATGAACGATTCCTGTTTAAAGTACCACATATCGACAAACTATATAGAATTTTGATGAGTGATGGTCGTTAGAAATATGATAGAGGTAGAGATGGTCATGGAATTTTTACCAACAAAAAGTTTTATAACTCTTGTTTAAATTTCTAAAGAAATTTACTAATTATACTGTATCGAGTCATAGTATATAATAAATATCAACACTCATCACTTTTTCAGTCACTATTTATCTTTTCGATAATTATTTGGGAGTCAGATTAGTCAAAATAGTTATTTAAAAACAAATTAAAAAATAATTAAGAAATCAATTTTTCAAAATGACTAATCTGAAAATATGGTCAAAAATGATTTTCTCGAGGGGGTTTTGTAAGAAAATTTTCTGCTATTTGAAAATTATTTGAAATGAAAAATATGCAGATATTTCCTTTGAAAAAATGATGCAGTTACTAAATGTCTCAAAAATCACGTTCTACTAGTAATTTTTTTCTATCAAGTAGATTACCAGTGTAATCTGCATCTGAATTTCTTTTTCACTCAAAATTATCATTAATTGAATTTGATTGACCAATTCATGAAGTGTGCATCAAAAATTTCAAACTCAATTTTAACAGCAATTTAAATGACACTCTTTTGAATTTGAATTGAAGCCGTGTAAAAAATCAGAAACCGTGAATGTAGAGTTAGCCGTATTATCACCAAATGTATTATCATCCAACAAAACACTATTTTTAATCCAAACTTATATATATGAAGTAATTCAAAGAATCTAGAGAATTTTATAGTGTTTTTGGCATAAGAATATAATTTGGCCAACTTTTTGAATAAGTCAGAATCATCATCTTTTCATCATCACATTATTGGCTGATTTAATTCAGAATATTGTGCAGTTTATCACATTTAATATATCGTAAATATACCTTTACCTGTTTTACCTTTATGATATTTTTCATGATTGCCCATTATGATTCTGTCACCTTTGTACTAGGCTAAGGAACTTTTCTTTGTCACCCGTTGTGTTTCTGAAACAGCCAAAATCCAGAGAACACTGTAGTTGTTCCTTAGCCAGCCACCACACCTACACAGGAAAAGATTTATGTGACATATTTGGTTTTATAGGTCCATGGTTGTTAGTGGCAGAATATTTTGAAAAATAATTTTGTGGAGACCTAAAACTATTTATAATTGTTCCCTTCGGCACCTAAATTTGTTTAACTTTGAGAAATTTTATATTTGTGCCTTTTGGAACCCAAATTGGTATAGTTTTCACATGTTTGGGTCTATACCAACAATTATTGTGATTGTGTCTATATTTTCTACAAATTGTGCACATAGAATTAACTTGATTAATATTGCTTTCAACAATTTTCGAAATATTATATCCAAGTCCTTGTCTAACCGTATTAACAGTTTGCTTTCCTAATAGCATATTCAACGATTTTTCACTTTTTGAAAGTTTATCTAAAGTCGTTAACAATTGTTGGACTTGTGTTTTGAGAGATTCAATTTCGTTTAACAATTGTGTGCACTTTTTATTAGAATTCTCTCTCCTAGTATTTTCACTCTCTTTTAAAATCAAAATTTCATTTTCAAGTGATTTTATATTGATTTCTGATTTTTTAATTTCCTCTTCGAATATTGGACACTTATCACACTTGGGGATCCTTCATTGATAGTTTTCAACTAATTGGTCAAGTTTTTCATTTAATTCTATCAAAGTGTCTTTTTGTGATTCAAGTTTGGCATATTTTTCCCTAAGGCGTTCAAAATAGCCATTCACTTCCTGGAAATAAATAAGTAATCCAGAGTGAGTAAGTTTTGATACCTCGCTTGGCTCGTCATCGTCGCTATCAGTTATATTTCCATGAAGGCACATATCTGCTTTCTCACTCTCACTGCTAGAACTTTGATTATCTTCATCACTTGTATTCCACGTGGCTGCAAAACTTTTCCTTTTTGATTTCTTTTTAAAGTCGCGTTGATTTTGAGGACAATTGGGCTTGATGTGTCCGGGTTGGTTGCACTTGTGACAGATGATCTTCTGTTCTTCAGAGTAGTCTAGTACTTTGGCTATTCTGCTTTTCGCTTTTTGAATTCGAGCTGAATTTCCATATTTGTAATTCCATCTTTTGAATTTCTTTATTAATAGCTCCAATTCTGCTGCCGCATCATCATTATCGTTATCATCATCACTTTCGATTGTTCCTTTGAGCGCTATTGATTTCTTTCGAGTGTCACTTCCTTCACGCTCTTCCTTGAACTTTATTTCTAGCTCACAAGTGGTGAGATTACCGATGAGTTCTTCAACTTTCATCTGTTTTAAATCTTTTGATTCTTGAATGGCAGTCACTTTTGATTCAAATCTTCGTGGAAGGACTCTGAGGATTTTTCGGACTATTTCCAGTTCCGTGTATGATTTTCCGAGAGCTTTTGATTTATATACGATATTGGAAAGTCGTTCATGCATCTCTTTGACATTTTCTTCCTTCGCCATCGTGAAGTTCTCGTATTCGCTGCTTAGCATGGCAAGGTGAGATTCTTTGACTTGAGATGTTCCTTTATGAGTCACTTCTAGTGAGTGCCATATTTCCTGCGCAATCAGACAATGTGAGACACGATTAAATTCATATTGATCCAATGAACAGATAATAGAATTCATAGCTTTGGCATTAGTATTTTATAATTTATTTTCTAGTTCTGTCCATTGTTCCTTTGGTTTCTCTATTTCCTGATTATCTACAGTTATAGTTGGTATTCTATAACCTGTTTCAACAATATCCCAAGCGCCAATGGTTTTCAGAAAAATTTCCATCCTATTTTTCCAGTAAGCATATTCACCATTGAACATTGGTGGTCTAACTATGGACTGACCCTCAGCAAAAGCAGTATTAAAAGAAGCCATTTTAAAAATTCAACTTTTTAAATTAAAAATTGGTTTTCGTAAAATCAAATTTGGAAAACAAAAACGGCTTTTGTTCCTAGCTTTGATACCACTTGTGTAACATCCCGCCTTTTCGCACACTTTAAACCGACACACGTGCCAATTCAAAGCATACGCAAGGGCGGATTGTTATGGGGTAAATAAGAAAAACAGAGAAGCAATAAAACAAAATAGAATCTCACAGCGGAAGGATAAAATATAATAATCAATATACAGTTCATGATAACTGTTTACAAAATATTTATTTTACTTATACAATGAATATCAGAGTTACACATACCAATACAATCAATGCAGCGGAAATTTAGAGTGTGGTGCAATACTATAGATAATAATAATACGACTCCTTCGTCTTCGTCCTTCAAAGCTAAAGTCTTCGATCCTGAAACGCTCGGACTGACCCGAGCGAATTTGAAAAGACAAAAACACTCGAGTCAGACTAAAAGATCTTATGTGAGTTAAATTAACAGAAATAAATATGAGTACAGTAACTCAAGAGATGTTCGGGATTTACATCTCCTAAGGATCCGTTAAACTATTTACTATGTAGTATATTGCGCTATTATAATAGTGTCTATTTATAAAATAAACTTACTTTTAAATAGCGTTAAGGGGTTACCCATATAGCCCTTAACACAAATAATGCCAATAGTCTATACAGTACCGTAATACCTCCTGATCGGGAAGCTACCAGAGGATACTCCATAGGTACGACACAAATAGAAACTCGTAGTAAAGGCTCGGTATGGTAGGTGACACGGCACAACTAGGCAATGCCAGGGTAGATATACCAATTGCTATCCAGGCTGGTGGAAACGCGTAGCCGCAGTTACCGCCCACCTCGGACTAACTCCCCAAAATCAAAATATAGAAGTGGCCACTGAATCAATCCAAAATCAAAGTATAATATCGAAGAGGAGGGTCCGATCAGAGGAATGACCTCATTGGCCTGAGAATCGCTCCTGTTTTAGCCACCTTATGCCAACTCGCGGGAGTCGGGTCCACGTATTTACCTTACAGGAAACGTCGCCACCACCTACTTCATTCTGGAATCTCCACCGCGTACACGGTTAGTCAAAGTGGTTTTCGGTATCGACAGAGAGTATGTCAGATATCCGATCCCGGTCTCTTTGCCAACCCATCGTTATTATAACACCGCGGTCATTTAAAAATAGGTTATACTTTAAAAATCAGAATAAACATTCCATTTCATAACCATGAATACGATATCATTTCAAAACCCAAAACCATATTTTACCACTTGTCCCAAATATAATTCTTTTCCAAAATCAAAATGCTTTAACTTCATATCGTCTGAAAATCAAATATTTTCAAAGCATAGTATTTTGAAAATCATAATTTAAAACCATAACTTTTATAAAAAAACTTGAATGGTTTGGACATTCAACGGTATATGAATTAAATGGTTTAACTTAAATGTTACTTTGTAAAGAAAATAGTTCTCATGGCTTTACAAATACATTTCTTTATTAAAGTCTAAACCAAAATTTATATTATCTCTCTCAAGTTCCAAAACCACTTCAATTTATTTATATATACGTATATCCATTTTGAGTAACAATATTTCAAACTAAAATTGGATTTTATTCTTTCAACAGATCAATTGTTCTATTAATTAGTCTTGAATATTCACATAAAATCCATAAATAATAAGACTTCAATTTCTAGTAATAAAATATATATATTTTCCCAATTCAAATTATACTAGAATATTCATTTCAATTTATTTTGGGAAAAATCCAATTATAAATATCATATCTTAAAATTTCCAAACTTAACATTTAAACATATGATATAAATTATTAAACTCCATTTTCTTAATTTTTTTCCATTTTTAAATAAAGATTTTTATACACCTTTTAATTTCAAAATTTTCAACTTCATATGTATATATATGGAAGAATAATATTTATACAATATAAAATTTAAGATTTTTAGAAACCGTATTCCATCCAAACCATAGAAATCACATTAAAATAGTTATATATAAACCGCGGTGCCTGTATAAAATTTTCTATCCTATGGTCAAGTGATACGGATATTTATCATTTCAATCCGCAATTTAAAAGATATAAAATTTTGCGGTTGTATATCATTTCAAACCACAATCCCGAATGAAATGAAATATGCATGATAATTCGCAATTTTATGATATTCAATAAACATCCATCAACATCATCCATCATCCAATCAAAATCATCAAGCAATATCAATCAATAACAATTTATATTTGATAATAGATAACAGGTAATAACTGGCAATTTTATTCAGATTAAATGTAACAAACAGAAATTTTCGACTTTCGAAAATTCAACATCGATACTCACTTTATCGACTGCCGAGAAATCGAAGGCCAAAAACCCGAAATGTTATGGTTTTTAAGAAAAGAAAAAGTAGAGAAGAAGAGAAGAAAAGAAGATAATAGATAAGGTAGAAGATGGAGGGAAAAGAAAACAAAAAATTAGAAAATAGAATAGAAAAGAGAAAATAGGACGGAACAGAGAATAGAACGGAATAGAAAAGAAAGAAAACAACAGAATCTCACAATTCGCAGCGGAACAACATATAATAATAAATGAATAATCTTTAAAGAAAGAACTATATCAGTTATTACATTACATTTCATTACATCATATCATCAGAGTATATAACAACAACAACAAATAGTGCAGCGGAAAAAGAAATACTATATAAGTAATACGCCATGCCATCCAGCTTGCCTCCAGCAACTCCAGAATATCCTGATAAACCTTAACTCTTGACTGCCCGTGTGGAAATTGGTGGGCACCCAGAGTTTAGGAAGGAAAACAATAAACTCCAAGTCAGTCATGTGACTGGTGTGAGAACTCAAAACAGTTTATTTATCTTTAAAATCAAAATAGAGGAATATTTTTAAATTCAATTCGCAATGCTTTTAAAAATGAGACTACCATAAGGCCTCCCGCACACACACACACAATGCAAACGCAGAATCGGAGGAGATTTCTCCTTATGATAGTCAAAGATGCTTGATACGCATTTAAAAGAACATTTCATATTATTATTAGTGCATAGTGTAGGGAAAAATTTATTTCGAAAGTAGAATATAAATCTTAGCCAGCATAGACATTCCGAACTATGCCTACTATAGCTAACTATGTTCAATAGCAGGTTACCGCCACATTCCATAGCAGGTTATACAACTACAATCGTACAAGTCACGTATTGTTTCTTTGGATTCCCAACAAATGGTCAGGCCAAGGAACTTCCCATTGCCACATGAGAATGCCTCTGGAAAGACATCCCCGAGAACCAAACCGGAACTCTGCCAACACAAGGCCGGGTTACCCCTAACTGGGTAACTACTGACACGAGCACGCCATTCCCCGATCGTAAACGACCTTTCTCACGGGATCCCGATAGCCAACAACCACAAAGTAATAAATTCGTAGTAACCACATAGGTTAAATATCTGGGCTCCATACCATGATACCACCTCTATCCAGAAGGAAATGTACATACCCTAAAGGGTGCTACCCCTCATAACCTTGCCGCATCTTTCCTGTTTTGACCATTTCCGGGGTGTGAGGTTCGACGAAGTCACGTCCACAAAAACATACTTTATACAAAAGCCATGCTTTGGGTCAACAAATGATCAACACAATGATCACTAAGATAGACGATCAAATAAACGATCCTATCACAATAATCAACACAATGATCATTTCAGCAACACTCAGCATGTCACATTACCAAATTGGGAATATATCGCTGATAACTTCAACTATATAACCTCTGAGCTCGTACGTCTCAGAGAAGGGTGTTAAGCTAAAAGAATAAATTCTCCGCCACCAACAGAAATATATTTGAAAGAAATCGGGTTTATATCTCAACTTGTAATGTCAGACATACCATCCATACAAGTCTGTTCCGGGATCGAACAAAACCGAAGGCACTTACAAAGAAGTCCTTGCAATCCGGATATTCACAATCCTGATCGGATTCACCATCACATATGGAGAACTCAATACCATAGCTACTCGGTGCAGAGTAAATCGACAGGTCATCCTATCGCTCTCGCAAATACCGGGTCTTCAACACCGATCTTCAGTGCAATTATAACGACGTATCACATATTCGGAATGGGTTATACGACCCCATGGTCCTTTCCCGGTTAACCCGAATAGTGAGCGCTTATTCAAAAATAAGTGTAGCATTCACATTCAAACAAATCACATCAATTACCCATTCAAAGGGAAATATTGATAGTCGGTTATTGAACTATCACTGGATATGCACACATCACCAGATTCCAAATAATTTTCCAATTATTTATTTCACAAAATATCTTTACAAGATATATAATTTCAATACTTCAAAAATAAGTCAATATTTATTTTTAAACAGATTCCACTTTCATTTATAAATTCAATAGAGAATTTACAATCCAAAATATCTATGAATATTCGATTTCAATTATTCATTTCAATATTCCTTTTCAATTTATCTTCAAAAAGATAAATTCTCAAAGTATTCACTTTATATTGGAAAACATTTCCATACTTATTAAAAAAGTAATTCACGAATTTTATTTATTTTCAATACTTAGAAAATATTTAATATACTCTAATCGAAATTAAGTATATATTTCATTCTTTAAGGAAATCCTTCACTTAATCATATTTATTTGGGCCAAAACGAATGTTGCGTAGAACATCGTTACGACGTCCCAAAATCACTAGTATGGGGATTCGAAATTAAAATAGATATATAAATCCCAATACTATACAAAACATTTCCTTTCGGAAATCATTTACTATAACAACAGTGTTATAGTCCACCATTTCCTTTTATTTCTCGAAAACGTTTATTTTCAACAATAAATGTTGAAATCTATGGTTTCGAATCTCAACACAATTAAAACTTCGTTAGATCGTTTTAATTCTATTTCAAATATCACATTCAAAACAATTTCTTTAACATCTTATTCACTATTCAAAAACGTGAATATACTTCATTAACAATTTTATCCTTTTATTCATTTTAATTCAAAGGATTATTCACTATTCAAAAATGTGAATATAACTCCACTTATAGGTTTCAACAAATTTTCTTGTCAAAATAAGTCATTTGCGAATTTATAAAACAACGTTTATAAATTCCATTTCTATTTATTTATAAAAACTTCCTTTTTTATAAATTCTTTTATTAACCTATTCCAGTTTATAACTCAATCATAAACTAAAAGTTCATATTATAAGTTAAATACTTATAAAACGATTATTTTACAAAATCGTTCCTCTAAAGACTTTCCAAACCATAAATCTTATAACTTATAAGATTCATTTATTTAACCAAATCTATTCTTCAAATAACTTCACAAATTTATAATTCTTACTATTTATAAATTTCATTTATAACTTCACCGTTTATAATTCTATAAATTTCATTCTTTAATGAAATTCATTTTCACTTCATTCAAACACTTATAAAAACTCGTTTTATAATTTCAATATCTCAATTTATAAATATCCATTTATAAATCTCTTAATATAAATCAATTTATATTAATATTTTAAAACGTCTTTAATTTCCTTTATAATTTCACCATTTTGATTCATAAAATAATTAAATTTTATAAATCCTATATTTAGACTTTTCACAATAAATTCTAAAATCCCGATTAAACTATTTTATAAAATCATTAGCATCATATTCTCAAAAATCAATTTTTTAACTATTTTTCTCAAAAATCATAATTTTTATAACATTAAAAATTATAACGTTTATTTATTTAAAATAGATCAAATTCCAAACATATAGTATATTTTCAAAAATCACTTTGTAAATCATTTTAAAATTCCAAAACTTGGTCCAATGATGCTACATACCAAATAGTCAATCACGACAACAACGATATCATATATCGATATGATAATCAATCAAATATCAAAATATCTAAAATCAAATAAAAACTGTTGAGGAATCCAGTTGGATCCCTCCAACCTGTTTTCCTGCATCCAAAAACATTAGCACAATACCAATTTCGCTCCAGTACGAAATTATCGCGGTATATGTTCTTATTAAATATTATCTGCTTAATAACGGCGTAATAGGGTCTCATCCGCTAAACAAAAAATGCGGGAAATCAATAACTCTAATATATACATATGCCAATATATATATATATTGCTATTATATATAATACCAATTTCACTGTTTATGAAATATTCGCGGTATATGTTTTTAATAAATAACATCCGCTTACTAACGGCGTATAATGTCTATTTTAACAATCAATAGATATTAATCAACATTCAAACATGCATTCAAATATTTTAAATCTAACTATTTAAAATAAAATCGAAACCGATTCGATTGAGTGAGAAGTTCTCACCTTGATTTTAAATTCCGTTTTAGCGATTTATTTCGAATAAAATTAAACGCGCGTTTAATTTTATCCAAAATTCTCACTAACTCCAAACGACTCCAAACCAACTCCATCGCGTACTGCTCGTCCATACGATTCCAACGCAACTGGTTTCGCGCGTTTTCGACCTCGTATGAAAAAGTTATGAATTTTTGAAGTTTGTACACGATTTATATAAACAAATCAACATAATTTAACTAATTTTAAACCTCCATCATCTTAGAGCCACAGGATCTTGCATCTGCTCATCTCCACCGTGCATTCCCTTCTCCCTCTCACGTTCGCATCCTACAGACATTTGCCGTAGCCTTGAACCCATCATCTCAATACTAGGGTTAATTTTATCGACCTCATCTCGCAACGATACCTCATCACGTAGGCACCAAATCGAAGCCACCAACCTAAGCTACCCACGGTCAGAACCCCCCTAAGCTCGGCCCCCTTATCTGCTTTGAATTTCGTGCGCAAGTCGAAGCAAACGCGGCCTCCTAGACGACGCTGTGGTGCTCCAAATTCGATCACAACCGTTGATCTCCAAGATCTCATCGTCCTCTTCCATTCTCTAGTTGAAAGTTTAGCCTAATTGTCGACGGATTGAAAGATAAAAGAGAGGGAAGGGGAGAGTTTTCTGGCCGTTCGTTGGGTAGTGGCGGCTGCAGTTATAAATTAGGGTTAGGGTTTCTTTTTTTATAAAATTATGAAGAGTGGTGGTGTATTTATAGAGTTTCGTTCGACACTATTCATCCGGAAATTCCGAACTCCGATTTACGCGCCGAAACTGACATTCCTAGGGTTTATCCCGCGTTCCGGACACAATGGAACAGGTTTCGAAAGCTAATTCGGACATCTGTGCGAGTTATGGCTGTAAACGTTCAATTTAAATTAAACCGATTTAAATCGATTTCTAGGCGTTTTAATTTGTACCGGACAAACGGTAAATCCAATTGACTTGAAATTTGAAACCTTACAATAATATCACATTACGGATCCGATGAAACTAGTTTCGTCGAAATCCGAGACTTTTTGAAAAATGGCTATTTTCACTCGCCAAATTTAAATTAAAAATAAATCGATGCGTTTCGAGCTGCCACGATCAAACGATAACTCCGATTGACACGAAAATTGAAATCCGGTAATAACTAACTATTACGGATCCAATGGAACTGGTTTCGTTCAATTCTGAGACTGTTCAAAAATTGACTATTTTCACTAGTCGATTTAAATATTAAAATATTCAATTTTCACAAATTAACTTTTAATTCGATTCTAAAAGTTCTAAAATATTGTTATAACTCCCATATGATAAAATAAAATTTTACAAATCATTTTCAATCATATTTAACTCAATTTTCAATTATTTCCATAATTTAACGTATTAAATTATCGATTTAATTATCCAATTAAATCCAATAATTCAAAATAAAATTTATTTGACTTAAAAATTCACTTATTAAATATTTAAAATTAATTAAATACTCATATTTTAATTAATAAAAATTCTGGGTCGTTCTATTAAATTTAACAACTATTAATCTAATAGTTTATATTCAGTAATAATCTATATAACTGTTAACTAGCAGTTTATAGGCAAACAAATAAATTCTAACTATCAATTAATACGCAATAAATAAATTAAATTAACAGTTAAACTTAATAAATGCAATTCAACAAATATGAGTGAAATAAACATGCCAAATACTCATAAATAAATTGCTATTCATTTCTAAAATTAATTTAACAAACATAAAAGCTTCTAGTAGTTGTGAGTGGGTTTTAAACACTCACCTTTGGAATTTAAATCGAATTTAAATTCAATTTAAACTCAAAATTTTGACGGTCTTCAAATCCATCCAAACCAGCGTCAAAACGTCAGAAATTCCGATACGATCCCAGCAAAACAAACCGCGCGTGAATCCGAGCTCGTATGCAAAAGTTATGGAAATTTGAAAAATGGAAAAATTCTGGTCCTGGGTCGACTTCGGGTTCGACTTCGGTGCGCCGCCTCAATTCCCCGGTGCTTGCTTGGAGTTTTCGCCAAAACGACCCGGAGCAACCCGAGTCATTTTCTTCCTGACCCGAAGTTGCTCTAGGGTTTTCTCCCCTGAAACCCGAAGCGCGACCAGAAGCTGCTGCAGATCCGAATTTTTTTTTTTTTTTTTTAATTTGAATTTTTTTTTTTGAACTGACTGGATTTAGAGTTAGCACCCATTGAAGAAGAAGAGGAGCTTGAAGAAAGTATACGCTCAGATGAAAAGAAATTAGGTGGAGGCTAGGGCTTGTAGCTAGGTTTATATAGAGGGGTTAGAGATAGAGTAGATAGACCGTAGAATGAATGTGCGGAACAAACTATGGCCCAAAAAGCCCGCTATGCCTCCGGAACCGAATTTATTAAATCTATATATCCAAATAGGTAATTTAAAATATTCTGAACGCGATGGAAAAAGTTTCACGTTCAAATTTGATCGTATGAAGAAGTTATGCTGAAAACAAAATTTCCAAATTGATTCAAATTGATTTTAATTAAATTTGATTTCAAGGCGTTTCACGCCCGTACGATCAAACGATAAGTCCGATAGATACGAAACTTGAAACCCTATAATAATTCACCGATACGGATCCGATGAAACTGGTTTCATCGAAATCCGAGTCGGTGACAAAAAAAGGCTATTTTTATATTCATTAAATAAATCAAAATAAATTACAAAAATTCAAATTTTATATTATATTCTAAAATTGTCCAAATTTTATTACTTATATAATTTAATCAATTTCAAATGATTTAACAAGCTTGGATGTGAATTAAAATTATAAGTATATCAATTTGCAGTGTTAATTTCTGCACTTTCCTATATTTAAGAATTATAAAATTAAATGCTCAAAACCCCGTATATTAGATTTTAACTTTTATATACTCATTCTTTATCCAAATAGGGATGTCACATACTTTGGTTCATGATTCACAATATTATTCTTAAAGTTCATTTTAAATTTCAGTAACGTAATATTCAACGTTAAATTCCCTTTATTTATGCAATAAGCGCAATTATTGAATTTGATACTCAAATTGATTTATAGATTCTGCTTTCAAAAAATCTATATCAACAATTTGGTCTAATTATAAATAGAATAAGTATTAACCTCATCTTATAGAATTAATTATTGCAATAAATCCAATTTACCATATCTTAAATCCAAATTAATAGATAAAGCTTGATTCCTTTATTAACTCCTTTGGTTTTCAATTAACCTTTTATGGTGAATATAAATTCCAATGTATAATTGAAACCTTATTTCCATTTGATTTCACTATTTCATTAAAAATCCTCATATTCCAGCTAAATTTCAACTAACGTATAAATTAGCTATTTCAATTTCATTTAATTACGATTATCATACTATAGAAATTAAATTCCATTAAATAAATAAATAAATGTTGATTCCCATCTATTTACATTATATTACATTGGTACTTCTATTTACAACTTAGCTTTGTATAAATGTTTGAATGTAGAATCTTGTCTATTTCACGTATTAATTAAACCTTAAAAATCAATTAATATTATATCCTTGGTCTAACCTCATTTTACCCATATTTATATTAATATATCCTTTGAATTAGGTAAATTACCATTGATTATCTACCTTAACTTATCAGACTCCACTAACGTAATGGTTAAATATTAATTCCATTTGAAAAAAAAAACAATCCACAAGATTTGCATTTCACATTGCAAATGAATTCATAAATCTTGGCTTTCTTTTTCTTTGCTTCTTAAAGGCCAAATCAAACTACCCTATCATCACTAATTTATGGCAATTAATTGCAATTGATTCTCCATTAAACTACATAAGTTATCCAATTGAAACTTTAAATGAAACGTTTATTTATTTAAAAATCCTACTGTTTAAAAGAGTATATCATCTACGGTATAATTTACATTTGACCTGATTTCTCATATATTTCACACAATAGTGAATTCCAATTTCTACCAACATTATGTTTAATATAAATTGGAAATCCAAATCATTGGTATTTCACAACCTTATTGCGTACATTTACGTATAGTTACACTAAGTCCATACACTGATTCATGAATTCATTAATTAATACACAATTTGCCTTTGTTTTCTTATATTAAGTTTATTACCGTTTTTAAGTACATTCATTATCGAACAATATTCATAAAAAATTTTATCTACACTTATTGCATTGGTTTATTCAACGGTCACCAAATGAAACAATCCTACTATTTATTTAAATATTAAATGAATCCCATTCTAGTAAATATTTTATTAATATTCACTAATTCAACATTTATTGGTTTCTTAACATTAACTTTTAACAAAGTGTGACAATTACATTATCCAAAACTATTGTCATAAAAATTAAATTGTTACATTAAATTCCAATTACTATAACAAATTACTACATTTTCTCAAATAAATCTTAAAGCCTTTTTTTTTTCTAAATCAGGTTAGAAATTATATTAATTTAACTCATTTAATATTATTAATTTAACGGGTC
This sequence comes from Allium cepa, assembly GCA_030765085.1. Classification (NCBI taxonomy): domain Eukaryota; kingdom Viridiplantae; phylum Streptophyta; class Magnoliopsida; order Asparagales; family Amaryllidaceae; genus Allium; species Allium cepa. The sequence goes on from CM060934.1 coordinate 100,392,754, forward strand.
GTTACAATACTTTAGCTTTGAAGGACAAGACGAAGGAGTCGTATTATTATTATCTATAGTATTGCACCACACTCTAAATTTCCGCTGCATTGATTGTATTGGTATGTGTAACTCTGATATTCATTGTATAAGTAAAATAAATATTTTGTAAACAGTTATCATGAACTGTATATTGATTATTATATTTTATCCTTCCGCTGTGAGATTCTATTTTGTTTTATTTCTTCTCTGTTTTTCTTATTTACCCCATAACAATCCGCCCTTGCGTATGCTTTGAATTGGCACGTGTGTCGGTTTAAAGTGTGCGAAAAGGCGGGATGTTACAGTTGGTATCAGAGCTTTGGTTTAGCGATAAACCTTGGTTTTGTGGGGTTTGACTCTTTGTTAATAGGGTAGTAATACCCTATGGGAGTCGCTGAGTGTATATAAATGAGAGAGCGTATTTGTTAGTGTTAATAAAGATTTTGATATTGTGTTAATCTGTTCCGCTTTGTATTTATAAATTCTGGTTGATGCATGGGACGCTATGACATCAATAGGGATTTCTAAACACTTAATAGGACAGACCGACATAATATTTGTTTTTAATATAGGTGGATGAAATAATTTTGCGTATTATATTTTCTATATATAAAAATATATATATATATATTTGGTTGCTATAGATTGGGTGTTAGGAAATAAAAATATTTATAACAATTGAAGCTAAGTTGAAATTATAATAAATCAAATTGGAGATTTTAGAACTTAAGTCCGGGATTTTTGAAAATCTTCTTTCAAAGGATTTGTGAAATATAATGATTTGGTTTATAGGTAATTTCTTATATAAATGTTTAGTATAATCCGGAAGAATTGTTTTAAAAGAGGATTTTGGAGAAATTAAATTTTGTACTTTCCTCTCTGTCGCTAGAAAATAATTTCGGTGATGGCGGCCGCATCATCGACTTTCATTTTCGAGTTTCGTAGGGGAAAGGCCACTGTAGTAAATTCTACTGCAGATTTATTTTGAAATTATCTAAAATTTTAAATTGTTTTAAATATAAATTGAGATATAAGTTGTAAGAACTCATTTATCTATTATTTTTAAAATAAAATTGAAATTTGACCCGGTATTTAATTCTAAAATTTTCCACTAATTAATGGTTTAAATTATTTTTAGGGAAATATAAAGTAAGTAATAAATGGATTGAAACCTCTAATTTAAGTAAGAAAATTAATGCTAGGTATAAAGGAAGTTAAAATTTTAACTGATAAATAATGGTAAAGATTTATTGAAAATCAACGAATTAAAAGGGTTGAGATTAAACTAGTATAAGTTCTTTTGCTTTTTCTTTAACATAAATAACTTACCAAGTATAAAAAGTTGAAATGTGAATTAAGAGTGGAATAGAATATTATGCAAGTAGAATTTTTGGAAATAATGAAGTATTCAATAAATTACTGTTATAAATAAGAATTTAATGGTATTAACTTAAGTGATGATTGGAATTTTACTAAAATTAAAGGTTGTATTATTAATAGGTGATTTTAACCTTAAGAAAGTAAAAATGAAATTCCTTAATTTATAAAGTTTGATTGTAGGGTTATTAACTTAAGTACGCCTTAATTTCCCCCTATTCTAATATAATAGAAAGTAAGTAATATATAAATGACTGTAAACCCTAAGTAATTAATTAATAAAATTCCTTATTTTTAAGAATGAAGGTTAAAGGGTTAATAATTTAAGTGTAATTAAAAAGGGTTACTGTAATTAAATATAATAGAAAGTGGGTAATTAAATTGTTACTACTATTAAATATAACAGAAACTTCAACATTAAATAAATGAATGAAATTAAAGGTAAGTTGAAATTGTAATTTATAGAACAAATATATATTAATTTAAGGAATTGAGAAGAAACTTGTAAATTTTCACTTACATTCTTAAAACATACATAACTTACCATATAATAAAAGTTGCAATGTTAGTAAGAAAATGTAAGGGGAAATCTTACAAGTGAAGCTTGAGGTAATAAAGGTATTCAATAAATTTGCTGTTATTAATGAGAATTAATTGTATAAACTTAAGTTAAATTGGAAATTTTACTATATAAGTAAAGGTAAGTAGTATAAATAGATGATATAAACTTTAGTCAATAAATTGGAATGCAAATATAATGAATTTTGTAATAAATGGAAAACGAAAATTTTAAGAAATAAAGAAATCCCTCCATAAATGAAAGAAAGAAAATCAAACCACTGAAGCATGAAATAAATGTATAATAAGTTAATTTGGTTGTTGGTTTGAATTGTATTGTTTGATTTATGATTGTGGGGTAAGGAACTTGAAGTTGTTGGATAAATAAATAATCTATCTTTGTTCCATCTAAGACTGTTGAGTAAAGGATGCACTTGATAGTTAATTTCATTTCATACAAATTTCAAGTTTGAACCCAAATAACTATTTGTTTGATGGATTAAATGATTGCTTTGTGTGTGTATGTATGTTGTTTGTAAGGTTGATGGTTGTTGAATTGTTTGGTTGATTAATGATTGAATCCACTTGAATAGTTCACTTTAAAATAAATATTTAACCTTTTAGATTTTATAAGTGAAATGCAGGCTATGGAAGCCACTGCTACTGCTCTGGTTCCCTAATAATAAGCGTATTGCCCGACAAATAGGTACGTTTTCGGATTACGTTTAAAGCGCTATTTTATAATTTTGCCCGTGTTGGGATAATATTTTGATAATATATGTAATATATTTGTATATTTTGATATTATATTTTCTCCAGAGTCTCTCCGTACAAAGGAGACTCTGTCAAAAAATTTCATAAATTTTGGACTTAGAATTTTGTTGAATATTTTCCAAACTTTAATGATTTAAGTATAAAAGGTTATAATGACTATAAAACGGGCATATCTCATTTAAGGAAATTAATTTAGTAAATTATTGTTTATAAGTTAATATTTGAAATAAGATGTAATGTTTTATTCTTCCTTCTCCCTTCTTTTTCCTTTTCGGGGACGAAAAGTTTTGAGTGGGGGAGATTGTAACGACCCGTTAAATTAATAATATTAAATGAGTTAAATTAATATAATTTCTAACCTGATTTAGAAAAAAAAAAGGCTTTAAGATTTATTTGAGAAAATATAGTAATTTGTTATAGTAATTGGAATTTAATGTAATAATTTAATTTTTATGACAATAGTTTTGGATAATGTAATTGTCACACTTTGTTAAAAGTTAATGTTAAGAAACCAATAAATGTTGAATTAGTGAATATTAATAAAATATTTACTAGAATGGGATTCATTTAATATTAAAATAAATAGTAGGATTGTTTCATTTGGTGACCGTTGAATAAACCAATGCAATAAGTGTAGATAAATTTTTTTATGAATATTGTTCGATAATGAATGTACTTAAAAACGGTAATAAACTTAATATAAGAAAACAAAGGCAAATTGTGTATTAAATAATGAATTCATGAATCAGTGTATGGACTTAGTGTAACTATACGTAAATGTACGCAATAAGGTTGTGAAATACCAATGATTTGGATTTCCAATTTATATTAAACATAATGTTGGTAGAAATTGGAATTCACTGTTGTGTGAAATATATGAGAAATCAGGTCAAATGTAAATTATACCGTAGATGATATACTCTTTTAAACAGTAGGATTTTTAAATAAATAAACGTTTCACTTAGGTTTCAATTGGATAGCTTATGTAGTTTAATGGAGAATCAATTGCAATTAATTGCCATAAATTAGTGATGATAGGGTAGTTTGATTTGGCCTTTAAGAAGCAAAGAAAAAGAAAGCCAAGATTTATGAATTCATTTGCAATGTGAAATGCAAATCTTGTGGATTGTTTTTTTTTTCAAATGGAATTAATATTTAACCATTACGTTAGTGGAGTCTGATAAGTTAAGGTAGATAATCAATGGTAATTTACCTAATTCAAAGGATATATTAATATAAATATGGGTAAAATGAGGTTAGACCAAGGATATAATATTAATTGATTTTTAAGGCTTAATTAATACGTGAAATAGACAAGATTCTACATTCAAACATTTATACAAAGCTAAGTTGTAAATAGAAGTACCAATGTAATATAATGCAAATAGATGAGAATCAACATTTATTTATTTATTTAATGGAATTTAATTTCTATAGTATGATAATCGCAATTAAATGAAATTGAAATAGCTAATTTATACGTTAGTTGAAATTTAGTTGGAATATGAGGATTTTTAATGAAATAGTGAAATCAAATGGAAATAAGGTTTCAATTATACATTGGAATTTATATTCACCATAAAATGTTAATTGAAAACCAAAGGAGTTAATAAAGGAATCAAGCTTTATCTATTAATTTGAATTTAAGATATGGTAAATTGGATTTATTGCAATAATTAATTCTATAAGATGAGGTTAATACTTATTCTATTTATAATTAGACCAAATTGTTGATATAGATTTTTTGAAAGCAGAATCTATAAATCAATTTGAGTATCAAATTTAATAATTGCGCTTATTGCATAAATAAAGGGAATTTAACGTTAAATATTACGTTACTGAAATTTAAAATGAACTTTAAGAATAATATTGTGAATCATGAACCAAAGTATGTGGCATCCCTATTTGGATAAAGAATGAGTATATAAAAGTTAAAATCTAATATACGGGGTTTTGAGCATTTAATTTTATAATTCTTAAATATAGGAAAGTGCAGAAATTAACACTGCAAATTGATATACTTATAATTTTAATTCACATCCAAGCTTGTTAAATCATTTGAAATTGATTAAATTATATAAGTAATAAAATTTGGACAATTTTAGAATATAATATAAAATTTGGAATTTTGTAATTTATTTTGATTTATTTAATGAATATAAAAATAGCCTTTTTTTGTCACGGACTCGGATTTCGATAAAAACCAGTTTCATCGGATCCGTATCGGTGAATTATTATAGGGTTTCAAGATTCGTATCGATCGGACTTGTCGTTTGATCGTACGGGCGTGAAACGCCTTGAAATCAAATTTAATTAAAATCAATTTGAATCAATTTGGAAATTTTGTTTTCAGCATAACTTCTTCATACGATCAAATTTGAACGTGAAACTTTTTCCATCGCGTTCAGAATATTTTAAATTACCTATTTGGATATATAGATTTAATAAATTCGGTTCCGGAGGCATAGCGGGCTTTTTGGGCCATAGTTTGTTCCGCACGTTCATTCTACGGTCTATCTACTCTATCTCTAACCCCTCTATATAAACCTAGCTACAAGCCCTAGCCTCCACCTAATTTCTTTTCATCTGAGCGTATACTTTCTTCAAGCTCCTCTTCTTCTTCAATGGGTGCTAACCCTAGATCCAGTCAGTTCAAAAAAAAAAATTCAAATTTAAAAAGAAAAAAAAATTTGGATCTGCAGCAGCTTCTGGTCGCGCTTCGGGTTTCAGGGGAGAAAACCCTAGAGCAACTTCGGATCAGGAAGAAAATGACTCGGGTCGCTCCGGGTCGTTTTGGCGAAAACTCCAAGCAAGCACCGGAGAATTGAGGCGGCGCACCGAAGTCGAACCCGAAGTCGACCCAGGACCAGAATTTTTCCATTTTTCAAATTTCCATAACTTTTGCATACGAGCTCGGATTCACGCGCGGTTTGTTTTGCTGGGATCGTATCGGAATTTCTGTCGTTTTGACGCTGGTTTGGATGGATTTGGAGACCGTCAAAATTTTGAGTTTAAATTGAATTTAAATTCGATTTAAATTCCAAAGGTGAGTGTTTAAAACCCACTCACAACTACTAGAAGCTTTTATGTTTGTTAAATTAATTTTAGAAATGAATAGCAATTTATTTATGAGTATTTGGCATGTTTATTTCACTCATACGTGTTGAATTGCATTTATTAAGTTTAACTGTTAATTTAATTTATTTATTGCGTATTAATTGATAGTTAGAATTTATTTGTTTGCCTATAAACTGCTAGTTAACAGTTATATAGATTATTACTGAATATAAACTATTAGATTAATAGTTGTTAAATTTAATCTGAATAAAATTGCCAGTTATTACCTGTTATCTATTATCAAATATAAATTGTTATTGATTGATATTGCTTGATGATTTTGATTGGATGATGGATGATGGATGATGTTGATGGATGTTTATTGAATATCATAAAATTGCGAATTATCATGCATATTTCATTTCATTCGGGATTGTGGTTTGAAATGATATACAACCGCAAAATTTTATATCTTTTAAATTGCGGATTGAAATGATAAATATCCGTATCACTTGACCATAGGATAGAAAATTTTATACAGGCACCGCGGTCTATATATAACTATTTCAATGTGATTTCTATTGTTTGGATGGAATACGGTTTCTAAAAATCTTAAATTTTATATTGTATAAATATTATTCTTCCATATATATACATATGAAGTTGAAAATTTTGAAATTAAAAGGTGTATAAAAATCTTTATTTAAAAATGGAAAAAAATTAAGAAAATGGAGTTTAATAATTTATATCATATGTTTAAATGTTAAGTTTGGAAATTTTAAGATATGATATTTATAATTGGATTTTTCCCAAAATAAATTGAAATGAATATTCTAGTATAATTTGAATTGGGAAAATATATATATTTTATTACTAGAAATTGAAGTCTTATTATTTATGGATTTTATGTGAATATTCAAGACTAATTAATAGAACAATTGATCTGTTGAAAGAATAAAATCCAATTTTAGTTTGAAATATTGTTACTCAAAATGGATATACGTATATATAAATAAATTGAAGTGGTTTTGGAACTTGAGAGAGATAATATAAATTTTGGTTTAGACTTTAATAAAGAAATGTATTTGTAAAGCCATGAGAACTATTTTCTTTACAAAGTAACATTTAAGTTAAACCATTTAATTCATATACCGTTGAATGTCCAAACCATTCAAGTTTTTTTATAAAAGTTATGGTTTTAAATTATGATTTTCAAAATACTATGCTTTGAAAATATTTGATTTTCAGACGATATGAAGTTAAAGCATTTTGATTTTGGAAAAGAATTATATTTGGGATAAGTGATAAAATATGGTTTTGGGTTTTGAAATGATATCGTATTCATGGTTATGAAATGGAATGTTTATTCTGATTTTTAAAGTATAACCTATTTTTAAATGACCGCGGTGTTATAATAACGATGGGTTGGCAAAGAGACCGGGATCGGATATCTGACATACTCTCTGTCGATACCGAAAACCACTTTGACTAACCGTGTACGCGGTGGAGATTCCAGAATGAAGTAGGTGGTGGCGACGTTTCCTGTAAGGTAAATACGTGGACCCGACTCCCGCGAGTTGGCATAAGGTGGCTAAAACAGGAGCGATTCTCAAGCCAATGAGGTCATTCCTCTGATCGGACCCTCCTCTTCGATATTATACTTTGATTTTGGATTGATTCAGTGGCCACTTCTATATTTTGATTTTGGGGAGTTAGTCCGAGGTGGGCGGTAACTGCGGCTACGCGTTTCCACCAGCCTGGATAGCAATTGGTATATCTACCCTGGCATTGCCTAGTTTTGTCGTGTCACCTACCATACCGAGCCTTTACTACGAGTTTCTATTTGTGTCGTACCTATGGAGTATCCTCTGGTAGCTTCCCGATCAGGAGGTATTACGGTACTGTATAGACTATTGGCATTATTTATGTTAAGGGCTATATGGGTAACCCCTTAACGCTATTTAAAAGTAAGTTTATTTTATAAATAGACACTATTATAATAGCGCAATATACTACATAGTAAATAGTTTAACGGATCCTTAGGAGATGTAAATCCCGAACATCTCTTGAGTTACTGTACTCATATTTATTTCTGTTAATTTAACTCACATAAGATCTTTTAGTCTGACTCGAGTGTTTTTGTCTTTTCAAATTCGCTCGGGTCAGTCCGAGCGTTTCAGGATCGAAGACTTTAGCTTTGAAGGACGAAGACGAAGGAGTCGTATTATTATTATCTATAGTATTGCACCACACTCTAAATTTCCGCTGCATTGATTGTATTGGTATGTGTAACTCTGATATTCATTGTATAAGTAAAATAAATATTTTGTAAACAGTTATCATGAACTGTATGTTGATTATTATATTTTATCCTTCCGCTGTTAGATTCTATTTTGTTTTATTGCTTCTCTGTTTTTCTTATTTACCCCATAACAATCCGCCCTTGCGTATGCTTTGAATTGGCACGTGTGTCGGTTTAAAGTGTGCGAAAAGACGGGATGTTACAACTTGTGGGATCGATTTTTGAAACACGAATTTTTAAAACAAAAATTGACTTCCAAAGCTCGCTTTGATACCACTTGTAGGATCGATTTCACCCTAGAGGGGGGGTGAATAGGGTGATGGTATAAATTATAAAAATTAATTGCGGAAGCTTATAAAATGATTTCAACACAGAACACGGATTAATAGCAGCACAGAAAAATAGGAGAATAATAAAATGCAGAAATAGAACGACACAGAATTTACCCAGCTTCGGCAAAACCCTGCCTACGTGCTGCCTCCAAGGTTTCTACTAAAAATTAGATAGTTAGACGCTTACACACGTAAACTCGCGACACCCGCTGTCGACTAAACCTAACTCTATGCTCAAAACTCTGCCACAACTCAGCCACTGAGTTGTGAATTCTCAAACTACGCCACGTAGTTTGTCCCCTAGTCACACGACTAGAAATTTAAATGGTTTAGAAAAGAAAATACAAATTAAAAACAATTTAAAATAAAAACAACCCTAATTCAAAATAAAAACCCTTTATAATATTATTAAAAGAGAAGCTCTTAAGAAAAGGCCGGCCCCTTTTATATTTTAACCTGTTCCTCCTTTATTTGTTTCTTTGTGAAAGTGGCGGCTTCGTCCTTCGATCCAAATTAGGGATTTCGTCCTTTGATCCAAATTAGGGTTTTTGAAGCGCCTGCTCTATGTTGATCGATCGCGTGGATAATTCGCGAGTAGCTTCGGTCGATCTTTTCTCGTTGCTCACTTTGGCTGCTTCGTTGATCGAGTTCTATCTTTGCTTCGGCATGTAATTTATGCATTTTTGCTTTAATGTTTTCGTACTTGAACTCGATGCATGAGATTGCCGATGATGATTTGTTTATATAGGGTTTGTAACCCTAGAATTGCGTTCGTCCGATTTGTTCGATATCATGCTTTCGGCCATTCGATTTTTGTTGAACGTTGATGATTAATTTGACTTTGTCAATTTCGTATAATTTCTAGTAGCTTGATTCACACGGCTTCGAATCTGACTCGTTTGATTTCTTGGTCATCACGGTGTTGACTTTGATTTGAAACATGGCTTTGAATTTGTTACGTGGTCACCACGGTGTTGAATTCATTTGACTTCGGCCATTTTTGATTTCGTGATTTTTTGGCTTTGGCTTGAATTTGTTTCGAACTTGCATCCTTCTTGCGGCTTGATATTTGAGATTGATACATTTGTCTTTGGTCATTATGGTTCATGATTCATCTATGCATACATTTATCTATCTTTGAGTCTGGGGTTGTTTCTATGTGTGATACTCTGGAGTTAGTTTTGGCATTTGCATATTAATTGAGTTGTACTGTTCCGGCTTGTTGTGCATTTGACATTGCTCTTGACTTTTGTTTCTGGTATTTCATCTTGGCCATGTTGGTTTCATATGCATTCTGGTCTGGATGTTGTTTCTCGGCCATGTGTTCATCTTAGTCATCTGAAGTTGTAGCCTAGGTCATTTGTTCGCTGTCATGTTCGCTGTGATGTCATATCTTTGGCGCACTCACTTGAACTTCTGGCCTTGATGTCATGGTGTACATGTAAGTTGCATTGCATATGTCTTTACCTTGTACTGTCCACTGCCCTTTTTCATATTGCTGGTTCATTGTGATGAATTCTGTTTCATTGATTATTTTCGGCTTCATCTGTGTTCATCCCTGAATTGTTGTATTTTCTGGTTGGTGTTGCTGTTATGTTGGTGGCTAGCCTTTGCTAGTTCATTCATGACATGTTGTCCATGTGAGTTCATTGCTGAGTTGGATTTACTTTGTCTCTGATCTTTTGGTCATGTTGCCTTCAGTTGCTTGTATATATGTACTTGCTCGGTCTATAGCTCAAAGTTGCTACCTCTGATCAATTTGTTGAGCTTGTACACTTTTATTGCACCTGAGTTGAATCCAGTTTTAAAAACTCGGGTTTGACCTTGTGCTGAGAGTTGTGACATTTATTTTATTGCACGTGAGTTGAACCCGGCTTTTCATTTGGGTTTGACCTGTGCTCACTTGTCCCTGTAACATTATCAAGTGTATATTTCGATGTGCACGGCCTTGTGGCATATACAGTGGTACACTGTGTATGTCACAAGTTGTTCGTGTATGATAAATTCAAATTTAAATGACGACGAACAACCCAAATAACTGAGGAAAATAATATTTTCAAAATCATCTTTTATTTTATATTGCAAAAATATTTCTTTTTCAATTTTACTGTGTTAGTGTATATTTTTGCAAATTGCTCAGATGCTGGATTCTAACTGGAATGAAGTTGAAGATGAAATACGAATTGAGTGAAAGAGTGATGTGTAGTGAGGTTAAATGTAATTGTGATGTGTTGTAATCAAAATTGTATATGTATAGTGAGAGCTTGAATTTGTACTATTCAAAATTGTAATAAATATTTGTATGAATAAAAATTCTGTTTGAATTCAAATTCTGTGTTATTTAATTTTATTCAGCAAATATTTATTTAATCTGTGAAAAATAAAATAGTATATTAACAAATATATTTAAATGAATTTATATATGTTTATTATCATCAAACAAAAATCATATAAGCGCATATTCAACAATATGTTTAAGCCTTAAGCTGTTTGTTGAGTTTTTTATAGTTTTGGCCGCTGACATGGGCCGTTAGACTCGGACATTCTTATTCTTTGAATGAGCTGGATTTCAACATGCTGCAGGGCCTTCTATGACTTCTGTCGATATTTATACTATTCACTTCCTCTTAAGGGCTGGTCGAAGCCTTTCTTTCATTGCAGGCCCTTCTCCATTACTAGATTCATCTTTTTATGGCCATAATTTGTTTGTTCTCTTCATTTTGTGTTATTTAGGCTTTTTTAAGGTTTTTTTGGGTTGGGTTTTCTTTTTTCTATTTTATTTGTACGGGTTCATGGGGAAGAGCCACCTACCAGGCTTGTGGGCAGCTTCTTTTTTAAGTGTAGAATAAAATTACATGAGTGCTCTCCTCCCATGGAGGATCATTAATTTTTCTCAAAAAAATTATAGCACTGTATAATAAAGCGTATCTTATACTATAATGCAAAACCCTGAGTGAAACGGTCAAAAAGAAGCCTTTTATCCACTTCCCATCTTGCTCGTATTGCACAGTCCACTTATGAAATGCCATGAGGGCTCATTTGTATTTTCAACACCCTCTCCTCCCACGTTCCAACACCGACATCATCCCACGTCTTCATAACTTCCTCTCCCCTTCTCTTTCTTTTTCCCTCTTCGCGTTCTGTTTTCTTCCTCCTCGCATTTCTTTACCGTGGAAAACAATTTCCCTTCGCCTTTTTCCATTTCCCATCCTGACAGAGCTCAATTTACAAAATTATGCTCTTGCGCCGCTGTCAAACAGCCACCTTATGGTAGGAGCACTGATGCGAGGCTTATGGTCCATCATAAACATTTCCCCTTTGCCTTTTCTCATTTTCCATCATGGCAGAGCTCGATTTACCAAAATTTTCTCTTGCTCCACTGTCAAACTCCTGCCTCATGATAGGAGCACTGCTGCGAGGCTTACGGTCCATCATAACAATACTAAATCAAACTTTCTATCTTCTTCATGAATCTGAAATTTCAATTTTCCTTTTTGGTTTGCAGCATCGTTTCCTCTCCAATCCTATAAATGAAATTTCAATAAGTATTTTTTGTAACCCTATAACTGTACCAAACTTGACATAAAAAAATTTCCCTTCTACTGCTAAGTTGTATATTTTTATTTGATCAACTTCTGCCTGTATCGCTAGGATGAGAGAAAAGTTTGGCACATTAAACAATGAAAATTCGACAAAAAAGTTTGGCACATTGAATACATTTTTTCCTTCTAATGCTACCGTCATTCTATTGTAACACGAATTTGTATATGCAATATTCACCTTCGTCAACTGGGACTAAGTTAGTATATTCTGGTTTGACCATTATTCATGAACATTAATTATCCTCTTAATCATTTGTACTTTACTAATGTTGTAACGATCCCGGATTTTTTCTAAGTTTAAATTTATAATTAATTTAAATTTTGAATAAAAATTGTGAAATTAATTGGTAAATTGAAATGAGTTTCTCCAAATTCGAATAAAAATATGTGTTAATTTATATGAATAAAACTTCAATTTCTTTTGATTTAAGTAATAAATGTTTTAAAAATCATTTGAATTTAAAACTTATATATATGTGAATATATATGTATATGTGCATATATGAGTGGATTTAAATTTATATATATATATATATATATATTGAATTTAAATGTAAATTTTAAGCAAATGTTTAAAAATAATTTGAAATTATAAAAATATATCTATGTAATTTATTTGATATGTATATTATGCAAAAACAAGACAAAATAATTATGTACAAACAAATAAAGTATAAATAATGTAAAGATATTGAATTTAATCTTATGGAAAGGATTTTTAAAAGGTTGAGTAAATATAAATGTATGCAAATGTAAAATTAAGAATACACACACACACACACACTCGAATAATGAAACAAGTAAACACATATATATGAAAGTATTGCAAAACAAAAATCTAAGTATCTATGTACAAGCAAATAAAAGAATAAGTATGTAAGCTTGGAAGAGAAGACAATAGCAATTAATGCTTGAATATCTTTAGCACACAATATATAACTTATCAGCCACTAAAACAATATTATCAGCCACCAAAGGAAAGTAAAGAAATCGGCAGCCAACATGAAAAGAAAAATATATCTGATATATTGTACAAACAATATAATCACACTGTTTAAAGAAAATTATATCAACCTGTAAATTTCTTTTATATATATCAAGCTTCTCATTTCAGTTCATCCATCCAAAGCACAAAATCTGAAGTAAATCTCATCTCAAAAACTTAAACAAAAATTCACTTAACAACAATAATCCTAAACAATACTAATCAATACAAAACCAGAGATCAAAAGCTTCAGCTTGCATTTTCACAACCTGTGTTAAAGAAGAACTCTGTTTCATTAAATCAAACTTTGTTCTGCCTTCCCAAATCTGTGAGTAAACAAACTATTCTGTGCATGGATATATTGTGTTTTCTTGTGAATATAAAAATGTAAGTCTCTGTGTATATGTATGTTTTGATCTGTGTTGATTAGTACCCATTCTTCTCTGTTTATCATTACAGAGTTTAAAATAAAATCCAAATTCAACATCTTTTATTTGACTCAATGTTAAGATATGGATTTCAAAAAAAAACTGTTTGTTAAAGCTTAGATTAAGGTTTAACAATTTTATTTAAGAAAGATAAATGTGTAATTATTTATAAACAGAAAGAAGAACCAAAGTCTTAAGAATATGCTAAAAATTTATCACTCTAATTTACTGATTCAAGATTTTAACTTGAATCATCTTTGAAAAATTAAATTTTTAAAACCAAAATCATAATTTTTAGTTAAGGGTTGAGTGAGCAGTTTTGGTTGGACTAAAATATGAGTTTTTGATGATCTCTAATGATATTTGTGTGCTGGAGGGTTGGGTTTCTCTCCGATGATAGAGGAGTGATAGGGTAGTGAGGCAAAAATATCAGAAGATTATCAGGATCTTTGTGGAGGTGCAAGTGATCGATTTAAGTTCAGAACCCTAGTTTTTAACTAGGTTGATTTTTGGGTTGGTTCGACAACCCCAGTGCATCCAGTTCAACGTGCTTTTGGGGATTAGTAGAGAGGTGGTAGTCGAAGCTATGGCCGGTGGTGATGGCTCTCAGGTGGTCGAAATTTGGAGTACGGCGAAATTCCAGGTTTTGGAAGTTGGTTGGTAGTTTGTGTTCCAGGTTTGGGTTTAACTCGAATTTTAATTCAAGGAGATGATGGAGTTTCTGGCGATCGGGGATGGATGCGTGGATGGTCTTTCGACTTGTTCGATCATGCAGCGTCGACTGGAAGTGGACGGCGGCGATGTGCAAGTGCACCGTGCATGAGTTTCTGGTAATCTGGAAATTGGGTAGTTTGGGATGAAGCAGGGTGAACTCGAGATTTTCTCGAGTAACTCGAGTGATTTACTCGAAGTTTTTAAGTGTTGAACTCGAAGTAAAAATAGTGCACCTCGGGTTGTTTTGTCTTGCTACAGGTTTTAGCAAACCTGACAGTAAAAATTTGAATTTAAAGCAAATTTAAATAGAATTTAAATTATGGAATAGATTTAAAAATAAGTTTAAATCTAGATGAAGTTAGATTCAAGATGGCTTTTAAATCTTAAAGTTTTAAAATAATTAAAAAGAGGGTTTCAGGTTTTAAAACGAACCTAACAGTTTTTCTAGATTTTAATATTTAATTTAAAATCTGAAAACAGAATTTAAACTGGGTTTAAATTCAAAAGTTAAATTTAGTTTTCAAATAAACTTTTGAATCTTAATCTTTTAAAATAAATTGGGATTTTAAATCAAGAATTTAAAATCAAGGTTTTAAAAGTAAGTTTAAATCAAAGTTTTAAATCAAACTTTTAAAGCCAAGTTTATATCAAATGTTTAGATATGGATTCAAGTTTCTTGAATTCAAATATGTGATTTAAATCAGTTTTTAATGTTTTAAACAAGTTTAAAACAAATAGCTTTTTAAAGTAATTTGTTTTTCAAATAAATATTTGAATTGGATTTTGATAAAGTTATTTTATGAAAAGGATTTTTGAACGAAAAGTTAAATAATTTATTTTAACTTGAATTTGCAAGTTAAAATGTAATGTATTTTAAAGCTTAAATTTTAAATAAAATTTTAAGTAATTTAGTTAAAACTTTTCTTATATAGGTTTATAAGTTGATACTTAAATTTGGTTAATGTTGAAATATATAATCATTGTGAATCTTAAACTCAAAGTGAAATTTGAATCTAAATTTAGAAGTGTAATGTTTTAAATACACTTTAATATTAATGAAGTCATTAATATAGAAATGGATTACCTTAGAGATAATTAAGGTATTAAAATTATTTAATGAGTAACACAATTAAGGAATGGCTTAATTATTTAATTTATAAATTAATGATTTAGATTAATTTATAATTAGAGATTAATTAGGAAAGTAATTAAAGAATTGTTAATGAAGGTCATTAACTAAAATTATTTAAATAATTAATTAATGTGATTAATTTTAACATTTAATTAGATTAATTAATTAATGATAATCATTTATGAAATTGTGTAAGTGTAATTACTTTATGAAAGTAATTAAGAAATTAATTGCTCATTGTAATTAATTGAGTTTAATTGGATTAATTTAAGTTAACTGTCAAATATTGTGTACTGGATTGGTATTTCTGTTGTGATTGTGATGTTGTGTGATGTGAATTGCTTTGTGCTGAACTGTGATTTGTAATTTGTTTCTGTATGTATATGAAAACCCTTTTTGCCCATAAACGGCATTTGAATTTCGATGCGACAGGGAGTCGGATTCCAGTTGGCTATCCGAAGCCCACACCGAATCGTAATGGTAAATCTTTGTGATTGATTAATTTACTTTATCTGTGAATCTGTGATGATTGATGATGTTGCACTATTGTGTAAAACCCCTGAATCACACCATACACACATAAATATGGATTGCACATGGAAATGGGTTAAGTCACAGATTTTGCAATAGTTTCAAAGATTGAATCTTTAATCCAAAATAGTTTTGGAATTAGAATTGAAAGTTTTTTGAAAAGGAATTTCAAAGATAAAACTTATTTTTGAATAACTTGATTACGCTTTGAAGTTTAAATAATTCGATTTAAATTTAAATTCAAAATTTAAAACTGAATTCTATGATTTGAAACTAGGGATTCAAGATGTTATACAAGTTATATATGGGTTCAACCATTTTAAATGTATTGATTTGGGAATTTGAACTTAATTCGAGGACTTTAACTCGTGCAAATATAATTGAATTCTTCCGTAACGAAAATTATTTTTTTTGAAATAATAAAAGCTTTCACATAAGAAATGAATTTCCAATTTGTATTAAAAGGATTTCTAGTTTGAAATGAAAATGGTTTTCCAAGTTATGAATAAATCTTTGGAGATGGTTTGAAAGCTATAAGTTAAATCTTTGATCTAAAGATTTAATGAATTAATCCAATTGAAATGGGAATTGTTTTGAAACCCATAAATGGATCTATGTGAAACTGGGTGAACTTTGTGAAATAAATCTTTTGTTTAAAAGATTTGAAATGGTAATTTGTTTAAACCACTTGAAGAAAAGTTTTGGTTTTCCTTGAAGTTTGGACTTAACTGAAATTCCATATCCATATGTTTTTAAATATTGCACTCATTATTCGGTTTAGCCGGGAGAGGACCTTTGTGTCATATAACCCATTCTGAATAGTGATACGACGTTATGGATTGCATTGAAGACCGTTGTTGAAGACCGGGTGTCTTCGAGAACGATAGGATGACCTATCGATTGACTCTACACTGAGTTGCTCCGGTATAGAGTTCTCCCTAAGTGATGGGAAGTCCGATCGAGATTGTGGATACCCGGATTTGCAAGGGCTTCTTCGAAAGTGCCTTCGATTCTGTTCGAACCCAGGACAGACTTGTATGGTTGTATGTCTGACACTACACTTTGAAATATAAAGCATATTTCTTTCAAATCCATATCTGTTGGTGGCGGAGAATTTATTCTCTTAGCTTAACACCCTTCTCTGAGACGTACGACCTCAGAGGTTATGTAGTTGAAGGTTATCTGTGATATACTCCCAATTTGGTAGTGTGGCATGCTGGTGGTGCTGTGTGTTGATGATCATTCGTTGATTATTTGTGATCAAAGCATGGCTTTCGTGTAAAGCATAGCTTTGTGGACGAGACTGCATCAGGACCTCACACCCGGAAATGGTCGAAACAGGAAAGATGCAGCAAGGTTATGAGGGTCGCGCCCTTTAGGATGTGTCGTTCCTTTCTGGTAAAAGGTGGTATCATGGTATGGATCCCAGATATTTACTTATGTGGTGGATTCAATCTCATTTACTCTACGGTTGTTGCTTTATGGTTTAGAGGCGCCTCAGATAAAGGTCCCAAAGGACCGGGGGATGGCATGCTCGAGTAGTAGTTACCTAGTTATAAAAGTAACCCGGCCTTGTGTTGGCAGAGATCTGGTTAGGTTGTCGGGACGTCCCGCCAGAGGCGTATCCATGGACAGTGGGAAGTTCCTTAGCCTGACCATTTTTTGAAAATCCAATCAAAACAATACGTGCCCTGTACGGTTTTAGTTGTACAACCTGCCATGTAATGTGGCGGTAACCTGCTATTGAACATGGTAGCTGTAGTTGGCATACAATAATGGTTGTATGCTGGCTAAGATTAATATTATACTTTCGAAATGTTTTCTGCACTATGCACTAATAATAATATCAAAAGAAAGTTTCTCGTATCAAGCATGTTTGACTATCATAAGGAGAAATCTCCGCCAATTCTGCGTTTGCATTGTGTGTGTGGAGGGAGGCCTTATGGTAGTTTCATTTTCTAAAAAGCATTGCAGATTTATTTTATATTCCATTGTTGTTCATTTTAAAAGACCAAATGTTTTCGTTACTCACACTTGTCCCATGACTGACTCCGAGTTCATTGTTCCTTTCCTAAACTCTGGGTGCCCACAATTTTCCACACGGGCAGTCTAGAGTTGGGTTTTTCAGATAATCAGGTTTAGTGGATTATCTGGAGCTAGTCCAGTCTTTGGATCCAGACCGACCTTGCTTATCTAGGTGAAACATCGTTATTGGGAGTTCGAGCTATTTCTGGATTGGTGCTTGGAGATGGAGTTACAGTTCTAGATTCTATTCCCCTTTCTCTCTTGAAGACCATATTGGAGATATTGTTCCGTTGTTAGTGTTATCGTTATCTTTCCGCTGCTATTTATTGTATCTCTGATAGTATGATATCTTTTGTATCATTCTATTGTATCATATTATATATCAGATATTGTATCTGTCATTGTATCAGTGTTATATATATTAATATTCTTTTCTTCCGCTGTGTTGTACTTAATTGTGTTATAAGCTCCGACGAACCAGATTCGACGTTTGGATCTGCGGCATTTGAATATGAGTGTCGTATTCGGTGCCAATTTTCGAAGGTCGAGTCAGGGTCGCTACATTTGGCATCAGAGCTGAGGGTTAAAACTTTAGCTCAAGAGTATAACACATTAAGCAACTCATTAGAGATAGGGTGAAGTATATCCTAGAATGAGTAATCCCTAGGATATCCGTTCATGTGCCTCAGTAAATTCTCTTACTATCTACTGATAGTAAGTATGAGTGCAAGAAAAGGACGAGATAGGGGACAGGGTAGTACCACTATAAATGGTCAATACCCTGCAATAGTGGAAACAATTTTCTTCTCAATCTCCTTTGATTCGTCTTCCCAATTCTTTTGATTTCTTCGTGACAGCTCCAGAAAGAAGTTTCGGTGTGATGGTGGCCCTAAGAATCGTTGTACAAAATCCTTACTTCATATCTTCATCGGTTTCTTATCAATTTTTCCATCTAAACTTTAATGAATTTTAAATTGAGTTAAATTGGTTAACAAATATAAGGATAAATTTGAATTGTATTAATAAAAAAGATATCGGTTAAAACCAAATTTGAAATTCTACTGAAATTTCTTGTATAGATCGAAGTCCAAAGAGGGATAAGTTGGTATATACTTTGGGGTGTTCCGACTTGCGTTTGGAATCCATATGTAATGTTTGAGAACTGTGGAAGATTAAATCCATTTATCTATTGTTTGGGGCCCGATATATTCTACGAATGGTTAGTTATCCCTTCGAACTAACCAGTGCCTTGCATATTTCGTAGATTTGATGACCCGAGTATCCTGTGTAGTATTGAATGAGTTTGTTCTCATATTATGATATTATGATTTGGTAAGCCAAATGCAGAATAAATATTCAGTTTGATTTGGAAAGATATTTCTCTATCTTTGTGTATCTATCTTTGTTGTTTTCGTGCCTACAAATTTCGATGACGAAATTTCTTAAGGGGGGAATCTGTAACGATCCCGGATTTTTTGTAATTTTAAATTGATATTAATTTAATTTTTGAATAAAAATTGTGAAATTAATTGGTAAATTGAATTGAGTTTCTCCAAATTTGAATAAAAATATATGTTAATTTATATGAATTAAACTTCAATTTCTTTTGATTTAAGTAATAGATGTTTTAAAAATCATTTGAATTTAAAACTTATATATATGTGAATATATATGTATACGTTCATATATGAGTGGATTTAAATTTAAATATATGTATATTGAATTTGATGTAAATTTTAAGCAAATGTTTAAAAATAATTTGAAATTGTAAAAATATATCTATGTAATTTATTTGATATGTATATTATGCAAAAACAAGACAAAATAATTATATACAAACAAATAAAGTATAAATAATGTAAAGATATTGAATTTAATCATATGAAATGGATTTTTTAAAAAGTTGAGTAAATATAAATGAATGCAAATGTAAATTTAAGAATATATATATACACACACACACTCAAATAATGAAACAAGTAAACACACACACACACACATATATATGAAAGTATTGCAAAACAAAAATCTAAGTATCTATGTACAAGAAAATAAAAGAATAAGTATGTAAGCTTGGAAGAGAAGACAATAGCAATGAATGCTTGAATATCTTTAGCACACAATATATATCTTATCAGCCACCAAAGGCAAGTAAAGAAATCAGCTAGTCAACAAGAAAAGAAAAATATCTCTGATATATTGTACAAACAATATAATCACCCTTTTCAAAGAAAATTATATCAACCTGTAAACTTATTATATATATATATATATATATATCAAGCTTCTCATTTCAGTTCATCCATCCAAAGCAGAAAATCTGAAGTAAATCTCATCTCAAAAACTTAAACAAAAATTCACTTAACAACAATAATCCACAACAATACTAACCAGAGGTCAAAAGCTTCAGCTTGCATTTTCACAACCTGTGTCAAAGAAGAACTCTATTTCATCAAATCAAACTTTGTTCTGCCTTCCCAAATCTGTGAGTAAACAAACTATTTTGTGCATGGATATATTGTGTTTTCTTGTGATTATACAAATGCAAGTCTCTGTGTATATGTATGTTTTGATCCGTGTTGATTGGTACCCATTCTTCTCTATTTATCATTACAGAGTTTAAAATAAAATCCAAATTCAACATCTTTTATTTGACTCAATGTTAAGATCTGGATTTCAAACAAAAAAACTGTTTGTTAAAGCTTAGATTAAGGTTTAACAATTTTATTTAAGAAAGATAAATGTGTAATCTGGAAACAGCAAGAAGAATCAAAGACTTAAGTATATGCTAAAAATTTATCACACTAATTTACTAATTCAAGATTTTAACTTGAATCATCTCTGAAAAATTAGATTTTTAAAACCAAAATCATAATTTTTAGTTAAGGGTTGAGTGAGCAGTTTTGGTTGGACTAAAATATGAGTTTTTGATGATCTCTGATGTTCTTTGTGTGCTGGAGGGTCGGGTTTCTGTCTGATGATAGAGGAGTGATAGGGTAGTGAGGCAAAAATACCAGAAGATGATCAGGATCTTTATGGAGGTGCAAGTGATCGATTTAAGTTCAGAACCCTAGTTTTTAACTAGGTTGATTTTTGGGTTGGTTCGACCACCCCAGTGCATCGAGTTCGACGTGCTTTTGGGGATTGGTAGAGAGGTGGTAGTCGAAGCTATGGTCGGTGGTGATGGCTGTCAGGTGGCCAGAATTTGGAGTACCATGAAGTTCCAGGTTTTGGAAGTTGGTTGATAGTTTGTGTTCCAGGTTTGGGTTTAACTCGAATTTGAATTCGAGGAGATGGTGGAGTTTTTGGCGATAGAGGATGGATGCGTGGATGGTCGTCGACTTGTTCGATGATGCAGCATCGACTGGAGATGGACGGCGGCGATGTGCAAGTGCACCGTGCACGAGTTTCTGGTAATCTGGAAATTGGGTAGTTTGGGATGAAGTGGGGTGAACTCGAGATTTTCTCGAGTAACTCGAGTGATTTACTCAAAGTTTTTAAGTATTGAACTCAAAGTAAAAATAGTGAGCCTTGGGTTGTTTTGTCTAGCTACAGGTTTTAGCAAATCTGACAGTAAAAATTTGAATTTAAAGCAAATTTAAATAGAATTTAAATTGTGGAATACGCCTTCGGCATCCAGGGGTCACGGACCGACCATAGACCCTGTTCAATAAGTGGAACGCATTAGCTGTCCGCTCTCCGGTTGGGCAGTAAGGGTCGGAGAAGGGCAATCACTCGTTCTTAAAATAAAACCAGCATTCTTAAGACCAAAGAGTCGGGCGGAAAAAGGGAGAGAGCTAGATTTTAAAATAAGTTTAAATCTAGATGAAGTTAGATTTAAGATGGATTTTAAATCTTAAAGTTTTAAATTAATTAAAAAGAGGGTTTCAGGTTTTAAAACAAACCTGACATTTTTTCTAGATTTTAAAATTTTATTTCAAATCTGAAAACAAGACTTAAACTGGGTTTAAATTCAAAATTTAATTTTAGTTTCCAAATAAACTTTTGAACCTAAAGATTTTAAAATAAATTGGGATTTTAAATCAAGAATTTTAAATCAAGGTTTTGAAAGTAAGTTTAAATCAAAGTTTTAAATTAAAGTTTTAAAGCAAAGTTTAAATCAAATGTTTAGATATGGATTCAAGTTTCTTGAATTCAAATCTGTGATTTAAATCAGTTTTTAATGTTTTAAACAAGTTTAAAACAAATAGCTTTTTAAAGTAATTTGTTTTTAAAATAAATATTTGAATTGGATTTTGATAAAGTTCTTTTATGAAAAGGATTTTTGAATGAAAAGTTAAATAATTTGTTTTAACTTGAATTTCCAAGTTAAAACGTAATGTATTTTAAAGCTTAAATTTTAAATAAAAATTTAAGTAATTTAGTTAAAACTTTTCTTATATAGATTTATAAGTTGATATTTAAATTTGGTTAATGTTGAAATATATAATAGTTGTGAATCTTAAATTCAAAATGAAATTTCAATCTAAATTTAGAAGTGTAATGTTTTAAATACACTTTAATATTAATGAAGTCATTAATATAGAAATGGATTACCTTAGAGATAATTAAGGTATTAAAATGATTTAATGATTAAGATAATTAAGGAATGACTTAATTATTTAATTTATAAATTATTAATTTATATTAATTTATAATTAGAGATTAATTAGGAAAGTAATTAAAGAATTGTTAATGAAGGTCATTAACTAAAATAATTTAAATAATTAATTAATGTGATTAATTTTAACAGTTAATTAGATTTATTAATTAATGATAATCATTTATGAAATTGTTTAAGTGTAATTGCTTTATGACAGTAATTAAGAAATTAATTGATCATTGTAATTAATTGAGTTTAATTGGATTAATTTAAGTTAACTGTCAAATATTGTGTACTGGATTGGTATTTCTGTTGTGATTGTGATGTTGTGTGATGTGAATTGTTTAGTGCTGAACTGTGATTTGTGATTTGTTTCTGTATGTATGTGAAAACCCTTTTTGCCCATAAACGGCATTTGAATTTCGATGCGATAGAGAGTCGGATTCCTGTTGGCTATCCGAAGCCCGTATCGAATTGTAATGGTAAATCTTTGTGATTGATTAATTTACTTTATCTGTGAATCTGTGATGATTGATGATGTTGCACTATTGTGTAAAACCCCTGGACCACACCATACACACACAAATACGGATTGCACGTGGAAATGGGTTAAGTCGCAGATTTAGAAATAGTTTTAAAGATTGAATCATTGAATGCAAAATAGTTTATGAATTAGAATTGAAAGTTTTTTGAAAAGGAATTTCAAAGATAAAACTTATTTTTGAATAACTTGATTACGCTTTGAAGTTTAAATAATTCGATTTAAATTTAAATTCAAAATTTGAAACTGAATTCTATGATTTGAAACTAGGGATTAAAGATGTTATACAAGTTATATATGGGTTAAACCATTTTAAATGTGTTTATTTGGGAATTTGAACTTAATTCGAGGACTTTAACTCGTGCAAATATAATTGAATTATTCCCAAACGAAAACTATTTGTTTTCAAATAATAAAAGCTTTCACATAAGAAATGAATTTCCAATTTGTATTAAAAGGATTTCTAGTTTGAAATGAAAATGGTTTTCCAAGTTATGAATAAATCTTTGGAAATGGTTTGAAAGCTATATGTTAAATCTTTGATCTAAAGATTTAATGAGTTAATCCAATTGAAATGGGAATTGTTTTGAAACCCGTAAATGGATCTATGTGAAACTGGGTGAACTTTGCGAAATAAATCTTTTGTTTAAAAGATTTGAAATGGTAATTTGTTTAAACCACTTGAAGAAAAGTTTTGGTTTTCCTTGAAGTTTGGACTTAACTAAAATCCCATATCCATATGTTTTTAAATATTGCGCTCATTATTCGGTTTAGCCGGGAGAGGACCTTTGTGTCATATAACCCATTTCGAATAGTGATACGACGTTATGGGTTGCATTGAAGACCGGTGTTGAAGACCTGGTGTCTTCGAGAACGATAGGATAACCTATCGATTGACTCTGCACTGAGTTGCTCCGGTATAGAGTTCTCCCTAAGTGATGGGAAGTTCGATCGGGATTGTGGATACCCGGATTTGCATGGGCTTCTTCGGAAGTGCCTTCGGTTCTGTTCGAACTCGGGACAGACTTGTATGGTTGTATGTCTGGCACTACACTTTGAGATATAAAGCAGATTTCTTTCAAATACATATCTGTTGGTGGCGGAGAATTTATTCTCTTAGCTTACCACCCTTCTCTGAGACGTATGAGCTCAGAGGTTATGTAGTTGAAGGTTATCTGTGATATACTTCCAATTTGGTAGTGTGGCATGCTGAGTGCTGCTGTGTGTTGATGATCATTCGTTGATCATTTGTGATCAAAGCATGGCTTTCGTGTAAAGTGTAGCTTTGTGGATGAGACTGCATCAGGACCTCACACCCCGTAAATGGTCGAAACAGGAAAGATACGGCAAGGTTATGAGGGTCGCGCCCTTTAGGGTGTGTCGTTCCCTTCTGGTAAAGGGTGGTATCATGGTATGGAGCCAAGATATTTACCTATGTGGTGGCTTCAATCTCATTTACTGTATGGTTTTTGCTTTATGGTTTAGAGGCGCCTCGGATAAAGGTCCCAAAGGACCGAAGGATGACATGCTCGAGTAGTAGTTACCTAGTTACAGAGGTAACCCGGCCTTGTATTGGCAGAGATCCGGTTAGGTTCTCGGGACGTCCCGCCAGAGTCGTACCCATGGACAGTGGGAAGTTCCTTGGCCTAACCATTTGTTGGAAATCCATTCGAAACAATACACGCCCTATACGGTTTTAGTTGTATAAGCTGTCATGGAATGTGGCGGTAACCTGCTATTGAACATGGTAGCTATAGTAGGCATACAATAATGGTTGTATGCTGGCTAAGATTAACATTATATTTTCGAAATGTTTTCTGCACTATGCACTAATAATAATATCAAAAGAAATTTTCGTATCAAGCATGTTTGACTATCATAAGGAGAAATCTCCTTCAGTCCTGCGTTTGCATTGTGTGTGTGGCGAGAGGCCGTATGGTAGTTTCATTTTCTAAAAACATTGCGGATATATTTTAAATTCCTTTGTCGGTCATTTTAAAAGACCAAATGTTTTCATTACTCACACCAGTCCCATGACTGACTCGGAGTTTATTGTTCCTTTCCTAAACTCTGGTTGCCCACAATTTTCCACACGAGCAGTCTAGAGTTAGGTTTTTCAGATAATCAGGTTTAGTGGATTATCCGGAGCTAGTCCAGTCTTTGGATCTGGACCGACCTTGCTTATCTAGGTGAAACATCGTTATTGGGAGTTCAAGCTATTTCTGGATTGGTGCTTGGAGATGGAGTTACAGTTCTGGATTCTATTCCTCTTTCTCTCTTGAAGACCATATTGGAGATATTGTGTCGCTGTTGGTGTTATCATTATCTTTCCGCTGCTATTTATTGTATCTCTGATAGTATGATATCTTTATATCATTCTGTTATATCATATTATATCAGATATTTTATCTGTCATTGTATCAATGTTATATATATTGATATTCTTTTCTTCCGCTGTGTTGTACTTAATTGTGTTATAAGCTCCGACGAACCAGATTCGACGTTTGGATCTGCCGCATTTGAATATGAGTGTCGTATTCGGTGCCAATTTTCGAAGGTCGAGTCAGGGCCGCTACAAATGTCTTAAAATATACAGAAATTCTTTCCCAGCGATGGTATAATAGAACCAATACTGATTTGGAACTATATTTATGTTGTGGGATTTTATAAACGAGTCATTATGTGCATTTTTTATATAGGTAGCAATAATGAATTTTGTATTACTTCAATCATGTAATAAACATTTACTAAATAAAAATAAATCAACATTACTTCAAAAAATACATACGTGGATGATGTCTCTGCAGTTAGAGTAGTATAATTCAACCATTAAGCCTCAATTTTGTAGTTCCTATGTAAGCTATAAAAAAAGTTCAATGATGAAATGATTTATTCTTTTTACATAATGCTTGCAAAAGTTATTTACAAATTTCAAATATTCAATCAAATCGGCATTGGAAAAACAAAGACAAAGAAAATCAATCCTCATCTCTTAGTCCATTGTGGATTTTTGCTTTCTGTTCAATTTTGTATGCCATTGGGTGACGATTCTTAATGGTTATGAGCATAAGAATGAAGTTGTATGCTGGAATATTAGTGGTCAAAATTGTATTTATGTGTTTTGTTGCTCAAATGAAAAATCATTGATAGTATAAATATTAGAAACTTAGATTTGGCTGATAGGGGGCTTATGAATTACCATGTGAGGTCAAAATCATTCTTATCATTGTTTATCATATGTGTAACCTTCCAACCTTTTTTGGCTCATGTTACATTCAATATTTTTTCTTAAAATTTTCTGCACTACTTGATAGATTGTTATGAATTTCCAAGAATGATAAGAGGTGTGATATCCCGGAAATTTAGGCAATATAAATTTAATTTTATTTGATAATTTTAATAACAAATTTGGAATTTGATTTAATAATCATGTTTTAATAAATATTTAAACTGAAAGATTTTATCTTTTTAAAGTAAATAAATTGTTTTCTGTTTATAATATATATTTTTGTATATATTGTAAATTGATAAATTTTGATTTTGAATTTAGCGAATGAATTGATTTTCTAATTCTAGTTTATTTTTAGTAAATTAAAAATTTGATTTAAGAATTGGCTTTTCAAAGCAATGTAATAAATAATGTTATGATTTATACTATGATAAATCTTATTTATTTTGAAATTTTATTTAGCTTAGAAATATGAATTTAAAATTAGATAAATAAAAAAAGCTAAGTTTTATTTTATATTACTTGGGATTTATATATATAAGAATTTAAAATGTAAATTACAAATGATTTTAGTTTGTTATAATCTCTTTTAACAAATTATTTGATATTGCTTAATTTGTTATTTTTAAATAAAAATTATAATACTTAAGTTCTTATGAACATAAATAGATTTTGTAAGGAATAAAATTGTTGTTTTTAATTTTAATAAAGTTATATATGCATTTATATATGTAACTTGATTATTAAAATTTGATTTGATAAATTAATTTTAAATTCGAATTTGATGTTTTGAAATTTAATAGAATAAATACTTCAATATTTTTGAATAAGCTATTTTTTTAAATTTGTTTGTTTTCATTTCTTTTCAATTTAAAAAGAGACAAATTCATTTATATTACTTAAGAAATAAAAATAAGATTTAAAAGCTCTTATAAAAGAAATTAAAGTTGTATAAACAATTTAGAATTAGAATTTAAATACTTAAATTACATATGTAAGTTTATTAACACCCAAAATTGACAAGTGTTAAACATAGAGTATACTAAGACGACAAGTGTTTATTTTATTTTTATTTTTATTTTTCAAAAATATTTCTTATATAAAACACATCTTCTCATCTTATTCTTTTTCCATTTCTTCTTTACTTCATAACTTAAGAGATTATCCAGATCTAACACCTGAAATCCATTCTGCAACCTAAATTCATAAACCTGAAATCAAGTATGCATCTTTACATCTGGAAACAACATGCAGGCAAATTTGTGAAAGCCTGTAAATTCTTTCCTCTCTCTAAAAAAAAAATACAAACCTGCAATCAATTTGCAAATTCTCAAACTTACATGCATCTTCTCTCTGGAAGCCTGCATGTGTTCACCTGGAAACAAACATGCATGTAGATCAAGGAGCATTTCAGTAAGCAAGATGAATTTTAAAAGCATTTGCAGTTTTAAAAGGCAATTTGAAGTTCAATTCATAAGCTAAAACAGGAGCAAATCTGAAGCTTTTCATCTAACAATGGATGCTCTGCTTTTATAAACCTGTGAGTAACAATTTATACTAAATGAACTTAAGTAGGAATCTAGTTGCTGATTCACTCTAGAAATTAAATGCATGTCTGCCTTTTTGAAGCTTATACTGGTGAATATAAATGCATGTCTGTTGTAATGTATGCTGCAGGGAATTTGTATTCTGTTTCTTTGATTCAGGTTCTAGATTTGAATTAAAATTTCATTTCAGGTGATTTAGTATGTGTTAAGATTTAAGTTTCAAAACAATATGGTGGAGATACATAAGCTAAGTTTAAAATTATATTTAGTATGAAATTTCTGTAATAACTATCTGTAAATTCGGAGATTGCAGAAAAATCTTATATAAGAAAAAAAATCAAACCATCTGGATTTTTGTAATTTAAGTATATGAACAAGTTACAAGATCAAAGATGTGAATTCTAAAACTAAAATTTGAATTTTTAGATTAAGAATGATTTGGAAATTCTGGTTTAAGCAGAAACTTACTTTGGGTTTGAATCATTAAACTAGGAGACCGGAGTAGCTAATTTAGATTCTCGTAATAGATTTATGAACTATGTAGTAGGGAAAAATACTGGAGTAAGAATTTATGCAGTATGGTGATGGGAATTTGGGATTAAATTGATAAGCCCTAGTTTTAAGGTTCATCTGGAAATTAAAAACACTGCAACTCCTATGTTTGATCGAATTGATCCAGATTCTTGTGGATGGTTGATGAAGGGTGGGGAAGTCTATGGCCGGAGGTAGCACCTCTCAGATGACCGGAGTTTGGAGGTTGAGGTGGTTGCAGCCAACCCATTTTGTTCCAGATTCGAGTTCGAATACTTGATTTTGATTTGGGGTTTTTATTGTTGAATTGAGAGTTGATTTGGTGTTTGGAGGGGATTTGTGACTTGCGTAGGGGATCGCGAGTGGCTGGAGGAGATGGTCGTGGGTGTGCAGGTGTACGGTGGTAATGGAGTATCAGTGGTTTAGGGAAGATGAGTTGCTCGTGTTGTATCGGGTAGTTTTGTGGTAAGCTCGAAGCAGTTGGTTGATGGTCTCGAAGCGTTGCGGTTAGAGACTCGGAGTAGATGTTGTTTTGGCTCGGGTGGGTTCAACTGTTACAGGTTTGTGAAATCTGAGTTATTTCTGAATTTTAACAAATTGCAAAATGAAAAAAAATGATGATTCTCGAGTTACTCGAGTGATTTCGAGTTGTTCGTGCTAGTTTGTTACGGTTTAGAAATTGTCTTGTTCCAAATTTTAAAATTGAATTTCAAAAATACTAAGTAAAGAATTTAATTAAATTTTAAATCCAACTTTATATTGTAAATTCAAGTTTTGATTTGAATCATGACTAGGAATAAATAAACTTTTATACTTAAACTTGTTTTAACTTTAAAAGAAGTTTATTATTAAAGAATGTTTTTTTTAAGAGTTTGAATTTAAATTGAAATTGAAATATAAAGTAATGTTAAACAAAGTTTAAATTTGATTTAAATTTGGATTTGAATCTTTGGTTTAAAAATAAATTTATGTTTTATAAATTTAAGTGTTTAAAACAAATTTGAATGATAATGTAAAATCTAAATGGTTTTAAATTTAAAAAGAAATTTGTTTTAACCTTTGTAAAATTCTTTTATAATAAAAGTATTATTTAGAAATTAAAGGTTTTAAATTGAATTTAAACTTGTAAAGTTAAAATTTAATTTAATGTTTTGTATTTCATTTAATTTTTAGGATAATTAAATGAACAAGTAATTTATTTACGTAAATAAATAAAATGGTAATTAAGGGTTAATCTTAAAGGTTTAGGATTAATTATTCATTGAATAATTAACTTGTAATTAAGAATAATTAAATAAATAAAATTAGTTTTTAATCAATGATTAATAATTAATTAATCAAGTAATAATAGATTCATTAAGTTTTAATTAACATTAATTATTTAATTAATTAGGGTTAATTAATGGATTAATTAATTTGTAATTAATAATGATCAAAATAAGTTAATTATTTTAGAATATAATTAATGAGTTGTTAATAGTTAATGAAGGTCATTAACTAAGGATTATTTATAATTAATTAATGTGATTAATTTTAATTATTAATTAGATTAATTAATTTAAAGATAATCATTTGTGTGCGTTGTTAAGTATAATTATTTATGGAAGTAATTAAGGAATTAAATACTTATTGTAATTAATTGAGTTTAATTTGATTAGATTAAGTTAATTAATTCAGTTTAATTAATTTAAAATTAATCAATTGATAATTTGTGAAGTATAATTACTTAATGTAATTAAATGAAGAGAAGTTACTTGGGAAAGTAATTAATGAGTAATTACTATATGTAATTAATTGAAGGTGATTTGTTGATAAAAGTAATTTGAGTATAATTACTTGTAAATTAATCAAGGAATTAATTAGAGATAATTAATTAATGAGTAATTAATTTATTTGGTGAAGTAATTAAGGGTAGATAATTACTGAATAGAGTTAATCGAGGGTGATTAACAGTTGTGATTTAAATAAAGATTAAATTACTTAATGTAATTAATTTAATTTGAAAATGTAATTAGAAGATCATTAATTATTATAATTAATGATGTAATTAAGATTGATTAATTAAGATTAATTAATCAATAATAAGTGATTAAAGGTAATTAATTTAGATAATTAATTAATGAAGTAATTAAATGTTAATTACTGTATTTGGTTAAATATAATTAATTTGAGAAATTAATTAGTGAATAATTACTTGAATGTAATTAAGGGTTAATTAATCAGGGATGATTAATTAAAATGAATCATTGGATGATGATTAATTAATTGATTGATAAATTATCAATAGTAATATGAGCAAGTTGATATTGATGAAGTAATTAATTTAATTTACTTTAAATTAATTTGAATGATATAATTAATTTAATTCATTTTAAATTAATTATTTTGGTGTGATTATAAATCATGGCTTATATGGTTGGTTGGTGTTGTTTGCTTTGGATGGTTAGAATCTCGGATATGAGATAGATAATGTTGAGTGATTAGGATGCATTGGTTGCATGGTGATGTTGATATAGATTATCTTTTTGAATAATGATAATATGGTTTATCTGATATGATGATAATAATGATATCTG
This sequence comes from Allium cepa, assembly GCA_030765085.1. NCBI lineage: Eukaryota > Viridiplantae > Streptophyta > Magnoliopsida > Asparagales > Amaryllidaceae > Allium > Allium cepa. The sequence goes on from CM060934.1 coordinate 100,423,619, forward strand.
TTGTGAGTCTGTGATTTATCTATCTGTGTATATAGATAATTGAATTATTTTAAACCTTTAAAACAACTTGCCTTAAAAGACACGCTTTGGATTTCGATGAGACCGGGATCGGGTTTCCATATTTGGATATCCGAAAACCACATCGATCCAAATTAACGATAGGTCGTGAATCTTTTGTGAAGAGTGAAGACTCGAGGTGTAAGGGCTATACGTCAGTATAACTCTGTGGGTGATTCCGTAATGAGTTTGATGGAATAGTACTTATAGATTCGAGATGGTGATTTAGAGTGCAAGGGTTATCGTCGTTAACTCTGTGGGTGATTCCAAAATGAGTGTAACGAGATAATGCCTTCGGTTTCGTTCGAACCCGGAACGAACTTGTATAGATTGAATGCTTTCAGAACATCCTCAGGTGGACGATGAGCATTCTAAGAGATGTGTTCTCTAAAGGTAATCATAGCCTCAAGCCTCATCAACCGGGAATGGCTAAAACAGGGGAGGTGCAGCAAGGCTTCGTGGGTAGCACCCACTGGAGAGCAAGATTGATCCCTGTCTAGAGGTCCCTTTTTATTCGGCTTAGTGGGCAGTTGTTAGTGTACACCAACTGCGGGGTTGTCTTGTTCGGAACTGTTCAGTAAGGAATGGGTCCGGCTTTGTGTTGCAGGGGAGTGGGAGTACTCCTCGGTACGTTGATCTAGGCCACGTACTGTGACGGGCGGTACCCCAGTAGCCCTGCCATTGATGGAATCCAAAATCCAATAAGTGCCAACGGTTTTGATTGTATTACCCACTTTTGTGGCTAGTAGATGGAATTTAGTCATATAACAATTTCGGCTATTTCTTATTTACTTGAAAACCCTAGACCCTATTATAATATCACTGGATTTCCTATCAAATGTTTTGGTTAGCGTTAGGTAAAAACTTTTCCATGTTTATGTGTGGGAAGTCTTACGTGATACCTTTCTTTTAAAAAAGAATTTTCAAAATTTAGCAACTTTAACCTGTTACTCACACCAGACCCATGTCTGACCCGGAGTTTATCTTTTGTTTTCTTAAACTCTTGGGTACTCAAATTTTTACGAGTAGCCAAGGGATTCAAGTTAGCTTTGACGAATATTGGAGGAGTAATGGAGCAGGAGGCTTCTACGTTAGATATTAGTATTCCGCTGTGTGATCTGTAATTGTCTCTGAGATTGTATTATGTTGTAAATACTAGACAGGTGTTTATAGCTGTCTAATATGTGTTGTATATCTGTGTACTCTGATAGTGGTTGTAAACTATGTAATATTTTATGTTATTAATATATTTTATTCATTCCGCTGTTAAGATTCTGATGTTGTGTTCTTCTTTCTTCTCTTTCTTTTCTCTTTTCTATCCTTTTCTTTCTTCATGATGATACGACTTTTCTGGAGAGAAAAAGTCGGGTCGTCACAGGTGGTATCAGAGCGTTAGGTTGAGTGAATACCTAGGCTCTGGAGTGGTGTCTATCTTGAGAGAGCGTATTTGTATTTTTATTATATATATTTATGTATTTATTCTACCTAATTGTTGGGTTACCTATTCGGGTTTTCCCATATAGGTTATAAAGGTAGATAAGGTAGTAGGGTGTGTAACACGACTACTACCCTTGGTTGAAGTTTGGTGATGAGGTTGGAAGTGATTCTATCGAGACTGTAGATCGAATACCGTCTCAAGTGAGTTTTCTTGGAGTAAGGATTTAGTAGATCTCTGAAGGTAACCTGTTAAGGTTCGGAGTCTATCTTTGAGTTGAATTTGTATCTATTAGCTAGGTAGAAGAGAATAATGGTATTTTGATACCTTAGGGAATAGTAGCTGCGTGATGAGACGCAGTGACTATGGATGTTCTCGAAGATGTTTTCTTTGGAACAAGTTAAGGAGGTGAGTCTGCTTCGATGTTGTGGCTGGATTCAGCAGGATGTTTCTGTCCGGTTTGAAGCCCGAGTTTCTCGAAGAGTTTTGGATTAGGAAGTCTTTGGCATCGGTGTCAGTAGTGCAGTTCGGAGTTGACGCAGCGGATAATAACAAAACGATATAGATCGATGAAAGTAGCAAACGGTGGATTGAAAATACTGAAATGCCCAAATTCGTTGATCACAAAGATACCGAATTCTAGCTATCTTCGACACGTTGATCGCGCACGATACCGTGAAAGAAGATCTACAATTCTTCAAACGTTGATCAAGCGCACTTGATACCGTGAATTGGCTTCAACGATCGTTGATTCGAGCGCACTCGAATAACCGAAAATGGAGATAGGAGATTACACTCAACTACCAATTTAAGATGAAAGCACACAGCAATCAAACAAGAATTTTATTCCCAAAAATCAACCCCCCAAAATGTACAACACACTCCCTATTTATAGCATTTCACAATCTGCCCCTTAAGTCGTTTCCGACTTAAAACCTCCGACTCACGACTTATCTTAAGTCGTGCGCGACTTAACAACAGCGACTCAAATAACACAACACATGTTTACAACACTTAGGTCGTATACAACCTAACGACTCATGACTCAAAAATCAATGACTCAAGGAAAAATACAAACATAACGTCACACTGTACAACATAAACGACTCAAGAATCAATGACTTAAAGACACACGACTCAACAGTTAAGTCGTAGACGACTTAAAACACACGGCTTATCCATTACAAATGACTCACGACTTAAGTACTTACGACATAACATTCAAACGACTCAACTCTTCAGCGACTTAAGAGCATAGCTTCTTCATTACTTCATGCGACTCAAGCTCCATGCAGCATCCCTCTCTTGTGTCTTGTTAAGTCGTGAATGACTTAGCGCCTCTTCCTTAGGTCGTGACCCGTTAGGTCGTGACCCGTTAGGTCGTGGCCGACCTTCTTTAACTCGTGAACCGTTGGAGTTAAGTCGTGAACTCGGTACAATTTCCCTCCATCTGGCCTCCAGTTAGGTCGGGAACGACCTATACTCTCTCTCTTAAGTCGTGGACGACTTATCCCTTGGAGAATTGTGGGTTGCGTATTTTCTTCTCTGGCCCGAGCTGCATCATTCTCCCCTGGTTGAGAAAAATTCGTCCTCGAATTTGCAAATTCTTCCACATCAGATTGTTCATCTCCATAATATGGTACAAGATGCTTAACACTGAACACGTCAGAAGTGTACACATCCTTCGGCAGCTTCAACTTATAAGCATTTTCATTAATCCGTTTCACAACTTCTACAGGACCAATTTTTCTGGCTTTCAACTTGTTATAAGCGCCCACTGGAAAACGATCCTTCGTTAACACAGCATATACCATATCTTCTTCATTAAACTCAACATTTCTTCGCTTCAGATCTGCGGAATTTTTATACTTCTCATTTGCTTTCTCCAATCGTTCCTTAACGATTTTATGACATTCAGTTAATTCATCAACAAAATCAATAGCTCGTTTAACCATCCCCTTCGGTTGTGGTGCTATCTTAGATCCAACGGCCCCTTCGGTAAGCTTGAGTACACAATCTGAAATGGACTGAAACCTGTACTATGATTCGCTGCATGATTATGAGCAAACTCTGCTTGGCATAACTTCACGTCCCAACTCTTCAGATTATCTTTCACAAGACATTGCAATAAATTTCCCAACGACCTGTTAACCACCTCCGTTTGCCCATCGGTTTGCGGATGGTAAGCGCTACTAAAATTCAGCTTCGTTCCGACCATCTTCCATAAACTCAACCAAAAATGGCTCAGAAAACAAGTATCTCTATCCGAAACAATAGATTCAGGTAAACCATGAAGTCTAAATATCTCTTTAAAGAATAACTGTGCGACATGAACAGCATCCGCCATCTTCTTACAAGCAATAAAATGTACCATCTTCGAGAAACGATCCACCAGAACATATATAGAGTCATTCCCCCTTTGCGTTCTCGGCAATCCCAGCACGAAATCCATGCTAATGTCTACCCATGGTTTTGTAGGAACAGGTAATGGTATATATAATCCGGCATTTGTAGTTGTCCCTTTCGAAACCTGACAAACATGACATCTACGCACAAACCTTTCAACTTCCCTTCTCATTGACGGCCAATAATAAGACTGAGAAATCAACTGCAATGTTCGATCTCTACCCACATGTCCTTCTTCATGTAGCTCCTTTATAATCTTCATTCTCAAACTACCTTCTGGTACGCACAATTGATTCCCTTTGAACAAGAACCCATCTACCAACGCGAATTCATCAGTACTCCCGTCCTTGACTTTCTCAACAAATTTCATAAAGTAAGGATCTTCTTCAAGCAATTCTGGCAATAGTTCAAACCCTGTCACTTCAACTTTCATTGTCGTCAACAAATGATTCCTCCTGCTCAATGCATCAGCCACACGATTCGTTACCCCAGATTTGTGCTTCACAACAAAAGTAAACTGTTGTAAATACGCGACCCATGAAGCATGCCTAGCTGAAATTTTATCCTGCCCTTGCAAATGCTTCAAAGCTTCATGATCCGTATAGAGAACAAACTCCTTCTGAAATAGATAATGTCTCCAGTGCTTCACTGCTTGAACAATTGCGTAAAACTCAACATCATAAGTGCTATATCTCAACTTAGATCCAGGTAACTTCTCACTGAAATAAGCAACTGGTCTTCCTTTCTGACTCAAAACTCCACCAACCCCAACCTTCGATGCATCAGTATGTAATTCAAACAACAACTGAAAATCCGGTAAAACTAGAATTGGTGCTGTCGTCAATAGTGTTTTGATCTTCTCAAAAGCAACCCCTGCTTCCTCTGACCACTCAAACTTCTTTCCCTTCATGCAATCGATTATAGGTGCCATCACACTACTAAAATGCGGAATGAATCTTCGATAGAAAGATACCAATCCATGAAAACTTCGTACTTCAGTAATTGTCTTCGGTTGTGGCCAACTCCTGACAGCCTCTACTTTACTTTCATCCACTTGAATTCCTTCTTTAGATAGAACGTATCCCAGAAATAAAACAGTGTCCGTCATAAACACGCACTTCTTTGCTGCTGCATAGAATTTCTCCTATCGTAGAATCAACAGTACTTCACGCAAATGCTGGACATGCTTTTCCATACTCCCACTGTAGATCAAAATATCATCGAAGTAAACTACCACAAATTTCCCAATGAATGGTCTGAAAATCTGGTTCATCACTCTCATAAAAGTACTCGGTGCATTCGATAAACCAAACGGCATAACCAACCATTGTATAAACCTTTCCTGGTTTTGAAAGCAGTCTTCCATTCATCACCCGGTCTAATACGAATCTGATGGTATCCACTATTCAAGTCAATCTTTGAAAACACAACAGCTCCACTCAACTGATCTATCAAATCATCAATCCTCGGCATAGGGAATCTGTATCTCACAGTGATCTTGTTTAGAGCCCGACTATCCGTACACATTCTCCACGAACCATCCTTCTTTGGCACCAATAAGGTTGGCACTGCACAAGGACTCAAACTCTCCTGAACACGCCCCTGTTCTAGCAATTCCTCCACCTGCCTCCTTAGTTCCTCATGCTCCGTAGGACTCATTCTGTAATGTGGCCTGTGTGGTAATACTGCCCCTGGCACAAGATCAATCTGATGCTGAATATCCCTCAACGGTGGTAACTCCGTTGGTAACTCCTCAGGAAATACATCTCTGAATTCTTCCAATACCGGCTTTACTTCCTATGGAACTTCTACAGATTCAGTGGCTTCATGTCCAATCAACAAAAATACCTCTGGACTCTCTTCTACTTCTTCAATAAATTCCTTCAAAGTCAATAAATTCTTCAGCTCCTCAATCTCTTCTGACTTGCTTTCTTCTTGCTGTCTCTTCTTTGGAACCAAAATGATTTTAACACCTTCAAACATAAAACTATAGCTATTGGTCCGACCGTCATGCTGCACTTCTCGATCATACTGCCATGGTCTTCCCAAAAGTAAGTGACAAACATCCACCTCAACCACATCACACCAAATCTCGTCTTTATACTTCTTTCCAATGGAAAATGGAACTCGAACTCGCCTGTCCGCCTTCACTTCTCCTCCTTTTCTCAACCACACTAACTTGTAAGGATTTGGATGCTTCTCCCTTTTCAGCTTTAGCTTCCTCACAGCTTCAGTAGAAATAATATTGTCACAACTTCCTGCATCAATCACAAACTTACAAACTTTTCCCAAAATAGTGCATGTAGATTGAAAAATGTTACTCCTCAACCAACTAGCTTCTTCTTCTTGCTTCGGTATTAAACAAGACCTCCTCATCATTAGATTACATCCTTCATCTCCTGACGCAACATCCTGTTCAACCTCCTCAACTGGACTAGAATAACCTTCATCAACATCTTCACCTTCAACTTCAGCAATCATAGTTCGTTTCTTCGGCTTCGGACATTCATTACTCTTGTGACCCACTTCTTGACAATTGTAACACTTGAAACTGTTGTTGACCTTCGTCTTTGCAACTTCATTCACAACTGGTTTACTGATAGATTTAGGAACATTAGAGCTTCCACTAACACCCTTCACTTGATTGTTGGAATTAGTAAACACACCACCTCCACGTCTTCCCTGCTTCTCCCAAGCCAACGCTTTCTGATGTGCTTCCGCCACAGATCTTGGATCAAACATATTACCCATATCTTGAATCTGTATCCTCAACCCTCCAACAAATCTAGCAGTCAGCTGTTCCTCTGTCTCCATAATGTCATTTCGAGCAATCAGTTGATAAAATTCATCAGCATAATCATTAACAGTCTTCGTTCCCTGCCTTAGATTCTGCAACCTCTGGTACATGAGTGATTGATAGTTATAAGGTAAAAATGTAGCCTTCATCATCTTCTTCATCTTCTCCCATGATTCAATCTTCGACTTCCCCATCCGTTCTCGTGTAAGTTTGGTTTGCTGCCACCATGCCAAAGCTCTCCCCCTCAACCTAGTAGCAACCAACTTCACTCTTCTATGCTCAGGAACCTCCTTGAAATCAAAGATCTCTTCAACATTAGACAACCAATCAAGAAATTCTTCAGCTACCATTCCACCCTTGAATTCTAGAATTTCCATCTTCATACTCGACTCCCATCGACGATCTTCTTCTACATCTCGATATGAATTTCAAACTTGGTCTCGATCTCGATAATGAATGCTAGCTCTATCACCCTCTTCATCTCTATATGGCTCATTTTCAAACTCTCGTGGAGTTCTCCTCTCTTCATGTCCATAGTCATGGTGATCTCTTCTTGACGAAATTGATGTTTCTCTTCTTTCTCTAAAAGATTGCGGTGATACCCTCCTCGCTTCCGTAACCGATGGCGAAACTCTCTTTCCTCCATGGTTCGAGAATGGTGATCTCCTCCTTTGATTTTGATTCAAATCATTCATCAACTTCTCTAACTTTCCAATGCTTTCATCAAATTTCTCATTAATGCGTTGTTCCATTTGCTCGGCTTCTTCTCTTCTATACAACGCTTCAACATTCTGATGACGATTAGCTCTTCTCGGTGGCATGATTAAATCAACACAAACACTTTAAAACTCCACAAATCTTCTACAAATCAAACTTCAACACTAACTTGTACAACAAGTCACGGCCTTCACTCAACTCGGCTCAACTCACTTCCAAAAATTCAAACACTTTTCGGACTTTGATCAAAAATAAAATGAATCGAAAGCTTCTAACTTGTTGCAACTTCAGGATGAACACGATGAACACCAAACTTCAAACTCCTTGGCTCCAAGACTCGGATTAGCTACGATTGGCTAAGTCTAGCTCTGATACCAAGAACTGACGCAGTGGATAATAACAAAACGATATAGATCGATGAAAGTAGCAAACGGTGGATTGAAAATACTGGAATGCCCAAATTCGTTGATCACAAAGATACCGAATTCTAGCTATCTTCGACACGTTGATCGCGCACGATACCGTGAAAGAAGATCTACAATTCTTCAAACGTTGATCACGCGCACTTGATACCGTGAATTGGCTTCAATGATCGTTGATTCGAGCGCACTCGAATAACCGAAAATGGAGATAAGAGATTACACTCAACTACCAATTTAAGATGAAAGCACACAGCAATCAAACAAGAATTTTATTCCCAAAAGTCAACCCTCCAAAATGTACAACACACTCCCTATTTATAGCATTTCACAATCTAACCCTTAAGTCGTTTCCGACTTAACACCTCCGCCTCACGACTCATCTTAAGTCGTGTGTGACTTAACAACAGCGACTCAAATACACAATACATGTTTACAACACTTAGGTCGTATACAACCTAACAACTCATGACTCAAAAAGCAATGACTCAAGGAAAAATACAAACATAACGTCACACTGTACAACATAAACGACTCAAGAATCAACGACTTAAAGACACACGACTCAACACTTAAGTCGTAGACGACTTAAAACACACGGCTTATCCGTTACAAATGACTCACGACTTAAGTACTTACGACATAACATTCAAACGACTCAACTCTTCAGCGACTTAAGAGCATAGCTTCTTCATTACTTCATGCGACTCAAGCTCCATGCGGCATCCCTCTCTTGTGTCTTCTTAAGTCGTGAATGACTTAGCGCCTCTTCCTTAGGTCGTGACCCGTTAGGTCGTGGCCGACCTTCTTTAACTCGTGAACCGTTGGAGTTAAGTCGTGAACTCGGTACAATTTCCCCCCCTCTGGCCTCCAGTTAGGTCGGGAACGACCTATACTCTCTCTCTCAAGTCGTGGACGACTTATCCCTTAGAGAATTGTGGGTTGCGTATTTTCTTCTCTGGCCTGAGCTGCATCAGGAGTATTCTGGGTGCTGGCAAGGAAGTCTTCTGGTTAGCAGTTTTTCTGAAGGTAAAGTTCAGAAAACAGCAGAATGGATTCCATTTTTTCGATGGATTGGCTAGATAAGCGTAAGCTGTTCTGATTGGTAAAGGGAGAACAGTTTTCTTTGGATATTGGACTGGTTGATCGCAAAAGTGACTTGCGATAGTTTGAGTGTTCTCTTGAGTTATGAGAAGTTTGTCCATACCTAGAGGCTGAGTTTCTTATCGACTGGATTCTAGGAGTGATACCGAAGGTTTAGTGAAGCAGCTTTGGTTCAGATAGGGCATCTGAGTTTTCTTTTATGGATCTGTTGAACCATATTTCTGTAATGTGTTATCCAGTTTGTGCTCGAGTTTTTCTTCTGCTTCAGATCAGAGTTGTGCAGCGGAAGCAGATTGGAAGTGCTTTTGTTTTATCTTTTCCGGATAGGAGATGTAAGTTAGTCTTCTGATGTTTGTGGAGTAGAGTTGGTGTTCTTGGTTTGGAATTGATCTTGAGGAGATCATTTTGTTGGATTGTTTTGGTCCAGTTGTTCCTAGAGACATCAGCAAAGGTTGAGCTGATCAAGAAAGTTGAAGGCAGCCCAGGATCGTCAAGAGTGTTTGGTGGATAAGAGACGAAGGAATTTGGATTCCGAAGTCGGAGTTTTGGTTTTGGGGTAAGTTTTCTTTGATCTGAGGAGCTTTGAGATTCGGTAAGACTGGGTAAGTCAGCTCCGAGATGTTTTGGACCTTTTCTGTGTTCTTGTGAGGATTGGTGTTTGATTTTCAAGTTAAATTGTCAGTTTGGATAACTGGATTCGATGTGTTTCACGTATCTCTGAGGAAGTACGTGTATGGTTCATCTCTGGTTGTGGAACCAGTAATTCAAGAGGATGTGATTGTAGATTCAGACTCGTCTGTAGTCTGATATTCTGTTTAGTTTTGTAGATCTAGCTGGATAGGAGCTCTATAGTTTAATAGTATTGATTGTTTAGATTCTATAGAGCGAGTATCCCGATATTTATACCGGGGAAACTCGTGAAAATTTTATCCAAAATTTTTCTGGATAATTAAATATGTTTTGTTTGAATTGGTTGCTATGGTTGTTAGCATATGTTTGATAATATATGCTTGTGAATTAAAATAAAATCTTAAGATAGACTATTAAATTACCTTTGCTTTTAAATTTCGGGGACGAAATTCTTTTAAGAGGGGAGGAATGTGATATCCAGGAAATTTGGGCAATATAAATTTAATAATCTATGTTATAAATTTAATTTGATTTGATAATTTTAATAACAAATTTGGAATTTGATTTAATAATCATGTTTTAATAAATATTTAAATTGAAAATTTTTATCTTTTTAAAGTAAATAAATTGTTTTCTGTTTATAATATATATATTTTTGTATATATTGTAAATTGATAAATTTTGATTTTGAATTTAGTGAATGAATTGATTTTATAATTCTAGTTTATTTTTAGTAAATTAAAATTTTGATTTAAGAATTGGCTTTTCAAAGCAATGTAATAAATAATGTTATGATTTATACTATGATAAATCTTATTTGTTTTGAAATTTTATTTAGCTTAGAAATATGAATTTAAAATTAGATAAATAAAAAAAATCTAAGTTTTATTTTATATTACTTGGGATTTATATATATAAGAATTTACAATGTAAATTACAAATGATTTTAGTTTGTTATAATCTCTTTTAACAAATTATTTGATATTGCTTAACTTGTTATTTTTAAATAAAAATTATAATACTTAAGTTCTTATGAACATAAATAGATTTTGTAAGGAATAAAATTGTTGTTTTAATTTTAATAAAGTTACATATGAATTTATATATGTAACTTGCTTATTAAAATTTGATTTGATAAATTAATTTTAAATTTGAATTTGATGTTTTGAAATTTAATAGAATAAATACTTCAATATTTTTGAATGAGCTATTTTTTAAAATTTGTTTGTTTTCATTTCTTTTCAATTTAAAAAGAGACAAATTCATTTATATTACTTAAGAAATAAAAATAAGATTTAAAAGCTCTTATAAAAGAAATTAAAGTTGTATAAACAATTTAGAATTAGAATTTAAATACTTAAATTACATATGTAAGTTTATTAACACCCAAAATTGACAAGTGTTAAACATAGAGTATACTAAGAAGACAAGTGTTTATTTTATTTTTATTTTTATTTTTCAAAAATATTTCTTATATAAAACACATCTTCTCATCTTATTCTTTTTCCATTTCTTCTTTTCTTCATAACTTAAGAGATTATCCAGATCTAACACCTGAAATCCATTCTGCAACCTAAATTCATAAACCTGAAATCAAGTATGCATCTTTACATCTGGAAACAACATGCAAGCAAATTTGTGAAAGCCTGTAAATTCTTTCCTCTCTCTAAAAAAAAAAATACAAACCTGCAATCAATTTGCAAATTCTCAAACTTGCATGCATCTTCTCTCTGGAAGCCTGCATGTGTTCACCTGGAAACAAACATGCATGTAGATCAGGGAGCATTTCAGTAAGCAAGATGAATTTTAAAAGCATTTGCAGTTTTAAAAGGCAATTTGAAGTTCAATTCATAAGCTAAAACAGGAGCAAATCTGAAGCTTTTCATCTAACAATGGATGCTCTGCTTTTATAAACCTGTGAATAACAATTTATACTAAATGAACTTAAGTAGGAATCTAGTTGCTGATTCACTCTAGAAACTAAATGCATGTCTGCCTTTTTGAAGCTTATACTGGTGAATATAAATGCATGTCTGTTGTAATGTATGCTACAGGGAATTTGTATTCTGTTTCTTTGATTCAGGTTCTAGATTTGAATTAAAATTTCATTTCAGGTGATTTAGTATGTGTTAAGATTTAAGTTTCAAAACAATATGGTGGAGATACATAAGCTAAGTTTAAAATTATATTTAGTATGAAATTTCTGTAATAACTATCTGTAAATTCGGAGATTGCAGAAAAATCTTATATAAGAAAAAAATCAAACCATCTGGATTTTTGTAATTTAAGTATATGAACAAGTTACAAGATCAAAGATGTGAATTCTAAAACTAAAATTTGAATTTTTACATTAAGAATGATTTGGAAATTCTGGTTTAAGCAGAAACTTACTTTGGGTTTGAATCATTAAACTAGGAGACCGGAGTAGCTAATTTAGATTCTCGTAATAGATTTATGAACTATGTAGTAGGGAAAAATACTGGAGTAAGAATTTATGCAGTATGGTGATGGGAATTTGGGATTAAATTGATAAGCCCTAGTTTTAAGGTTCATCTGGAAATTAAAAACACTGCAACTCCTATGTTTGATCGAATTGATCCAGATTCTTGTGGATGGTTGATGAAGGGTGGGGAAGTCTATGGCCGGAGGTAGCACCTCTCAGATGACCGGAGTTTGGAGGTTGAGGTGGTTGCAGCCAACCCATTTTGTTCCAGATTCGAGTTCGAATACTTGATTTTGATTTGGGGTTTTTATTGTTGAATTGAGAGTTGATTTGGTGTTTGGAGGGGATTTGTGACTTGCGTAGGGGATCGCGAGTGGCTGGAGGAGATGGTCGTGGGTGTGCAGGTGTACGGTGGTAATGGAGTATCAGTGGTTTAGGGAAGATGAGTTGCTCGTGTTGCATCGGGTAGTTTTGTGGTAAGCTCGAAGCAGTTGGTTGATGGTCTCGAAGCGTTGCGGTTAGAGACTCGGAGTAGATGTTGTTTTGGCTCGGGTGGGTTCAACTGTTACAGGTTTGTGAAATCTGAGTTATTTCTGAATTTTAACAAATTGCAAAATGAAAAAAAATGATGATTCTCGAGTTACTCGAGTGATTTCGAGTTGTTCGTGCTAGTTTGTTACGGTTTAGAAATTGTCTTGTTCCAAATTTTAAAATTGAATTTCAAAAATACTAAGTAAAGAATTTAATTAAATTTTAAATCCAACTTTAAATTGTAAATTCAATTTTTGATTTGAATCATGACTAGGAATAAATAAACTTTTATACTTAAACTTGTTTTAACTTTAAAAGAAGTTTATTATTTAAGAATGTTTTTTTTAAGAATTTAAATTTAAATTGAAATGGAAATATAAAGTAATGTTAAACAAAGTTTAAATTTGATTCAAATTTGGATTTGAATCTTTGGTTTAAAAATAAATTTATGTTTTATAAATTTAAGTGTTTAAAACAAATTTGAATGATAATGTAAAATCTAAATGGTTTTAAATTTAAAAAGAAATTTGTTTTAACCTTTGTAAAATTTCTTTTATAATAAAAGTATTATTTAGAAATTAAAGGTTTTAAATTGAATTTAAACTTGTAAAGTTAAAATTTAATTTAATGTTTTGTATTTCATTTAATTTTTAGGATAATTAAATGAACAAGTAATTTATTTACGTAAATAAATAAAATGGTAATTAAGGGTTAATCTTAAAGGTTTAGGATTAATTATTCATTGAATAATTAACTTGTAATTAAGAATAATTAATTAAATAAAATTAGTTTTTAATCAATGATTAATAATTAATTAATCAAGTAATAATAGATTCATTAAGTTTTAATTAACACTTAATTATTTAATTAATTAGGGGTTAATTAATGGATTAATTAATGATTAATTAATTTGTAATTAATAATGATCAAAATAAGTTAATTATTTTAGAAAATAATTAATGAGTTGTTAATAGTTAACGAAGGTCATTAACTAAGGATTATTTATAATTAATTAATGTGATTAATTTTAATTATTAATTAGATTAATTAATTTAAAGATAATCATTTGTGTGAGTTGTTAAGTATAATTATTTATGGAAGTAATTAAGGAATTAATTACTTATTGTAATTAATTGAGTTTAATTTGATTATATTAAGTTAATTAATTCAGTTTAATTAATTTAAAATTAATCAATTGATAATTTGTGAAGTATAATTACTTAATGTAATTAAATGAAGAGAAGTTACTTGGGAAAGTAATTAATGAGTAATTACTATATGTAATTAATTGAAGGTGATTTGTTGATAAAAGTAATTTGAGTATAATTACTTGTAAATTAATCAAGGAATTAATTAGAGATAATTAATTAATGAGTAATTAATTTATTTGGTGAAGTAATTAAGGGTAGATAATTACTGAATGGAGTTAATCAAGGGTGATTAACAGTTATGATTTAAATAAAGATTAAATTACTTAATGTAATTAATTTAATTTGAAAATGTAATTAGAAGATCATTAATTATTATAATTAATGATGTAATTAAGATTAATTAATCAATAATAAGTGATTAAAGGTAATTAATTTAGATAATTAATTAATGAAGTAATTAAAGGTTAATTACTGTATTTGGTTAAATATAATTATTTGAGAAATTAATTAGTGAATAATTACTTGAATGTAATTAAGGGTTAATTAATCAGTGATGATTAATTAAAATGAATCATTGGATGATGATTAATTAATTGATTGATAAATTATCAATAGTAATATGAGCAAGTTGATATTGATGAAGTAATTAATTTAATTTACTTTAAATTAATTTGAATGATATAATTAATTTAATTCATTTTAAATTAATTATTTTAGTGTGATTATAAATCATGGCTTATATGGTTGGTTAGTGTTGTTTGCTTTGGATGGTTAGAATCTCAGATATGAGATAGATAATGTTGAGTGATTTGGATGCATTGGTTGCACGGTGATGTTGATATAGATTATCTTTTTGAATAATGATAATATGGTTTATCTGATATGATGATAATATTGATATCTGCTGTGAGTCTGTGATTTATCTATCTGTGTATATAGATAATTGAATTGTTTTAAACCTTTAAAACAACTTGGCCTTAAAAGACACGCTTTGGATTTCGATGAGACCGGAATCGGGCTTCCATATTTGGATATCCGAAAACCACATCGATCCAAATTAACGATAGGTCGTGAATCTTTTGTGAAGAGTGGAGACTTGAGGTGTAAGGGCTATACGTCAGTATAACTCTGTGGGTGATTCCGTAATGAGTTTGACGGAATAGTACTTATAGATTCGAGATGGTGATTTAGAGTGCAAGGGTTATCGTCGTTAACTCTGTGGGTGATTCCAAAATGAGTGTAATGAGATAATGCCTTCGGTTTCGTTCGAACCCGGAACGAACTTATATAGATTGAATGCTTTCAGAATATCGTTAGGTGGACGATGAGCATTCTAAGAGATGTGTCCTCTAAAGGTAATCGTAGCCTCAAGCTTCATCAACCGAGAATGGCTAAAACAGGGGAGGTGCAACAAGGCTTCGTGGGTAGCACCCACTAGAGAGCAAGATTGATCCCTGTCTAGAGGTCCCTTTTTATTCGGCTTAGTAGGCAGTTGTTAGTGTACACCAACTGCGGGGTTGTCTTGTTCGAAACTGTTCAGTAAGGAATGGGTCCGGCTTTGTGTTGTAGGGGAGTGGGAGTACTCCTCGGTACGTTGATCTTGGCCACGTACTGTGACGGGCGATACCCCAGTATCCCTGCCATTGATGGAATCCAAAATCCAATAAGCGCCAACGGTTTTGATTGTATTACCCACTTTTGTGGCTAGTAGATGGAATTTAATCATGTAATAATTTCGGCTATTTCTTATTTACTTAAAAACCCTAGACCCTATTATAATATCACTGGATTTCCTATCAAATGTTTTGGTTTGCGTAAGGTAAATTTTTTTCCATGTTTATGTGTGGGAAGTCTTACGTGATACCTTTCTTTTAAAAAAGAATTTTCAAAATTTAGCAACTTTAACCTGTTACTCACACCAGACCCATGTCTGACCCGGAGTTTATCTTTTGTTTTCTTAAACTCTTGGGTACTCAAATTTTTACGAGTAGCCAAGGGATTCAGGTTAGCTTGGACGAATATTGAAGGAGTAATGGAGCAGGAGGCTTCTACGTTAGATATTAGTATTCCGCTGTGTGATCCATGATTGTCTCTGAGATTGTATTATGTTGTAAATACTAGACAGGTGTTTATAACTGTCTAGTATGTGTTGTATATCTGTATGTGTTGTATATCTGTGTACTCTGATAGTAGTTGTAAACTATGTAATATTTTATGTTATTAATATAATTCATTTGTTCCGCTGTTGAGATTCTGATGTTGTGTTCTTCTTTCTTCTCTTTCTTTTCTCTTTTCTATCCCTTTCTTTCTTCATGATGATACGACTTTTCTGGAGAGAAAAAGTCGGGTCGTCACAAGAGGCAACCAAATTTTAAACTGAATTGAGTTAAATTAAGCAAGTGCTAAGTGCTAGGAACATATAGATTGTCTTGAATTGTGCTGATGATGAGAAATCATACAAGTTATTTATTTAAGAGATTTTTTATGCGGTTTAATTATGAAAACAATACTACTAATAATTAAAAAAGAAGAAAAAAGAGAACGAGCAAATCAATAGCAGCTCGCTTCTTACCTTTCTTTGCTCATGTTATGTTCAATGTTTTTTCTTAATCTACGTGTGTGCTCAAAAGCTATTTGTGAAACTGCTTTGTCTGTTTGTTCTTATGATTTAATAAAATTTACCTTTTCATTGTATATCATATTTGTATCATAGGGACCCTTAACAAGACCAAGATCACATGATTACTTGCATCTTAATTATGCACATAATAGATCCTGTAGTTCCGTTCCACTTTTTGAAAGCTGCTTATCATCTACCTCGGATGTTGCTTCTCAATTGATTCAGGTTTGAATCTTTAGCTGCAACTTTAATATGCATTCATTAACACCAAAGTCGGACTTTGATTACTATTGTGTGACTCTCTACCTTTTTGATTTCAAACAATAACATTAGCTGCTTATATTCATAAGAAACATTATAATGTTCTGTTGTATAAATACGTGTTCCACGACTGTATTATGCTTTGCGTATTGATTTAATGATAAAAGGTTGTCTTTTTTGTGAAAAAAAACCAATCGAATTGAAAGAATCAACTTTCTTATTGAGTTGGGTTTTGACTAATCTCGCGATTCTTTCATTTTATCATTACAAAGAATGTGCACTGATAGTTTTAATTCATTAAACGCATTAGTCGAAACATTTAAATGATTAGATCATTAAGTACAGTTGAACAAACTTTCTTCTGACTGATAATCGTATTAGCAACTTTCAGATTTTTCCCTGTTCATTTTGCACATGCTTAATTATCATCATCTGTATTATCATATATACTGTCATATTGAAACCAATGAAAAGTAATCATTTTGTTTTGATACACTTATTTTGATTTAGGTATTTATGTGCACTCCCTTTTATGAGCATTGATGTACTCACAACAAAGGAAAGATAATATTTGTTTATAAATTATGGCTAATGACTATTATTTTTTCATCACAAATATGTATAATTGGATTTGTTTACGTAATTTCAATACTTTAACTTTTTGAGTTGTATATTATTATGAAATTAGTTTATTGATTTTCTAGTTGGTAGAAAGAGAATCATTTGAAAATTCAAACTTTTATTCACTGTCATCTTAATGATAAAATTTCAAAATTATATTATACATACATATATAACGGCTGTGATGAAATATTCAAAGGATATATAATTTGATTTTTAATTTGTTACAAATACATTCATAACTCTAAATGATACATTTACTTCGAAATTTGATAAATTAGTATGTTTTAAACTTATTATGCCTTTCCTAATTATGATCATAGTCTAGATTGAATAATGGTTCTCAATATGTGTAATCTTCCAATAACTTCGTAAAAAGCGTCAATTGAAGTAGTGGGAGTTGCATACCTAAAAGCATAAGAGAAGAAGAAAGAGATTCCACAGATCAACTAATAATGTAGTTTTGTTAAATATTTACATTTTTTCATCAATTGAATACACAATTTAAAATTTTGTCTATCTCATCTTTGATTGAAAGGCTGATAAAATGTTTGAAAATATTAAGTTATTTGTTGAATGGTAGAAGTGTAGTTCGGTACATGTATCACCTAATATTTTACAACAAAAGGAGAAACAATTCCAGTTTCTCATTTTCTTATGTTGAAGTAGACTAATCTCCTTCAACAACAAGAATATAGTTACTAGGTTAACAATGAAACAACTACCAATATGGTGTAGAAGGTCAGGATGATGAAAAAAAAAGTAGAGGATAAATAGTTTGTGGTATTTTATTTACAGAAAATATGTGTGGTTTTTTTGTTACCAGTATTGCATTGTTTGGAAGTTTATTTATATTCGTATGTTGAATTTGGTTTTTTGGTAAAAATGAAAATAAAACCATGTGTTGTATGTAGTATAAAAAATTTGGTTTGTGGATATTGATTTTGTTTTTCTTAACCTGCGTGAAGCCTGGACAACTATTATATATTGAAAATTCAATGTATCCTCAATTCTAATTTCATATCCTCTCTTATTTAGCTGTTGTCTTGTCGGTTAATTTTTTACTCATTTGCATAACGCATCAATCAGTGCATATATGGGTAACTATTTCGACAGCAACTAATAATCGTTCCAGTAGTTGGTTGAATGAATCTACCTTAGAAAGGTTGAGTTTATTTTAAATTAATGGTAGTTCTGATATGCATATATTATCTAAAAAGGAAGCTTAAACATATTTTTCTCCACCACATTATGTGGTGATCTAATCCAGAAAACATCATGTGACATTGATGCAAGCTGGATTAAATCAGCATGTTACCTAGTAACTTGGAAGTGTTCCTTATTTTAGATGTATGTTCTTTATTTATAAACTTTATTTATAGGTCTGAAACTCGAAGTCGTTATCGGACTGCGTTTACTATTTTGCATATTATTGATAAGTAATTGAGTGTTTTATGAATATGGGATGACGAAAAGGGTTTCATATGCACAATTTTGGTAAGTGGTTATTACAGATCCATCGTTTTATGTAACATTTGCTCAATAATGGAAAATTAATAAAGTTACTATGTTTGACTTTGAACATAGTATTATAACTGGGTTTACTATTTATACCCCCAATCCATTGTTATAACTATTCTTTACAATGTTGTTGATGATGTCAAATTTAGGTTTTATTATCAAATTTACCAGCTTCGTTCAAACATGCTAACAAAATATGCACATAGATGATATAATGGTATTTGTGTAATCATAAATTATAATTGTCGTACTAATACCTTTTCTCTCTCTCCCTCTCTTATAATATGTAGTTTTAGCATTTATATTTTTCTATAATTATCCCAGTACAGTTTTAGTTTCTTTCAACTTTTAAATTATGAGAATTTTGTAGAAGATTCAATGCCTAAATGAAATTATTTAGGATTATCTCAAGATTTTGGTCTCATTTACTTCCATTTACTTTAGTCTATATCTACACCATATTCGTCTCAGACAAAAAGGAATCGGTAAAGCTATAATTCCTTATGGGTCAACCATGTTAATAACGGATCTATCAACTAGATGAAGGCATGACACATTCAGTAAAGCTATAGTTCCATATGGATCAACCACGTTAATTACGGATCTAGCAACTAGATGAAGACATGCATTTCCTACATCACATGATAGCTATGTGATTTGTATTTTGTTTAATTGATCAAGTGTTTATAAAAAAAAATGCTTTCAATAAACTTGCCTGATACCTGGCAATTTCCAGTCAATAGTCGCTCGCTAATTTTTTAATGTTAATTTTTGACTCATCATATTTAGTAATGATATTTTGACACATATTATTACGAGTTCTTAATTTGTAATGTTTTTTTATGGGAGTTTTGAACATAGTATTGGAAGTTGTCAAACTATGGCTTTGATACTATTTATTTGTGATGTATAATTTATTGTAGATCAGAAACGTTATTGTTTGGGAATATTGTATAAGTATTTTGTCATGTTAGTCATCTCTTTTTTGATGTACGATAATATATGCAATACAATGTAGATCAAATAGATACTGCATGTACATATTAGGTTATTGAAGAGTGCAGTCTGTTTCTACCCTCTATGTGGCATTTTTGCTAATTGCTCTGTTTGCAACTCATTTTTTGATATTCATATGATTTAATTGCTTTTTCAACAAAATCTATCAGGTTTTTCATGTCCGTTATTCATTTCACTTACAGCTGTTTTTGCACAATTACTCCAAGATCAATTGTGTCAAGCTATTGTGCATTCTTTAAAATAAACCATAATAAGGCAGTTGATAGAATTACTGTCTTTATCGATTTCCTGGATTAAATGATTGTTCATAAATTTAGAGGGTATTGCCACCACTAACTGCTTATGACTCAACAATGTCGAACCCTTCAACTACAACTTCCTCTTACCATGGTTAGTCAAATCTCAGTCCTCTTCGATTTCACCTCACTGTGTTGTAAAGATAAAATTTTATAGACTCGTCAATATTGCTGTAAAGATAATGTGGTACTTCCTTTTATTTTTATTGGTTTAACTGTGTCTTTCAAAGTGTTAAACCCAAGGTATAAGAAGAAACTTCTACTCAGAGTTGTCCTTTTTTTTAAAAGGACTGAAACTCATCACTATAGGCCACGAGAGATATTGAATATTATTAATAATATTCCAATGAATATTGTTTAAGAAATGCATTGTTTGTGTGGCTCTGTTCCTTTTCAAATAATGCATCAACAAATGAATGTTCATTTATTGCATTTCCTCGCTGCATCATCTACTTATTGACTGCATCAAACTTTTCATTCGGTGCAGGTCAACCTATATAGTTAGACCAAAATTAATATATAGCTGTACACTACTGCAATTGTACAGAAAAGGAGTGAAAATGTACAACACATACACACACACGCACACATACATATAACTGTGTACATATGTACGTATGTGACTCTGTGTGTGTATATATCACTATCATAACTGTAGCGCACACAAAATTTTCCCATTTCCTTCTTGACACACGTCCAACAGTCGTGCCAACATACTCGTAATAAAAATAAAATACTTTTATTGTGTACAAGATCAGTCATAGAGTTGGTATATATAACAAATTACATAATGGCCCATATAACTTTCCCCTAAGTCTATCATTTTCTATATGGAGACTGATATATAAATTTGAAATCAAGTAATTGGACATCCGATATTGCATTGTAGTTTAGTTGTAATATTGAGAAACGATCAATACAAACATCAAAGTAGACGTGCAAACACACAAATATGCTTGTTATTACCTATATCATTTGACTATTATTTAAATAAAGAAATAAATAATCAAAAATTAATTTTATTTTTAATAAATAAAAAATTAGTTCAAATATATAATATATATTTATAAAATTGTTTTGGCTTGAAAAATTATTTTTACATTTAAAATTATACATGCACACTAAATAATGTGTACTGCATTAAAGTATTAAAAATAGTTTCTGTTTAATATCCAAAAAGATATTTCCCCTTGCCTCGGTTTTTGACATTATTTTTTTGAATTATACACACACACACATATATGTATTTATATGTTTATGTATATATGTGTATGTATGTATCCATAGAAATATTAATTAAAATACTTTGAGCTCTTGACTTTCCTATAAAAAAATTATTTTATTTTATTTTAATGCTTAAAGGTCAAACAACTTTTAAAAATTAAATCTAATACATTTTTGAATAAAAATATGTAAGGATTTAATAAAAAAAATTAGCATTTGATGGCAAAATGTATTTAAACAAATAAATAAAATAAATTTATTTTGAAGTGGTTAAACCAATTTAAAATTTAAATTATTAAACTAAATTAATATATATACATTTAATAATATATACACATTTGATATTATATATATATATATATATATATATATATATATTGATTTCAATAACTCTGCTATACATATAAATAAAACAAATGGCCAAAAATATATATTTTATATTTGTTTAAAATATAATATAATATTATATATATATATATATATATATATATATATATATATATATAGCATGTGTGTCTTTGATATCATCATTGGCATATGACCTTAACCTATATACTTACCAACCACAAGTCACGGCAGTTAATTATGTTCATAAGAAACATTCTCATATTTCTACTAGGTTAGATTATTAGTTCTAATATAGATATAATGTTTATAGTATGAATACGAAATACTAAAAATATAAAACATAAAAACTAAATTAAATTAAACTGATAAATTAAATTAAAATTGGATAATAATAAATTATTATTATTATTATATAATAATAAATTAATATTTTGTAAACAAATCAAAAAAGTATAACATTAACACTTTCACTAATAAATGCAAAATATGATTTGGTGTAAATTATTGTTAATATAAACACAAATTACGATCTTATGGAAATCAATAAAAAGAATTTTTTTCTTTCTTGAAATTCACTTTTTACCCTAACACCAATACCCTTGATCCAACAATCATTAAGTAATCTTTACCTGTAAACGTATATTAATGTTTCAACTAATTATTAACAAAAATTATGCATGAATTTTGTTTGACATTTTTGCTTTTTCCATAAATGTATAATAATATCTCAACCAATCATTATCCTAAATTATGAATGTCAAATGTTTGACATTCTTGTTTTTCCTATAAGTATATATATTACAATTTCACTATCATTAAACAGAACTGAAATGGCAAATATTTGACCTTTTTAGTTTTTTCAGTAAATGTTTTCTCATATCCCAAGCAATCATTAACCAATATATTCACAGAAAATATTTAACAAGGTCAATTTTCCTTGTACGTATATGTATTAATCACAACCAATTATTAGCCAAAACTATGTGTGACAAATATTTGACATGACAAATTTTTTATTGGCAAATATATTATGCATTTTTAGATTTTCATTTCAAATTAGAAATCAACGTCTAATAAATTCCAACATGAAAAAAAATAAGTAGAAGTGAACAATCAGAATTTTCGATCTATTTACCCATTGTTCTATGTTTCGAGGTTCTCCTCTTTGAAGAATTGAGTGTTCTTGCAATAGTCATCAATGGTTGCAGTTTTGGGTCATTGATTTTCTCCTTTTACGAAGCTGCAAATATTTTTTATTTTTTCTCTTGCGTTTTAGGTTTTCTAAGTTGACGTCGAGATGATTTGTGAGTCGCTAGTATTGTCATTGATGAGCTTGGGAAGGAGAAGGAAGTTGGGAAGAGAATTTGGAGTAGGATTATTATTTAAGTGTTTTATTTTACTTCATGGAGAGGGAGTAATTAGTTAAGGCCAGGTAATTTTACTGTAGATGGTTACATTGTTGATTTGGTAACTTCTAATATATATAACATAAAAATAGGAATGTATTTTATAAAATATAAATGGAAGGGACTTGCACCATAATATTTCTAATAATACGGACGTGGGTCAAAATTTCTTTTGGGTAAACAATTGCAAATTTGTGTGTTTTCATTTTTATTTTTGCAACTTACTTTTTGTTTAAATTTTATCGTAATCACAGTTGTAGTTTGCACTTGGAATCTTTTAATCCTCCCAAAAATACAATCTTGACTTACATTTCGAAGTTATGATTCTTCCAAATCTAATCGTTTGATTTCCGCCTATAAAGGGAAGAAGAAAAATAACAAACACGAGTGATTAGCCTCATATGTTGCCTCCACTAGCAACAGAGCTTGCGATGATGACAGTTTATCATGTTAACAATCCATCTTAAAATAGAGTGATGATGCTCTCATTCAACCACGTACCATGTGACTCAAAGTTCCATCATTTGACAAGTGATCAAGGAACTTTTGCTTCTCAACCACTGGAGGCATGTAAACCTACGTATAAGGACTTAAGCCACTGGAACAAACACTCGTTAATTTTTTAATTCTTCACACTATACAGTTGTTTGTATAAAACTCAACGTATTCAAGAAAATTTGAATTAACATTCATAAAAGAGCGATCAATGTAGAAATTCTCAAAGGATATCTTGAAATAGGTTCTGATCAGAAAGAACAATTTTTGTTTACATAGGAGATTTCTTCTATTACAATATTATAGTAAGGTCAAACTCATGAACTGCCTCAGTAATTTAACACAACCAACCAGGCGATCAATCCAAAGTATGTAAAAAAAAAAAGAAAAAAAAAAGAAGAAGCGAACTTCCAATAATATTGTCATGAATCAATATAATGAATCTCCTGGCACCACCAAACAAAAAGACAAAAGAAGACAATGAAACCAAGACAAGTTTACATTTTTCCACTTGAAATACTTGTGTGATTGTGGTCCTCATATTCCATTCCACGCTTTTCTTTATTCTTCTTCTTCTTCATATTCCAAACTCATTCCTCATAATCCCCCAAAATCACACTGAAAATAATGAATAGCGTTAATGAAGTTGCAGATGATGAAGAAATGCACGAAGAAGAGAAGAAAAGAAGGCTGGGAAGCAACTCTCTAAAGAGAGGAGGAGCGGCTTCAGTATTTATTTGCTGTCAGGCCGAGAACTGCGATGCAGAACTGTCTGAAGCGAAGAAGTATCATAGAAGGCATAAGGTGTGCGAATTCCACTCGAAGGCTCCGGCTGTAGTGGTTGCTGGTTTGATTCAGAGATTTTGCCAGCAATGCAGCAGGTTTGGTCCTTTGTTCGTTACCTTAGAAGACTATTTTAATTTCATTTCATTATTCTAATGTTGTTTGGGACAGTTGTATCACATGTTATCCAGTTTTAGTCAAGGGTTTTGGTATACTTTCTTCAAAATATACCTTAAATTCGAAATAGTATAAACTAGATGTGGTTTTTAAGCTAAACTGTTTTATGATCATTCAAAAGTGTACCCAGTGCACAAGACTTTCTATTTGAACAGGATCGGTCTTACCCCATTACTGAATAGACTTTTATACCTACTGAACCTCTTAGTACTTGTTACATTGTAAAAACAATCGATAACTATAAAATTCTTGTTATGAATAAGTATGCTTGAAGCTAGTCAACATTGAACAATTAGAGTTTCATTGCAAACAAAGGTAACTATATAATTTTCTTCGTTCTTTTTTCCTTTTTCTGAAGAAATTGAAATTTCAAGATACTAAAGTCAGTGCCACTTCTTAGGATACTATACTAACCAGGTATTCTGAAAATGTTCAGGATTAAAACCTGAAATATATAACTGAAATATATGAATGGTAAAAAAAGAAAAAGGATATATAACTTCTTTATAATCTCTAAAATTTCTGCTATAACCTCTTTATAATCTCTAAATTTTCTGCTATAACTTCTTTATAGGCTCTAAAATTTCTTATGTGTTATCAGTTCCCAAACATTTAATTAAATGTTGTTGGACTTCAGATTTTCTTTTCCAGGAATTTTAGGCACACAACCTTCTTTTCAAGTTTATTAGGCAGCAGTCTCCTCCCCAAAATCAGTTTCACCAAACACCCTTTTCTTACTTTTCGATTTTTTTTTTCGGTTTTTACTATATTTTTATCTACGCTATTTTCTTGCTATATTTAATTTTTTTTTTTATTTTGTTTTGAAACTTTGAAGTTAAAGCTGCAAATATTTGAAAAAAAAATGTTAGAATCATTTTCTCAGAAGTAGCTCGGATTTTATGTTTGCAGGGCAGATCCAAGATGTTTCTCAGAAGTAGCTCGGATTTGAAAAACAAAAATTTATCGAAAATTACTAGAGTGGTATTTGGTGAAATAAGTTTTTGAAGGGGGCCACTATGCATTTTGAAACTTAGAGAATGGTGTTTCAACTTTCAATAACTATAAAATTCATTTTGTGAATAAGTAATGCTTGAAGCTAGTCGACATTGAACAGTTAGAGTTTCATTGCAAACAAAGGGAACCATAGAATTTTCTTGGGTCTTTTATTTATTTAATTAAGAAATTGAAATTTCAAGATACCAAAGTCAGTGCTAAAAAACACTTCTTAAAATACTATACTAACAAGGTATTCCGAAAATGTACCCGATTAAAACCTGAAATATGTGAATGACAAAAAAGAAAAAGGATACAACTTCTTTATAGTCTCTAAAATTTCTGCTATAACTTCTTTTAAATCTGTAAAATTTCTTATGTGTTCTCAGTTCTCAAACATTTAATTAATTAAATGCTGCTGGACTTCGATTTTCTTTTGTGAAAATTAGACATGCATCCTTCTTTTCAAACTCATAGGCGGTAATCTTCGCCCCAAACTTAGTTTCACCAAACACCCTCTCATCGGTTTCAGTTTCGTATCTAGATTTTTTATTATTATTATTATTATTATTTTTAATCTCCGCTATTTCTTTGATATTTTTTTACTTTTAAAAGATTTTTTTTGTAACTTTGAAATTAAAGCCGCAATTATTTAATAGAAAAAAAAATTCTTTTTCTCAAAAGTAGCTCGGATTTTATGTCGCTGCAGTGCAGATTCAAGATGTGAAAAAAATTGTTCAAAATAACTGGAGGGGTGTTTGCTAAAATTAGTTGGAAGAGACAGTCATGCATTTTGAAACTGGTGTTCAAAAAATCATATGTATTCTTTTCCTATGGCATAGGCCATAAAAGAAATTGTCTTGATTTTCAACCATACTGCATCTCTCTATATATGCTATGTAAAGAGAAATATAAGCAACCAAAATGTTTATTTTAAAGCCAAACAGCCTATACTAATAAACTGGAGTTTGAAAACCAACCAATACTTTAGTTATATCACATAAACATGAACATTCCCATTTTATCTGGAAATAATGCAACTTTGTAACAAACTGCATAGTTTAAAAATGTGTTCATAATATATATCTCATGAACAATATGAATCAGAATTTAGATCATATCCTACCCATTTTTGCAATATATCAGATAACTAATTAAGTAAATAACCAAATTGAATCCATACTTATGAGGTAACGCATTTTAGCTTTATCTATCTTCATGATCTAAAAAAAAGATCGATAATGTTTGATAATACCTTAAATAGGTTCCATGAGTTATCAGAATTCGATGACACAAAAAGAAGCTGCCGTAGAAGACTAGTAGGTCACAATGAGAGGCGCCGGAAAAGTTCAACTGAGTCCAAGGGTGAAGGATCCAGTCAATGCAGGCAAGCAGACCAAGATAGTAGTGGTGGAGGCACCAGAGTTGATATTCAAATAAATAGTATGACTGGAAGTAGTACTCCTGGCTATAAGCACTTTCAGATCAGATAATAATCATTCATCGCTCTCTCTCTTCTGTCAATATTCATTCTTAAGTATCCTAGAATTCTATTTGATAGTAAGTGTTCTCTTTGCGTGTGTATCGGATTGTGCAGTATTTGCCTATTTATACCTAATTCTTAGTTTTTTTATGTGGCTTTTAATTTGAACTGATTTTTATTGTCTGTTATGCGCATGAAATGTTAATCTTATAACTTGTGGTCTTGTCAGAGTGTTTATGCATCATTTCATGTCATGTAACAAAAATGTGCAACGAGCAATGGTCCATACATAATGATATGTGTAAGCTCAACTAACTTGTAAACATTATGACAAATAAGAATAACCAAACATGCTTTTCTTCAATCATTTGAGCATATGAGTCTGATGATGTGAGTTAATGACAAGAAGTTAAACCAAATTATAACAATTTAAACAGGTTATAGAGTGCAAATTTGGCACTAAAAGAACGATTACATCTGGCTCAGAAGCTTAAACTAGGGCCACCTACTATGAGAAATAACAAAGCTTAAATTTGGACCACCTACTGTGAGAAATAATAATGATCTTCATAGTATGTAACTAATTTAAACTATCAATTCATGTGCATAAACATGAATATATAGATCACATGCATTTTTTTATTTATTTGTCACAGACATAATTAAAAACATTTGCCGTAAACTAAAAAGAAGAAGAATATGATTTACACTGTTATAATTTTTTGTCCACCACTTCTTTATTAAGATCACTCTACGATGGAGAAAAGAACCGTATAAAGCATTGACGGTTTTAAAAATATTTAGTTATGGATTATTCAAGTGGAGCACATGACCAGCTCAATTCTTATGTTCCCAACTTGTGTGTCACCATTCACCCCATTAAATATCAGTCATCGATTTCAATTACTTAATTTGTATGCGGGACCCACCATATTAAAATAAATGGTGATAATGGATAAATGAATGGCATGTGTATTTGTTAATGACAATACACCGATTAACCGTTGACCAACAACTAAATGAAAGATAAAGATTAGAACTTACCGTAATAGTAGTCCGCACTAGTATATGATTTGTTCGCTTCCGGTAAGAGTACTGTTTCCTTGAAAAAGAATTTCTCCCTTAATGACGTTGAAGGGTGGATGACAACTGTTTTTCGAGATGAAACGGATCGATCTCCGCAATGCTGCGCTAGCAACTGCAAAGCAACAACAAATCAAGTTAATTTGAATAAGATCAATATGCGGTGAAGAAGAGAGATGAGTATGATTGAATATTTTTTCAGTGCCAATGTCTGCATATGCAAGCCCTATATATAGCATCTGATGGTCATGCCTGTTAGAATTTGATGAAGAATATAGAATGATATTGAATTAAAATAGTATTGTTGATATCAGATATTGTATTTGAAGAAGAAATTGAATTGTATTCAACTGATGATATTTACAGTACAATTACAGTGTATTTATAATAATAAGATGCTGGACTAATGGTCCTTTATAGATATTAAACCTGAAGTCCAATTGTATTGATAATAATGTGATAAACATTATGTTCAGAAACTATCTCTATTCATAATACGCCCCCTCTAAAACATCTATGGTTTTTGCCCTAATGGCGGCTCCATCTCAGTCCTGAGCAATCTCGATCTATCTGAAGATAAAATCGGTTTTGAGTGAAAATAAAGTTCATCGTCTTCAATACATCATGTATTCTTCAAGTCATAAAGAGAGATTGTAGAGACTTAAGTCAATATGTGATTCGATAATTTATAGTTTTGGAAAATTGACCGATTTGGTATGATTAGTTCAATTCATCTCAGATCTTTACTTGTACATATGATTGAAAGAAAATAGCATGGCTTGAGGAAAATCTGACGGTTCAAATCTGGAAAAAAAATATAGCTAGTGGATCTGATCTGACTTGAATTGCATATCTGTCTCTTCATGTACGGATCTATTGTAGTTGATTAAGATCATAGTCTACTTTGGCTTAAGAGGCTCTGACCTTTCTCCAACCTTGAGCTCAGTCTTTAGTCTGGTAAAATACTTTGCTGATAATGGTTTTGTCAGAACATCTGCAATTTGGTAAGTCGCAGGTTGACTTGCGATTTTCCTTTTACCACTTGTTCATAAACAAAATATGAGTCTATTTCTATATATTTGGTTCTGGAATGCAATACTGGGTTAGCTAATAATGAAATTGCACTTAATTTGTCACTCCATAGTATTGGCTTTGTATCTGTGCTTGCTTTCACTTCATTTAACAATGACTGCATCCACATAATTTCTGCTGTTGCACATGTTATGCTTCTATACTCTGCTTTAGTGCTTGATCTAGACACAGTTGGTTGCTTTTTAGAACACCAAGAAACTGGGTTATTTCTAATATATATATACAGTATCCTGTGGTAGATCTTCAATCATCAAGATCTGTTGCCCAATCAGCATAAGCATATTCTGATACCATGTTTAGATGTTTGCATGCTTTAAGCTTCAAACCATGATTAGCAGTGCCTTTTAAGTATCTGAGTATCCTTTTTACAACTTTCCAGTATTCATCTTTTGGATCCTGCATAGATTGACACACTTTATTAACACTGAATGATATTTCTGGTCCTGTATATTGTAATGCACCAACAATACTTCTGTATTGTTTATCATTAAGTAAAGGTTCTCCCCTGTGTTTTGATAAACGATGGCTTGTTATCATTTGTGTTGGCAAAGAATTTGCTGCATCCATTTTTGTTTTGATTAGAATTTCCATGATGTACTTTCTTTGACATAGAAATATTTCTGATTTTGATAATCTTGTAACTTCAATTCCCAAAAAATAGTTTAGTGCTCCAAGATCTTTTATTGAGAATTGTCTATCTAAAAGCTGGATAAGATTGTTGATCTCTAAGTCATTATTACCTGTGATAATCAAGTCATCTACATACATTAGTATGTACATTATTGAAACATTATTAATTCTTATAAATAATGAATTTTATGATTTGGTGGATTGAAATTCCAAATTTGTTAATACGAATTTCAATTTACCAAACCAGAATACTAACAGCCTATTTAAGCCCATAAATGGCTTAATTCAGTTTGGACACTGATCTTCTGTCTTGCTTGTAGTCTTATGACTGCTCCATGTAAACTTCTTTTTTTAAATTCCTATCTAGAAAAGCACTGCTTACATCCAAATGTCCCGTTTTCCAATTTCTATGCAATGCTATAGTAAGAACAATTTTAATTGTAGTTGGCTTAACAACTGGAGAGAATGTTTCGTCAAAGTCAAATCCATGTTATTGAGTATAACCCTTAGCCACAAGCCTTGCTTTATATATTGCGATTTTTCCGTCGAAATTTTTCTTTAATCTAAATGTCCATTTGCATCCCACTATATTTTTGTTTTCAAGTGCATGAACTAAATTCCATGTTTTATTCTTCATGAGTGCAATATATTCTTCATCCATGGTCGTTTTCCAATTCCTGTTATTTACTACCTAATCAATGTTGTTTGTTTCCTTGGATGTAATAATTGCAGTATAGATTTTTGGCTTGAATATGCCACTCTTTGATCTGGTAGTCATTCGACGTCTAGTTTGAACTACTTGTTTGACACGTATTTGTTCAGTTGTGTTTCCTTGTTGTGTACTTGAATGCTCGTGTTCTCTTCCTTGACTTGTACTTTGTGTTTGATCATTTGTAGGAGTGTGATTGAACTCATCAGATTGTTATGCTTATTCGTGATCTGGTTCACCAGGCACTGTAAGCTGTAGATCAGAGTGATTTAAGCCCTCTTCAATCCATTCCATGCTCTACTCAGTTTGATGTAGAGGTACATTTGGTATTGATGCTTGTAGATTATATACCTTTTGTGTGGTCACCACCTATGTGCAAGAAAATGGAAATGCATTTACATTGAAAACAACATGTCTGCTCACAAGTATTTTACCATTACTATTTAAGCACATATTTGATGTGCACATAAATGTGCATATATTTAAATCTATATTTTATCTATTTTTTTAAAATAAATGTCATATTTGGGCATTTTAACATGTTTAAAACAAAAATTTAATTATTTACAAATCATCATATATTCATCTTCATTCAGGGGAAAAATTGTCATTTTTGTGTGTCAATTTGAGAATTTTTACTTGGATATTATTTATGTTTTTTATAGAAATTTGGATGCATATGGAAGAGGCTTCTATAAAGATACATGCATGTACAATGATTACAATGGACTGAAGAGGGAAATAATTCAAGCTCATGATCATGGAAGAACCTACCCACTTACAAAATCTACAATTAGAAAGCTAATGGACAACTAAGTGGAGGTTAAAGTTTCATGCACATTTAATGATGAATTAATTAGTGGCTAATGGTTATTTGGTGGCCACACTTCCTAAAGGGCATTATGAGAAGCACCCTAAAAATTGAATTAGGGTTTTATACATATATAAATAGCCCTCTTATGTTCATGTAAAGGATCTTCTACTCTCTCTTATTTTACTTAGGAAATTAGCAAGTTGTAAACACAAATCAAAGTGAAATAAAAACGGTTTCCTAAGCCTTCTCTTTCCTACATGTTTCTCTATACTTTTATGCTCATATTTATTTCTATGCTCTTTTCTTTTCATTGTTAATAGATTAGATTTATATTCTCACAAGCAGTGTAGTTTTATTTTACTTCTTTTATGCAAATAGTTTAGTAGGTAATCTCATTTTCCTCATTTGTTTAGTTTCTATTTCTTATTATTTTAATGTTGAAACTTGCATGCGTTGATATGATAACCCGTATGAGTAGCTAAACCCCTTCAATTTAGGGGTAATGAAGCTCTTAAATATTATGTAATTTCAACATTTCTATGATTTATTGTCTCTCTTATTTGTGCTTGAAGAGAGTAGATTTTGATATAAGTTTATACAAGTGGGTTTGATAGCTTACATTGCATTTGCAGACGAGCTATTCTTATTCGACATAAACACAATTTACATCATCATTTTCTAATTGATTTTTGATTTTGAAATGAAAGTAAAAACAAAATTTGATGATCTATATGACTAATTTCAATAGTTAATAGATCATACTTAAATATCTTTTTCTTTGGCTTCATTTTCATGAGAATTCATAAGTGGTATGTTTGTTATATTATATTTTGATGGTTTAATTAATAACATAAATAAACCATACTTATGATAAATGCAATAATTATTTCACTTAAAATCAAAACTAGAGATCATAAATTATTTATTTGTTGATTTACAAAAATATGAGAATGGATTTTCCTCTTAATTGTTCTCTAATCTCATAGTTTTAAAATCTCATTTTAATTCTAATTTTAGCTTTATTTTGCTTGTAGTTAACAATTTCCTCTCCATTTGGTATAATTTGATTGAATTGATTTTTAAAATCTAACACGCGTCCATTCGGTACCTTTGCTTATCGACGTATGCCATTTGGACTTTGTAATGCTCCTGCTGCTTTCCAACGATGCATGGTTGGCATCATTTACATCATGATTGAATGTTTTCTAGAAGTTTCTATGGACGATTTCTCTATCTTTAGCGATTATTTTTCCCAATGTTTACATCATCTCGAGTTGGTTCTAAATCGATGTAAAGAAAAACATTTGACTTTAAATTGGAAAAATGCCACTTTATGGTCAAACAATGCATAGTCCATAGACATATCATCTCAAATAAAGGCATTGAGATAGATAAAGCGAAAGTCGACGTAACTGTAAACCTACCCATTCCCAAATCTATTAAGGACATTCAATCATTTGTAGGACACGTTGGCTTTTACCGATGCTTTGTGAAAGACTTTAGCAAAATCGCTAATCGACGACTCTTGACGTTCCATTCGATTTCAACTCTGGGTGTATCTCTTCTTCTGAACATCTTAAAAATAACTCATTTCAGCTCCAATCATTTGCGCACCCAATTGGGATCTCCCATTTAAAATAATATGTGATGCTTTGAACTATGTTGTTGGTGCTGTCTTAGGACAATGCATCAACACGATCCTTCACGTTATCTACTATGCTAGCATGACTCTGAATGACGCTTAACTTAACTACACAACCACTGAAAAAGAGCTTCTAGCGGTAGTTTTTGCTCTCGAAAAATTCCGACAATATTTGATCGGGTCACACATTACTGTGTACATGGACAATTCTGCGTTTCGATATCTCTTTGCGGAAAAGGACGCTAAATCTCACTTAATTCATTTGATTCTTTTATTACAAGAGTATGATTTTACAATCAAGGATAAAAAATGATTCAGTAATGTCACAGCCGATCACTTATCTCGTATTCCTAACGCACCATCTTCTTTGCCAATCAATCAAAACTACCTCGATGAACAACTTCTTTCAATTTCTATCGATCCATGGTACGCTGATATAGTGAACTATTTAGTCTAAAGAAACTCCCTCATCTTGGTCCAAACAGGACAAATATAAATTCATGTCCTTGGTGAAATATTTCTATTGTGACGATCCATACTTGTACAAATATTGCCCCAACCAAATCATCCGACGTTGCATTCCGAATAATGAGATCAGGAGTGTTCTTTCATTTTGCCACGATCAAGCGTGCGGTGGACATTTCGATCCTTGAAAAACTATGGAAAAGGTGCTTCAGTGTGGTTTCTATTGGCCTTCTCTTTTCAAAGACTCATTTGAATTTTGTAAAGCTTTCGATCGATATTAAATGGTTGGATAAATATCTCGGCGAGATATAATGCCTCTATACCCCATTCTTACGATCGAAATCTTTGATGTTTGGGGTATCGGCTCTATGGGACTTTTTTCTAATTCTTTTAGAAACTTGTATATCTTTCTCGCTGTCGAATACATCTCAAAATGGGTCGAGGCCGTTCCATGCAAAAACAACGACCATAGAATTATTGTGAAATTTCTCAAAGAAAACATCTTTTTGAGGTTCGGCACACCTCGCACAATAATCAGTGACAACGGGACCCATTTTTGCAGCCGTTCTTTTGAAGCTTTAACAAAAAAATACTCGGTAACCCATAAGTTATCCACTCCATATCATCCTTATACTTGTGGCCATGTTGAAGTTTCAAATCAACAAATAAAACAAATCTTGGAAAAAACTGTTAACAAAAATTGAAAAGACTGGTCTCAGAAATTGACCGATGCGCTTTGGGCTTACCGTACTGCTTTTAAACTAACCTTAGGATGTCCTCATTTCATTTAGTTTATGGTAAAGCTTATCGTTTAGCCGTTGAAATCGAACACAAAGCGTTGTGGGCAATAAAGAACTTAAACTTTGATCTTGAGAAAGATGACCAAAACCGAAAACTACAACTCAACGAATTCGAAGAACTTAGGAACGACGAGTACGAAAACGAGAAAATTTACAAAGAAAGAACAAAATATTTTCATGACAAGTCAATCTTAAGAAAAATGTTTTCGCCTAACTAAAAAGTTCTTTTATATGACTCAAGACTTCATTTATTCCCTGGAAAACTTAAATCGGGATGGACCGGACCATTTATGGTACAAACTGTTTTTCCACATGGTATCGTAGAAATAGAAAACCCCAGGGATGGATCGATTTTCAAAGTCAACGGTCATCGTTTGAAACTTTTCTTGGAATTGTCAAGTAACCAAGAGGATGAGCTCATGATTCTTCATGAGCCAAGCTACGTCTAGTAAGAATGTTAAGCTGTTTTTGTAAATATATACATATTTTTAACCATTACATTCATTATATCATGCATTTATTGTGGGGACACGGTAAAAATTAAGTGTAGGGGGAGTCTCATTTTCATTTTTTTAAGTTTCGTGGAATTTTTTTATTTTTGATTTTCTTTTAACAGAAAAATCCCAAAATTTCTAAATCTCAAATACATTTTGTTTTTAGCATTTTGATTTATTTTTGAAGAAACATTATAGGATAAGTATAAGATTTGGTTAATTAATTGAAATTTTTGAAAAATTATTTGTCTGAACAAAAATAAAATGAAGTTTGATTACAAATAACAATGATTTAACTGGTATATAGGAAGGTTCATATGTGTTAATTATGAAGTATATTTTAAATGAAAATCTTTGTTTAAAAAAAGTGGTAAATTTAAAGTAAAGGATATAACATTTTTATCTTCTAAGTTAAATGGTGCTAAGATGATTTTGCAAAACTCTTTCTTTTCAAAAAAAATAGAAAAAAACACAAAAATGTATATAAGTAAAAAAATATATGCATATATATGTATATATTTTTAACACCTAAAGTCATGTGTTCACACTCGTGTGTTCGCTCACCATGCTCTGTGCCCTTCTCACGTAAGCCCGAAAGGCAGTGCATGATTGGTATATCTGGCCTTCGGATATCTGAGTTAGGTGTATGTACATAAAAATTATTTTTAATAATGCCTACAGTCGATAAGTATTCACACTTGTGTGTTTACTCGCTATGCTCTATATTCCTCTCACATTAGTCCGCAAGGCAGTGCATGGGTAATATATCTGGCCTCATTTTATCTGAGTTAGCATATGTAAATATTGTTAATATTAATAAAATTTTCAAATAAAAGAGATTAAGAAATTGAAATCCAAGCACTATTCTGACTTGTTTGATTTAACTTATTATTGGAAAGAAATGAAAATACCACTTTGATGAACTTTGATAATCAACTAAGGATCTATTTCATAGTTACACTGTATTATCGACCAAAACAATGAGTTAATCTATAACCCATTTGTTTCGATAACTTCATTTTTATTGGAAAGTTTGACGAGTAGACGACTTAAATTTCAAGATAATGACCAAAACCTATATTTAACTTACTTGTGTCAATTTAAAAGTAAACCCTTCGTTGTAAATATTTTTAAAAACTTGCATTCATATCTTTGTAAATAAATCTTGCATTTTGTAAATATTTTCACTTTGCATTTGGATTTTATGGGTAGTATCCACTAAAAACCCTCACGAGACAACACTCGTCCTACTTGGGACACCTAGAGGTTTAATGGTTTATTACATACGCTTAATTCAATAGTGCTCCCTACGAAAATGGATTTATCTTAGTTTTCCTTCATTCAAGAATGAAGTGTGGGTTTATTTGATGTGCTCGTAAATGTGCATATATTTACATCCATATTTTATCTATTTTTAGTTAAATAAATGTCGTTTTTGGGCATTTTAACATGTTTAAAACCAAAATTCTATTATTTTCAAATCATTACATATTCATCTTCATTCAAAGGCAAAATAGTCGTTTTTGTGCATGTGTCAATTTGGTAACTTTTACTTGGACATTTTTTATGATTTTTATAGAAATTTGAATGCATATGGAAGAGGCTTATACGAAGATACATGCATGTACAAATGATTACAAAAGAATGAAGAGGGAAATAATTCAAGCTTATGATCATGGAGGACCCCACCCACTTACTTAAATCTACAATTAGAAAGCTAATGGACAACTAAGTATAGGTTAAAGCTTAATGCACATTTAATGATGGATTAATTAGCGGCTAATGGTTACTTGGTGGCTACACTTCCCAAAGGGCTTTTAGGGAAGCAGCCTAAAAATTGAATTAGGGTTTTATGCATGCATAAATAGCCCTCTTATGTACATGTAAATGATCTTCTACTCTCTCTTATTTTACTTAAGAAATTATCAAGTTGTCAACACAAATCAAAGTGAAATAAAAATGGCTTCCTAAACCTTCTCTTTTCTACACGTTTTTCTTTAGTTTTATGCTCATATTTATTTCTATGCTCTTTTCTTTTCGCTGTTAATAGATTAGATTTATATTCATGCAAGTAGTGTAGTTTTATTTTACTTCTTTTATGCAATTAGTTTAGTATTTAATCTAATTTTCCTCCTTTGTTTAGTTTCTATTTTTTTGCTTTTAATGTTGAAACTTGCATGTGTTGATATGATAATACATATGATGAGTATAGCTAAACCCCTTCAATTTAGGGATAATGAAGCTCTCAAATATTATGTAATTTCAACATTTCTATGATTTATGGTCTCTCTTATTTGTGCTTTAAGAGAGTAGATTTTGATGTAAGTTTATACAATTGGGTTTGATAGCTTATGTTTCATTTGCAAATGTGCTATTCCTATTCAACATAAATACAATTTACATCATCATTTGCTAATTGATTTTTGATTTTGAAATGAAAGTAAAAACAAAGTTGATGATCTATATTACTAATTTCAATAGTAAATAGATCATACTTAAAATAGCTTTTGCTTTGGCTTCATTTTCATGAGAATTTATAAGTGGTATATTTGTTGTATTATAGTTTGATGGTTTAACTTATGTTAATTAATAACATAAACAAACCATACTTAGGATAAATGCATTAATTATTTCGCTTAATATCAAAATTAGAGATCATAAATTATTTGTTTTGTTGATTTACAAAAATATGAGAGTGGATTTGCCTCTAAATTGTTCTCTAATCTCGTAGTTTTGAAATCTCATTTTAATTCTAGTTTTAGCTTCATTTTGCTTGTAGTTAACAATTTCCTCTCCATTTGGTATAATTTAATTGAATTGACTTTTGAAATCTAACAATTCCCTACGGATCCACCCGTATTCACCACGTACTAATATTGTACACCATACGCTTGCGTTAATTTTAATTCAAAATTTATCGACGATTTTCTAAACCAATAGAAAATTCATCGTTAAAAATTTTTTGGTTGCCGGGGAATCGTTTTGATTTTTATTTTAGTGTGTGTTTGTTTTGTGAGTTACTTTGCATTTTAAAAAATATATTGTTGTGTGTATGTTTGTTGTGTGAATTTAGTTGTGTTCTTGTTTCTTGTTTTTTTATTGCATTTACACATTTTCTATTTTAAAAGATTTTTTTGTGTTTTTGTTACTTATGCGTGCATTTGTTTGTTAGCTTGTTGCCTTTTCTATTTTCATTTGCATTCCTATTAAAAAAACACAACATAATTTCAAAACCAAATTTTTTTTTATTCAATTTGCTTTTCTATTACATTGTCTATTTTCAATTTACATTGTCTATTTTCAATTTACATTGTCTGCTCACCACTCTCAGTTAAACATTACTGCTCCTCCTCTCCTCTTCAAATTCACTTGCACATTTCAACTTCAAAACAACATTCCCACACTTCATTAATTATTGCTGTCAATTGCCATCTTCAACACACTCACCAACATAGCCTCTGCTTTGTCATACCCCGTCAACAGTAGCTGCACCTCTAAACTAACTGATTCTACAAACAACTGTTGTCGCCATACCATACATACTTCCTCCACAATCACAAACTATAGAGCCACAAACCTTCTAGCTGTTGCTATCACCTCACTGTTACAAACACTCCTCCACATAACACTGTTACATCAGTCAAAACCACACCTCCCTGTTCTAACAACACTTCGTCCCCAATGCCATTTCCACACACAGACCATCCACACTTTTACCTGCCTCTCTATACACTTCACACCATACCAGACCACCTCTTCACCTCACCATCCCCTCTTTACCTCACCATCCCCTCTTCAACATCTCAACCCGCCTCATTAACCCACTGCCTTACCATATCACACATATACAACCTTACAACCACATTTCACCAATACATCAAATTGTTGTCAATCACTACTAAATACCACCATCACTACAAACAGTTCGGTATACAGTTCAACCACCAATTCACTAGCCTGCTGTAAAGACCCGTTTTCCCATACCCTTTGAATCGACAATAAACCACACGTGTCTAACTCAAATTGCACGAAAAGACGGATCTTTAAGGGTGATAAAGAAAAGTAGACAGAACAGAATCTCACACGAATGGAATAACATATAATATTGAACAAATATTTTTACAGCGGAAAACTTTTAAATACATATATCAGAGTCTAACCTAAATTTAGCTTGGACAGTTATAAAATCTGCCCTTACAATTGCTGATAAACATCAAACAAAATACACTAAGTACAGCGGATAATAGAATACGCTCATACGTCGATGAATATCTCCAGCTCTCCTCTGGAAACTCCAACTGTCTTCGACTATCCTGAAACTACTCGGATCTGACCCGAGTATTGAAAATACCCGGATCAGGCTTGATAAACTAGCATGGGAAAAACTCAATAACAAATGACAGTGTCATATATCATCTTTTGGATAAAATCCTTTGAAATAAAGAGTATCTCATAAGACCACGCTCACACATAAACACAGACGGGTTTTTACCTTATGATAATTAAAACACTTTTATATCAAAACATTTGATATTATTTCTAATGGCATCTCTTTGAAAACATTTGCAAATAAACTAATTAATCTTAGCCGAAATTATTACATTGATTAAATTCCAGCATAATAGGTTTACAATCAAGTCCGTAGGTTCTTATTGGAGAATGGATTTTCATACAAATGACCGGGCGCAGGATCTACCTTCTGAAATGGGTACACCTCTAGATGGATGTCCCGAGGCACAGAACATCTACCCTCTATCAACACAAGACCGGCCTACCTCAGTAACTAGATAGTACCGAATATGTCATCCCTCGGTTGTTACCGACCTTTATTCGAGAGCTCTCTTTCCATACACCACATAAATTAACATCCCGAACGTCATAGCAGGAAGAAATATATCTAGAAGGGGATGATCATACCCTAATTGGGAATGACCCACTTAGCCTTACCGCATCTAATCCTGTTTCAGTCATTTCCGGTTTGATGAGGCTTGAGGGAACAATTACCTTTTCACATAGCACATATCACATCTTTGAATGCCACATTGCCATTTCTATTTAACTACTAATTGTCTTCCACAAAAATACAACCCTTGAGCTCGTATGTCTCAAGGAGGGTATTAAGCTAAGAGAAGTTGCCTTCTCCGCCACCACTGATGTACGTTTGTAGAAACCAATGTACGTAATCGTTACAATGCAATGTCAGACAAACGTCCATACAAGTTGTCCAAGAACAGGACAAACTGAAGGCACTCTCCTACTACCACTAGTAGCGAGTAGTCCTTGCAATCCAAAAAAAATCTCCATCACGAGGAGACCACTGCTATAAATAACTCTATAATTGGGAGCTACCCAGAGCATGCTCAACAAGCAGTCTTCACGCTATAAAGATCCACGATCTTCAATCATCTTCAACATGTCTTCACGTTCAAACATATACATTGGTTCGAAGTGGTTTTCGGATAGGAATTACCCAAACCCGACCCTGGTTCCTTCGAAATCCAATTATCGATAACAAGTGAATATGAGTATATATGATTTATTAAGTCTCTTTTCACTTTAATTATTTTCGGATGATTTCGAAATCTCTTTCTTTTAACTTAGGATAATTCTAAGTAATTCATTCTTTTACTTTGGAAAATATCTCAGATTTCCTTACTTAATTCTTGATCCAAATAATTTGACTTATTTCTACTTATGATAGAAAATAAGAAGGTCGATATCATAATAACACTAAAACAAATGATGCCAAACATGCATACAAAGATTCCCCACAATAACCTAAGTATCTATCACGTACTTACGATTATATATACATCAAGTCAAACTTTTATCCTCCTCATCCTAGTGCAAAATGCACACTTAAGATAGAATATACAACAACCATACAAGACTATACATCCAAAAACAACCACACTGATACTATATCAACATAAATGAATATATCCACATAACTCATCCTCTGTCCTAAGCATGTATTATACCTGAGATCTATATAAATTTACACATATCAAAACGTAAGTCCAACCACTATATCTTAGTGCCTACTTTTAAAAATAACTATCCAACTACTAAGTAGACAGACCCAAAACATCATACTATATGTGATCTTTGATTCGATCTATTATTCAAATCCACAACTTTACCTCCGAACTAGTATCGATCCTCCGATTTTCTAGTGCGGACTTTGATAAGACTTTTTGATTACAAACCCTTTCTTTCCTTGTATAGCTCTTAACTATGATAGAAAACTCGTGTACATAATTATAAACTCTCATCAATGTTCGCCGTCAAGAATCGAGTGATAAATCCTTTTTCGGATTGGTGTAAACACCTCAAAGTTCTGTACTCAAAACTTGGATCAAAATTTATGTGCCAAAATAATCTACGTTTAACTTATATACTTATTCACATTCATCTTTACCTAACACAATTTTTCAAAACTTCTATTAATCCAAGTTTATTTCACAACCATTGCTTTCTCTTAAATATATTATTACTTAAGCATACAAATATGACTTAAACTTGTATAATATACCTTTACTTCCTAAGACTATATATACATATCCTTAATCTTCAAACCATCATTACTTCAACTAAGGTGTTTAACAAATGTGGAACTCTACTATTATCTCAAATTAATAAGTTATAAAACTCAATCTTTAGTTTTCTTTACCTAAGGTTTCCATTTAGCTAATATTATATGTCCAATCCATATATTAATAAGACAACTTTACTAAGTGTACACCTTTTTCTCACTGATTCTATAATTAACTACTTAACTTATTTACTTATCAATTTTCTAAATCAAATTTCTTAACCTTAAATCCATCAAATACTTTATTGTCAAATCGTGAAACATAATTCACATGGTATTTGTTACTTAAACATTTTCATCCAACAATCAAACTACTAACCATATTATTCAAAAATATCCAATTCTAATCTTACTTCATTTTGAATTACAAATGTTACCCTAAATGTATCACTAATTGAAATTTTTATATTAGGATGATTTTTCTTATTCTCTTATTCCTAAATTTTACTTTGACTTTTAACCTAATCAAAGTGTCTAAATTTCAAATTAACTGAACTCCTTTATAAGTTATACAACTTATCTTTTTATATTATATTTAGTAAAAAGTCTCGATTTAGGTTTATCTTTTTCTATCTTACTGATAAGAATTTTTTTTCTAAGTATGCATTTTTTTTCTTTACTTTCTCCAATTACACTTCTAGCTTCAGTATTATCATCAAATATCTTATAATCAAATTGTGAATTTTACTTTACAAGATATTTGTACTTAGCTTTTTAAACTCATCCATTATGATAATCACTTGATCATTATTATTTCTTAATATCAAATACCTAAGGGTATATGATTAAAGTTCTAAATTCTAGCTTTCAACATGTTGATTCTATATGGAATATCTTATAGTAAAATTGTGCAATTCTAATCACAAGATATTCATATTTAAGTTTTACTAAGCTAAATTACAAACAATCATTAATTTCTAGTCCAAAAATAATAATATCCCCTTTGATATTTATAATATAAACCCAAGGTAAAATTATTTCATCTACCAATTTCTTTAAAATAAAATATTTTTTATAAAATTAACAAATACGCGCTCGTATATATAATACACTCATAACTCATTCTAGGGTGTTGCTAACCCCATCTCTAATGAGTCACTCATCCTAGGATATTACTAATCCTATCTCTGATGAGACTTTATCCATAACAGAGCTAAGATTCTCGCTTAACCTTCAGCTCTGATACCAAATGTAAAGACCCATTTTTCCGTACCCTTTGAATCGACAATAAACCACACATGTCTAACTCAAATTGCACGATAAGACGGATCTTTAAGGGTGATAAAGAAAAGTAGACAGAACAGAATCTCACACGAATGGAATAATATATAATATTGAACAAATATTTTTTCAGTGGAAAACTCTTAAATACATATATCAGAGTTTAACCTAAATTCAGCTTGGACAGTTATAAAATCTGCCCTTACCATTGCTGACAAACATCAAACAAAATACACTAAGTACAGCGGATAATAGAATATGCTCATACGTCGGTGAATATCTCCAGCTCTCCTCTGGAAACTCCAACCGTCTTCGACTATCCTGAAACTACTCGGATCTGACTCGAGTATTGAAAATACCTGGATCAGGCTTGATAAACCAGCGTGAGAAAAAATCAATAATAAATGACAGTGTCATATATCAGCTTTTGGATAAAATCCTTTGAAATAAAGAGTATCTCATAAGACCACACCCACACATAAACAAGGACGGGTTTTTATCTTATGATAACTAAAAAACTTTTATATCAAAACATTTGATGTTATTTCCAATGACATCTCTTTGAAAACATTTGCAAATAAACTTATTAATCTTAGCCGAAATTGTTACATTGATTAAATTCCAGCATAATAGGTTTACAATCATGTCCGTAGGTTCTTATTGGAGAATGAATTTCCATCCAAATGACCAGGCGCAGGATCTACCTTCCAAAATGCGTACACCTCTAGATGGATGTCCCGAGTCATAGAACATCTGCCCTCTACCAACACAAGACCGGCCTACCTCTGTAACTAGATAGTACCGAATATGTAGTCCCCCGATCGTTACCGACCTTTATTCGAGAGCTCTCTTTCCATACACCACATAAATTAACATCTCGAACGTCATAGCGGGAAGAAATATATCTAAAAGGGGATGATCATACCCTAATTGGGAATGACCCACTTAGCCTTGCCACATCTAATCCTGTTTCGGTCATTTCTGGTTTGGTGAGGCTTGAGGCAACGATTACCTTTTCACATAGCACATATCACATCTTTGAATGCCACATTGTCATTTCCGTTTAACTACTAATTGCCTTCCACAAAAATATAACCCTTGAGCTCGTACGTCTCAAGGAGGGTGTTAAGCTAAGAGAAGTTGCCTTCTCCGCCACCACTGATGTACGTTTGTAGAAACCAATGTACGTAATCGTTAGAAATGCAATGTCAGACAAACGTCAATACAAGTTGTCCAGGAACAGGACAAACCGAAGGCGCTCTCCTATTACCACTAGTAGCGAGTAGTCCTTGCAATCCGAAAAAATCTCCATCACGAGGAGACCACTGCTATAAATAACTCTATAATTGGGAGCTACCCAGAGCATGTTCAACAAGAAGTCTTCACGCTATGAAGATCCACGGTCTTCAATCATCTTCAACATGTCTTCACGTTCGAACGTATACATTGGTTCGAAGTGGTTTTTGGATAGGAATTATCCAAATCCGACCCCGGTTCCTTCGAAATTCAATTATCGATAAAAAGTGAATATGAGTATATAGGATTTATTTAGTCTCTTTTCACTTTAATTCTTTTCGGATGATTTCGAAATCTCTTTCTTTTAACTTAGGATAATTCTAAGTAATTCATTCTTTTACGTTGGAAAATATCTCAGATTTCCTTAATTAATTCTTGATCCAAATTTCTTTACTTTTAGGCGGGTCAAAAACAATGTTATTTAAGACATCGTTTACGATAAACCCTAAATCAATCTTAACAAAAACATAGGATCATAGAAATCATTCATTTAGGAGATTGCTTAACATTTGGATAATACCAATCTTCTTTTAATTCAAAAACTTAATACAGTCTTTTTATTTAAGAGCATCTGGGCTTTCCTTTCGATCTGTTCCACCCCTCGCCTAAGAAAAGAAAACATAGGCCAGGTAAGTTCAGGGCACTGGTTGCTCCGTCCCTAACCTTAGTTAAACATCTTGTTTTATCTTCCCAGATCTCACAGGTGGGTCAAATGTACTAGTCGTTTCCGCATACTTAGATTTTCAACTTTGTTTTGGAATTGCTTATAAATATCCCAAATTATCTTTCAAAACGCTTAATTATCCTTTTTAAAACATTCACAATTTATTCCGGGAAACGTCGTTACATTTAACTCATATTCCAAAAGTTATAGAATTCGCAGCAGAAAAGTGCTACGGAAAGTGTTATATAAGCTTATTTGAATTTAAACAACTTTTAAATATTTGAAAATTCATATTTTTAAATCCAAATCTCTTTTAAATTTTAAATAGATTTATCAAATTTATTCTATATTTTTCCTTAATTAAAATCGTTCATTTAAATAAATTTCTTGTTATTGTCACTAAACTGCACTAGCGCGA
Organism: Allium cepa; assembly: GCA_030765085.1. Classification (NCBI taxonomy): domain Eukaryota; kingdom Viridiplantae; phylum Streptophyta; class Magnoliopsida; order Asparagales; family Amaryllidaceae; genus Allium; species Allium cepa. The sequence goes on from CM060934.1 coordinate 100,468,477, forward strand.
TTTTTCTACAAAATTGATTTGGTCTTAATTCAAAATCTACTTATCGAAACTTTGATTTTCTTTCTTCGTTCAGAAAATTGATTTGGTCTTAATTCAAAATCTACTTATCGAAATTCATTTGAACTTTTCGGCGTGAAATCGCGAACTACCGTTGCACGACGCGTCTAGTTTTAACTTATTTTTCAATACTTGAAATAATTTATTCAAATTGGATTTCAACACTTATAAAGTCATTACAAATCATTTTAAATCAATATTTTCACTTTTCAAAGTATTTAAAATATATTTTCATTATTACCATATTATAATATTATTATATTTCCATTATTTTAATATTAAATTTTAAATTCCAATTTCAATTCAATTTCAATTCTAATCTTGAATTAAACACATTTAAAACTTAGATTTCAAATCTAATTTCAATTTAAACTTCAATTCAATCCCAAAATAAACTTTACTTTTTCAAAATCATTTTCAATTTCAATTTCACTATTCATCTCAATTTTAATTCCTAATTAACTACCCTTTTCAAATCCATTTTACTTCAAATTTCAAATTCTCTTTCATTTTAACTTTAATTTCACTTCTAAATGAAAAGAGACTTATTTTTCCACAATATCTCATATTTCTAAAATAAGGTCTTATTAAACAAAGGGATTACTTAATTAATAGAAATTTGATGTCCAAATTATCATGACAACCATACAACAATCATATAACACTAACGTATTCAATACGGTAAATGTCATAACATTACTACGAATTATCCAACATATTCAAACAATCAATCAAACATCCATATCATCAAATAGTGATTATCTAACATAACAATTAAGCATGATAATCAATATAATTCAAAAAGCGGTGAGAATTTCTCACCTTCATATCAACTCCGTCAAACTTTAACGTAAGATTTCCGTCTCTCGCTAACGTGATATTGCCAACGTCTCGTCTTTTGCCATTTTCTTTCCGAACGCTTTTCTTTTCCTTTTCTTCTTTTTTCTTTTTATTTTTTTTATTTTTTTATATGGGCGAGGGAGTACGGCCTTGGTGTGGAGGAGGGTGTGGCCTTGGGTATGGCATGTAGGAGGTGTAGGAGTGTATGGGTCGGGTTTTTGTTGTGTGGTGTTCGGGTTTGGAGTGTAGGGGCTCGGCTTGGCTAGGGTGGCTCGGGTTTGTAGTGTGTGGGCTCGGCCTTGGGGTGTAGGGGGTGAGTAGGTGGAAGCTAGGCTCGATTTTGGTGTGTAGGGTGATTTTGGCCGAGGGTGGAGAGGGTTTTGGTATTTTGGAGGAGGAGTATAAGTGGTAGAAGGTGAATGGGTTAGAGGTAGAAGGAAAATGGAGGTGGGAAGCCATGGAAATAGAGATGAAGAGGAAGGAGAAAATGAAGAAGAAGGTAGAGAATGAAGTGTGAAAAATGAAAGGTATGAATGCATATTTATACTTGAGCTTTGGATGACAAATAACTAAAATACCCTTCTCTACTTTTTGACTTTTTAATTTACCTTTCTACTCTTGATTTGACCTTTGCTTAATGGAGAAGAAATGGTTTGATTTGAATTTGTACTTAAGAAATGATGTTTACTTCTTTTTCTTACACTTTAAAATGTTAAAATAACATTTGCTTCTTTTCCATAAGTGATTTGACTTAAGCATTAATGGTGATGTTAAAGATAGAAATGATTACTTTCTTAAATTTTGCATTTTAAAGAGAAGACTTTGTATTAATTTGATTTGTATTAAATGCATGGATGTATGTATCATTAATTCCTTAAGTTAGCTTTCTTTTCACTTTTCCATTTGCTCCTTTTCTATGCATAAGCATAACATCTCATTAATGAAATGAGAAGTAAGGTAATGATGTTGTTTTATAAAAGCTTTAATTATTTTTAAATATGTCAAATCATACTTTTTACTTTTTATACATTTATTTAAAATTTTCAAAAGTAAACTCCTTTTGTCTTTTAGTGCTAAATGTAAAGTATTTAAATAGTTTGTAAACTTTTATTTATAAGTTATAAAATGTATCAAGTTGCAACAACTTGTCGACAACTTGTTTTGGTTAAAAACGGCGTTTTTGACGATAAATTTTACAGTCAAAATTTGACGTTTTTATTAAGCTATATATTGAAGTAAATCAAACTTTAAAATGAACTTTTTACTTCTTTAAATAAATTAAAATAGGTTTATTTATATTTTAAAATCATCTTTAATTAATATCAAAATCTCTAATTTTACAGTGTATGTAAAACTGACAAAATGAAATAAATTTTGGTTATTTTTGTAAAACGATTATTAACATACTTTTAAATATATAAATTTACTTTTATTATCTTTATTAAATGTTTTAAATAAGATTTACCTTTTTAAATAAATATTTAAATTCATTTATTTAAGATTTTATTTATTATTAACAAAACTTAACTTTTGTCGATTTGTTCAAAAATCCAAATTTATACTTTTTAATTTATTAGTTATAAGAATAAATAATTTCTTTATTATATATAACATTTTTATTTAAGATTTAAACTCCTTTTTAAATTTAAAACGAACGAAATCTCTCATTTTCGAAGTAGCGAAATTACGGGTCGTTACATTTGCACAGTGCCAACAACTCAACATCCTCACCAATCACCGGCATACTTCAAAACTGCCTTGCAATCATCTCCTATCCACTTTAGTTCATCAACTTCTGATAACATTCACATCACTACCCATTGTCAACATCAAACCATCATCTTCCCCTGCCTTTATATCTACCAACAAAGCATTTTTCACTTCACCAAACCACTGCAACTTCACAGCGAACCTCTCTTCAACCATCCTACTCCTTCCACATCAATCTGTTGCATACAACTGCACCTACCCATCTCCTCCCATACATTTTGCATTCCAAAAAAACCTAACTGCAGCAACTCAATTCTACAGTCTAACCACCTCTTACTCAAATTCCATCACATACATCAAAAGAAATTGTCGCACGCCTTCGATTGCTTCCACTACAGACATACTACCCCTTCATACAACAACCTTCTTTATCTCTACAAATTTCTTGTTATGCCATTGCATTGCCATCCACCAACCAACACACACCCCTTCAACCCAAAATCGAACTCCACAACCATCATTCCCAAACCCAAACTCTAACTTGTTCAACCCAGTTAAACGCTCATCCCCGGCAACGACACTAAAAACTTGTTTAACGATGAATTTTCTATCGGTTTAGAAAATCACCGATAAATTTTGAATTATAATTACCGCAAGCACACGACGTATAATTTTAGTACATGGCGAGTACGGGTCGATCTGTAGGGAATCGTTAGATTTTAAAAATCAATTCAATCAAATTATACCAAATGGAGAGGAAATTGTTAGCTACAAGCAAAATGAAGCTAAAACTAGAATTAAAATGAGATTTAAAAATTATGATATTAAAGAACAATTTAGAGACAAATCCACTCTCATATTTTTGTAAATCAACAAACAAATAATTTATGATCTCTAGTTTTGATATTAAGTGAAATAATTGTTGCATTTATCATAAGTATGGTTTATTTATGTTATTAATTAATATAACTTAAACCATCAAACTATAATACAACAAATATACCACTTATAAATTCTCATGAAAATGAAGCAAAAGCTATTTTAAGTATGATCGATTTACTATTGTAATTAGTAATATAGATCATCAAATTTTATTTCTACTTTCATTTCAAAATCAAGAATCAATTAGCGAATGATGATGTAAATTGTATTTATGTCTAATTAAAATAGTTCATTTGCTAATGCAACATAAACTATCAACCCACTTATATAAATTTACATCAAAATCTACTATTTTGAAGCACAAATGAGAGAGACCATAAATCATAGAAATGTTGAAATTACATAATATTTGAGGGCTTCATTACTCCTAAATTGAAGGGGTTTAGCTATTCGTATGTGTTATCATATCAACACATGCAAGTTTCAACATTAAAAGCAAAAGAAATTGAAAATAAACAAAGGAGGAAAAGGAAAATGAGATTAAGTACTAAACTATTTGCATAAAAGAAATAAAATAAAACTACGCTACTTGCATAAACGTAACTCTAACCTATTAATAATGAAAAGAAAAGTGCATAGAAATAAATATGGGCATAAAAGTAAGGAGAAACATGTAGGAAGAGAAGGCTTAGGAAGCCGTTTTTATTTCACTTTGATTTGTGTTTACTACTTGCAAATTTCCGAAGTAAAATAAGAGAGAGTAGAAGATCCTTTACATGTATATAAAACGACTATTTATACATATATAAAATCCTAATTCAATTTTTAGGGTGCCTTCCAAAATTCCCTTTAGGAAGTGTGACCACCAAGTAACCATTAGTCACTAATTAATCCATCATTAAATGTGCAAGAAGCTTTACCTCCACTTAGTTGTCCACTAGCTTTCTAATTGTATATTTAGGTAAGTGGGTGGGGTCCTCCATGGTCATGAGCTTGAATTATTTCCCTCTTCATTCCTTTGTAATCATTTGTACATGCATGTATCTTCATAAAAGCCTCTTCCATATGCATCAAAATTCCTATAAAAATCATAATAAATGTCCAAGTAAAAATTTTCAAATTGACATATGCACAAAATGACTATTTTACCCATGAATGAAGATGAATATATGATGATTTGAAAATAATTGAATTTTTGTATTAAACATGTTAAAATGCCCAAATATAACATTTATTTAATAAAAATAGATAAAATATGGATATAAATATATGCACATTTACGTGCACATCAACATGTATCCTTTTTGATTGTTTGCATAGCCTAAGAATGTACGAGCAGTTGATCTGAAATTTAATTTGTACATATTATAAGGTCGTAGATATGGGAAACACAGACATCCAAATGCTCTTAATCTATGATAATATGGTCTTACATTGAATAAACCCTCTAATGGGCACTTATTTTTCAGAACCTTAGTTGGTAATCTATTTATCAACATTTGGCCAGAATTTCATACGTAGTGACCCTTGGGCTAACAATGTTAGACCACATTCTATAATATGTCTGTGTTCTTTTCAATTACACCATTTTGCTCAGATGTATATAGGCATGTAACTCTGTGAATAATTCCTTTACTTTGAAAGAAATCATTAAGTGGCTCAAATTTTGTACCATCATCAATTTGCGAAATTTCCAATTGGTGGTCATTTTGCCTTTCAGCTTGTGCCATAAAATGTACAACTACTTTATAAGTATCTGACTTTGTTCTAAGGAAATATATCTAGGTGTATCTAGTGTGAGTATCAACAAAGGATATATAATAATTAAAACCATAATCTGAGTTGAGTGGTGCTGGACTCCACAAGTCAGCAACAACCAATTCAAGTGGTACTTTGTTTATGAAATTGTAAATGAGAGTTTATGACTTTTGCTTATTTGACAGTATGTGCATACTTATGGTAAAATAATGTTTTCAAAAGGTATTTTATTTTCTGCTAAAACCTTTACAACATTGGCATTAGGATGCCCTAACTTGTTATGCCAAGAATCAAACACATTATTTTGTCTTTCTGTAATTATAAAAATAGTTACAACGTCTCTTCTTTCCCTTTGATTATCTCGAATTAATGAGATTAAATTTGTATAGCCCTCTATTACCATTATCCTACAAAAGATTTTTTAGTAAGTATATCTTTGACTAAGCAGTAATTAGGGCAAAATTCAAAATAAACATTGTTATCACTTAAAAATTATGACATACTCATGAGATTTTTTTTTTATTCGTGATACTCTCAATAAACTGTTGAGATATAGTTGTCTTTCACCTTTAATGCAAGCAAGTTCACTTTGTGTAATTTTGATACTCTCACCATTGCCCATGTGTATGGAATGTTTACCTATATATTCCTTTTATCCAAGATTCAGATTGTCTAAGTTGCTTATGATATGATTAGTGGCCCCTGAATCAAGATACCAGCTTTCATCTGATATATTATCTGGTTTTATGATTGAATTTTGCTGATAAATTTTTGAATTATCTAACTGATTGCTTTAATTAAGTTGGCTACATTGGAACTTGGATTTTTTTTGTGATTGTTTTGGTTCTAGCCTGCTACATGATTTGCATTAGATCTAAAATAGCACTTAATTGCAGTATGACCAACTTTCTCACATTTTTGACTTTGGCATATTGCTATTGTTCCATCTTCCTCTACCTCTTGATCTATTGGAGTTACCACCTCTTTGATAAGACTGGTTTTCTTTGTTATTGCTTTGTCCTTTGCCTTTACAATTTGCTGCATAATTGATAAACATGTCTACATCAATTGGTTTCTTATGATCTATCCTTCCTTTATGAGCATGAAGGGTGGAATAAACATATTCTATAGATGGTACAGTTCTTTTGGATGGAATTACCAATACAACTGACTCATATTCTTCACTAAGGCCATTTAGAATGGTTAAAACTTACTCTTTGTCTGAAACTTTATGGCCTGTAGCTTCTAACATATCACATGTTATCTTGATCTTTGACAAGTACTCTTTCATAAGTAGATTATCTTTCATAATATTTTGCAATAATCTTTTATAGTGCATGACTTTTCCTGCAGATTGTGTATTGAATATTCTTTCAACAATGGTCCAAATCTCATTTGAAGTTTTGCATCCAAGAACTTGTGACAATAAATTGGTTCTAATAGATGATAGCAGCCATGAGCTTATAAGTCTATCTTGTTTATGATACTTTGCGTATACTTTATTATTTATCATCTTGTTTTCTTGATTAGTTATTAATGTGGGAGGAATAGAGAGGGTACCAAGAAAAAACCCTTTAAGGCCATAACCGTGAAGTGCAGTTTCTATTTGAAGCTTCTATGACAAATAGTAATCTTCTTCAAGATAGACAGTTATCAGTTGGCTCTGAGGGTTGATTACTATCTTAATAAGATTTTCAGTGGCTGCAGCAAGTTGTTGGGTATTAGGAGAGTTTTCAGATGTTGCTGAGTTATTGTTATCTTCAGCCATGATGACATGACTCTAAAGTTGAAAAACTTGAAGGATTTTGAAGGAAGATAGATTCAAGAAGAGCTTCAAGACGTAGGAAACAGGTCTGATGCAGCCGAACTTAGATGATGAGATCACTCTGATAAGTTCATGGCACGACATTACTTTTCTTATAGATATTGATGAATTTTGTATTTTCTGATTTGGTTTTTCTAAGTTCTTTCTTGTTTCACAATTTGCTCAAGTCAAGTTGCAGCAGGGAATTGATGAATTCCTAGGTAAGGCATTGGTCTTTGGTAACTTCTTCAGATCCCAGATGATGAGAATTAACTTTGATGGGAATCTGACTATTTGGTGATGATTTTTGATCTAATGATAGATCAAATTTAATAAAGAATCGGTAAATTTGATCGAATTATACTAAGATTTGAATTGCTTTAATACCATTTTAGAATTTGATAAAGAATACATAATGATATTAAATTAGAATTGTATTGATGATATCAGATATTGTATTTGAAGAATAAACTAAAATTGTATTCAATTGATGATATTTACTGTACAATTACAATGTATTTATAATAATAAGATGCTGGACTAATGGGTCTTTATAGATACTAAAACCAAAGTCCATTTGTACTGATAATAATATGATAAACGTTATATTCAGAAACTATCTCTATTCATAATAATGTCACTTTGAAAAGTTTGCGACCCTTTAGACGTCTTCTAACGGTTGAGATGCTTCTTTTGGTTCAAAGAGGTGCGATGGTTTTTTATCGTTTTCTGGTTGTCAAGTGCTAAGTGCCACAATATGTCTCAAACTCCCATACGCCCACGAACACGTGCGTGAGCGTGGGATTGTCTCTTCTTGGTTTAAGCCTCTAGTAACCATATAACTCTTACGGTTCTCACATCTTATTATATAAATTTATAATTTACTATTTATGACAAGATGTGGAGCTATTCATATTTCCTAGGCAATTAATGCCTCATTCATTTATTTATTTTTCAACAATCCCCCACATGAATGAGCAATTGCTTATGTTGTTCTTAATTCAACGAAACTTTTGTTGCATTGGTTATAGTAGCACGAAGGCCTTAACCTCTTCCTAGTGATTATCTATTTGAACTACCGAAGAATCAGTGGACTCAGATGTCTTTGAATTGCAAGCCTTTTGTGTAGGTCAGGACAATATATAGAATGCAAAAATGTTTCTTATCTTCCTAGGTTCTCTGTCTGTGTTCATTTTTTCCGTGAACACCTGCTTGGCCTCATGAGTGCTTAAGAGAATTAAGCCTTGTAATTCTTCATGAAGCGGTGTCTTCGCACTCATGTGTGTGATTCTATAAAGAGTATCTCACAATACTCCACTTGGTTCTTTATAATTCCACAGTATAGACATCATTAAAAGCTAAACTTATCCTATTCTCCGGTGGTTTGCGCACGGACTTACCATAGGATTGGTAGAAGGTGTTTCTTCAGTGTTGCTAAGTTTTGACCTTAACTTCGTTGTCCTTTTGAACCTAGGTCTTGGGATCTCTAGTCAACTAAGTTAGGTTTCTATTGAGGAAAACTTTAATCTATAGGCCTTAAGCACATTCCCATAGATAAGGTTTGAACTTTCTCTCTAAGCTGGCCTTTTGTTAGTGGATCTGCAATGTTATCTTTTGCCTTTACATAGTCTATAGTGATAACTCCATTAGGTAGAAGTTATCTTATAGTTTTATGTATATGACGAATATGCCTACATTTACCGTTGTATAGTCTACTATTAACTCTTCCAATAGCTGATTGACTATCCCAATGCATACATATTGGAGGCAAAGGTTTGTCCTAATTCAAAATGTCTTCCAGAAAACTCTAAAGCCAGTCGGCTTCTTCTATGACTCTATCTAGAGCAATAAATTCTGATTCAATCATTGACCTTGCTATACATGTTTGTTTAGATGATTTCCATGAAATTGCCCAATTTTCTAATGTAAACACATATCCACTTATGGGTTTTGTGTCATTTGAACCAATTATCCAATTTTCATCACTGCATCCTTCTACCATGAAAGGATATTTTGTATAACGTAAAACAAAGTTCTGTGCATACTTTAGATATCCTAGAGCACGGATTATCACTTTCCAATGATTTTACCAGGATTGCTAGTATACCTAGTCAGCTTGCTTATAGCATATGCAATGTCTGGCCTTGTGTAGTTCATGACATACATGATACTTCCTAGTATACGAGTATTCATGCTGATAGATACCATCATCATTGTTTTTTACTCAATTTTGGTTCATATCTACTGGCGATTTCGCAATGATTATATTATGTTGTTTGAACCTTTCAAGTATTTTGGCAATGTAATGTGATTGAGATAATGCATATCCCTGTGATGTCCTCAAAATTTTGACAACAAGATTACGTCAATCACTCGTAGGTCTTTCATGTCGAATCTAAATGACAACATATCCTTTGTTGATTTTATTATGGCCTTATTATTACCTAGGATCAATAAATCATAAATATAAAGACAAACAATGACATATCCAATATCAATATGTTTTATATAAACACATCTATCTGATTCATTTATTTTGAATCCATTTGATAACATAGTTTCATTAAATTTCTCCTGCCATTGTTTCAGTGCTTGTTTAAGGCCATAAAGTGCTTTTACTAACTTGCATACCTTATTCTCAATTCCTGTGCTTAGAAACACTTTAGTTCCTGCATTTATATTTCTTCTTTTAGTTCACCATCGAAAAATGCATTTTTTGCATCCATTTGATGTATTTCCTAGATGCGATTGCAATAAACATCCTAATTATTCTAATTATTGGAGAGTATTTATCAAAATAATCTAGATTTTATCTAGATCCTTTGACTACAAGCCTTGCTTTATGCTTGTCTATTGAGCTGTCAGCTTTTAGTTTTTTTCTTAAAGATCCATTTGTATCCTAGTGTTTTTGATCCTTTAGGTAGATCTACGAGTTTCCATGTATGGTCTTGTAAAATGGATTTGATTTCACTATTGACGGATTCCTTCCAGTAAGGAGCATCGGGGGATGACTTTGCTTGTTTGTACATTAAAGATTCATATTCTACCGCATATGCGTAGAATTTAGGTCCAAAGGTTTTAGAGGTCCTTTGTCGTTTGCTCCATCTTGGTTCCTATAACTTTGGTTCAACATTATTTTCTTGCGTACTTTGAACAACATTATCCTTTGGAGTATCTAGTAATTCTGCATCTCTTGATCTCTTCTGAACAATAGTTTCAATAATGATTTTCAGTGGATAACTATGTTTAAAGAAATGGCACTTCTAGATTCGATAATGTTGTTTTCAGGAATGTCATCAGTTTTAAATTTATACACCAAACAATGATATGCACTATTATTTTAAGCATAACCAATGAATATGTAATCTATAGTCTTTGGTCCAATTTTGACCTTTTTAGGTTGGTTACTTTTACTTTTGCAAGGCACCCCTACATTTTGAAGTATTTGTTGGACGGTGGTCTATTTTTCCACAGTTCATGTGGAGATTTCAAAGTTTTCTTACGAGGCACTTTATTCAGAATGTGACTAGCTAAAATTATTGCTTTACCCCATAAATTATCTGGTAAACTAGAACTAATAAGAAAGTATTCATCATTTATTTAAGGGTATGGTTTTTTAGTTTTGTTATACCATTTCATTGAGGGGAATCTGGTGCTGTTGTTTAATGGATTATACCATCCTGTGCATAGAATTCCTCGAATGGAAATTCATATTCACCTCCTCTATCACTTTCTAAGGCTTTGATTTTCTTATTAAGTTGTTTTTAACTTCTGCTTTGTATTGTTTAAACATTTCAAATGTCTTGCCTTTACTTCTTAGTAGGTACACATAATAGTACCTAGTACAGTCATCAATAAAGGTAATAAAATATTTTTTCCCTCCTTGAGTTTCACAAATATTGTAGATCACATACATCTGTGTGTATTAAGTCTAAAGGGTTAGTATTCCTTTCAACATGATGAAAATAAATTCTAGTTATTTTTCCTCGGCACATATTTCACATATATAACTTGAATCTATTGCTAATTTAGGTATAAAATATAACTTTATCATTTTGCGCAATGTATCAAAGTTAACATGGCCTAATCTAACATGCTATATATTAAAGTATTCAGCGATATAAATAGAAGACTCAATTTTATTATCACAATCCTTTGGCACAAAGTCATTGCATTCATTTTAAAAAACCCATTACTCGGATAACCTTTCTTAACGTATACTTCATTCTTTGATAAAACAAAGTTGTTGGAGACAAAGACTAGTTTTAATCCATGCATGTTACGCAATGATCCAGAAACCAAATTCTTTCGAATGTCTGTGACATGTAGAACATCATTCAGCTTAAGCTCTTTGCTAGAGGTCATCTTTAGAACATTTTTTTCCTTTTCCTTTAATCTTTGATGTGGAGGAGTTTCCCATAAATAATTGCTCTTCTTGTATCATGGGTTTATAGTTGGAAAACATCCACTTATTGGCACAGATGTATCTTGTGGCATTAGTATCCATAAACCATTTCTTCGAATTGCCAATAAAGTTGAATTTAGAAATCACCACAAAAAAGTTCATTTCAGAAACATCATCAATGAGTTTGTCACACTTGGTGATATTTGCCTGTTAATTCTTTATCTTTAGACCTTGAAATTCACTTGCCTTATGTCCTTTCTTCCCGCAATTGAGGCAGTTTCCTTTGAAATTCTTTAGTTTCTTTGCATTTGGATTATATTCTCGTTTTTCGTTTGTTTTTTTTCTTAGCCTCGACAACATTTTCCATTGCCACTATAGCATTAGACACTTTCTTCTCTAATTTTCTATTGTCCTCCTTGATTCTTAGCCAAATAACAAGATCTTCCATAATTATTTCCTTGGACTTATGCTTCAAATAATTTTTGAAGTCTTTCCATGATGGGGGCGGTTTCTCAATAGCAGTTGCCACTTGAAACAATTCGGTCAAGGACATCCCTTTGTCGTGGATTTCATCTATTATTATTTGCAACTCCTAGATTTGATCGATCATGGTTTTAGCATCTATCATTTTGAAATCGAGGACTTTTCCAATAATGAATTTTTTCATTCCAGCATCTTCCGTTCTTGTCTTTTTTTATCCAAAGAAACACGGAGTTCTTTCGAAGTCTTCACTGCGCATTACACAATATATAAACTGTTATCGTGTCCATTTGATACGTAGTTTTTGCAGATGAAGTACGAACTCTACCAGACGTTGAGTGCTTCAACTTTGGTTATATCGGGGTCTAGTTCTTTCGCCGTCGAAGCATTCTCAGTGAAAAATTTTGTAAGGTTTGATGTAGTCAAATAGAACAACATCTTCTGTAGCCAGCACTTGAAATCCACTCCAGTGAATTTCTTTGGCCTTTAACCATGCGATAAAGTGACAATTGTTATTGGAAGTGATTTTTTTTTCTCAATGGTGGCAATGGTTAGTTTTGTAGTTGAGGTGTTACCATCATGAGTCATTATCTGGAATAAAAAAACCTAAATCAGTGACAAAAAAAATACCATAATTTTGTTTCAAGATTGATAATGGAAATACACCGATTAATAGTTGACCAACAAGTAAACGAAAATAAAGATTAGAACTTATCGTAATTGTAATCCACACTGGTATATGGTTTGTTCGAGTCCAGTAAGAATACTATTTCCTTGAAAAAGAATTGCTCTCACAATGGCGCTGAAGGGTGGATGAGGAACTGTTTTCCAAGATGAAACAGATCGATCTCCACAACGCTGCACTAGAAATTATAGAGCAACGTCGGACTCTAGTTAGTTTGAATAAGAACAATATGTGCGGAAGAAGGGAGAAAAGTTGAATATTATTTTAGTAGCAATGTCTGCATATTCAAGGCCTATATATAACATTTGATGGTAATGTCACTTCAGAAAGATTTCCACCCTTTAATCATCTTCTGACAATGCATATCCGTCCATGGACATGGACATGAGCACTGGCGCCGCTGTGGGCATGGACCCGGGGTGGTGCGTTTCACTACCCGCTAAGTTGGTCTCTTCATGTATTAAGCCTCTAATAACTATATAGCTATTACGGTCATTACATCTTGGTATATATATTAATATTTATGAAAAGATGCGGGACTATTCATTTTCCTTAGGCTATTTATATTGCTTAGGAAATTAATGCCTCATTCATTTATTTCATTTCCAACAGTATGATCGGCACATGGGGACTGGTGAAACGGGGATAGAGGAATAGCTCCCATAGGGGACTCCTATATATAATGCCAACCATCATGGAGTTATTATAGCTACACTTGACACTTGTCATTGTGAATATGTATGCTACTACTAAAATGACAAGTTCCATACACATACAACAATGCATGTGTAATTCTTTATGTAACAGTTGTCATTTGTGTATATTACTGGTAAGGGTCATTTGCTTATGCTTATGCATCAAACGTATATACAACATGGTAGTTTATTTCTAATGAATAATATTTGCTATGATAACATTAATGCATATTACTTATTTGTTTTAACACAATATGATAATGTAGAGTCATATACAGTGGACACATAAGGTACTATAACTCAAATTATCATCATAACATAAACTTTTGTGATTTTACTTTATGATGAATAAAATAATCACACTTTAATAAGCATTAATACTGTTATCTTTTTGAAACATCGCATATTTAGAATGTGCAAATCTTATGAATAGTAATATTATTTTGAGAATATCTTTCAATTTACTTCAATTAGTAATTTTTCATAGGGCTTCAAACCCTAAAGTACACGCTTCATAAATTATTCTTGAAAATTAAAAATAGTTCTACTTGTCTTGACCTTTCAAATGACAAGCATACTTATTTGTTTTGATGAGTATATTCTTTATATGCTTCGAAATGTCATTATGTGGCCACTTTACTTTGTCTTATTTAAATTATTATCGACAAAAATAATTCAATTTCCTTCACTTTGTTGTTAGAATTTTGCATCTGCAAGGTATTGTCACGACATATATTGTATTTAATATGACATCAAACGTTCACTGGTTGTGAAAAAATAGTCTATTATAATGCCTAATATAGAAATATATATATCTCAATTGTACTATGTTTCAATCATTAATATAATCTACAATAATTTTAGACACTACACCGATGTGTATCACATTTTTTTACCTTTGTAGATCTTATTTTATGTGTTGGAGTTATCTGACACTATTCTTGATATCTAATAAACTATGTTGAACTATTTTATATGAGTGATTTTCCTTATGTCGATCCTGGCCATTTTCAGTTGACTAAAACTACATAAGTAATGTTATTATTGCTCCATCTATTTGCTTGTTTTTTTATATTTGGCTCAAATCACAAAAATGAATTAACCCTTATAACCAATACTCAACGTTACAACATAAAAAGTGACAATATCATACGTAATGACAAATTTTATTTGGCTCAAACCACAATAATGAATTAACACATATACCCAAAACTTAACATCATAAAAATGATACTCAAAATTTCATACTCAATGAAATAAATTTTATTTTCCAACATAGGTTATGAAAATATTACAGTTAATAAAACGAATCTTATTGTTATAGCATTTGAATCTATTAGTAACAACCTTTGAGGGTTTTTTATAGGATCCCTTCACTATTATATTTTAGAGGAGATAAGAAGTGAAGAAAAAACAATGACAAAATAGATTCCATCAAAGAAAACCTTTATTAATTCATGGATGTTTACAAAAGAGATCCTAAAAATAGAGAAGAAATCTCAATCTTCAAAATCTCAAAAAATTCTAAAAAAATTTCCCACACATTACAATGACCCATGTATAAGGTTATTTATAACAAGAGATTACTTGGTGCTCAAATCCTCATTTATATCTCAACATATAAGTTCTTGCATCTAGTGAAATCTTTTCCTTTGTTATAATATGCATATTCATATATGCAATATAATTTGAGGAAGTCCAATTATTTGTTCCTCTTCTGTTTGTCCTAAATGTGATTTTGTATACAAATCATAACACTCTCCAACTCTAAGAAATATTGTAGCATCTATCCTAACAATCTTCACCTTGATACTATATTTTTGTAAACACCATCAAAACTCCACCTACAATCTCAAGCCCCAGACAATCTTCAATACCACTACGGAAGCAAATGTCTCCATCTCAAAAAAAAAAACTTTAGCAACTTCCAAACCACCTAAATATGTGTAACGACCCATAAATTTTAATAGTTTTAATAATTATTTAACTGGAATTTTGTGAAATTTTAAATAATAAAATTTTGAAATAAATTTTTAATATTTGGAATACGCCTACTTAAACATAGTAAATGGTATATTTTCATTAGATAATATGGAAGTTTATTTTGTAGTGTAATTTTTATTTAATTTAAATCAGTTAATATTTGATGATAATAAAATGTTTTCAGACCTGAATATTTTTATATAATAAATTTCTAAATCATCTATTAAGTGAGAGGTCATATTTCTTTTCATCAAATTTGGACTTCTATTGCTCCGTTTATCTTATTTTCGGCGTTTTAGCAGTATTTTCGGTACCGAATATCTACTTTTGACCTAATGGTCATACCACTGATATCTGTGTACATTTTGATCGTCTCGTCGTGCCGATCTCCGTAGTATATTCGTTTGTGTGTTTCGAAGACCGAAAGACAGCAAAATCTATGGAAAAGATTTCTATATCGGTTCCGTATTTGGCCTTTTGTTTCCTTATCTTTTCAATTGCCAGATGTATAATATCAATGGCCTTTCACTTTATTATTTATAGAAACCAATGTTTGACTCTTGTCATTCCCTATATTCATTACATAAATTACTGTTTCAATTCCCCTCCCCTTCCTTTTTGTTCTGCGCAATATAAAGTTGTTGATATTTGTGAAAGCCTGTTGTCTTCCTCCTGTTCAAACCTTGCTTCTACTATATTTTTGGCCTACCCATCTCCTTGTTCATTTCCCTACAATTCACCGAGCTCCACATCTCCCAAACACCGACGACCTTCATCTGCCTACCAACCCAAACCGACCGAACGCCATCAACTAGCTTCGCCCACAAACGCGCAGCCTTCACCTCCGCCCCTCTCGTTCTCGACAACTCCTCCTCTTCGCTGACCTAAGCATCCGCCTGATGATCATCTTGCACATATTCGTGTTCGAAGGTATATATATGTTTATATATATCTAGTAGCATTATATACATGTACCGTATGGATATATTACGGTGTGTACATATATTGATTAGTGTACATACCTATTTGTCTATATATTGGATCTATTGTTTATAAAGAAGTTGTATATATATTTTGTTATAGGTTATATATATAGCCTATGTCTGAATGTAAAGGTTTTATTAAATATTCTTTCTATGCTATAAACTATAGTATCTGTTGGGCTTTCAAATATATATGAAGTTATGGAATATAGGGTATGCTAGTATGATATACATATATTGTATGTTACTATTCATTTAATCTTGTCTACATATATATTTTTGTATGCTATAGTATATTCTTGTATGAGGCTTTAAAATATAATATATTATGTGGATTTTAAAATATATACATATAGCATTTGGTTCAAAACAGTTTTATACCTATGTGTTTAAGATTTCGTGTGGTTATTGTTTTAAAAGGTAATATTTCTTCATAATTAAATGGTGATTTTAAAATTATTTTATGTATATCATGTGTGAGTTGCATATATTGGGAAGCACTGTGTTCTTTAAATCATGTTAGTTGCAGAAGTTATGGCCTCTAAAAGCTATAGGGTACAACACCTATTCTATTATAAAGTACATAAGATATTTATATATATTTTAAAGCAACAACCTTCTTTTACTCATATACCAGTTTATGTGGATAAGAATATATTGGTCTTACATATATATGCATAGGATAGTTGTAGCCTGCACACATACATTTTGTTATAATTATACATTGTCTCTGGATATATATATATGCGTGCAAGTCTATATAGGAATTTTGAGTATATATTAGTTATATTGATTTGTAAAATATAATAAGAACATGAGTTTATATATGTATATATAGTGGTATATATGAGTCTATATGATCTGTTTTGAGCCGAAGTATTTATTATTGCAAAGTAAGTTTATATGGATTTATATAATAAACATTGACTTGATAATATATATATATATATATATATATTAACTATATGTTTTAAATTTGAATTTTTAGAAAAAGGATATATGTAATATATCCTGTTACAGTGATCATGTGCCATTTGACTGACATTCTCAATACCAAATCTATCGCAGCAAGCTCCCAACTTGTCGCTATCCTGCTTGCTTGATCTGTATGTTTGTCTTTGGCTATTCGCTTCCATTCTTGTTCATCTCTAGCCTCGAAAGGTGAGCAATCACTCATGTTTAACGTCCTTATATGTATTAAATTTGATTTCAATTGGAACGATAATTGAAATATGTTGGTGTTAGTTATTTATATTGCTATTTATATGTTATCTATTCACCTGTGACATCTGACACCATTATCTATTATTTATATTGATGATTTATGCCTGTTATATTATTATCATAACTGTTATCACTCTGCAAGTTCCTTGTTAGTATAGAATTTCCTATGGGTTGAAATGATACATACCGAACGATCTGTAGAATAAGAGAAAATCGTTATTGGTTAAAATGATAAACCCAAGCGATTTTCATTTGAATTGAATTTGGGATTGCAGGTTGAAATGATATGCACCCATATATATTTAAATTGCGGATTGAAATGATAAATATCTTTATCACTTGACCATAGGTTAGAAAATTATATGTACACATACCGTGGGTCTATATATAAATATTTTGAATTTGATTTCTATGGGTTGGAAAGAAATATATGGTTTAATAAATACTGATTTTTAAGATATTATATAAATGTATTCTATGAAGTTTGAATTTATTGATTTCAAAATTTTATGTTTTGAAATGTTAAAACTATAAGCTAGTTTTGAAATTATAATATTTAATAATTTACTTATCATTTTACTATTTTAAAATATGTAAAATTTGGTTTAATATAAAATAAGTTTGATAATAAGATTTAATTTAATAAAGTTTGATTTAATTTATATATAATACGTTTAATTATTTAATTAAAATTTATATTTTCAAATATAGAATTCATAATGATTTTAATAAAAATTCAAGTTGGAAAGAGAAATAGAAATTGGTTTGAAATTGAATTTATTTAAGAGTTATACTCAAAATAGTTTTATTTGAAAATTTATTAAATTTGGAATTTTAAAGATATGATTTTATAACTTGATTTTAATTAAAAGTGATTTACATGAATATTTCAAATTTACATAAATTGAAATGGTATATTTAATTTTACTTAAATTTGTAGTTTGAAGTTTTATTTAAGTGTTATTTGAATGATTAAGTAAATATTTCAAAATAAATAATAGCAAAGTGAATTATATATATATATATATATGAAATTATGAAATCTAGTTTTGAAATGTTTGAATATTTAAAGCTTTGAAATATATTGAAATTGAAAAGGTTATCTTGTGGTTCAATCTGTATTTGAAAATCGATATAATTTGAAATGGTTTATTGAGAAACTAAATTGAGTTGAAATTGATGAATTGAGATTGAGTTAAATTGAATTTTGGAATTCGAGTTGATTTGAGTCGATTTATGAAATTTGAGGAAACTATTTTATTACATAAAGTATTTTTAGATTATTTTAAAACTATTTCTACATTTTACTTCATAAATTATTTTATATAAACTATTTTAATATAAATTATTTTATATAAACTATTTTAATATAAATTATTTTTAATATAAACTATTTTATTATAAACTATTTTAATAAGCTAATTATTTTAATATAAACTATTTTAACTTATAACTAGTTTTTATACATAAACTATTTTATTTTATAAACTATTTTACTTTATATACTAATATTAATATCTAAATTGTTCAAGTGAGAAGTTATGATTTCAAAATTACGAATTTCAAAGTTACGAATTTCAAAGTTACGAATTTCAAAGTATTATGTTATCAAGTGTTATGAATTCCAAAGTGTTATGGTTTTAGAAGCTTTATAATTTTGAAAGTGTTATAACTTTTAAAATGCTATGATTTTAGAAATGGATATTTTTGAAGTGGAAATTGATACCGTATTAATATGGTTTTGAAATGGAAATGATATTTTGGTTTTGAAGTATAAACTATTTTGAAATGACCACGGTGTTATAATAACATTTCGTTCTTAAAGAGACCGGGATCGGATATTATCATACTCTCTGCCAATATCGAAAACCACTTTAACAACTGTGTACGCGGTGGAGGTTCTAGAATGAAGTAGGATGGTGGCGACGATCCTATATGAGGTATGTACATGGATCCGACTTCCGTGAGTTGGCATAAGGTGGCTAAAACAGGAGCAATTGACAGGCCAAGTGAGGTAGCTCCTCCGATCGGACACATTCCTTCAATACTATATTCTGACTTTATGATTGATTTACTAGCCACACTTTATTTTTTTAATTTAGGAGTGTGTTCCGAGGTGGGTGGTAGTGGCTGTTATGTGTTACCACCAGCCCGGAAGTGTAATTGTTATATCTACCCTGGCATTGCCTAGTTGTGCCGTGTCACCTACCCTATCGAGACCATTACGAGTTTGTTTTGTACCATACATATGGAGTGCCCTCTAAGGAAGCCCAGTACCGGGGAGATTATGGTACAGTATAGACTTTGGGAATATATAAATGTGTTAAGGTGGAAAATGTAAAGCCTTAACGCTATTTTAATAGCTTACTTTACTATAGACATTATTATAATAGCTTATATTACTACATAGTAGATAGTTTAACGGATCCTTAGATGATGGTTACCCCAAACATCATTCGAGTTACTTGTATTTCAGTTGTTATTTCACTTGAGTCGGATTTATTGATATAAGAATGTTAATCCTGACTCGAGTGTTTTGTGTTTTACTTTACGCTCGGGTCAGACTGAGTGTACTAGTATTTGAGACTCACCTTTCGAGTTATAGCTTCACTTGGAGATCCATCTACCGATTCAGCTTTTAATTATTCAATTGATTCCAATGATGTATTCAGATCTTGTATTTGACTATTGTATTGAGACTTCTATGTATTTGAGACTTCTGTTGTATCCTGTTTTAACTCTATTATATATATATATATAGTAGCTTCACGAACTACTATTCGTCTATTTCCACCACATATTGTTATATTACTCTGTGTCTGTGATTCTATGATTATTTATTAACTGTATATGCAGAATTTTGCCAAATTTAAGTTAATAATTTGATATTTTGAGCAATTCAAGTCCGACATGTGTGTCTACTTATGCACTTGGCGAGTGCAGCATGATAAGGGGTTCTCGCATTTGATTTGGTAGCAAGAGGATGACTCTTACTCCTATATGTCCCGCGAAGTTGGTGCAGTCGAGAGGCTGGCCGTAAAAGCAGAACACAGGTACGACTGTATGCTACATTGGGTGTTACCCCACTGGCGCGATCCCGTTACATGTGGTATTAGAGCTTTGGTTTTAGGGAAAACTTAGCATATGTAGTAAATTTAATTATGGAATCACTTTCATTCGAGCTTGAGTTCTTCCTTTTTGATTCGAGTTTCCTTTGAATTTTGGAACGTTCCCCTCAGTTCCAAAACCCATTCTTGTCTTCCCCTACCTAAATTCTTCTTGATTCTAGAGTAACCCATAGATCCACTAGATGATTTGTGAAGGTGTGAACTCCTTTACAATAGGCATTGATTCACCGAAGATTTCTAAATTGTCGGTTTAGATGCTGCTTTCTCTTGCTATGCTTGAATTCTATTCTATCGATCAGATGTCGATTTACCTCAGAATTCTGCATTAATATTAGTCTTGAAGTCTTGACCCGATTAAGGTTGCCCATGATTTGTATAAGTCTATCCATCATCCTTTTTAAGCCTATCTTCTAGTTTGAATTCTATTTAATTAGATTCTTTCTAATTTGGATCTCTCTCCTTGTTTTGAAATTCATCCTGGAATCAGCGAGTGTGAGTGTATTTGTTAATTAATATTAAAATGTTTTATATGTTGTGTTGTTTGAGTTGTTAATGTTGATTTGGGTTTCCGATCGATTCGTCTGATCAACGCTATCGATAGGATTTCCAAAACCGTTGAACATAAAAAACTGACATAATATTGTTTTCAAATTTGGCAAATGAAATAAATTTTGTATGATTATATTATGTATAAGTATATTTTTTGAAATTCAATAGTTAAATGATTTATTGTTTTGTAAACCACTGAATAAATGAATCTATAAAACATGGTTTATCAATTGATTTGGAATTTATATGAATTTAAGTTGAGAATTCGAGAATTTAATTTTCGATAATTTCAAACTTTTGGTTTTAAAAGTTTTAAAATGTATATTGTTTGAAAGTATTTTCAAATAGAAACTGTTTCCTAAGAATTTTTAAATGTTTAAATCAGTGCTCTCCTCTTTTGTCGCTGGAAAATAATATCGGTGATGATGGCCGCATCATCGACATTCATTTTCGAGTTTCGAAGTGAAGTGACCATTCTGTAGCTTTGCTATACCTTTATTTTGGAAATTAAATTGATTTGAATTTCTAAAGTATGACTTGATTTATAATATATATAAATATATGATTATAGATTTGGTTTGATATATAGTATATATATGTATTTATCTCTAAATGATTTGAAGTGAAATCGGAAATTTAATTTTTAAATTTTTGTTAAAGGATGATTTCAATTATAAATAAAGCTAAATTTTTGAATAAATATTTAAAAACTTTAAATAATTGAATTGATAAATTTTTCTTGTATAATACTTAATTCCATTCTAATATATAACTTACCTAAATTATTCAGAAGTTGAATTTGAAATTGAATCATATACAATATAAAATAATGTTAATGAAATTTATAAACTGAAATCAAATCAACTTAATGAAATACCGTGAATTTAAAATCAATTATTGAATATTAATTAATTTAGATTGAATTTATATGGTTTTAAATTAGTTGTTTTATTATTTTTTTCAAATCTATTTTCTTTCTAGTTGTTTCTATTTTCCTACCTCCATCCCTTTCGAGGACAAAAAGTTTTGAGTAGGTGAGAGTGTAACGACCCGTAAATTTTAATAGTTTTAATAATATATTTAACTAGAATTTTTTGAAATTTTAAATAATAAAATTTTGAAATAAAATTTTAATATTTGGAATACGCCTACTTAAACATAGTAAATGGTAAATTTTCATCAGATAATATGGAAGTTTATTTTGTTGTGGTATTTTTATTTTATTAAATCAGTTAATATTTGATGATAATAAAAAAATTCAAACCTGAATATTTTTATATAATAAATTTGTAAATCATCTTTTGAGTGAGATGTCATATTTCACTATTGTTCCGTTTACTTTAATTTCGGCATTTCGGCAGTATTTTCAGTACCGAATATCGAATTTTGACCTGATGGTCATACTACCGATATCTACGTACTACTTTGATCGTCTCATCATGCTGATCTCCACGGTATATTTGTTTGTGTGTTTCGAAGTCCGAAAGAGACCAAAATCTACGGAAACGATTTCTATATCGGTTCCGTATTTGGCCTTTCGTTTCCTTGTCTTTTCAATTGCCAGCAGTATAATATCAATAGCCTTTCACTTTATTATTTACAGAAACCAAGGTTTGACTCTTGTCATTCCCTATATTCATTACATAAATTACTGTTTCAATTCTCTTCCCCTTCCTTTTTGTTCTATGCATACTTTTAAATAAAAGTATATGAAGTTGTTGCTATTTGTGAACGCTTGTTGTCTTCCTCCCTGTTCAAACCTTGCTTCTTCTATATTTTTTGGCCTACCAATCTCCTTGATACAATGCATGTTCATCTCCCCTGCAATTCACTGAGCTCCACATCTCCCAAACACTGACGATCTTCATCCGCCTTCGCAAACCAAACCGACCGAACTCCATCACCTAGCTTTGCCCGCAAGTGCACAACCTTCACCTTCCTCCCCCCCTCCCCCATTCTCGGCAACTCTTCCTCTTTGCTGACCTAAGTATCTGCCTGATGATCATCTTGCACATATTCATGTTCGAAGGTGTGTGTATATATATATATATATGTTTATATATATCTAGTAGCATTATATACGTGTACCGAGTGGATATATTATGGTGTGTGTATATATTGATTTGTGTACATTCCTATTTGTCTATATATGGGATCTATTGTTAATGAAAGAAGCGGTATATATATTTTGTTATAGGTTATATATATAGCCTATGTCTGAATGTAAAGGATTTATTAAATATGCTTTCTATGTATAAACTATAGTATCTGTTGGGCTTTCAAATATATATGAGGTTATGGAATATAGGGTATGCTAGTATTATATATATATATATTGTATGTTACTATTCATTTAATCTTGTCTGCATATATATTTTTGTATGTTGTAGTATATTCTTGTATAAGGCTTTAAAATATAATATATTTTGTGGATTTTAAAATATATACATATAGCATTTGGTTCAAAACATTTTTATACCTGTGTATTTAAGATTTCGTGTGGGTATTTGTTTTAAAAAGGTAATATATTTTAGTAATTAAATGTTGATTTTAAAATTATTTTATATATATCATGTGTGAGTTGCATATACTGGGAAGTACTATGTTCTTCGAATCATGTTAGTTGCAGAAGTTATGGCCTCTAAAAGCTACAGGGTACATCATCCCTATTCTATTATAAAGTATATGAGATATTTATATATATATTAAAGCAACAACCTTCTTTTACTCATATATTACCTGTTTGTGTGGATAAGAGTATACTGGTCTTACATATATATGTGCATACGATAGTTGTAGGGTGCATACATACATTTTGTTATAATTATACATTGTCTCTGAATATATATGCCTGCAAGCCTTTATAGGAATTTTGTGTATATATTAGTTATATTGATTTTTAAAATATAATAAGAACATGAGTTTATATATATGTATGTATGTATATATAGTGGTATACATGAGTCTATATGATCTGTTTTGAGCCGAAATATTTATTATAACAAAGCAAGTTTATATGGATTTATATAATAAACATTGATTTGATAATATATATATATATATATATATATATATATTATTTTAACTATACGTTTTAAATTTGAAATTTTAGAAAATTTATATATGTAATATATCATGTTCCATTGATCTCGTGCCATTTGACAAACATTCTCAATACCAAATCTATTGCAACAAGCTTCCAACTTGTCGCTATCCCGCTCGCTTGATCTGTATGTTTGTCTTTGGCTATTCACTTCCATTCTCGTTCATCTCTAGTCTCAAAAGGTGAGAAATCACTCACGATTAATGTTCTTATATGTATTAAATTTAATGTCAATTGGAACAACAATTAAAATATGCTGTTGTTAGTTATTTATATTGCTATTTGTATGCTATGTATTCACCTGTGACATCTGACACCATTATCTGTTATTTATATTGATGATATATGCATGTTATATTATTATCATATCTGTTATCACTCTGCAAGTTCTCTGTTAGTATAGAATTCCTTATAGGTTGAAATGATACATACCCGAACGATCTGTAGAATAGAAGAAAATCATTATGGATAGAAATGATAAACCCAAGCGATTTTCATTTGAATTGAATTTGAGATTGCAGGTTGAAATGATATATACCCATATATATATTTAAATTGCAGATTGAAATGATAAATATCCATATCACTTGACCATAAGATAGAAAATTATATACAGACACCGTGGGTCTATGTATAAATATTTAGGAATTGATTTTTATGGTTTTGGAAAGAAATATATGGTTCAATAAATATATATTTTTAAGATATTATATAAATGTATTCTATAAAGTTTAAATTTATTAATTTTAAAATTTTATGTTTTGAAATATTTAAAACTATAAGTTAGTTTTGAAATTATAATATTTAAGAATTTACTTATCATTTTACTATTTTAAAACATGTATAAATTGGTTTTAATGTAAAACAAGTTTGATAATAAATTTAATTTAATAAAGTTTGATTTAATTTATATATAATATGTTTAATTTAATTAAAATTTATAAGTTCAAATATAGAGTTTATTTTAATAAAAATTCAGGTTGGAAAGAGAAATAGAAATTGGATTGAAATTGAATTTATTTAAGAGTTATACTCAAATAAGTTTGATTTGAAATTTATTAAATTTGGGATTTTAAAGATATGATTTTATAACTTGATTTTAATTAAAAGTGATTTAAATGAACATTTCAAATTTAAATAAATTGAAATGGTAGGTTTAGTTTTATTTAAATTTGTAACTTGAAGTTTTATTTAAGTATTATTCGAAGGATTAAGTAAATATTTCAAAATAAATAATAGTAAAGTGAATTTGATATATATATATATATAATATGAAATTATCAAATCTAGTTTTGAAATGTTTGAATATTTAAAAATTTGAAATATATGAAATTGAAATGGTTTATCTTGTGGTTTAATCTGTATTTGAAAATCGATATAATTTGAAATGGTTTATTGAGAAACTGAATTGAGTTGAAATTGGTGAATTGAGATTGAATTAAATTGAATTTTGGAATTCGAGTTGTTTGAACCGATTTGTGAAATTTGAGGAAGCTATTTTATTATATAAAGTATTTTTAAATTATATTTAGAACTATTTTTATATTTTACTTTATAAATTATTTTATATAAACTATTTTAATATAAATCATTTTTAATATAAACTATTTTATTATAAACTATTTTAATTTGCTAATTGTTTTAATATAAACTATTTTAACTTATAACTTTTTTTATATAAACTGTTTTACTTTATATAATATTATTAATATCTAAATTGTTCAAGTGGGAAGTTATGATTTCAAAGTTATGAATTTTAAAGTATTATGTTGTCAAGTGTTATGATTTCCAAAGTGTTATGGTTTTAGGAGCTTTATAATTTTGAAACTGTTATAACTTTGAAAATGCTACGATTTTGGAAATGGATATATTTGAAATGGAAAATGATACCGTATGATATTTCGGTTTTGAAGTATAAACTCTTTTGAAATGACCACGGTGTTATAATAACATTTGGTTATTAAAGAGACCAGGATCGGATATTATCATACTCTCTGCCAATACCGAAAACCACTTTAACAACTGTGTACGAGGTGGAGATTCCAGAATAAAGTAGGATGGTGGCGACGATCCTATATGAGGTATATATGTGGACCTGACTCCCGTGAGTTGGCATAAGGTGGCTAAAACAGGAGCAACTGAAGGGCCAAGTGAGGTAGCTCCTCCGATCGTACACAATCCTTCGATACTATATTCTGACTTTGTGATTGATTTGGTGGCCATACTTGATTTTTTTGATTTGGGAGTGTGTTCCGAAGTGGGCGTTAGTGGTGCTATGCGTTACCACCAGCCCGAAAGTGTAATTGGTATATCTACCCGGGCACTGCCTAGTTATGCTGTGTCACCTACCCTATCGAGACCATTACAAGTTTGTTTTTTACCATACCTATGGAGTGCTTTCTGATGACACCCAGTACGGGGGAGGTTACGGCACTGTATAGACTATGGGAATATATAAAATGTGTTAAGGTGGAAAATGAAAAGCCTTAACACTATTTTAATAGTTTACTTTACTATAGACATTATTATAATAGCGTATATTACTACATAGTAGACAGTTTAACGGATCCTTAGAGGATGGGATCCTTAGAGGATGGTTATCCCAAACATCCTTTGAGTTACTTGTATTTCAGTTGTTATTTCACTTGAGTTGGATTTATTGATATAAGAATGTTAATCCTGACTCGAGTGTTTTTTATTTTACTTTACGCTTAGGTCAGACTGAGTGTACCAGTATTTGAGACTTACCTTTGGAGTTAGAGCTTCGCTTGGAGATACGTCTACCAATTCAGATTTTAATTATTCGGTTGATTCCAGTGATGTATTTAGATCTTGTATTTGACTGTTTTATTGAGACTTCTATGTATTTGAGACTTCTGTTGTATCCTATTTTAACTCTGTTATATATATATATATATACATATATATATATATATAGAAGCTTCATGAACTACTATTCTTCTATTTCCGCTGCATATTGTTATATTACTCTGTGTCTTTGATTATTTATTTACTGTATATGCTGAGTTTTGCCAAAAATTAACAATCTGATATTTTGAGCAATTCAAGTCCGACATGTGTGGATGCGAATGGTTGAAAATACCAGGATGTTACATTATGCATGCCCCTCAACTAAACATGCATATTATAACTCAAAACTGTTTGTAATACCACAATGGTCTTTGCGGCTCTCCATTATTGGTTCTACCTCGATCTAGGCAAATTTGCCTCTCCAATATCATATTGAGAAGTTCTTTCATTCTCCAACGTTTTCCCAAGCAATTTGTAAACATTGTTGGTTTCCCTTTTTGCGTACAACATCTCCCTATTACCCTTCCAAACTCTTGTAACTCCACCTCGAATCGAAAAATTACAGCCTCTTACCATCAACTATCCTATAAAAACCAAATTCTTTATAATTTCTATGATGTATCAAACTCCTATAAGCTTCCCTAACCTTCCATCATGCATTTTCATTTTTCAACCTAACTGAACCTATCTCTTTGACATGCAGGTCTCCACCATTGGCATGATAAATGCTTTCAGGCCCCCATCAAGTCGTCAACTAGGAAGACCTCAGTCAGCTTCCCGCCAATGAAAGCTGGTGACTTCTGTTCCAACTGAACCGTCTTTTGATTGCATATGAGGAAGCAAGGACCAAAATCAAGCATCTAAAGTTTCCATTTACCTTTATCCATACATAGAACGTTGTCGTTCAATATCTCACCAAAATGTACCTCACCATTGCTATTATCTTTTTGTTCCTTTTGGTCTTCTTTTAGGGTCTTCATCCTCTCCTTGTCCTTTTTAACCTTATTGCAAAATTTTAGCCGATGATTAGGTTTTTCATAGTAATAGTAGATGAAATCTCTCTCTATTTTGTTCTATTTGATTGCCTTTCCATGTTTTTTCCATTACCTCTTCTTACAAGATGCATCTCTCCAATTGAAATTTCAATTTCCTATTTTTCCTTATCTTTTTCTTACATTAGGTTCATCCTCCACATTTTCTTATTAGTAGGCCACTAACCACTGATCCTACTGAAACAACTCCATCCGAATTTGAGTCGTTCAATGCAACCACAAGCATTTTCCAACTCCCAGGTAATGAACTCATCAACATCAGTGCTTGTATCTCACCATCCATCTTTTAATTCACAACCGTCAATTGATTCACAATTTCCTAGTTAAGATGCTCTCTAATTGACCCGCCTTCCTTAAGTTTTAGATTAACCAATCTTCTCATAAGAAGAGCCTTATTTATTATGGAGTTATTTGCATACATTCCTTCTAATTTCTCCCAAATTTAACAAGTGGATGTTTCATTAGATACAATGTGAAACACCATAGTCTCCAAAAAACACCGAATAGCCACCGCAAACTTTCTATCTAATGTTTCCCACTTTGTTTCAGATACACGGCTAGGTTTCTCTCCTTTATTCTCTAATAGTTGGTGAAGGTCATTGAAATATAGATAATCCTTCATCTTGGCCTTTCATAACCCTTAGTTTCTCCCATTATGTTTTTTAACACTTATCTTCTCCATAATTAAACCATTTAAAAAAATATTAGTAGACTTTGATACCAACTATTATGGTTTTTTATAAGATCCCTACACAATTGGATTTTAGAAGAAATAAGAAAGAAAGAAAAACAATGTCAATTAGATTCCATCAAACAAAAGCTTTATTAATTCAATAAATGATTATAGAAGAAAGCCTAGAAATTTAGAAGGAACCTCAATCCCTAAAACTCGAATATTATACTTTTTTCAACACATTACAACGACCCATGTGCAAGTTTATTTATATAAGGGATTACTTGGTGATCAAATCCTCATTTATATGACAACAAATAAATTGTTGCATCTAATTTAAAAGAGTGAAATCTTTTATTATGATATGCATTGTAACACCTCGCAGAATTTATTAAGAAATTAATAAAGAAGCCTGACCGAGTGTAAATATATTAAGGAGATATTTTTAACATCAGATGCTATAAACGATCCATGAAGCCTCTATTTATTAGTGTAGAATTTTGTCCTCTATCTCTCTAAAATTAGTTATATCTCAGTGATGGGTTTTGAAACTCAACCATCGAGTAAGGGAAATGTTCTCTCAAAGGAGAAACTAATGGTTCAAGGTGTTTCCAATAGGAAGGATTATCGAGGAAAATATTTCAAATTATTTTAAAATCAATCTATAAAACTATTTTTACCTATTTATTTAAAAATATTATTTTCCATAAAAATGGTTTTACTGTAACATCAGTCATGCACGATATCATCAGCATCGATAATCCATGCCGATGATCATTAATTCGAATTAAGTGCATCAGTTCAAGATCTGAAAGCTCGGACTTTTAACTTAGTCGCTTATTACTATGATCAAAACTAATTTTATTGGATTTATTTTGGAAAGGTGCAAATATTTATATTCTTGCTTCAAATATTTGTAGTTTTTAATATAGATATTTGCAATTTTTGAAAGTGCAAGTATTTGCGTTTTGAGTGAGATTAAAAATGTTTGCGCCAAAATTGGACACAAACCCCGGAAGTAGTGAAAACACCAACGTTTACACAAATCCTAAATATCCAACCACAGATCTCAGATCCAGATAATGTAAAAAGTAAAAGTGAAGAAATAACAAAGTTAAAAATGAAAGAACGTAAGAGAAGACACAAGATTTATAGTGGTTCAGCTATCTCCAGCCTACGTCCATTTTGAATTGCTCTTTTTATTTCCTTTATATCCTGGTTAAATTTACAACCGTTTGAAATCAATCACCAAAAAGACAGAGTCTCGCCCAAGAAAGAAGCAGATCCCCTTATAGCCGCTATGGAGTTGCTATTTATAGGAGTAGATCTAGAAATATCTGCTCCAAAACACAGAATACCCTTTACGATTTCAATCTTCTAGTGTTTTCTAATGATTTCGTATCCATGATTCATATCCATTACAATCCAAATCTTCGAATCCATCATCCCATGTCCATAGCTTTTGCATCAATCCGCTTCTCACGTTGTGATCCATGTTTCGTGCTCAATCTTGACCGTTTCCTTCATATTGATCGATATGAAATCGATCGATACGAAAATGGCTCCTGAATCATTCATATCCATCCAGAGCTTTGTTCTTTGTATCGATCCACACATGCCTTCTTATCCATCAAATCCCATACCCATAGGTTGCCTTGCTCCTTGTATCGATCCAAGCTTTGGTCGATACAAAGCATGCAAACAAGCTCTGCAGCATCCATCCAATCGGTACACATGTATCGATATGAAATCCTCAGTCCGCATCCATCAACCCATTTCCTTCCTGAAGCTGCTTGATCGATACGAATTCAATCGATACGAAATGTATCGATACAAATGTTGATCGATCCAAACTAAATACCATAATGATCGATACGGACGTATCGATACGAAACCAATTTTCACCAATATTGATCCATCCATAACTTGAGCATATAAACTCTGATTGACCTGAAATTTGAAGCGTAGCCTCACCGAGCGTTGTTTATCACTCCTTATCGATCCCACATTTATTGGAGCTTGGTTCAATTTTAACGATATCGATCATGCCTTGTTCCCAATCAATCTCCAACCCTAATATCCATCCTTTTTAGCCAATTTGTTGATATCTCGGCCTTGTCCAAAAGGCGAGGTTACATTAGCCCCCCCCCCCCCCAAAACATTCCTTGGCGTAGGAAGGCATGTTTTGAATAGCTTTAAATCTGACATCCAAAGTTCATATTCCATCCATAGCCAAATCATTTGATCCATAATCCAACCAATTACCAAGCCATTTTATCCAAGTGCCTTAACCTTATCCTGATCCAAATCCGCAACTACTCCGATTCGATTCCGAATCCAGTAATCAAATCCTTAACCAATTCCACATCCATCTGAACCCAATAACCGATTCCTAATCCATCCATATCTAGTAACCAATAACCAAATCCATGACCTCTCTAGGTCGATATCCAAGTCTGAAACCGCTCCGGGCCCTTAGCCAAATCCTGGATCACTTCGGTTTCATGCCCAAATTGTTAGCTGTTCATAGCTTATTTCCAAATCCATAACCTCTTCGGGTTCTTTCGAAGCATGATCCACACTTGACAACCTGTATTGAGCAAGCCTTCGCATAAGTCCTAGATCGACGGTGATCCTGGTTCAGTGTCCCTTAACGCTGAGTAATACCGTGACTTAACTCCTAAGCCGAATACTGGTCCCTTCGGACCCTTGCCGAGCATAGTTTGTCCTAGACGACCTGAATAAGCCAGTTCGCCATGTTCGAACGAGGTGACTTACCACTTACCAGGCATAATCCATACCCGACGACCTTTTTACCAAAACCAGATAAAAATCCAATCAAAATCTAGATAAAATCATAAAATCAAAGATCTATGTTAAAAATCCAAATCAAGATCCAAACCAAAAGACAAGCATCCAAACCAAAAAATAACAAAACTAAGAGTTCAAACCAAACTCTAAAATCGAACCAAAAAAAGTAAATGTCCAAATCAAAAAGAAAAAACAGATTTAGCAAACTAGAGCGTCACGATTTATCATCATCTTAGAGCACGCCTAGGAGCCATCTCCAACCCCGTACATGAGTAAGAGACTTAGCCCTTTGCCTAGAGTTTGTTACTTATTCCATACCATCCCAATTAGTCGATGACCAAACGATCATCAATCCTAGTCCTCACGCCGTTGTTATTTAAGGTAGACGGTGGCTGCTTCCGTTCCACTGCACCACTTTGAGTCTCGACATACTACCGTAACTGACCGTTCCTTACATTCTCCTTGATTATATCATTTAGATGCCTACAGCTATCGGTATCATACCTGTCCAGGTCATGAAAGAGACAGTGCCTTCCCAATGCCTTCTCGCGTTTTAAGGGTTCCCTCCTTGCCGGCCTTTGATAGGGAAGGCGATCTCGAGTTTCCAGGAATATTCGCTCTAATGTTTCATTCAATCCGATGTAAGTAGAGAATTTTGGTTCTCCCTAGCGCTTCCTTGCCCTGCCAGAATCATCATGCCACTTCCTCTTCCCTTTTTCCTTATCCTTACCCGAGCTTTCATTCGATGGTCCTCCATCCTTAACCACGTTCACTTCCTTTGATTTCATATCCAAGCTTGCATCCTCTTGCCGAAGAAATCTCTCGGCTTCGTGAAAGAAATCCCCGAGATCCATTGGTGGATCCCGTATCAACAATATTTTAAAGTTTGAGTTTTCCCTGACTCCTTACACCGCCGCCATTAGAACCATTGATGGATCCGGCTGATCCACCAAAGCAACCACCACATTAAACTAGATTAAGAAAGTCCTGAGCGATTCCTCTGTCCTCTGTTTTATGGACGTTAGCGTCGTCGCATTTTTCGGCCTCTTGATATGAACCTGAAACTACTTCAAAAACCTGTCCAAAAATTCTATCCATGTCCTAATAGATCCATTTTCCAACTGCCTGAAACATGTAGGAGTTATATCCGTCAAGTACAAGGGGAAACATTAGGCCATAACCTCCTCCGATGCCCCCCTCAGCACTTCCATATGTCTTATGTACCTCATCAAATGATCGGTAGGATCAATCCTACCGTTGTATACTTCCAAAGTAGGCAGCTGAACTCTGGTGGGTTCCTAGCCATCCTGATGTTATGGGTGAATGGACTCCTATTTACTCCTTCCAAATCTCTGTTCGTTAGACCACCGTGCATAGTTCACTTGATAATTTCTGCCAATCCAGTGTTATCCACCAAGGGTTGCCCCACGTCTCCATTTCCTAACCGCCCCTAAGTCCTTGAGGGAATTCTGGTATGTACTCCTCGTCGTGCACTTCTGTATTCCTATTGGCGCCAGGCTGTGCAGCGTCTCCTGGAATTCTTTCATGAATTGGTTCGGCATTACACGAGTGTATGTCCCCAAGTCTAGATTTATCTAGATTGGTAGATATGTTCCGATTGGGGGTTGCCCCCTACTGAACCGCTCTATCTGGTAGCCTGTTGAGTCCCATAGACCCAGCTCTATAGATCTGAGCTCATGTAGCTCCTGCTATTTCTGCCTGTCCAAACTCTCTGAGAAGGTTCTGCATCATCTCCTCCTGCCTTTTTATCAATTATTCCTGCATAGAATCCATCACTGCATCTCATCCCTCATAATGTAGATGGATGCCTAATCTGCTCTAGCTGCGGAGGAAGCCTCCTGACGACTCCCCTCTTGATGGCTCCTTTTTGTCATTTGTCTCCTTGTCGATGGCCTAACCATGGTTATTCCTAGATCCAATCCTTTATCTTTCCAATTCTGAACTCCAAATCCGATATAGCGGGTGCTAGTCTTCTTAGTTAATGCACCAAAGTGTTTGTACCAAAATTGGTCACAAACCCCAAAAGTAGTGAAAGCACCTCACACACAAATCCTCAATATCCAAACACAGATCTCAGACCCAAATAATGTAGAGAGTAAAAGTAAAGAAATAACAAAGTTAAAAATGAAACAAAGTAAGGGAAGACACAAGATTTATAGTGGTTTGGCTATCTCCGGCCTACGTACACTTTGAATTGAACCTTTTATTTCCTTTATATCATGGTTACAGTACAACCCTTTGAAATAAATGACCAAAAAGACAGATTCTCGCCCAAAAACGAAGTAGATCCCCTTATAGCTGCCATGGAGTTGCTATTTATAGGAGTAGATCTGGAAATATCTGCTCCAAAACTCAAATACCCTTTCTCATGCGTAGTTAGGCCCACATGATCAATCTAGAGGGGTTTGGGATCGATCCCCGATCGATCCATATGGATTTTGTGTTGATCAAGAATCACTCCAAATGAGCCAAGATTGATCATGGTTCAAGATGATAGTGCAAAGTCCTTGCTCTCCAAATTTGTGTAGTTTATGAGATATGATCGATCCAAGTTTCAATTTTTTAGTGACGGCCGATGATTTCGTATCCATGATTTGTATCCATCACGATCTGAGTCTTCGTATCCATCATCTCGTGTCCATAGCTTTCGCATCGATCCGCTTCTCACATTGTGATCCAAGTTTCATGCTCCATCTTGATCATTTCCTTCGTATCGATCGATATGAACTCGATTGATACGAAAATAGCTCCTAAATCTTTCGTATCCATACAGAGCTTTGTTCTTCATATCGATCCTCACAAACCTTCATATCCATCAAATCCCATACCCACCGGTTGCCTTGCTCCTTGTATCAATCCAAGCTTTGATCAATACGAAGCATGCCAACATGCCTTGCCGCATCGATACAATCGATACGCATGCACATCCTTCAACCTATTTCCTTCCTGAAGCTGCTTGATCGATATGAATTCGATCGATATGAAATGTATCAATATGAATGTAGATCGATCCAAACTAAACACCATAATGATCGATACGAATGTACCGATACTAAACCAATTTTCACCAATATTGATTCGTCCATAACTTAAGCATATGAACTCCGATTGACCTGAAATTTGAAGTGTAGCCTCACCGAGCTTTTTTTATCACTCCCCATCAATCTCAAATTGATTATAGGTTGGTCCAATTTTAATGGTATCGATCATAGCCTTGTTCCCAATCGATCTTCAATCTTGATATCCATCCTTTTTAGCCAATTTGTTGATATTCTGTCCTTGTCCAAAAGGCAGGGTACAAAAACATATGTCTTTTCTAAAACTTGTTTTTGAGAAGGGACGACTATGTATTCTGAAATTAAAGAAGATGTTTTACAAAAGTTCTCTAAACTTTATTCATAGCTCATTCGTGTTGTTATAAATATACCTAGTACTTCCATTCAGTATATCTTATTTACTCTCTCTATACATACATAAATACACACACACACACACACATACATACATACATACATTATTTATAAAAAGACATTAAAATCTTTGTATTTAAAATAATTTCCATATATTTTTGTTTTTAAATTTTATAAATTTATTATAAAGGATATTATTCTCTCACGGCCTTTACTGCTTATCTTTGCATGTTTTTTCACGTTGGTCATCTACACTTTGCATTTGGTTGATGCTAAGCCATCGTCTATGTAGTTAACATCAAATAATATTATCGATCTATCTCATATCGCTCCTAAGCCTATATTTTTTTTAAATATCACTTAAAATATCGTTCCAATATATTGCTCGATATTTAACAATGTATCGCTCCGATATGTACTATAAAATACCTGAATTTTCGAACAGTATTATTCATTATTGCATGTGTTTATTATTAACCTGCCTTTTGATCAGGCAGTTTATGGGTGGATTTAACTAAACGACTTTCATAATCACCAAGCCTGGAAGCCTAGAGGGATGATTATTAGTTCAAAAATCAGTTATAGTCAAGACTATGGATGATAGTCGAGCGGATTCAGACGAATGACATCTCGGATTTTGCTAAGTATGGATTTATGCTTCCCTTAGTAGGGGATCAGATTGGATCATTATGGCTACGGACACTTAACTCAGCAGCTCAACTCAACAAAAATCGATCGACATCTCCAATTTTCACCCAGGCAACATCGTAGAACAACACAGAAAACATAAAGTAAACATCAAGGAGGACCCCTTTGAGGGATCGTTGGGCCCCATTCCCCTGCCTTGGGGATTGGCACCGATCCCCCTATAGGAATCAGCGCCGATCCCTAAAAGTGGGCCAAGTATGGTCGATCTTTTATGAGTGGGGCAGGCCAGATCTTGAGGTCTTGTAGGCGAGTTTTAAGCTGGATATTTGCCCATCTTCCCCTATAAATATAGCGGGCATGACATCCATTTGGGATCTTCGTTCTAGCTCTCTTCTTCCTCCATTGTTATTATTATTGGCTATCATCCGAATTGTCATTGTAATCTACACAATAATAAAAGGAAAATAATTGGAGTGGACATTGACCAGATTCAACCAAACCACTACAAAACTTTCTGCGTTCATTTTTTCAATTTTAATTTGTTCTGCATATTTTATTCTCTACTTCATTCTATTAAGAGTTGTTTATTGGACATTTTGGTGCTTCCGTACTGTTTAGGTTGTTGGCACCATTTTTGTCATCAACTATTTGGTGCTTTCACTGAGAATTACTTGCACCCGTGGATTTGGAAGTTTGGATACTTGAATTGGAAATCAATGGTTAGGAAATCTACAAGGAGAGAATTAATAGATAAAAGTCACCATGGAGAGAGCTAGAAGGCTTCTATAGGGGCTAATCAACCGTCCGTCTAGATCACCAGGAATGAGATGGAGGCGTTTATAGATGCAATGCAGGAGAGGATGATGAAGACGCAAGAAAAAATGATTTAGTATTTCCTTACAAAAATTGGATAGGAAAAGAGCGGTAGGAGCTACTGGAAATTTGGATCAAGGAGTTAAAGTAGTAGGCGCTACAAAAATGTTTGAACGGAGAGCATGAAAATAGAGCCAACGGGCAGAAGCTTGCAACGAAGTAGCTAGAGGCAGCCCTCGGCTAACATCATGGGATCGACACTGATATCCCCATAGGGGTCGGTACCAAACCCCCAAGGCTAGCGGGCATGCTCCCAGGTCAGATTGGTTTGGATATCGGTAAGCCAGTGGTCGATACTGTACACATTGATGCAGATCGGAAAGTGGATCCACGTCTAAAGGAGTATGTTCTGGAATACCTTCATAAAGTCGAGAGGCAAGTTGGTAATATGGATTGGAGGCCACCTATGGATGAGAATGAAAGGATTGCTAAGTTAGTATGTTGGGTAATGAGAGGAGGATTGCCCAATCGGTTAGTGGATGTCAATTGGAGTCAGTTCGCTCCAAATATCAAGTACGCTAGGAACCCAGTGGAGTTCAAACTACCAACGTTGAAGGTGTATGACAAATGTCGGATCCTAAAGTGAAATTAATGAGGTATATTCGGCATATGGAAGTGTCGCGGGAATCAGAGGAAGTCATCGCAAGATGTTTTCCTTTATACTTGAAGGAATTAGTTGCACTTTGGTTTAGGCAGCTGAAGAATGGCTCAATCAGGACACGGAACGAACTGGTGGATAGGTTCATGAAGTAGTTTCGAGTCCATATTTCATGACCCAAGAATGTGTTGACATTGACGATGCTAACGCGATGGACAAGGGAGTCCCTGAGGAGTTTCTTGACACGATTTAATGCAGCAGTGGCTTTAGTGGATTGGCCGAATCCATCATTGGTCTTCATAGCGATAGTATCTGGGATTGCCAATGACATAGACTTTAAGGTTGCATTGGAATGGGATTCATCAACGGATCTCGGGAAATTTTACCATGAAGCGGAGAGCTTCCTGTGGTAGGAGGACGACCGGATCAATGAACATGAAGTAAATGTTGTGTGAGGTGAAGGATCGTCTATAGAACGGTCCAAGAAAGATAAGGGTAAATGGAAAATGGACTATGGATATGATGGATCCAAAATGCAAAGGAAAGAGTGGGAGCTGATGTTCTCCTCTTATTCGGATTTAATGGAAAGAACAGAATGGATTTATCTGACATAAGAGGCAACTCCCCTATCAGAAACCGACAAGGAGGGATCCTGTAGAACAGGAGTGTAGGTCCAGAAAATACTGCATGTTTCACGAACTGGATGGGCATACTACCAACAACTACAGGCACCTCTAGGAGTTGGTTGAGGAACATGTTACGGATGGCAGGATGCCACAATATGTGTGGAGTCGGACAACGGGGATGGAACAAGAGTAGCCACCATCCGCAATAAATCAGAGTAGGCCCAACTCAAGGGTGCAGATCATCATCTCTTGATCAGGATGGCATACAAATACAATAAACGCAATAATAAAGTGACTATGTCACTTAGACATGTAAGGGATCATAAGCGGTCCCTAGGCATGCTCTAAGATGGCAATGAACTGCCATGCCCGGAGAGGCGGCACTTAGTTTTTTTAGTTCTTTGTTTATTTTAATTCAAATTTAACAAATGGATCTTTAAACACTTGTATCTGCATTAATGCGATGAACAAAATACGTTGCGGTCGTCCCGGTCGGAGAGACGAGGCAATAATCGTAAGGTGCGAGTCCCTTCGTCGAAGAATGACATGATGGATTCGTACGTCATGGATTTAAGCCCTCGACCGAAGAGTCGAGACCGGAGAAAGGAAATCGGTATGGAAATCATGTTTTGTCCCTAATCGGAGAGTCAGTGATCGAAGTGCAAGAAGTGAGTCGCTTCATCGGAGAGCGACATGATCAACTTACTTATCGCCATTCCACCTTTCGCCCGAGAGTTACTGAATGGAGTCCAACAAGGGTCTAGAGAGGCCATGATTGGCCTAAGAAGGCCAGGAAATCGCGTTATGTTCAGGACACTAAACCGAAGTGTAGAAAGTAATGCCGCTTTGCCGGAGAGCGAGAGGATCAGCTAACTTATCGTTGTTCCCCTACACCGGAGAGTGACAGGATGGGGTCCAGCAGGAGTTCGGGGAGGCTATGATTGGTCCTAGAGGATCAAGACATTGCTATATGTCCCAAAGGGTCGGAGTGCAGGGAATGAGTTGCTTCATCGGAGAGCTACATGATTGGCTCGCTCGATGTTGAGTCCCTTTCGCTAGAGAGCGATTGGATTGGGCTTGGCAAGGGTGTGGAGAGACCATCGACCAGTTTGAAGAGACCATGAATTTGGATAATGATCCGGAGAGATCGACGATTTGGGATAATGATCTGGTGAGATCGTGGATTTGGTTACAGACTTTAGATGGATATAAATTAGGCTAAGGATTTGGAATAGTTTCAGAATTATCGACTCGGAACAGTCATAACTTTCACTAATAATCCAAAGAGATTGAGGATTCGACATGCAAAAAATAACTTCGGAACGAACACAAGATGGCTAATGGAAATTTAGTTTAGTAAAGGATTGGATTCTGGATAGGAAATTTCTATTACCAATGGATTTTTGATTTGGATTTCGGACTTATGGTAACTCAAAACACGCCTTCCTGCCGTAAGGCATGTTTTGAGGGGCTATGTTAACCCTCCTTTTAACCAAGCAGTATATGGGCAGATTTAACTAAAATAATTCGTAATCACCAAGGCAGGAAGCCCGAAGGGGTGATTATTAGGTTCGAAAATTAGGTATAACCAAGGCTATGGATGATATTCGAGCGGATTCAGACAAATGACATCCCGGAATTGGCTAAGTATGGATTGGTGCTTCCACTAAGCAAGGGATCGATATCTATTCCTTCCTCTAGGTAGGGGATCACATCAGATTACTATGGCTATGGACACTTAACCCAGCAGTCAACCCAACAAAAATTGATCTATGTCTTCAATTTTCACCTTGGCAACATCGTAGAACAACTCAGGGAACATGAAGTAAACATCGACGAGGACCCTTGGAATGGATCGCTGGGCCCCACTACCCAGTCTTGGGAATCGGCACCGATCCCCTTATAGGGATCGACACCAATCCTTAAAAGTGGGCCCAGTATGGCCGATTTTTGGTCTTTTAGGCGAGTTTCCAGCTAGATTTTTGCACGACCTCTCCTATAAATACAGCGAGCATGACACTAGTTTTAGGATTTTCTTTCTGGCTATCTTCTTCATCTATAATTATTATTACTAAGCTAGTATTGGGATTGTAATTATAATCTACAATATAATAAAAGGAAATAATTGGAGTGGACATAGGCCAGAGTTAGCCGAACCACTATTAAACTTTCTGTGTTTGTTTCTTCCAATTTTGATTTGTTGTTCTTTATATTTTATTCTCTACTTCATTCTGTTGGAAGTTAGTTATTGGACATTTTGGTGCTTTCATACTGTTTAGGGTGTTGGCACCATTTTGACATCAACAATTTTATTTTCATAATATCTTCACATGCTCCATATTTTTTTTTCATATATGGTGAATGACATAATCTAGAGCATATTAGAAATCTCAATGATTTAATTTCTCTATTTTAAAAATACAGTTTCAGTCTTCTTCATTAGTCTTTTAATAAAGAAATTCTACTTAATCCATTATTTAATATGTTTTATTTTCCGACAAGACTTTACCTCTAATAACGAGATCATGAAAGCGTTGCTTCTCTTATTAGTTATTTTTTGTTCACCTTTTCTCATTGGTAATTAGCTTATGAAAATTCATTTTATTAGTTATTATCATGCCCCAAGAACTAAAAGCTAAAAAGCAGTAAAGTTATATATTTGACATATTGATAAGGAATGAGCTAAAGTAGTAATTGGTATCAAATCAACATTGTTTATTTGATAAATTAAGTGAAAATGAAAATGAAAAAACTAGAAATATGGAAAATTTGGGAAAGTAATATAAATGATTAAATGACTAAAGAAATAATAAATATACCATAAAAATGGAAAAAATAATATAAACGTACATTATACAAATTTATCGGTTTTTATAAACCTATACTATGATTTGTATTTAATAAAATATCTCTTTAAATGGATTGTAATATGTAAACCATAAGCAATCTATCTTTGACAGTAATTTGGTATTACTTATTCAAATATTTTGTAACGACCCGAGATTTTCACTCCCGAAAATCCCAGATGGTTATGAAAAAGAAGAAAGAGATAGAAGAAGAAGAATAGAAACACCCAACATCTCACATTCGCAGCGGATAAAATATAATATAAAATAACAGTTTACAAAAGAATATTATATCTATCGATTACATTTAATATACATCAGAGTTTCTCATTTTATACAGTCACTGCATATTTACAATTATCACGTCTCAGATTAACAATAATATAAATACAGCAGAATACTCCATACGATATTGCCATCCAGCTCGCCTCCTGAGCTCCAGAATGTTCTACCCTGGAAATCTGTAATACTCGGTCTGACCCGAGCATTACACCAAAGTAACACCCGGGTCAGGCTGGAAACCAGCGTGGGTAAACTCACCTAACATGGAATACTAAAGAAATCAATTTTTTATAAAACCCGGGTACTCATATCAATTTACAAAGCCACAATTTATTTTAGACATCACTTATTCCACACATCCATTTCCTAAATACCATGGTTTAGATTTAACAGGTCCTACTCCTTAACATCACTTCAGTAAACCTATAGATTTCACATATCAATTTATAAAAATTCGAAGTGGTTTCGGGTATTTCCCAATACCGACCCTGGTCTCTTCGAGTCTCATGTCATCATAACCCAAGTTATCAAAATGAAATACATAACATTTCATAACATAGGTATCAACTCATCCAAAGCATCCAATGCCATTCAGTCATCCCTAAGCAATGCTTAATAACATACAAAATAATTCAAGTGATTTTAATTTGAATTTCTAAACACGTTCATTTAGATTCCTTCATTCAATCTTAATCAATTCCAAACCAATTAATTAGTCAACCCTTTACTATTCATCTTAATTAATCACCCTGGATCAAATAATTTTTTTCAATTTCATTCAAGTAATTATCTTAAATTAACTTCACGATATTAATTGTACTTAACCAAAATCAATAAGTAATCTTATTGATTAACTATTTAATACCCTTAATTCTTAATTACTAATATTAATTAACTCCTCTTAAGTCATTTATTCCTGATTAATTCATCTTAATTAATCTATCTTTAATTATATCGTTGATTACATAAATTAATGATTTCCAATTATATTACAATTTATCCTAATCCACATTAATTACTTCATTCAACCACAATATTGGTCTTCCTTGAATTATCTCAACCTATAATTAGCTATCCATTTATTTACTTCATTAAATAGATCAATTTCTCTCTAATTAATTATCTTAATTAATCTCTTGATTAATTACACAAGTAATCCTCCTTTATTAATTACATTAGTATTCGCTTATCAAACCATCCATTGATTATTCTGGATTTATTAAACTTAATAAATTAGCTTAACTTAAATTAATTAATTAATTCAAACCTTTAATTACTAAATTAATCGCCCCAATCATTAATTAACTGAATTAATTTATTATCCATTCTGATT
Source organism: Allium cepa (assembly GCA_030765085.1). Classification (NCBI taxonomy): domain Eukaryota; kingdom Viridiplantae; phylum Streptophyta; class Magnoliopsida; order Asparagales; family Amaryllidaceae; genus Allium; species Allium cepa. Next base: position 100,510,747 of record CM060934.1, read on the forward strand.
ACCCTACAAATTTAATGAATCGCAAATCATTAAATCTTTATTAACATTAAATGGAAACAATTCATTTTTATGATTTAAGTTTAAACAACTTAAACCCCAATATTTTGAGTCAAATTACAATTAACTCGAGAATCATCCAAAATCACAATCACAGGATCATCAATTCACAACGCATATCAAATTTGTTCAGCCATTCAACCAAATATTTAAATTTAACCATTTAAATTTAAATAGAAACTCAACAGAGTGAGATTTACTCACCTTTGCCTATATTCGCAATCCATTTCATCCTCGATTTTTGATTCCACGATTATTGACCTTGTATAATATTAAAGGATTTTATTAATATTCGATCAATTTGAATAAATAAATTTTAATGATTTAAATTTAAACTAGAACTTTTCCTCTTGAAACTACATATACATTTATAAAAATAATTTATAGATTTCAAAATTTAATTTTTTTTTTATAAATTCTCTCATATTCGAAAAACGTATTCATAAATATATATATATATATATATATATATATATATATAAATTGCCTTTACATATAATTTATTGCAAATGGATTTATAAAATTGGTTTTCTTCTGACTAAATGCAGAGATGAAAAAAAATTATCAAGCTATACCTTACTGCTCGCGCGACCATCTTCCCTCAACAATTCGTACGGCATCATCCCTGGCCTCACCGTCGAACGCCATCGCCTAGCAACACTTTGCAATCTGGTCGCGACCCCCCCCCCCACCTGCCTTCCTTCGCCGTGCTCGAGCCTGCCTCCAAATCCCCCAAACGGCGACCCACTCCAGATAATCGAACCCTAATCCCCCCTCCATCAATCGATCGCGACTTCCTCCAGTAGCGGTGCTCCTCCACGCCCCCCCCCCCCCAAGCTCACTCGATCGAACTCGATTAAGTTTCGCATCGCCATCTATTCAAAAGTCGCTTGCAAATTTTTTTTTTTTGGCTTCGGCCTCGTTTGATTTTTTTTAATTTGATGAAGGGCTTCGGCCATTTGAATTATTGGGTGGAATTTTATCTCTTTCTCGAACAAAGAGGGACGGAAATGATATAGATGGTGGGAGGCGTCCTGAGTATGCTTGTTGACTTATAAAATATCTTTGCCAATTTATTTTAAATCCCCTCCCTCTCTTTTTTTTAATTATTATTTACTTATATAAGACTTTCGAAATGCCTCATCACTTGTTATGTACAATTTCGAACACAATAAAACGTGTTTCAGAGGCTGATTTGATTGTACGCGCGAGTTACGTAAGTAAACGATCAATTTTAAATTAAATCGATTAAAATAAATTCGAAGCGTTTTGAGCTGCCAGGGTCAAACGACAATTTCGATAGCTACAAAAATTGAAATCCGATAATAACTAACTATTACGGATCCAACGGAACTGTTTTCGTCGAATTCCGAGACTGTGCCTCGGAAGACCATTTTAAAATTCAATTTAAACGATATAATTTCAAAACTGAACAAATTACCTTTAAATTAAATTTCAACCATTCTATTATCTTCAGTATCATCATTTTAAATCTTATAAGCCTTCAAATCATTTTAAACAGGCTTAGAGGTTTCAGATTCAATAATTTACAATTTTCAATTATTAAATTTAATATTTAAACTATACATTTCAATGATTTCATTATCAAGTAAATATTGATATCTTGAATTCAAGTTAAAATTAACTTTTAAACAGTTTAAAATCAATTAATTGTTCCAATTTAATTTGTCAAAATTTCCGGGTCGTCACATTCCTCCCCCCTTAAAAGAATTTCGTCCCCGAAATTACTAGATAGGAAGAATGGTCCAATACCCGTTTACCTTCTCCAAAACTCACTATTCAACATCCTACCAACTATCCTTTATTAAAGATCCACTATCCCCTTAACCAACTTCCCAAAACCTCCTATAGTTTCAAACAACACCCCTCTGCTCAATCGTCTAAATTTCAATTAAAAACCAAATTTTTAATTATCAAAATTTTCTCAAAATTTTTCTAACTCTCTAAATTCCCGAAAAATTTTGCCAGCGTCTCCTTTGCGCGGCTAGCTCGGTACTACTACAAAAGGCCTCTACGGGCTCCCAAATTTCCAAAATAAAACAAAAGCCAAGTGGCTACATAAAAAACTCAATCCAATTTCATACAGAAATTAAAATACATACCTTTTGTCGGGCAATTTACATTTACCTTTTGGAATCAAATCCAACTTTCTTTTCCCTTTTTAATACCTGCATATCTTGTTTAGCAACAATATTCAATCGTAACTTACAAATCATTTTATACATTCTCTTACATAGGTTTTCATATTTACTTCTATTCAAATTCGTTTTTCCCGTTTTAATATGAATTCAACTTATTTCAATTTTGAATATTAAATGTTTATTTTCCATATATAACTGAGTCTTATTGTTCCATCTACTAATCTATTTCAGTTTCATATTTAAAATCGTTTAATTGCTTAACAAATATTTTTCCCACAATTTTTTTCTAACTCCCAAAATTTCCGGAAAATTTTGGCAGAGTCTCCTTTGTACGGAGGAGCTTTTGCAATTTCACAATAGATATAAATATGTATACATCGACCCACATGGTCGGAAAAAGCAAAAACAGTTCATATTTCCTATTTTTATTGCGTAGGCGTACCTTTATTTAGCATTTTAAGCAAGCAGCTTATTTATTTTAGCAAAAGGCGCAACCAAATCCAGCCAAACGGCCTTCAGGTACCTGCACTTACTCAATTTAAATATGTAAGTGCCATATATAGAGAATTTATTAGCATTCCTCTTACTTTCAATAGCTAAACATATGCATTACATAAACAACAAGCACCAAATGCTTTTCATAAGCGATTTATATAACCTTAAAGCTAATTCAATTGCTCTCAATCAATTTATAAGCCATTCATTTAATTTTAAGGGTTTACAACACAATTGCTTACATTCAACTCATTTTTAAGCAAAACAATCTCATATTCGCTTCAATTGCTCTTAAAATCAATTTATTTGTTTCCACTCACTTTTCTTATCCTTGTATTAAATTTAAGTATTGTATAACTCACTTACTTACCTTCAATTCATTTATAATTCCAAACAATTCATATTCATATCAATTGATTCAAAAATCAATATATTTGCTTCCATTCATTTATAGAATTTAATTAAATCTCGTTTACGTTAAACAATAATCCTTTCCACATAATCTGATGATATCCATGTAAATCCATAATTACTTAAGTTTAATAACCAATTTAAATTGATTCCGACTCGATTTCATTTAATCCCTATCCATTTTAGTTTATTCACAACCGTTTTATTTAGTTCGCCACATTCCCTTCTTGTATACTACTAGCCATTTCCAAATTAATTCAATCCAAGCTTTTATTTAATGGGCTTTCACCCTTATTCGAAGCCAAGTTTCCATAAATTTTAAACTTAAGTTAATTTACTTTAATTTATTCCAACATCAAACTTAAGTTTACTTCTATTTGATTTTCATTTAATCAAATTCCATTAAATTCAGTTAGCCCATCCACTTTAATTTTAATTCACCTCCTCAATTTACCAAAATAATATCCTACTCATATTTAACTCATTTATACTTCAAATTATTATGCCACCGAACTTATGTTCAGTCTGACAATCCAATTCCAATCACAACTTTGATTTAGTTTTTATTCTATCAGACTTCATTCATTTATTATTTAATGCCATTAACTCATTTTATATTTCACTTTCTAAATTCATTTGCGAATTTATTTTATTTATACAAAACCATTCTTAATTTATTTCTACTTACCTAGGTTTTGTTTGCAACCCAACCATTTCTATTATTATTCACTTCCATTTCATAAGACAACACTTCTCTTATATCAAATTTACTTGCAAATTACATTAAATATTATTCACACTCGAATTTTATTTGCAATTCAACCCATCACCCTTTTTCACTTCAACTCAATTTTATTTTTTACACCATCTCTTCTTATTTAATCCATTATCAAACCCAAGACGAATTCTACTTATAATTCGAATTCATTTCCAAACTCCGTTAGCAACTTACAATCCATTTTAGTCAACCGAGTTAAATTTTATCAACATACTCTATTAAATAATTTATTTCGCTGATTAGCTTACTTCCATTTTTAAGTTAATATTCGATTTTTAATTATAAAGAATCACTTCTTCGATTTTTCCCAAGTTCAAATTTTATTTTATAATTCACGTTGTATTTTCCCTTCATTTCCAAAAATTTCAACTCTTTTAATTTAAAAATTTAGAAATGCTTTTAAATCCACCTTATATACTATTAAAATAGCTTTTATAAAAAAAATATTTCTTATAACTCGATGTCTCAACCAGTCCATCCTTGTTCTCACAGAAATTCAGTCATATGTTGATCAGGTGTAGGACTGACAATCTATAAGTACTTAGCAGACTCCTTTTCAACATCCAATGAAAATACTTGAAACATAATTTTATTGATAATATAGAAAACAATTTCTGAAAATATAGAAAATATCTTTGGTGAGAATGCTCTGGAAATCATCACCCCTCATCCATGGTCACAGTTACATCCCAGGGTTACGTTGCCGTCGCAGCAAAAGTCCATGTAACTGCAGGCTCTCCGCGGCCTCTCGATTACGCCATGGAACCCACACAACCGATCACAGTTACATCCAGGGTTACGTTGCCGTCGCAGCAAAAGTCCATGTAACTGCAGGCTCTGCGCGGCCTCTCGATTACGCCATGGAACCCACACAACAGATCACAGTTACATCCAGGGTTACGTTGCCGTCGCAGCAAAAGTCCATGTAACTGCAGGCTCTCCGCGGCCTCTGATTTTCGTTGTCGAAATGAAACTTCTCCACTCCTACATAAGTCGCGGTCTACCGATATAAAATCAAACGTAGACTGTTGGCTCTCAGCGGCACACATGACTTACGCTATGGTATACTCAACTCATAATCCTCAAGAACTAGTTTTGTCTGGACTCCTCACAGGATCAACTTTAGAACCCCCCCTAGGGCTCAAGGCAGCACCACCCGGTGGCACTCCTTAGAAGTTCATTTCAAGGGAGCGCCTTTTTCCCCAGAGCCATCATCAAAATATTTTATACTATACACATATAGTATCTTCAAATCATACACCTAGTATGATATCATACAAAGCTCCTTTACACAAAACTGATTATCTCAAAATCGAAAATTCTCAAACCAGGCTTTCCAAATTCAATATTGATTTTACCCAAAATCAAAAGCCTTTCCAAATCCAAAGGTTCTCAAAACCTTTTCTAAAATCCTCATAAGATCCTTTATATATATCCAGATATATAAAATTTTAAAATCTTTGGATCTTTTCAATCTTGTATAAAACTCCTTTTTATACTTCAAACACCTTCAAAAATCCTATCTTTCGGCAATAGATTTAACAAGGGGAGTTTCATCTTACATATAACAAAGATGTATAACTTTGTTTATTCAAAATCAAACATTTCAATTTGATTACTCCTTTCAATATCAATTTCTTTTTCTATTCACAATTCCCTCAATTCCATTGAATTATCACTTCAATTCTTGTCTCAGTTGGGTATTAAATCCATAACAGTTAGGACTCCGACCAGTTTATATTTGGAAAATAGCTTGAAAATTTCAAAAATAGATAAGTAGTTGAAAAATAATTATTAGTTTGTAAAATAGCTATAAAATGGGTAACTAACTGTAAAATAGTTGAGAAATAGCTAAATAGTTTCAGAAATTTTAGATAATTGTGAAATAGTTGTAAAATAGTAATTAATTTGTAACATAGTTGAAAAATAGTAATTAGTTTAGAAAACTATTGGAAAAAAAATCGTTAAATAGCTCCAAAAATAATTGTAAAACAAGTATAAAATAATTTGGCTTTTAAGAAAGAAAGGTTGTATATATTTAATAGCTTAGAAAAATAAGTTTATATCAAAACAATTTATATTGAAAATAGTCAAGAGCCAATTGTTCACTTCCCCGACAATTCAATTTAAATCTCCATTTAAATTGACCCAATTCCAATTCAAATAACTCCAAATTCCATTGGACTTGATTAATTCCCAATTCAAGTTGAATCAATCTTGATTCCATCCCAAATTTAAATCAAATTCTAGTTGATTTTAATCCTGTTCAATTTTAATTATAATTTCATATTATTCCAATCAATTTGAATTATTATCGCTTTAATTTCAGAATCCAAATCACTTCAATCGATTTCCCATTTAAAAATTTTAAACTTATACATTTTCAATCACCAATCCAATTACTTCAAACCAAATTAAATTTTGAATTAATTCAAGTTCAATCTTGAATTTAAACTACCTCGAATTATATAAATTCGAGTTAAATTCTCAATGGTTGATTTAACTTTTTTAAACCAAATTAACTTTTATTTAAAGTTTTTAAACAATCTTAAATTTCTGAGTCCAATTCTTCGTTTCAATTTATCTCTACTTATATTTTTCAGATTCAAATAAGAGCTCAATACAATTTTATTCGTTTTCAAAATTTAATTTATTATTCAATTTTATTTTCCAGTTTGAAGCCAGTTCTTAAACAAGTTTATTTTACAATCTTAATTATTCAAATTTATTATTTTATTTATACAATACCATTCTCAAATTAAAGATTTTTATTAACAATAGGATGATATCATCCAATTTATTTTTAAAACGCCCACCTATTTTCAAATTTTAAATCTCAACCCGTTTTGAAATCACCCACATTCCCAATTCAAATCAACCATTCAACTTTCCAAGTTAAATTTCAATTTCATCTTAAAATTTCCAATTCAAGTTGTTCGTTCAAACTTATTTAACTTTTCCCAAGTTAAATTCGATTTACTTAATCCAATCAATCTTACTCAATTTGAATTCCCACTTCAAATTTCAAAATTCTTTCCCTCTTATAAGTTCAAGACTTATATCACTTTGGGTTTCCCATTACACTTCAGGGAAAATCAAAACTCAACATTTAGAGTTTATTTCAAATTATCTTTGATATCATGTATATCCATACATATATACATGTTTATTTCTTGACCTTCCTAGCCATGTTTTAAAATTTTAAATCACCCTTGATTTTTAAATCCAAATCAAATTTTAATTACTTTGAAACAAAATTTTCAAATTCTGGGACCAGATTTAGAATTTCATTTTCAATCACTTAAATTTTAATTTAGTTGTAGTTTTGTTCCTACTTAATTTAATTCCAATTCTAGACTTCAGTTTGGTTGTATTATATTACTTCTTAAATTTAATTTCATTAATTAACAACCAATCACTTTAATATTTATTAGAAGAAAATATTGCTTTATATATATCAAAATATATTTTTATACAAAATCATTTAAAATCTTTATATAAGACAATAACAAGTACGGGCTCATATATATATACTCAACTCATTCTAGAATACTTTGGACTCTGTTTAATGAGTAAGCCCCACTAGAGCCAAGGTTCTCGCTTAACCTTTCTGCTCTGATACCAAATGTAACGACCCGAGATTTTCACTCCCGAAAATCCCAGATGGTTATGAAAAAGAAGAAAGAGATAGAAGAAGAAGAATAGAAACACCCAACATCTCACATTCGCAGCGGATAAAATATAATATAAAATAACAGTTTACAAAAGAATATTACATCTATCGATTACATTTAATATACATCAGAGTTTCTCATTTTATACAGTCACTGAATATTTACAATTATCACGTCTCAGATTAACAATAATATAAATACAGCAGAACACTCCATACGATATTGCCATCCAGCTCGCCTCCTGAGCTCCAGAACGTTCTACCCTGGAAATCTGTAATACTCGGTCTGACCCGAGCATTACACCAAAGTAACACCCGGGTCAGGCTGGAAACCAGCGTGGGTAAACTCATCTAACATGGAATACTAAAGAAATCAATTTTTTTATAAAACCCGGGTACTCATATCAATTTACAAAGCCACAATTTATTTTAGACATCACTTACTCCACACATCCATTTCCTAAATACAATGGTTTAGATTTAACAGGTCCCACTCCTTAACATCACTTCAGTAAACCTATAGATTTCACATATCAATTTATAGAAATTCGAAGTGGTGTCGGGTATTTCCCAATACCGACCCCGGTCTCTTCGAGTCTCATGTCATCATAACCCAAGTTATCAAAATGAAATACATAACATTTCATAACATAGGTATCAACTCATCCAAAGCATCCAATACCATTCAGTCATCCCTAAGCAATGCTTAATCACATACAAAATAATTCAAGTGATTTTAATTTGAATTTCTGAACACATTCATTTAGATTCCTTCATTCAATCTTAATCAATTCCAAACCAATTAATTAGTCAACCCTTCACTATTCATCTTAATTAATCACCCTGGATCAAATAATTTTTTTCAATTTCATTCAAGTAATTATCTTAAATTAACTTCACGATATTAATTGTACTTAACCAAAATCAATAAGTAATCTTATTGATTAACTACTTAATCCCCTTAATTCTTAATTACTAATATTAATTAACTCCTCTTAAGTCATTTATTCCTGATTAATTCATCTTAATTAATCTATCTTTAATTATATCGTTGATTACATAAATTAATGATTTCCAATTATATTACAATTTATCCTAATCCACATTAATTACTTCATTCAACCACAATATTGGTCTTCCTTGAATTATCTCAACCTATAATTAGCTATTCATTTATTTACTTCATTAAATAGATCAATTTCTCTCTAATTAATTATCTTAATTAATCTCTTGATTAATTACACAAGTAATCCTCCTTTATTAATTACATTAGTATTCGCTTATCAAACCATCCATTGATTATTCTAGATTTATTAAACTTAATAAATTAGCTTAACTTAAATTAATTAATTAATTCAAACCATTAATTACTAAATTAATCGCCCCAATCATTAATTAACTGAATTAATTTATTATCCATTCTGATTACCCTACAAATTTAATGAATCGCAAATCATTAAATCTTTATTAACATTAAATGGAAACAATTCATTTTTATGATTTAAGTTTAAACAACTTAAACCCCAATATTTCAAGTCAAATTACAATTAACTCGAGAATCATCCAAAATCACAATCATAGGATCATCAATTCACAACGCATATCAAATTTGTTCAGCCATTCAACCAAATATTTAAATTTAACCATTTAAATTTAAATAGAAACTCAACAGAGTGAGATTTACTCACCTTTGCCTATATTCGCAATCCATTTCATCCTCGATTTTTGATTCCACGATTATTGACCTTGTATAAATATTAAAGGATTTTATTAATATTCGATCAATTTGAATAAATAAATTTTAATGATTTAAATTTAAACTAGAACTTTTCCCCTTGAAACTACGTATACATTTATAAAAATAATTTATAGATTTCAAAATTTAATTTTTTTTTTATAAATTCTCTCATATTCGAAAATCGTATTCATAAATATATATATATATATATATATATATATATATAAATTGCCTTTACATATAATTTACCCCAAATGGATTTATAAAATTGGTTTTCTTCTGACTAAATGCAGAGATGAAAAAAATTTATCAAGCTATACCTTACTGCTCGCGCGACCATCTTCGCTCAACAATTCGTACGGCATCATCCATGGCCTCACCGTCGAACGCCATCGCCTAGCAACACTTTGCAATCTGGTCGCGACCCCCCCCCCCCCACACCTGCCTTCCTTCGCCTTGCTCGGGCCTGCCACCAAATCCCCCAAACGGCGACCCACTCCAGATAATCGAACCCTAATCCCCCCTCCATCAATCGATCGCGACTTCCTCCAGTAGCGGTGCTCCTCCACGCCCTCCCCCAAGCTCACTCGATCGAACTCGATTAAGTTTCGCGTCGCCATCTATTCAAAAGTCGCCTGCAAATTTTTTTTTTTTGGCTTCGGCCTCGTTTGATTTTTTTTTTAATTTGATGAAGGGCTTCGGCCGTTTGAATTATCGGGTGGAATCTTATCTCTTTCTCGAAAAAAGAGGGACGGAAATGATATAGATGGTGGGAGGCGTCCTGAGTACGCTTGTTGACTTATAAAATATCTTTGCCAATTTATTTTAAATCCCCTCCCTCTTTTTTTTTAATTATTATTTACTTATATAAGACTTTCGAAATGCCTCATCGCTTGTATATAAAATTTCGAACACAATAGAACGTGTTTCAGAGGCTGATTTGATTATACGCGCGAGTTACGTAAGTAAACGATCAATTTTAAATTAAATCGATTAAAATAAATTCGAAGCATTTTGAGCTGCTAGGGTCAAATGACAATTCCGACAGCTACAAAAATTGAAATCCGATAATAACTAACTATTACGGATCCAACGGAACTGGTTTCGTCGAATTCCGAGACTGTGCCTCGGAAGACCATTTTAAAATTCATTTAAACGATATAATTTCAAAACTGAACAAATTACCTTTAAATTAAATTCCAACCATTCTGTTATCTTTAGTATCATCATTTTAAATCTTATAAGCCTTCAAATCATTTTAAAAAGACTTAGAGGTTTCAGATTCAACAATTTACAATTTTCAATTATTAAATTTAATATTTAAACTATACAATTCAATGATTTCATTATCAAGTAAATATTGATATCTTGAATTCAAGTTAAAATTAACTTTTAAACAGTTTAAAATCAATTAATTATTCCAATTTAATTTGTCAAAATTTTCGGGTCATCACATATTTTGAAACTTAAAATCAATATAACATTATAACATACTATAATAACGTTTATAACATGTTCTATATATACCCAATATTTTACCGATATTATCTGATATTATGATGATATTTTAAATATTCATATCAATACTTGACCGATACATACTCAATACAGTTATTAACTACTTAGGCCATCGTTTTGCCTGATTTGCCAAAAGTGATCTTCTATGAGTAGCAACATCAGCTTTGACAACTCAAGTGATGGAAAATGGCGAAGTGGACGTCAATAAAAAATAATAAGTTTTAAAACATTTCGTTAGAGGTGAAAAAACTTATGCTGGATGGTAGCTATAGCGGAGAGGATTAGAATCATGGCAATGGTAGTGAACTAAGTGGTTAGAGGCGACGACTATACTTTGTGAAAAGAATGTTTTAAGACGCCAGGGTTTAGTTCAAGAATATGGTAATTTTATATATAAATTCTCATTTATTTTTAATTTACTTTTTATGCCCTACATGTTCAAACATGAAAACTCTCAATGAACTATGTTTTGCACGCAGCTTGCGTCGTTGAATTCGTATAACAATTTGCAACCCATGACGTTATTAAACTATATATTATATACTTGTATATCACAATATAATACGGAACAGTATATATTAAATTATTAATTAGACAATTGTTTAATAACACCATTAATATGATATTATATATATTATGATATTATCTCCCTTATTTAGATATTTGATACTCGAAATAAAAAATATATGTACATATATACATAATTTTTTTTTTGAAAATTGGTTCTTTATTGCCTTCCATAATGAAAAATACAAGTATAACATAATATATACATTAATCTTAATACGCTACCACATTATTTGTAACAACCTGCCGTTTCAACCGTCAAAGGTCGACACTTAATAATCCATGGGATTCAAATGCTGAGCATCCAAGTGCCAAAATGCAGATGGTTAGGGTAAAATAAAAGAAAACAAACAGGGGGAAATATAATCTCCGAGCGAAATGATAACATTTAATATAACAAAAAAGCAAAAGCTGTCACTCTAAGATACATGGTATATCGAAGTTAAAAACAAACATCATCGGCTTGGGCAGTTATAACTCCTTCACCTTACAATTGTTGATGGGTATACATAATGATAAAGTGGAAAATAAAATTACTATGGCAAATAAACATCCAGATCTTCTCCATGAGCTCCATTCTCCCACCAAGGAAAACCTGGAAAAAATTGGTCTAACCCGAGTGTTATAATAAAATAACACTCAGATCGGTCTGGAAAACCAGCTTGAGGAAATTCAAGAAATATGATGTACATATAATAATCTATGAGACCACACCGCTAAATACGGAATGGATTTTATATCAAAAGAACAACATCCATACATGAAAGCATGGAAACAAATCCGAACAAAGTCAAATCATAAAGAATGGACACAAATAATTAAACATAGAGAAGAGCACAAGGCACTTCTTTATGCAGTTAAGAAAACAATTTAAAGATTTGAATCAAAACAAGGAAAATGAATTTTTCAAACAATGACCAGGAGGGTGCACCTCTCTTAGAGAAAGCATTCCTCTAGAAAATATACTTGAGAACTATGATGGCTCTCGAACAACTCCAAGATGGACCCCGCCAACCTTACCATGTATCTGACTATTTCATATCTCCATGCGCATACAACCGAAACCAATCTAGATTGTATGTGAAAATACCCTAACAGTAGCAACCCCACATAGCTTGGCCCACACTCGCTTTTTATTTAGTCATTTCCGATAAAGGATGCCAATGCTTCAAACAAGAAACAAACCGTCTTAGATTGATGAAACTTAAAGAGGGTCGATAGTCAATAAATCAACTATTAGAAATAAAAAAGTGATCTATATGGAAATTAAGTCTCGTACACTTATTACCACTCGTTGATTTCAAAATTTTACTATCCCTCCATTAACAATGAAGCCAGAAGTTGGGGCATTGTTGCCTCTCAGACCTTGCCTCAACATACATTCTTAACTTTTAAGATAGAGACGAGTTTTTATACCTCGATGTTTAGTGTTAAGAAAATTCCTAAATTCTTACTATATAAGTGAGATCGCTTATAGAAATTAAATTTCTTATCCTTATCACCGAACTTCGATTTCCAATTCGTACTATCCCTCGCTTAAACATGAAGCCAGGTAAGACAAGCTACTGGATGTTCCCGACCTTGCCTAGGCACTCTATTTTGTAAACCTCATAAATAGTAACGAGTCTACTTTCTCAATGTTTGTATTAAGGATAAGATTAAATCTTTTCCATGAATGAAATCAAACTTTTAAAATATTTGACTCACACTTATGCTTGATTTTATCATCACAAACATTTGTAAAACACTTTAACAACACTACTCCAAAATATTCCTTTAAAGATCTGATTATATTTCTAAGTGTATCGAAAAGAAGGGTTAAAACCAGTGTCATTTAAAACTTGTTTACTATAAACCCAAAACCAATTACACTAAGCTTTATATTTAAAACAATCTTTTAAAGACCATTTCATTTATAAAATATCATTTAGTAATCAACTTATTATTATCTTTAAACAAAACTCCTTCAAAAATTTAAGAATATCAACACTTATTAAGTCAAGTAAGAAGTTTTCTTAATAACTTTATGAAATCATTTATTATAACAAAAGTTTTATAATCCATGACTTCTTTCTCAATTCTTAAAAACAATTTATTACAACAATGGTGTTGTAATATATGCTTCCTTTTCACTTTCAATAAACTCAAAAAATACTTGAAATATAGTTTTCAAAACATTTATTTCAAATATTACTTAAAAGGTAAATGTCAAATTTAATATATATTAAAAACTCAAAACCACTTCCTTCCATTATTTTCAAAATAATAACTTCTTCTTTAATAATTTATATTAAATCCTTAAAAATATTTAAATAAATCCAAATCAATTTTAAAAATACTTTGATAAAGGTTAGAAAGATGCTCCAAAAAGATTAAAGAAGAAAAATCAAGTTCAAAACCATTTCTATAAAAGTAGGAAATAGTGCCGCTAAAAGAAGTACGGAAAATTCCTTTAAATCGGTTCTTTTCAAAATGAAAGTTTCTTCATGTTTTTACAAAGTTTGAATGAACAATATACAATAAGCCTAGTATGCATTCACAAAAATTTAGAGAATTTTTAATTCAACAAAACACATTTGAATGTTCTTTTAAAACTTTACTTTCGAAATGCGAAAACATGACAAATCCATTCTAACATATAAAATCTTTGGAGTTAACTTTTATAACCTTTTTCGAGCCATCAAAATTTTTTCAATAAATAATTTAAAAGCGGAAAAATGCAACCAAATATTTAGTGATGCAAACACATGCTCAAGAGCAACAAACAAAATATTAAAAAAGGTGATTTCATAAGTGTCGTTGTAGCGATAATCGCTATAACGATACTTTCACAAACAACCAATAAACGACTCATATACTTCAATCAAACTTCAATATAAGCAACGTAAGTATAAAAGTAAATCAACATTGTTGAGAAACCCCTTAGTGTCTCTCTAAAAGGTCTTATACAAACCATATATGTGTATACGCCTTTTAAAGTGTTCCATAGCGACCTATTTGCTACGATTCAACTTTTCAACCCACCTTTTCAATCCTAAAAATGCATTAGCAGTTTCCCCTGAAAATCACTCTGATATACTATGATATGATACCAAATGTAACGATCCCGCCTTTTCAACCCTCAAAAGTTGGCATTAACACATCTATGGTATTCAAATGTCATGCATCATAGTGTTGGAAAGGTAGATTTTCAGGGTAAAATAAAAATATACAAACAAGGGGAAATAGAATCTCACGGCAGAATGATAACATATAATATAACAAAGACAACCGAAGCTATCACTCCAAGATAAATGTTATATCAAAGTTAAAAACAAACCTTACCAGCTTGAACAGTTATAACTCCCTGACCTTACAATTTATGTTAGGTATATATAATATTATAGCGATGTTATCTGACATTTTGACCTGGCTATATTGAACTAATTGCACAAGTTAGATTCGACTGCTATCATGCCCGATGAGTCCAGAGTGATGGTTATAGGGCCCAAGGTCAAGTACAGATGATAACACGTAGTCGAAATTGGATGGAATTGATGGATATGCATAGCAGATTGTTTGAAGTATGAAATATGGTTCAATATATAGAAGGGATCGGTATAAATTGGCTTCCATCATAGGGATTGGTATATTTCAGGGACTATGAGCATTTGAATAGAAAACGAGCAATATCTCAAGATCTACAAGTCCAATGCATATAATTTTTAAACAAGATATGGGGCCTAAGTGAGCCTACTCTAGAGATCGCATCTCAAGAAGGTGAAGTTAGAGGGATCAGCATTCTTCCTTTGGAACGGATCGGTAAGGACTAACAATAAACCTATATTGAAGCAAAGATCAAGCAATAACTAGAGTTCTACTAATCCAATTGGAATGAAATTTGGAGACTAAACATATTTTAGCATGAGGGAGCTACCATTGGGATCACACCTAAAAATTCCATTAAAGTAGGGATCGGTATCGATCCCTCTTCTTTGGGAATTGGGCCATGCGATCCCTCTTATGGGTCCATATGGTTCTGAAGGTTCGTCTACTGAATTTTCAGGGAGATATTTGGCCATCTTCATCTATAAATACAGGTTTGGTTGTTCATTTTTAGGACTTTATGATTCTAGTTGTTTTATATTCTTTTTTACCTAAGGAATTTCATCTGATTCCTATTGTACTCAGTTTATAAAGTGATTAATAAAGCAATCTATTCAAAGTGGACGTAGACAAACAACGCCGAACCACTATAAATCACTGTATGCGTGTTATTCTATCAATTTATTGTTATTCGTTTGTTATCATCCCCTGTTTTCATTTTATATTCTCCATTTATTTCTCTTCAAAGCTTCTTTTAGGTTTTTGTGTCAATTTAGGTGCAAACATTTTGATGCTTTCGTTGAGAACCTTGATTCTCAGCTTGTTATTATCCTTTTGTTGCTATTGGATTGCATAAATGTAGGAAATGCGGATTGTGGATCTTAAGGCAGAGTTAACACTAGAGGGATGGTGAATAGTGTTTCCTCAATTTTATGAATATTTTTTGAAATCTTTTTAAATTAAATCCAAACAGATGCAATTCAAAAACACAGTAACAACCATAGAATCAGACACAAATGCTAATAGTATATAAAAGAGTAAAGGAAAGAGCACATCGGAATTTTATACTGTTACGGAGTTACCCTACATCCAGTCCCACACAATTTCTTTTTAAATATAATGTCAATATTACACCCTCGATTTCAAGGCCACGAGATACACCCTCCTATCTCCGAGTCTAGGGCAAACTCTCTTGATTTAACCAGGCTACAAGGTCTCCTAATTGATTTATGGGCTACAATCACACCCGAATGACGTATGAGCCACAATCACACCGTTTCCAATCACACTTTGATAGAGAGAGACTCGATACACTTCGATCTTTCGATCTTTGATTAGAAATGATCATATAACTCTGAATAGCACTGAGATCTTTGACAGAGAGTGGTAGAGAATCAAATTAGAGATAGCCGAGTTTGATTCACTTGGAATTTCGATAGAATTTCGTTAATGCATTTGAAATATAAGAGAATATTTGAGTGGAGAAGGAGTGAAGAAATTAGGAAAAACTAACTTAAAATTCGTTGAAAAAAACTAGTATTTATAGGAGAACAACGGTCATATCCATTCATGAAAGGTTATGACAAATAGACACTTCTTTTGAAAATTTGAAATTTGAATTCTACGGCTACTATGTCGACATGGGGGGATAAGGGATTCAATTTGCCTATGTTATTTTTGAAAATAGATTTTGCATTAAAATGATTTCTATTCTAAAATTTGTAAAAACAATTTCTAAATTTTGTAAACCATTTTGAATATAGTTTAAACTTATAAAAGAGTTTTAGAAAGTAATCTTAAAATCTATAATATAAAAGTAATATTAAAGACCAAGTATATATATCTTTGGAATATATTAAAGCTAAAATATTAAAATCAAGAGATAGTTTAAAATACAAGAGATGATTTTGAAATTAATATAATTAAAAATAGTTTTTGAATTAAGGCTAAAATATTTAAATTGATAGAGATTACTACAGAAATATAGTTTTTGAAAAAATAAATCATTTTGAAAATTTTGTGGATTCCATTCCACTAGAGAAGGTCGTGGATTCCATCCCACTAAAGAGGTTGTGGGTTCCATCCCACCATTTATGCGAGAAGGTGGACTCCATTCCACAATTAAAATCCAAATAAAGATTTTATTGCTATTATGAAGATTTAACATAAATCTACACTCTATTAGTTATCTTGACATCTTGAACTCTTGATACTCATCAGTCTTCAGTCTTGATTTCTTCAATCTTGAATTCGTCAGTCTTGAATCTCTTTACTTAGTCTTGAATCTTTATACTGTACGGTCTTTATTCTCAGTTTCTGCATACATATCCTGCCTATACATATGTATCTAGACAAAAATATTAGTATTTATATTTTATAACAAGTCCTAAGGTTGTTGTCATGAAAACCATCATCTCAGTAACTAACAATCTTCCCATTTTTGATGATGACAACCTATGTTTATAAATATACTCCACCAAACTCTGATTATACTCTGACTCCCCTTATTCCAATAACTCCCTCCTTAATCTAAGCCTAACAAACGTATTTTCTAATTCCCCCCTTTGCCATCAACAAAAACTAATCCTAAACTACATAACTCCCCTTTAAATTATGGAATTAAAAGCTAATAACGAGTTTAATAAGCGAAACATATATCTAATTTTATTATATATGTGTTACATTACACATATATATGAAACATATACACAAGTATCTGTAAGTACACAAAATATAAAAACATTAATATAATAACAATCTAAAGAGAGTCTTTGACAATTGATGACTTGTGAATTGAATAATTGGGCAATGGAGACAAAAGTTTCCACTTGGTTCGACTAAGTTTCCATTTTTGTCAAAACAACTTCTCCAACAGATATAACTTTATCATCTTCATCCATTTGAGCTTCTTCCTCTTCTTCTTCTTTGTCCTCTAATGGATTATTAATATGTGCGTTAGAGGAATCATCTTCAATCACAATAGGGTTTGCCTAATTATCCATTAGAAAATTTTGCAAATTTCTAAAAATCTTACCTTGTTTCTCTTGTTCCTTTGCCATCCTTATTTGCATGACTTGTAACTCAATCAGTATTGCAGAAAATCCTTCATAATTTTCTCAATCTTCAGTTATCCTGCCTTTTGGCAAGGCCATGACACAGAGGACTTGACTAGAGACTAAAGACAATTTTTCCCCAGAGATCGCTTATCTGTAGGTCCATGATGGATACAAACAAATTTGGTCCGAGTCCGGATCGAGCTATAATTATAATGTTATGACAAGCAAAGCTATAGAAGGCTGATTCAAAATTTCAGGTCAATCGGAGTTCGTATGCCCAAATTACGGATCGATCAAGATCCATGTGAAATGCATCAATTTCATATCGATCCAAATGTCCACTTTTCAGATCGTTCAATTTCACCAATATTTGTATCATTCCCCAAGGTCCTGTTTTATATCAAACTTCCAACTTCCATTATAAGAACGATACGAAGTTTCAAAAAATATTTGGGTACGATCCAAGTGAATTCAAAATTCTAGCCGCAACGCAGTGCCTCCGCAGAGTGAATTCAAAACTCAACTTAAGGAAGAAACATTCCATCCACTCTCTTGATCGTTCCATGACTGAACGAGACATAGGGGATTAACGCAGCAGATACTGAATTGCAATCAAGGAATGGACAAGGAACTACTGCTCAAACAGTGCTCGTAGAGGCTGGACAAGCGTGCATACATCATTCATCGGTATTACAAGACCCTGAAGCTAGAAAATGGACCTGATAATGATGATTGGAGTATCTTTCCCAATCGAGACCTATTCATTGAAACCATTCTACATGTAAAATTTCCAGTGAAAATTCAACATGCTGACCATGTCGGTGTACTATGGAAATACAACCCCCGACACTACCTCATGAAGTAAGAATGGCACATGGGTTCCACCAAGAGTAATGAATACCATCAAATGCCGATGTCTTACCTCATTCCTCAAAGAAGACCGTCAACCGTGCTTAGACATATCAGTCCTACTTCTCATATTGCTTAAGGGAATAAAGAAGCTGGCAGCCAATGAATTGATCAAAATCCATAGGCAGTTACTGCCAATACTCGTAAATGAATTCATCACAAGAGCTTATTTCCAGACTTTGATAAGAGAAATGGTGGATAGCCGCCAACAACTACACCAACGTATCCAGGCCAATATTGGGTTGATGAACTAGATAAGGGATCAACATGGCGAGATAAGTAGGGAACCTACTCCATATTCTACGGAAAATTCCTCTTCTTTAGGTGGCTACCGTGGACGCCAGCACCCTAAAGCTGCTTCGGAAAGGAAAGCTTCGAAAATATGTGAAAGCCTATGAAACGATGGGCAGGGAACACCCGACCCCTATCAATCAAGAACTTTGATTGAATTAAACCACCTGCATTAGACTTCCAACTGAGAAGGGCCAGACCGAAGTGCAATAGCGAGCATACGATGTTGCTTCGCTTATCAATGAGATTTAATCTGATCTTTTTTGATTTATTTCTATTTCAATTTCATTTATGTTGTGAAATATGACTAACTTGAATTAAACTACTTGCTAATGGTGCAGGTAACCAAGTACTCAAGGTTAGGTTCCAAACAACCTCCCCGGACTATGATCAGATCATTAAGGTATCATCATGACGAGCATGATTCAACTAATCATCAGCTACTATATGCCTCCGACTTGGGGGCTAGGCATCAAAGAAAAAGTGACCGACGAGGTCAAGACTCCAGTACAAAGTGGGTGCTATTGACCATCCACTCATCAGCCTATGCAATTTAATTGGTCATCTAAGAAAGACATGGAGTGATATGTCCCAATGGTCCACTCCCCTCTCGTACTTAAAGCTCGCTAAAATACCTATGCATCTTTTGATGCCTAGTAAAACTGGAACCACACCAACGGTGGATGTGATGTGGTCGTCCATGCATCAAATCCTACATTAGACACTTGGGGTTGTTTGAAACATAAGTTTAAAGTGGATACAACTTGACAATTCGCTCTCCAGCTCGAATTAGTGATTCGACAAAACAATCATGCCTTCTGCTGACTTCGTCAAGGCTAGAGCCCCAATTTACAATCATCAGGGGCTGCCTGCCATCTCATAATCATTAGGAGCTATTATTACAACTCTCTTCCTCGACCTTACTGGAAAAGCGCGATGTATCAAGTGGACGTGACTCGACTGTCCACTCTCTAATTCTTTCCCATAACACTGGGGTAAAGACATGACTCTAAGTGGATGTGGTTCGACCATCCACTCTTTCGCCCAAACACAAAGTTCTCCAGAGCATTACTCTTACTCCTTAAGCTTGGTAGAAGCAGAAGTAGATTCTAAATCAAAAACGACGTAGTATGACCTTGTACACTCTAGCTCACATAGTGTGAGTTGGAGTATAAACATCTAAAAAATGGACACGGTTCAACTGGTCAATTTTAAGGAGTATGCAATCCTCCATCCACGACCTTGTGAACTCTGGTCCCAAGAGTGCGGGTTGGAGTATATACACCAAATGGGTATGACTGACCACCCATCAACCAATTCTGGTCCCGAGAGCGTGGAGTGGAGTATAAACACCAAAGTGGTATGACTGACCACTCATCAACCAACTCTAGTCCCGAGAAAACGGACTGGAGTATTAACACCAAATAGGTGTGACTGACCACCCATCAGCTAACTCCGATCCCAAGAGCGCAAACTGGAATATAAACACCAAATGGGTATGATTGACCACCCATCAACTAACTTTGGTCCCGAGAGCACGGACTGGAGTATAAACACCAGATGGGTGTGAATGACTACCCATCAACCAACTCTAGTCCCGAGAGCGTGAACTGGAGTATAAACACCATATAGGTTTGACTGACCACCCATCAATTAACTCTGATCCTAAGAGCGCGAACTAGAGTATAAACACCAAATTGGTATGATTGACCACCCATTAACTAACTCTGGTCTCAAGAGCATGGACTGGAGTATAAACACCAAATGGGTGTGACTGAGCATCCATCAACTAACTCCGGTCCTCAAGGCATGGATTGGAATATAAATACTATGAGGGATGCGATTCGAATGTCCATCTATCAACTCTGATTCCTCATCAAATTCTATAGTATAAAAAGTAGATGTTGTTTGACCATCCGCTTTCCAACTCTTCTCCTAACTTGGAGGCACTCTTGTCATACAGAATCGGATGCGATTCGACCATCTAGCACTAAGCGGGTGTGAAAGACCATCCGTGCATCAACTCTTATCCTCGGCACGGGACCCATAACATAAATTTATAGAGATGAACTCCAACTCTACAAGACAAAATTCGTTCCTTGATTCAACAAGGAGACACAGATTCGCAAAATGGACTAGCTAGATGTCCTGTTTTGAATGGATATGACTACTGTCCAACTGCAAATGAACGTGACATGACCGCTCATTCGCTAACTCTCACCTATGATCCGACGGGTTGTGCATGCAATATGGAAGGATGTGACTTAACCCCCTACCAATCAAGTCCTTCCTATAATTCAGTGGGAGAAACATCAAACTAAAGTTGTTTTAATGCGACTGACCATACTTCGACTTTTGCCCTTGACAGGAGGCAGAGGAATTAATCGAGGAAAACGCGATCCGACCATCTTATACAAAAACTCTTAGTCCCCAAAGTGTGGACAGGGTTATAAAAATCAAATAGGTGTGATTAACGACCCTTCAACTGACTCTGATCTGTAGAGTGCGGCTATGAGCATAGACAAATGAATGATTGTGATTCAACCAATCATTCACCAACACTGATCTAAACTCGACAGGAGGAGTATAAACTCACTAATGATGCAATTAGATCATCCACAAACTAACTTTGCTAACGCAAGACTGGGTGCAGAAGTGCAAATCATCGAAAGAAGAGAAAGGTGGCTCGCTACATCTCTAGCTTATCATCCTTTACAACTTAAGGCAATGACTATAAGGATGCTATAATGCCAACCAATCAGAATGACATTCGAAGTTACAGACGACCAATTATATTGTACCATCGGATTGGTGGGCAATATTGATCTTGACCTTTCATACCATACCTTCTATCAACATACAATGTGATTTGAGCTTATTATATTGTGTCGTTCAATTATTATGGTCAATATTGATACCCATCGACTACAAATCAATGTAACACAAATGTCCATCGAATACTTTTGACCACTAGAGCATGGATAGAAGAATAAACCATGAATGAGTGTGACTTGACCATTCTTCTCCGTCACCCTCCTTCGATCCTTCAGGAAGAGCATGAGACTTGATGAGCATGACCTGACTGCATTTGAGCTAACTTTGTCCCTAGATCTGATGGGAGAACGTAAATTGAAAGGGATGTGATTGATCGCCCAACACCAAAAGAATGCAATGGGATCATTCATTCTTTGACTCTTACCATGATCTGACTAAAAGTGTAATTCAAAACAAGTGCAACCTAAATGTCTGCACACTGATTCTTGCCTTGGATCCGACAAGGGAAGCATCAATATTGCATTAGATCTAACTGGACGATTCACTCTTTAGTTTCTGCCCAGAGTATGGTGACATAAGCAGTGACGTGAATGTCATTGACCGTCCAGATTTTAGCTCATGTCTGAATGTCGGCGCCGCCTAGAGGAAAGAATTGAAACATAGTGCAAGATAGGCACAACTCGACCTTCCATCGGTTAACTCGATCCCATGGTTCAATGGTATAGAATAAATTGAAGCGGACATTATCTACCTTTCCACTTATCGAGATATTCCCCAGACTTGGGGGCATATGTGAGAAATAAGATGAATGCAATTTGATCGTTCATCAAACAACTCTGGCTCTTACAGCTTGGACTACAGTATAAACACAGCAGGGGCTAGGCTCGACCATTCGCACAATACATCCACTAACCTAAGACCGAAGGCACGAGTGTGATCATCCAAGAGCTGGATATGACTACTCGATCCTATGACTCATGCCTAATATTTATAACAAATTGAGGTTACGACTAAAAAGGTGCTTGGAGATAGAATTATCGGATCGATGCTTAAACTTATGGGCAATTGATCATCATTTTGACCCTTACAACGAGCAATGGATCGTGATTACATTGAAGGGAAAGTGCATTACTCAGAAGCACAAGTAGATTCAAACTCATAGTTGGAGCCAGCTATGCAGTAGCACGAGATACAAGGCTAATCTCTACTAAGCCTTTGATCCAACATGCCGATAAGGCAGATAATTAACCACTACAAATAAGCACATGAAGTGCCTATAACCCATCACGAGTACTAAAGATTGGATCACAGCTTTGCTCAACAATGATGCAAAAGTTAGATGTTTTACTCTAGGTGCACCTTGATGTGTTCGGTTGGGCTCAACCTCATATATGTAAGTGGACTCTCACCAGCTATTGAGAACGCTGCATTAAATGTCAGTCCAAGGCGTGTCTCGGTGAATAAAAAACGATGCGACGTGGATCCGAAGAGATCTGTTGCACTTATAGAGGAGGCGAATCTACTCAAATCCAATGGGTTTATCCACGATGTCCTCTACCTAAAGTGAGTATCCAATCCTTAACTTATGAGAAAAAAAACCGAGAGTGGCGGACGTACGTCAACTACTCAGATTTGCATGAGGCATGACAAAGTACAGCTTTCCACTTCCAAGGATCAACCAGCCGGTGGACTCGACCATCGGACATGAATTACTCACTTCCATGGACGCAAACTCCAAATGTAATCAGATACTGAAGCACGTCCCAGACCAGGAATACAACAGTCTCATTATTGTCCTGGGCCTATAGTGCTATGTTGCAATCCCCTGATTCAAACTTAAGAACACTGGTGCTACTTACTAAAGGACGGTTAACAGATCATTCAGAAATCAGATCAGCTGATCGATGGAAGTAGATATGGTTAATATGCTCGTGAGATCACGACTATCAAACGACCACATCGATGACTCGGCAGAGATATTCAGTGCTCTTCAAAAAATGCAAAATGAAACTCAATCCTTAGAAATGCTCTTTCAGCATTGCATTAGAGAAATTCTATGTTTTCATCATCAATTCTCATGGAATTGAGGCTAATTTCCAGAAATTTTCGATAATTAGGTACATCCATGTACTGAGGACAACCAAGCAGGTATAGAGCCTAAGTCAAAAGATTACCGTCCTAAGATGATTCAACTCGGTGGCCATCTGTGAGTGTATTCTCTTCTTCAACCTGACCAAGAGAGGGAAGAGAACTTTTGAATGGACTAACAACTATGTTGATTCAATTCCAGCTCTGATAAATCGTTTAGAGAGACCTCCCATTTTACCCAAGTCGTTGGATCACGAAGATTTATACATCAATTTGGCCGGGTCAGTGCGCGCCATAAGCATCACAATGTTATGTGAAGAAGAAAGGTTCCAAAGACCAGTATATGATGTAAGTAAGCTATTGACAAGCTCACCCCATTAACGTCTATACCGACCAGCCGTTACGATAAGTCCTATAGCAACCTTAGATATCCGGAAGGTTACTCAAATAGAATTTCGAGTTAAGCCAATTTGGTGTCACTTATCTCCCTCAGAGAGCTATCCATGTTAATCATTAGCATACTTCGAATCTTAATTCACTACTCGACGATTATACGAAGAGTAGTGTAGAACCGTTCTACCGATGGGGAGTGTACATAGATGAAGCTTCCAATAATCGATTTTCTAACGTCAAAGTTGCATTAATAACTTCAAAGGAACGATCGTTCTGCTACACCCTGAAACTCAACCACTCTGGAACAAATAACGAAGTTGTCCCATGAATTAACACTTGTAAATTTCGTATCCATCGATACAAAGCACGCCTTATGAATTGAATGCTTCCCTGGTGATAGTCAGAGCAGCAAACAAAAAATTGCTAGTACTCGACCTTTAGTTACAACAAAAAATTGCACGATCATTGGTAGTCTACAACTCAACATTTATATTACTCTTAGAATTCTACCAAAGGTTACATCACTTGATGAAAGAACGACAACTGTTCAGCAAATCAGATAGAACCTTTTCAAAAAGAAGATTGCAGCTTTTCAAAGCACATCATGTTCACACATGACGTACTTTGGGGGCAAATGTTATCCTGCCTTTTGGCAAGGCCGTGTCACCGAGAACTTGTCTAGAGATTGAAGACAATCCGCCCCGAAAATGGGTTATCTACAGGTCCACGATAGATATAGGAAAATTTGGTTCGAGTCCAGATCGAGCTACAATTATCATGGTATGAAAAGCAAAGCGATGGAAGGCCACATTCCAAATTTCAGGTCAGTCGGAGTTTGTATGCCCAAGTTATGGATTGATCAAGATCTATGTGAAATACATCAATTTCACATCCATCAACCCACATCCATCATTTTGTATCCATCCAGATCGATATGAAATGAGCACGAGTCCATCACTCAGCATCCATCATTCGTATCCATCAAGTGTGAACATGTATCGATGGCCCTCAATATTCCTTGGATCGATCGCCCTTCGACAGATGCATACTTCGTATCGATCGGCTACTCGATCGATACGAAGAAAGGGGCTAAAGATTGATACGAAACCATGGGCCGAGTTCGATACGAAAACAAGAACATAGGATCGATACGAGAAGTAACGTATAAGATAGATACGAAGGAAGAGGTCAACTCGAAGGAAATTGTCTCCATGCATAAATTATGGATCTCCAGCACCACGTCATTGAAACGAGATGATCAATACGAATTGTATCGATACAAGAGGATCGATGTGCAATCAATCGATACGAAGACATCATCCATACTAGCAAACTCAACCTTGGATCGATCATATCTCTCAAATTACAAGTCCAAATGCCATGAAATTTTCACAGGAGCTTGCATATCGACTAAAGAACGTCCATGATCGATCGCAGCTAGATTGGAGCCAATCTTGATCGATATGAAGACAACAGGGACCGATCTCAAACAGCCCCAAATCGATCTGGTTGGCCCACCTACGCATGAGAAAGGGTATTCTGAATTTTATGGCAGATATTTCCATATCTACTTCTATAAATAGCACCCATATGCCAACTAAAAAGGACTTTTGGGGCTCTACTATGTCGTTACTCTACCGGAGATCTATTGTAACTTGAGTGTTTGAGTTATTCTCCATTGTAACCACTTAGTAATCATCAATAAAACAACAATACATTCAAAGTGGACATAAGCTACAATGCCTAACCACTATAAATCTTTCTTTTTCTATTTCTGTTTGTTTGAATTGGCATGTTTGTTCCTCTTTTTACATTTAAATTCTTCATTTTAATCTCTCCAAATATGTTCGAAGAGTATTGTGTCCAATTTTGGTACAAGCATCTTCATTACTCGAGGCAACTTATTTTGTTGAAATGGACAAGAACTAGGAGAAGGGAAGGAAAAGGTTGCATTTTGGTTTGATTTAGAAGAGAAGACCATTATTTTATAGTTTCAGAAGTTTATTACAGAAAAAATAAAGTGATAACACAAAAGAATTCAAAATATTGTAATTATATAACCACCAAATTGATTTTAGAGGGAAAATCAAAATTTCAAATTTTACCGTGTATGTCGACATAGGGGGTAGAGGCATGACGGCATCCCTTTGAAAATTTTGAGAAGTTCATTTTTCTTTATTTATTTAAATATATGTGTTACTATATCTACATTCTATATCTCAGTTATAGAACAAATACCTAGTTCTCTTCTTAATTTAGTAAAGGTTGATTGATTCAAGGGTTTGGTCAGAATATTAGCTATTTGATTTTTGATGTTGATAAATTCAAGAGAAATAATCTCTTTACTTGTATTATCTTTGAAAAATGATGTCAGATATCAATATGTTTGGTTCTGGTATGATGAGCAGGATTTTTGGACAAATTTGTTGCACTTATGTTATCACAGTAAATTGGTGATTTTGAAATATTTAATCTGAAATCCTTTAGGGTCTGTTGCATATAGATAACTTGAGAACAAGCCAAAGCAACAGAAATATATTCTGCTAGTTATTGATAGTGAGATATTATTTTGCTTTTTACTAAACCAGGAAACCAGAGTATGCCTAAAAAGTGACAAGTTCACCTGTACGTTTTCTGTCTGATTTAAAACCCACATATTCAGCATGACAATATGAGATTAAATCAAATGAATAATTTTTAGGGTAAAATAGGCCATAGTCTAAAGTATGTTTAACATATCTTAGGATATATTTAACAGCTTTTAAATAGGTTTCTTTGGGTTAAGATTGGTACCTTGCACAGAGACAGACACTATGCATGATATCAGTCCTACTCCGAGTTATATAGAATAGAGATCCAATCACTCCTCTGTATAGTTTTTGATCAACATCTTTTTACATGTATTCTTTATTTAAGACTTCATTGGTTACCATAGGAGTTGGTTTTCACTTGAAGCAGTCATACCAAACTTACTAACTAGATCCTTAGTTTTCTTAACTAATGAAAATACCACTATCTAATTGTGTTATTTGCAATCCTAAAGAGAAAGTAAGTTCACCCATATTACTCATCTCAAACTCTTTGTCATTATTTTAGAAAACTTTTTGTTCATTTCATTGTTTGTTGATCCAAAAATTATATCATCTACATAAATCTGTACTAATTGGATATCATTTTTGTTTCTTTTAATAAAAAGAGTATTATCTACTTTACCAATTTCAAATTTTGATTGTAATAGTTAAGATCTTAGTCTATCATACCAGGCTCTAGGAGCTTGTTTCATACCATATAAAGCTTTATTTAATTTGTAAACATGATTTGAAAAAAATTCTTCTTCGAAAAGTGGAGGTTGTTCAACATGAACATCCTCTTTAACAAAACCATTTTAAAAGGCACTTTTAACATCCATCTGAAATAATTTGAAATTGTTATGGTTTGCGAAAGCAAATTGAATTCTAATGGCTTCTAATCTTGCTACGGGTGCAAAGGTTTCATTATAGTCTATTCCTTCTTCTTGACAATAACCTTGCACCACTAACCGAGCTTTATTTCTAACGACCTTACCTTGTTCATTCATTTTATTTTTATAAACCCATTTAGTTCCTATTATAGTTTTGTCCTTAGGACTAGGAACAAGTTCACATACATCATTTTTAGTAAATTGATTCGGTTCTTCTTGTATAGAAAAAATCTATGAATCGTCAGATGATTCCTCCTTTGGATTTTTGGGTTCAATAGTTGATATAAAAGATACATTACTCATCTTGTTTAGTTATTCTAGTTCTAACAATATATTCAATATTTCCTAGTATATTTTCTATAGGTTGATCTTTTAAAAGACCGATCCTTTTATTAGGATGAACAGTTTCACAATTTGTTTCATTTGATTCATTATTTATAGTAACAAAATCATCTTCATCATTTACTTGAACAAAAAATTTGAAATTTTCATTAAAAGATACATGCATTGTTTGTGTTAGTTTTTAAATTGAAAATTCTATATGCTTTACTTTTATTAGAATATCCGATAAAGATTCTTGTCGGATTTAGGATCAAATTTATCCAAATTGTCCTTTGTATTTAGAATAATGCATTTACGTCCAAAAACTTCAAAAAGGTACTTTGTTTTTTTATTGAAAAGAAGTTCATATAGTGTTTTATTGGTTTGAGGTCTAATTAGAATCCTATCCAAAATATAACAAGCTATAGCGATTGCTTCAGCCCAAAAATTTCTTGGTAATTTACTATCTGAAAGCATAGTACTTGCACACTTTTGAATCGTCCTATTTTTACGCTTTACCACTTCGTTTTGTTGGAGTTCTTCGAAAGGAAAATTTATGAGTTATTATTTTTTTTATTATAGAAATTCTTAAAATTTTCATTTTCAAATTCTCCACCGTGATCACTACGAATAGTTTTGGTTTTTAAAGAAAGTTGATTTTGTATTATTTTTGCAAAAGTTTTAAATAAATCAAAAGCATCACTTTTACGTTTTAGAAAAATTGTCCGTGTAAATCTAGAATAATCATCTACAATTACAAAACATATTTACAGTGATTTATTGACTGAATTTGAGATGGACCAAACAGATCTAAATGAAGTAACTCAAAAGGTTTTGAAGTTGACATCATATCTTTCAATTTGAACGAACTCTTTCTAAGTTTTCCTAATTGACAAGCATCATATACACTATCAACTTTAAATCCATTTTAGGGAGACCTCTTAAATGATCAAGTTTTGAAAGTCTAGTTAAGAGTTTAAAATTCAAATGCCCAAATCTTTTATGCCAAATCCAATGGTCACTTGTATTAGCCAAAAGTTATAGGTTATCATTTGAGATTTTCATACTGTGAATATAAATATTTTTCTTCCTAATTCCTTCAAAGATGATATTTGATTTATTATATTCGATGTGACACTTATCCTTTTCAAATTTAATTTTGTAGCTCTTATCACATAGTTGACTTATACTAAGTAAGTTGTGTTTTAGATTCCTAAAAAATAGAACATCAGAAATAGTAGGAGTTTTAGAATTACCGACATTACCGATGCCAATCACATATCCTTTTAAATTGTCTCCAAAGTTGACCATTCTTTCGTCTTCATAAATTATGTCATTCAGTATCTCCAGATTACCAGTCATGTATCTTGAACATCCACTGTCAAGTATCCATTTTCTTTCTTGATTTGCACCATTTGTCCATTGGGTGTTGATTCTTCAAAATCTATATAGCACATATGTTCCTGCACAACACACAAATTCAGTAGATAACTTGATTTTCTATAATAACCATATGCAGACTTATGAGACAATGATGATCTGGAGAGTTTTGAACTAGTGTTAACAGAATTTCTAAAATTTCCATTTTAAACTTTTTCAAAATACAGATTATGATAACTTTGAAAACCAATGCTCTGATACCAAATGCAGGAAATGCAGATTACGGATCTTAAGGCAGAGTTAACACTAGAGGGGGGTTGAATAGTGTTTGATTAATTTTATGAATCTTTTTTGAAATATTTTCAAATTAATCCAAATAGATGCAATTCACAAACACAGTAACAATCAAACAATCAGATACAGATGCAAAATGTAAATAAAAGCATCAAAGGAACGAATAACCCAGAATTATATAATGGTTCGGAGTTACCCAACATCTAGTCGCACATAGTTTCTTATGCATATTTCTTTTCAAATATAATGTCGATATTACAACCTCAATTTCATGGCCATGAGATACACCCTCCTATCTCCGAGTCTAGGGAAAACTCTATTAATTTAACTAGGATACAAGATCATCTAATTGATTTATGGGCCACAATCACACCCAATTGATTTACGGGCCACAATCACACCATTTTCAATCACACTTTGATAGGGAGACTTGATACACTTTGATCTTTCTTTCTTTGATTACAGATGATCCTATAACTTTGAACAACATTGAGATCTTTGAAAGAGAGTGGCAGAGAATCAAACTAGAGATGATCGAGTTTGATTCACTTAGAATTTCAATAGAGTTTTGTTAAAGCATTTGAAATATAAGAGAATATTTGAGTGGAGAAGAAGGAGTGAAGAAATGAAGAAAAACTAACTTAAAATTCGTTGAAAACAACTGGTATTTATAGGAGGACAACGGTCATATCCATTCGAGAAAGGTTATGACGAATAGACACTTCTTTTGAAAATTTAAAATTTGAATTCTACGGCTACCATGTAGACATTGAGGGATAAGGGATGTCGACGTGTTTATATTATTTTTGGAAATAGATTTTGCTTTAAAATGATTTCTATTCTAAAACTTGTAAAAGCAATTTCTAAACTTGTAAACCATTTTGAATATTGTTTAAACTTATAAAAGAGTTTTAGAAAGTAATCTTAAAATATATAATCTATAATATAAAAGTAATATTAAAAACTAAGTATAGATTTCTTTAAAATATATTATATCTAAAATATTAATATCAAGAGATAGTTTAAAAAACAAGAGATGATTTTGAAATTAACATGATTAAAAATAGTTTTTAAATTAGGGCAAAAATATTTAAATTAATAGAGATGACTATAAAAAGGTAGTTTTTGAAAAATTAAATCATTTTGAAAATTTCATGGATTCCATTTCACTAGAGAAAGTCATGGGTTCCATCCCACTAAAGAGGTCGTGGGTTCCATCCCACTATTAAAGCGAGAAGGTGGATTTCATTCCACAATTAAAACCCGAATAAATATTTTAGTGCTTTTATGAAGTTTTAACATAAATCTGGACTCTATTACTTATCTTGATATCTTGAACTCTTGAACTCTTGATACTCATAGCGTCTTAAGCCTTGATTTCTTCAATCTTGAATTCGTCAGTCTTGAGTCTCTATACTCAGTCATGATTCTTTATGTTGTACAGTCTTCATTCTCGGTACATGCATATATATATATATATATATATATATATATATATATATATATATATATATATATATATCCTGCATATACATATATATCTAGAGAAGAATATTAGAATTTATATTATACAACAAGTCCTAAGTTTGTTATCATCAAAACCATTATCTAAGGAACTAACAATAAATCCCTTAAAAGAGACCACAGTTATCTTCAGGAAGTTTGCTTGTTCTATTCAAATTTGAGAAAATCTAAGCCAGGTTATCAACAATGGTGAGGATTACTAGGGTTACTTCCCAAAACGATAAAGGAAATGAGAATTAAAGCATCCAATAAGGAGGCTCGAGCGGCCAACCAATGGATGTGAATGCTGATCCAGTTGAAGTATGGAATCCAACTGATTCCATTATAAGAGCTAAATTCCAGAATATGATGAGAGAGCTAGTGGATAGCCATTGACAATCAGCATATTCAAGCCTATATCAACCTAATGAACCAATTCAATCAGCAACAGTGAGCAGAAGCTAGGAGGGACCCTACCCCTTACTCAGCATCGGAGAGTTCTAGTCCATCGGACAAGCATCACATTTACAGGCTTTGCATAATAGATGGATATCGCATCGAAACTTCCAAGCGTTTGTTAGTCCTTGAGATGATGGTTTTGATGACAACAAACTTAGAATAAGATTACAAAATATAAACACTACCATTATAATTTAGATATATATGTATATGCAGGATTTAACCATGCAGGTACCAAGAATGAAGACTGTACAGTATAGAGATTCAAGATATCAAGATTGAAAACTCATGAATATCAAGAATATCAAGATTATCAAGAGTTCAAGATTTCAAGAATAAGTAATTTAATTAGAAATTTTGTTAAAACTTCTAGAAAAGCACGGGCATCTTAAAATCCAATTTATTCATGGAATGGAATCCACTTCGAGCATGTTAAAGGGATGGAAACCTAAATAGGATGGAACATACGAAAAATCTAGTAGAACATCGTTTTGTACCTGCTAACCTTTTATTCAAAATGATTTTACAAAATTATATCTTGTTTTCAAAATGTTTTCAAAACCTTCCTTTTAAAAGAATAAAAACCATCTATCCTGATTTTAAATACATTTAGCCTCAACATAATCTTTAATTTCAAAATCAAATTATCCTTAGTTTTAAATTATCTTTAACAATAATATATTAACTTTTAATATTTATACTTGGATTTAAATATAAAATTATAGTAAAATTTTATACATACCAAAATATTATTCTCCATATCTATTTATGTATTTTAACTATATTTAAGTATATTTATAATAGTTTAAAATAGTTTGAATATAAGATAAAAGTTATTTTCAAAGAAAAACAAAACACCAAAATTTCCTTTGGGATGTCGACATTCCCAAGTTACCCATGTCGACATAGTGTCAGTTGATTTCAAAATTTTGAATTTCAAAAGAAGTGTCTATTCATCATATCCCTTCACGAATGGACATGGCTGTTGTTCTTCTATAAATAGGGCCTATTTCAACGAATTTCTATTCATATATTTCTATTTTTCACTCCTCTTCTTCTTCCACATTTCTTTATACATATTCTTACTATTACTCTGCCAAAATCAACATTGAGTCTAACTAGATCATTTCTAGTTTGATTCTCTATAACTATCTCAACAAGATTCTTAGTACTATTCAGATTATAGGCTTCTTTGTAATCATTTCTGTGAGAAAAGTTGTGATTGTAGCCTAGGAAATCAATTGGGTGAACTTGTTGCCCGTGAAATCAAGTATCTCTACCCAGAGGATTGTGAATCTGGAGGGTGTACCTCGTAGCCTTGAAATCGATGGTGTAATTATACAATTTCTTTTGAAAGGAAATCCATACTTTTGTGTGGGACTGTATGTAGGGTAACTCCGAACCAATATAAAATCCGGTGCGTTCTTTCCTTTACTGCTTTTACTTTATTTCTACATCTGTGTTTGTTTTTGTGATCATATCTATGTCTGAATACTACATACATTTGTGTTCAAATTAGCATAAATTGAAAAAGATTTAGTAATTTCTTAAAACACTATTCACCCCCCCTAGTGTTTATCCTAGCCTTAAGATCCATAATCCGCATTTCTAACATTTGGTATCAGAGCAAGGTTTTCAAAGTTTCATAATCTGATTTTTGAAAAAGTTTTTAAAATGGCTGTGTTCGTTAATACTAGTTTAGAAATATTCAGATCAGCATTGTCTCTTGAGTCTGCGTATAGTCAATGTTCAAATTCTAGTTGCCTATCAAAATTGTTTGATATGCAGGAAACATGCTTTATGGGGGTTAAGGAATCAATCCACAATGGACAAATTGTGTAGATCAAAAAGAATAAATGGATACTCGTTAATGGATGTTCTAGACACATGACTGGCAATCCAGATATGCTGAATGATATAATATACAAAGACGGAGGATTGGTTAACTTTGGAGATAATTCAAAAGGATATGTGATTGGCATCGGCAAAGTCGGTAACTCTGAAACTCCTATTACTAATGTTTTGCTAATTAAGAATCTGAAACATAATCTTCTAAGTATAAGTCAACTTTGCGATAAAGGATATAAAATTAAATTTGAAAAAGATAAATGTTACATTGAAAATAATAATTCAACCATAATATTTGAGGGAATTAGAAAAAAGAATATTTATATTCATAGTATGAAAGTCTCAAATGATAACTTATGTCTTTTGGCAAATACAAGTGACCCTTGGATTTGACATAAGAGATTTGGACATTTGAATTTCAAACTCTTATCTAGACTGTCTATACATGATCTAGTAAGAGGTTTCCCTAAAATAAATTTTAAAGTAGATAGTCTATGTGATGCATGTCAATTAGGAAACTTAGAAAAAGTTCCTTTAAATTAAAAGATATGATTTCAACATCAAAACCCCTTGAATTACATCACCTTGATTTATTTGGTCCATCTCAAATTCTGGCAATAAATCATAGTAAATATGTTTTTGTAATTGTAGATGATTATTCTAGATTTACATGGACAATGTTTTTGAAACATAAAAGTGATACTTTTGAATGTTTTAAGAACTTTACAAAAAGGATTCAAAATCAACTTTCTCTAAAAATTATAACCATCCGTAGTGATCACGGTGGTGAATTTGAAAATGAAAAGTTTGAGGAATTCTGCAACAAAAAGGGAATAACTCACAATTTTTCATTTTCAAGAACTCCACAACAAAACGAAGTAGTAGAACGTAAAAATAGGACGATTCAAGAGTGTGCGAGAACTATGCTCTCAGATAGTAAATTACCAAAGTATTTTTGGGAAGAAGCAACTGCTACCGCCTGTTATATTTTAAATAGAATTTTAATTAGACCTTTAACTGATAAGACATCTTATGAACTTCTTCACTCAAAGAAACCTAAGGTATTAAATGTTTTATTTTAAATACAAAAGATAATTTAGATAAATTTAATCCTAAATCTGACAAAGGAATCTTTATCGGATATTCTAATACAAGTAAAGTGTATAAAGTGTTTAATTTAAGAACTAACACCATCGAAGAAATAATGCATGTTTCATTCGATGAAAATCTGAAAATTTTTGAAGATACAAATGATGAAGAGGGTTTAATTACTCAAAATCAAGAGACAACTGAAACTAATAATGAAATTCTAATAAATGGATTAAACTTTTAAAAGATCACACTATTGAAAATGTACTTGGATATATGCAATCTGTTGTTAAAACTAAAAATCAACTAAGTCAAATGAGCAATGTAGCTTTTATATCAACTATTGAACCCAAAAATCCAAAAGAAGCATCAACTGATGATTCATGGATTTTGGCTATGCAAGAAAAATTAAATCAAATCACTAGAAATGATGTTTGGGAGCTTGTTCCTAGACCTGAAAATAAAACTACAATTGGAACTAAATGGGTTTATAAAAATAAAATGAATGAACAAGGAGAGGTTGTTAGAAATAAAGCCCGGTTAGTCGCTCAAGGTTATTGTCAAGAAGAAGGAATAGATCTTGATGAAACCTTTGCTCCCGTAGCAAGATTAGAAGTCATTAGGATTCTACTTGCTTTCGCAAATCATAATAATTTCAAACTATTTCAAATGGATGTTAAAAGTGCCTTTTTAAATGGATTTGTAAAAGATGAAGTATATATTGAACAACCACCACTTTGTGAAAATTAAAAATTACCAAATCATGTTTACAAACTTATGAAAGCTCTATATGGTCTAAAACAAGCTCCTAGAGCCTGGTATGATAGACTAAGATCTTACTTATTACACTCAAATTTTGAAATTGGTAAAGTAGATAATACTCTTTTTATTAAAAGAAATAAAAATGATATTCAACTAGTAAAAGTCTACGTAGATGATATCATTTTTGGATCAACTAATTTTGAAATGAATAAAGAATTTTCTGATATAATGACAAAAGAGTTTGAGATGAGTCATATGGGTGAACTAAATTTCTTTTTAGGATTACAGATAAAACAATTAGATAATGGTGTCTTTATTAGTCAAGAAAAATATGCTAAAGACCTAATTAGTAAATTTGGTTTGACTACCGCGAGTGGAAAACCCACTCCCATGGCAACCAATGAATACCTTAGTAAAGAAGAACTCTCAAAAGATGTAGATCAAAAATTATATAGAGGAATGATTGGATCACTACTCTATATCACTGCTAGTAGACCTGACATCATGCATAGTGTTTGTCTTTGTGCAAGATATCAATCCCAACCTAAAGAGTCCCACTTAAAAGCCGTAAAACGTATCATAAGATATGTTAAACACGCCTCTTATTATGGCTTATTTTACCCTAAAAATGATTCTTTTGACTTAATATCTTACTGTGATGCTGATTATGCTGGTTGTAAATCAGACCGAAAAATTACAAGTGGAACTTGTCGCTTTTTGGGGCATTCTCTGATTTTCTGGTTTAGTAAAAAGCAAAACACAGTTTCTTTATCAACAACTGATGCAGAATATATTTCTGCTGCTTTGGCTTGTTCTTAAGTAATATATATCCAACAAACTTTAAAAGATTATGGTTTAAATATCTCAAAATCACCAATTTATTGTGATAATACTAGTGCGATAAATTTATCCAAAAATACTACTCAACGTGCTCGAACTAAACATATTGATATAAGACATCATTTTCTCAGAGATAATATAAATAAGGAAGTAATTACTCTAGATTATATTAATTCCGAGAATCAAATTGCTGATATATTAACAAAACCCTTAAATGAATCTATATTTACTAAATTAAGAAGAGAATTAGGAATTTGTTCAATAACTGAAATATAAAAATATAAATAACAAATTATAATTAAAAATTAAATCAAAATAAATCAAATAGTAAAAATTTCAAAGACCATGTCGACATGCCCCCTCAACCCATGTCGACATACAACGATTTTTTTTATTTTTGAAATTTTTCCTACCAAAATTCAAATAATTGGTTATATATTCTCCTTATTTTCGAAATTTTGATCATTCTCTTTGTTCTCTCTCTGTTCCAACTTCTGAAATAAATTAACCATGGCCTCCTCTTCCAAATCAAACAAAAATTCAACCTTTTCATTCCCTTCTCGTACTTCTGGACCGTTTCAACGAACTACGCTCTCTCGAGTGACAAAAATGGAGGATTCTCTGAAGGATGCACTGCAATTATTGACTGAAATTCAAGTGGTACAACTTAGAATGGCCAAAGAACAAGAGAGGCAGGCAAAATCCTTAGGAATTTGCAAAAATTTCTAATGGACAATCATGCTAATCCAATCTTGCTTGACGAAGATTCTTCAGAAGATCAAGTGCAAGAGGGCAGCGAAAAAGAAGAAGAAGCCTTCATGGAAGAAGTGCATGTTGAAGAAGACGACAAAGTTGTTTGTGTTGGCGAAGTGTGCTTTGAAAAACTTGGAAATCTTGTCGAACAACGCGGAAATTTCTGTTTCCACTATCCCAATTGTTCGGTTCATAGATCTCCTATTTTCAAAGACACTCATTAGTTTCTTTTCTCTTTTTCCTATTGTTGTAAGTTCTTTCTTATGTTCTGTATGAAAATGTAAATATAACTATATAATTAATAAATAATTTGTGTTCTTATACACGTTCTATTGAAAGTATTATTATACTTAGTTAGGATAGTTAGTAGTTTAGGACTAAGTTTTAAGTTTTAGAGTAATGTGTTGATTATTTATGATAACGCTATCATTATAATCACATGTCATAGAGTATTAGATTAAGGGGGATTTATATAGTTTTGAGATTATATAGTTTGGAGTTAGCTTTTGTTGATGACAAAGGGGGAGAAATATAAAATAGGATAGTTAGACATAGATTAAGGGGGAGTTATTAATTTTAGGGGGAGTTATTAGGATAGAAGTAATATTTTATAAACAAAGGTTGTCATCATCAAAAAGGGGGAGATTATTAGTCCTTGAGATGATGGTTTTGACGACCACAACCTTAGAATAAGATTATAAAATATAAATACGAACATTATAGTTTAGATATATATGTATATGCAGGATTTAACCATGCAGGTACCAAGAATGAAGACTGTACAGTATAGAGATTCAAGATATCAAGATTGAAGACTCATGAGTATCAAGAATATCAGATTATCAAGAGTTTAAGATTTCAAGAATAAGTAATTTAATTAGAAATTTTGTTAAAAATCCTAGAAAAGCACTGGCATCTTAATATCCAATTTGTTCGTCGAATGGAATCCACTTCGAGCCTGTTAAAGGGATGGAACCCTAAGTAGGATGGAACCTACGAAAAATCTAGTGGAACATCGTTTTGTATCCGCTAACCTTTTAACCAAAATGATTTTACAAAATTATATCTTGTTTTCAAAATGTTTTCAAAACCTTCCTTTTAAAAGAATCAAAAACATCTATCCTGATTTTAAATACTTTTAGCCTCAAAATAATCTTTAATTTCAAAATCAAATTATCATTAGTTTTGAATTATCTTTAATAATAATATATTAACTTTTAATATTTGTACTTAGATTTAAATATAAAATTATAGTAAAATTTTATATATACCAAAATATTATTCTCCATATTTATTTATGTATTTTAACTATATTTAAGTGTATTTATAAAAGTTTAAAATAGTTTTAATATAAGATAAAGGTTATTTTCAAAGAAAAACAAAACACCAAAATTTCCTTTGGGATGTCGACATACCCAAGTTACCTATGTCGACATAGTGTCAGTTGATTTCAAAATTTTGAATTTAAAATGAAGTGTCTATTCGTCATGCCCCTTCACGAATGGACACGGCTGTTGTTCTTCCATAAATAGGGGTTGTTTTCAACGAATTTCTATTCATATATTTCTATTTTCACTCCTCTTATTCTTCCACATTTCTTTATACATATTCTTACCATTACTCTGCCGAAATCAACATTGAATCTAACTAGATCATTTCTAGTTTGATTCTCTATCACTATCTCAACAAGATTCTCAGTGCTATTCAAAGTTATAGGCTTCTTTGTAATCATTTCTGTGAGAAAAGGTGTGATTGTAGCCTTGGAAATCAATCAAGTGAGAAAAGGTGTGATTGTAGCCTAGGAAATCAATTGGATGAACTTGTTGCCCGTGAAATCAAGTATCACTACCCAGAGGATTGTGAATCTGGAGGGCGTACCTTGTAGCCTTGAAATCGAGGGTGTGATTGCACGATTGCTTTTGAAAGGAAATCTGTACTTGTGTGCGGGACTGGATGTAGGGTAACTCCAAACCAGTATAAAATCCGGTGTGTTCTTTCCTTTATTGCTTTTACTTTCTACATCTGTGTTTGTTTCTGTGATCATATCTTTGTCTGAATATTGCATACATTTGTGTTCAAATTAACATAAACTCAAAAAGATTTAGTAATTTCTTAAAACACTATTCACCTCCCCTCTAGTGTTTATCCTAGCCTTAAGATCTGTAATCCGCATTTCTAACAGCGTCTACAGGTAGACCTTCCTGGTCTGCTAGCACTGATCAGTGTTGATCCCTCTATAGGGATCGGTATCGATCCCTCCTCCAAAGGAGGGAACCTACCTATACATGTTGGGACTCAAGCTGGTGCTACTACGGCTGATTTGGATGATGGAGTCCTTTTGAATATAGACCAGTTGCATCCCTGTAATGATGATGAAGTGAGTTTACGAGATATGCATTGGGAAGATGTTGAACCAAGAAGGCGTGGAACGGTCCATAGGTGTCGACCAGACCATTCACATGAGGTGGAATATGATCACCGCTTGTCGGCTATGGTTAGACAGTTACTGAGAGAGAACCAAAGCTTGACTAATAATGACTGGAGAATCTCGAGAAACCATACCCCATTCACTGATAATGTCCTACATGTAGATTATCCAAGGACATTCAACATGTTGTCGATGCCTTCTTATGAGGGAAAACCCGGCCCTAGGTAGCACATTATGAGATATGAGTTGCCGATGGATTCCGCACGAGCAGATGATGCAACCAAGTGTAGATGTTTTTCTATAACTTTCTTTGGAATAGAACGATGTGGTTTACAAGGTTACCCCCACAGTCAATCTCTCAATTGGATGATTTGGAAACGAGGTTTGTGTAGCAGTTCCACATGCACGCAACCCGTCCCAAAATGTTATGTCCTTATCTAGCATGATCCGGGCTCTAGGATAATCGTTGAAAGATTACTTTTAGAGATTCCATGCAACTATCACAGAAATCAGTAATCTAAATGACCATGCAATATTGATGGATGTAACATAAGGGGTTGATCTAGAGTTTGATTTTGGTGATTGGTTAGCTGGAAAGCCACCCACGACGTTGGAGCGCTTTTATGCAAAGGCGGTTCAGTATTTGAGGAAGGAAGAAGCCAGATGCTCTAGGAAGAAAAATGGCGCGGGATCAAGTGGAGATGGAGTACAGAGTAATATTGCAATAAAGCAGTCTGATGATAGCTCTGGAAAAGTTCAAGTGAATGTCCAAAAAAACTCGAATCAACAAAAGAATGGTGGAAATAGGAGTTGAGAACGAAAGAGGATTCTGGAAGAGGGAAGCCTAGGATTCCGATGTACGATACTTACATGCCACCGAATGCATCACTAGAGAATATCTATTTGTCTACCTGCAACACCATGCAGTACAGGAAGCTGCCTCCGAAAGAATCAATGGAGAAGTAGAAATAGACCGAAAAATATTGTCAGTTTCATGAATGTTATGGTCATAACACAAATGAATGCAGGCATCTTCGGGATTTTATCGAAAAGTTGATTCGAGAAAGAAAGTTACAGTGTTTATAAAATTCCCATCGGATGGTGGGTAGGGGACATCCAACCCCAACAAAGGATAAGAGCCGCACAAAGCTGAGGAGCTTGCTCCGATTGGTGGAAGATTGGTAATCAGTACAATAGTGGGAGGATCACTTCCGGCTGATAAGAGATGGCATGAGATGGAGCACTACGCTAGCGTGATTAAGCATGTGAATTTTGAATGTTGTTCAAGTACGGAAGATGGAGCTTCGGCAAACAGCAACGTATAATAGCAGATGATATTGTGTTTAGAAACAGAGATGCAGATAAGGTGGAGGCTCCGATAATCGACCCAATGATCATTTCAGCCATGATCAACCCCGCTTTAGTGAGAAGGATATTGGTTGATTGTGGAAGTTCTGTAAATATTATTTTCAAAAAATATTATGATCAAATGAGGATGGAAGCCAAGGACTTGAAACCATCTAAAGCCCGCATTCATGGCTTTAACGGTGTTGAATTGCCTATAGAACTGGGTGCGGATTATGCCTTTTGTTGATGTTGATTCTCCATACAGCGCCTTTTTGGGCAGATTGGCCCTTGTTGAGTTCCGAGCATCTCTTGCCCTACGGTGTTTGACTTTGAAGTTCCCAACAGATAATGGTGTTGGAGTTGTTCATGGCGATCGAGCATGGGATGTGCCTGTTATGTAGCTGAATTAAGGGTGCTCAACAAAAGAAAAAGTGTAAAGGTGTGGACAAGTCCATCCACATTCAAGCCACTGAAGATTGACAACCAGCACCTGATCCTTAACTTGGGTGCCCAATCGGTTCTATATAGACATAGATCCAAGAGATGATGAGGAGGAGCCCAAAGAGACCAAGGCTGCACCGGCTGAACTGATGATTGACGTCACAGTCGGCCACGACGACCCATCATGTGTTCTAAAGATTGGATCACAGCTCAGCCACCCAATGATGAAAGAGCTTGCTGGAATTCTCCGAGCGAATCTCAACATGTTCGCTTGGACTCACTATGGCATATATGGGATCTCGCGTGCCATCATGAGCCATGCATTGAATATCGACCCAAGGCATGTCCCGGTGAAATAGAAAAGGCTTGGCATAGATTCGGAGAGATTTGAAACTCTTAAAAAGGAGGAGGATAGGCTGAAAGATAATGTTTACTCATGATGCCCTCTACCGTAAGTGGGTATCAAATCTTGTACTTGTGAGAAAGGCAAATGGAAATGGCGGACATGCATTGATTGCTCAAACTTGAATAAGGCATGCCCAAAAGATGGCTTTCCACTTTCAAGGATCAATCAGCTGGTAGACTCAACCACGAGATAGAAATTGCTATCTTCTATGGATGTGTACTTAGGATATAAGCAGATCCTGATGCATATTCCTAATCAAGAGCATACCAATTTCATTACTGATGTTGGAATATATTGCTATATGGTAATGCCATTTGGACTAAAAAATGCAGAAGCAACCTACCAGCGCCTAATCAATAGAATGTTTAAAGATCAGGTCAAAAGAACAATGGAGGTATATGTGTATAATATGCTCATGAAGTCACGACGGTCTAGTGACCACATTAGAGATCTAGCAAAAATGTTCAATATTCTTTGATACTACATAATGAAGATTAACCCGTTGAAGTGTTCTTTTGGCGTAGCATTAGGAAAGATTTTGGGTTTCATTATTAATGCTCATAGAATCAAAGCTAATCCGGAGAAGATCCAATCTATTCGCAACATCAAAGCACTAAAGACTATCAAATAAGTGCAGAGCCTAAATGGGAAGGTTGCCGCACTATGCCGATTTATTTCCAAAGTTGCCGATAAATGCATTACTTTCTTTGACTTGATTAGAAGAGGAAAAAGAAATTTTGAATGGACATAGGGTTATAAGACTCCTTCCAAACTTTATTCGTCTAAAAGAACACCTGAGAACCCTAAACCTCAAACTAGTCAAAATCAATTGAGTACCCGAGAGTTTAAGGGAAAAACAAAAACTTCGAGTCAGACATAAAGCCTGGTATGAATAGTAATCTACCATCTTAAATCGGTTAGATATCTAGTGAGACCACAATGCTTAGCGGAATGGGTATTTTCCTCACTAGTATCTTAAAACCTATATAAAACCATATATTGTGCCCCTTCATCTACAATGGTTAAAATAGTTTGAAATAATATGATGATATGCAAACAAGTAAGTTAATTCTAGATTACACATCCCCATTCATTCTGACTATCTGCCTCACTTATAGTTTCTAGGATTACTATTAAACTATGAGTTTTCGTTAGCTCACAAATAACAAGTTAAATGTTTGTGGACTACTTGTCTGATTTCATAGTTTTTATGGGATCACCAAGAACATAGTGGTAACTCCAATATCTTTTCTCTTATACTAGTTTTCATAGGCTGACTAGGAACCTATTGACTAACTGTCAATACCTTAATCCGTATATAGTTTTCATGGGCTAACTACAAACCTATTGACCCCTGCCAATATCAAATCATAGTTATCATGGGCTGACTATGAACCTATTGGCTCCTAGCAATATCTTTAATTAATATTTTAACATTTCTTAAGTTATATTCACTAAGGGGTCAACCTCAAAAACCTCTCTGAGCCGTTCCCATTGCACGGACTAGCTGGTTATTCTGCCCTTCTCCAAAGTATCGTTATAGGTTAATCACAATGTAAATAAATATATGAAGATGTAATACTCTCAAAAATCTTTGTTTATGCCATGGTATCCCCTTTAAAATGAGAATAGGTTATTTGTTTGAAACCTTAAAACATCAATTTTAAAACCACTCGATGACCTCCATCGAAAGCATAGAAAACCACTTTTCAAAACTCTAAGTATATACCTTTCAAAATTATATAGATCAATCGTTTCAAAACCAAATCATACCTTACGAATGTGTCAAAACAATGCTAAACAATTTTTAGAAATATGGCTTCGAAACCAATGAAACCCTTTTCGAAAACATTGGGTTTTACTCCTAAAAACATCTTTTGGGTTAAGTGGTTACACATGAAAGTATCTCTTTCGAAACCTTTAATAAAATATTTTTAGGGGAAAATTTGATGATGTCGGAACCATCTATTCGAAAGCTCAAAACCTTGGAGTAAAACTTCGAAGGATAGCATGGACCCCTTTCGACACCATTGCCTTCGAAACCACTAAACCCTTTCAAAAGCATTTAAGGAGTGACTTAGCTTAAATTAGAACAGAGAGAACCCTTCGAAAGCAATAATGGCTGCAATACGTCTGAAAGGTAATAGAACAGCGGTTGGGTTTCGACCAGGTCGGAACCACTTATTTTGAAAGCATTATATAAAACCAAAGGAACTCATTCGAAAGCTCCTAGTTAAAACATGATATGGCAACAACCTACTTAAAACACTATTTAGAAAAACCCTTTCAAAAATATAGGTTTTGACTACGTCAAAATCTTTAGGTAAAACAAAGCAGGCACTTAACATTTGAAAACAGAACTAATGTTTCGACCTCATCGGAAGCATTGCTTTTGGCACCATAGCTATCGCCTTTCCTTCAATTCACTAAGTACCATTAAGTGATACCTTGTGTATTGGTTTCGACTAGGTGGGTTTTGGTTGGGTTGGTTTCGACTGGGTTAGAGTGGAAGCAATGGAGTCGTAAGGTATTACTAAAGGAGGCGAAACACCCTTTTCTGATTAAAAGCTAAAATCATGCTCATTTTTAGTAATTGCTATAGCTAACCTGCCTATGTGTTATCTTTTAATTAGTTGCTTTAAAACTATTTAAATACTTTACAAAATAAATGCCGCATTTATCAGATATAAATCAAAGGAAAATTTACGTTTAACCCCTTCCATTAAGCACATCCAATATTGCAAATAAGTCATTTTTTAAAATAATTTATTTTCCGTAGCAAATCAATTAGGAAAAACCACCAAAAATCACAGAAATTCAATTTCTTCATGTTGTCTAACATATTAAAATTTTAGATCTAATTTCTTCTTGAAATAAGTGAAATAAATTTTAAACCCAAATATATCATATTTTCCTTTAGAAATTCATAATAAATTTTCCATAGCTTGGAAAATCATGAAATTTAAACCAATCTCTAAAATCATGTTTATGTAACATAAATTTTTTCCATGGCATTCTAAATTCAATAACAA
Source organism: Allium cepa (assembly GCA_030765085.1). Taxonomy (NCBI): domain Eukaryota; kingdom Viridiplantae; phylum Streptophyta; class Magnoliopsida; order Asparagales; family Amaryllidaceae; genus Allium; species Allium cepa. Next base: position 100,555,606 of record CM060934.1, read on the forward strand.
TCGGTTTTTCCCTAAAACTATGCAAATTCATATGTAAATGAATTGATTAAATCAAACATATAATAATTCGAGCATATCTTCATCCAAAACATCATGAAAACTAATTTAATCTTAAATTCGAAAACATATGATTGTAAATACAAAATAGAGATGGAAAGAATTATTATTCACCTTAAATATGATAAGTGCATTGAGATTTGATTTAAAGTTAATCTCGTAGCTTGATTGAATTTCTCTTCCTCTTCTTCCTTGTTAATGGCCGACTCCTCTTAAGTTAAATTTGCCCTTTTTGAGTTTTTTTGTGAAATGAACATGAGTGGGCGATATAAAAGTATATGGCCGTGAATAATAAGGTGCGGCTATATATATTAATATGCTCATATTTTAATTAATAATTTAAAAGCCATTTTAAGCACATTTAAGTTAAATTAAGCACGGGCTTCTTATAGTTTTTATTCAAATATCAAGCCCCTTATCATCATTATTCTATTTAATTTATCGAATTGAATCTCTTAAACAATGTTATCAAAAATTAGGAGTGTTACATATTTCTACCAGAGTAGAGTAAATAAAAGTAAAGAAACAATCGCACAAGAGTTTTCATACTGGTTCGGACCTCCCCTCCTTCATCAAGTTCCGAAGCTCCCCTTCGACTTTAAACTAGTAAAGAACCCTCGCTTCGCTCGGAGGAATAAGCTTGAAATAGAAAGGTTTTTCTTGACAAATATGTGTTCTTAGTAACATCGATTTGACCGCATTGTACAAATCTTCCTATAATCTCCTTTGAGTTGTATGTGTATATGAGGCTTTGTTTTTAGGAAGAAATAAGAATGGTGTATTGATTCCTTTTAGAAATCAAAGTATGCAAAGTGTAAAGAGAAAAAGATTCAGAAAATTCAAGTGATTTTTCTCTTAAAAACTTTACATATTTATAAGTGTTAAAGAGTTTTCTTGAGGAGTAAAAACCTTTAGTATTTTTATTTCAATCTAAGGGTTGCAATCTTTGAGGAAGAAGAGTTTTTTCTTAAAAGATATGGATGCAACCATTAGAATGAAGTAAGTGGCTATTCATAGTTTTAGCACGTTACCTAGTTCAGACGTTTGGGATAAAATTCAGACATCATTTAGTTATATATTTTTTAACAAGTGAACTTAGTCAGACGTTTGGGATAAAATTCAGACGTCTGTTTGGTTATAATTTTTTTAGTCAGAGAACTTAGTCAGGCTTCTGACTTATATGGATAGATGTTTGATGCCTGTGTACTTCAAAAAATAAATAGTTAAAACCTTGTAAAAAAATTGATGTGAAATTTTGTGTAAAAACTACTAAAGGAGATTTTAACAAAGCATTTATCTATGACTATAACATACTATAATAGCTTCTATAATACCAATGATTCTTTTCTTCTACTATTTGTCTTCAAGTCGTGATATTGTGAATTCTCGAAGCGTTTACCTACAAATAGATGGAATATATTATATGTGTATGATAGCGTAGTTATTGTCATTGAAACCATAGAATAGAGGTTCTAACATTCTCCCCCTTTTTGTGAATGAAAACTATACAGTCACTTATCAAATAAGCATATAACTCCCCCTGAATGTGATTCCTTCCCCTATATACATGCAGTATGATTTCTCTCCCCTTTTGGCATTATCAAAAAGAGATACATAAGTAATGAAATTTGTAAGAAACAGAAAGAACACAAGCTTGCACAAAGCCACAAACAATTTTAGACATAGTCATACAAAAAATTGTTCTTAAGAAGTCATATAGAGATACATAACACATACACATTTATGGAAAGCGAAGACAACTTACTGATAGTTGAAGCATCGCTAGAAAATAGAGGAATCTTCAACATATTCGCTGTGTTGCTACTGAGACTGGTCCTTGTATTCCTCAACTTCTCAAAAGAGAGACCCTGAAATGAAGTTTAATGACTATAGTGTAGAGGGTTTTGTAGAGGACAGGATATATCTTTGGTTTCTTCGGTATCAGCATTTATTGGTGTCATATCAGGACGAGATTATGGTGCTGGCTCAACTAAAGGCTCTGCGCCTGAAGAAGGTCTCGGTTGAAACAATTGTGATGGTAGTGGTGGTGGTGTCAGCGATGGGGAAAATGAAGACCGTAAAGAGGAATGACCCCTTACCTCTTCGTGACTTTCCCTAAAGTGGAAACGATGTTTTCTACAGTTTTTTCTATTTTGGTCATTCTAGTAGAAAAAGATCGTTCTAGGTGAGAGATCTTTTTATCTAATGTCTTTTGATCTACGGAGAGGAGACATTGGTTTTGAAATGCAACATCATGGTAGTTCTCCTTTGACCCAGCTGTAATTCTGACTTCTTGAATTTCCATGTTAGAGTAATATTCTATAGGTTCGAAAGGTCTTACAGATTGGGAGGGTCGAGTTGTAGGATGTTGTTGCTGCTGTTGTTTTTGCTGTTGATACTGTGAGAAACGTGCTATGGTTGGCGGTGCGTCGGGAAGATGCATCAAAGATAGAAATTGAATTCCACTATCTTAATGACAATTTCTTCGTATTGGGAAAGATATGAAGGGATGCCAAAGGACCATATAATTCTCATGATATATGAGGCATAAATAATGTTCCGACATTGAGGCATCCAGAAGCCTTTAAATTGCTCAAAAACGTATTGTGCCCAGTTGACTTTAATATGACCAAATATAACATACAAAGAGCTTTATGATCATCTTCATATACTTGTTCACGACTACCTAACCTAGGTATGATTATGTTGATAAGCATACGATTAAGTAGTCGGGATTTTGGACGAAAACTTGATGTTTTTAATTTTTGAATATCATCATCCCAAATAAGATGAGTAATAGCATCTCATGGGGCATATCTTGTATCGAGAATGTCTTGTAATCTAATTCCTATGTAAGGTCAATGGATAATTTATCCAAGCATTTACATATTAAATTTTGTTACAGTTCCATAAACACTGTCCAAATCCAATTTTCATCGTCCAAAGGATTTCAAATTTTCAAGAAGCATAAATTGATAAGAAAGAGTAATACCGCTAATTGATCTATTTTTCCAGCATTATCATCATAGTTGATCAGGTGAAAGATATTAGCATCTTCAATCAAATCGATGGTATCATAATGAATAAAATGACGAATTGGATAAAACAGACCAAAATATAGGGGATTTTTCTCCAATTCCTGCAATTTTGACTTTTCATGTTTCTTCTCAACAATCCATTCTTCAATGTGATGATCAATGACGAAGCCTTAAGTGAAAGGTTGAGAATTTTGGCCTGTAGTAGCCTTCTTTCGTTTAGCAACCGGAGTTTTTGCTTTGGAGCCATTGATTTGAGAATTGACTGAGGAAATTCATTTAGGGATTTAGGGTTCTAGAGTTCTGAAAATAGGAAACAGTGAAAATTAAGAGAATGGGAAAAGATGATATATAGGTTGGTGAAAATTTGTGGGCTCGGGCGAATGACAAACATCTGAAATTGTAAGTCAGACGTCTAAACGGGAATAAATTTTAACACAAAAGAGGTGAACAGACGTCTGGGAGGATCTTCAGATGTCTGTTTTTTGACGAATAATTTATCCAGAGAAAAATAGTATATGTCTTTCTTCAGACATCTGTGCTAAAATATTGAAAAATTCAAAAAGCGCGAACAGATGTCTGAGTTCTTTCAGACGTTTGAGCTGATATGAAAAAGTTTTTGGTGGCTGTAGATAGACGTTTGTTTATATACTCAGACATTTGGTCTTTAGTGATATTCTTTTTCTCCCTATTTCTATTATATGAAAATAAAATTTAATGTTAAATATGACGAAAATTAAAATGATTATTTATGAATATACATTCTTATTTTGTATAATATTAAATGTCTCTTCGAAAGATTTCTTTAGTTTTCATTAGACGAGTTTGAAGAACGGTATTTTTGTTTTTCCCATGAATTTGGCACAATTTTAGTTTGCTGGAAGATGGTTTAAGAGGAGACCAGTATGAATGAACATGACTATGTTTGATGTTTGATGTCCCTTCTCTCTGAGGCAATGTTGTGTGCTTTTGAAGGTGTTTCACGTAATCAAGGAGATCGTTAATGTATGCAATCTTTTGTTGGTGAATGAACACAAATTGCGAGAATACATTGTTAGTCCATGAGATGATGGTTTTGATGACAACAACCTTAAAATAGATTATAAAAAATAAATACTAACATTATAAGTTTAGATATACATGTATATGCAGGATTTAACCATGCAGGTACCAAGAATGAAGGCTATACAGTATAGAGATTCAAGATATCAAGATTGAAGACTCATGCGTATCAAGATTATCAAGAGTTCAAGAATTCAAGTAATTTATTCTTTAATTAGAAAATTTTGTTAAAACTCCTAGAAAAACACTGGCATCTTAAAATCCAATTTATTCGTGGAATGGAATTCACTTCGAGCCTGTTAAAGGGATGGAACCCTAAGTAGGATGGAACCTACGAAAAATCTAGTGGAACATTGTTTTGTATCCGCTAACCTTTTATTCAAAATGATTTTTCAAAATTATATCTTGTTTTCAAAATGATTTCAAAACCTTCCTTTTAAAAAGCATCAAAAACATCTATCCTGATTTTAAATAATTTTAGCCTCAAAACCATCTTAATTTCAAAGTCAAATTACTCCTGATTTTAAATTATCTTTTAATATGATATATTCAACTTTTAAATATTTATACTTAGATTTAAATATAAAATTATAGTTAAATTCTATATACATTATTCTCTATTTTTACTTATGAATTTTAACTATAGTCAAGTATATTTATAAATTTTAAAATAGTTTTAATATAAGATAAAGGTATTTTCAAAGAAAATCAAATCATCAAAAAATGCTTTGGGATATTGACATACTATGGTGACCATGTCGACATGGTGTCAGCTGAGTTCAAAATTTTAATTTTAAAAGAAGTTTCTATTCGCCATAACTCTTCACGAATGGACATAACTGTTGTTCTACTATAAATAGGGGTCAGTTTCAACGTATTTTACATCAGATTTTCTAGTTTTTCACTCCTCTTCTTCTTCCACTTTTCTTAATAAAAATTCTTATCATTACTCTGCTGAAATCTATATTGAATTGAACTCAATCATTCGTAGTTTGATTCTCTGTCACTATCTCAACAAGATCCTCAGTACTATCCAGAGTTATAGGGCTTTTGTAATCAACTTAGCGAGAAAAAGGTGTGATTGTAGCCTTGAAAATCAATCAAGCGTGATAAGGGGTGATTGTAGCCTTGGGAAATCAATTGGGTGAACTTGTTGCCCATAAAATCAAGTGGGTGAACTTGTAGCCCGAAAAATCAAGTATCTCTACCCAGAGGATTGTGATTCAAGATGGTGTACCTCGTTGCCTTGAAATCGAGGGTGTAATTGTAAAGATTGCTTTTGAAAGGAAATCCGTACTTGTTTTGCGGGACTGGATGAAGGGTAACTCCGAACCAGTATAAAATCCGGTGTGTTCTTTCCTTTACTGCTTTTTAATTTATTTCTGCATCTGTATTTGTTTCTATGATCATATTTGTGTCTGTATATTGCACACATCTGTGTTTAAATTAACATAAACTCAAAAAGATTTAGTAATTCTTTATAAACACTATTCACCCTCTCTCTAATGTTAATCCTAGCCTTAAGACCCCTAATCCGCATTTCTCACAATTGGTATTAGTGCGAGGTTTTCAAAGTTTCATAATCTGATTTTTGAAAAATTTTCAAAATGGCTACCAACACTGGTACTGTTACTAACACTAGTATCCCTGTCACTAGTTCATTTGTAGAAGGTCAGTCTACTGTCAGACCACCACTTTTTAATGGCAGTAACTATGCATATTGGGCATGTAGGATGAAAATATATTTACAATCTATAGGATTAGACACTTGGAATATTACACAAACGGAATATTCTGAACCCACAACTGATTTTGCACAGTGGACTGCTGAGCAGAAGACTGTTGCACAAAATAATTCTAAGGCAATGAATATTTTGTTTTGTTCACTAGATAGAAATGAATTCAATAGAGTGTCAGTTTGTTAGTCTGCATATGAAATCTGGAAAACTTTGCAAGTTACTCACGAAGGAACAAGCAAAGTTAAACAGACCAAAATTTCCATGCTCACAAATCAGTTTCAATTATTTAAAATGAATTCTAATGAGTCTATTTCAGATATGTATAGTAGATTTAAGGATATTGTGCGATCTCTAATATCTTTGGGAAAGGAATTTTCTGAAGAAGATCAAGTCAGAAAGATTTTAAATTCTCTTACTCCAGAATGGGATCAAAAGACACTTGCTATCGAAGAGGAAAATGACATCAGTACTTTAAAGGTAGAAGAATTAATTGGAAATCTAATGTCGTATGAAGTTCAGATGATCGGAAGAAGAGAAAGCAAAGCATCTGAAAAGAAATCAATGGCATTCAATGCATTGACTGATGGATCAGATTCAAACAGCGATAATGATGAAGAAACAGTCTTAATGACCAGAAATTTTAGGAAATTCCTGAAATACAGAAAGATGAATAATCTCAAGAGCTATAAGAACTCTGGAAATCAAAATGTAGTGCCAAATAATGTCAACTGTTACAACTATGATGAACCAGGCCATATCAAAAGAGACTGTCCATATCTAGATAGACAAAATCCTCCTATGAATAATGATTCAGCAAAGAAACGGAAACGTGCATTTACTGCTACTCTAGATGACTCAGACTCGTCCTCAAGTGATGATGATCAGAAAACAGATAATTCAAATTTGTGTTTCACGGCAGTTCACGACTTCGACGAATTCAAATAAACGGACTCAGAAAAAGGTACACATTTACAATATAATTGGTTGAATTGCTTGCTTAGAATTAGATGTTTGATTGCTTGATTAATTGATTTTGAATTGGCGTGTTGTTTGAATTTTAAAAATTTATTTTTCTGTTTTTTATTATTATTTAATTATTTTTTATTATTTTTAATTTATTTTATATTATTATTTTTAATAGTATAATAATACTTTCTGAAATATATTATTAGTCCAATAATATTTCAGAAATATATAATAAAGTATATAAATTTATTAGAGAACTTAGGAAAAATAATTCACAAAAATTCACTGGCACATGCCGACATAGTCCCTACCATGATGTCGACATGGGTACCAGAATTTGAATTTCAAAATTTGAATTCAAATGTTTGAATTTCCCTCCATCTTTTCACTTCATTCAATTCTCTGAAAAGCTACCTTTTGACCAGAGAATATATCCTTTGAGAATCTATTTGTCCACTATCTTTTATCATATCTTTTCACTCTCATTTTTAAATTCAAACTCTCTTTCTTCAAAACTTCAAGCTCTCTACTCTCTACTTTAATGGCTTCTTCAAGCAACCTCTCCACCATGAGAATTTCCAGAAAAATAAAAGAGAAACTCTTCAATGATCTGGAGGCAATAAAAGCATACATCAATTATGCTAATTATGCCGAAGTCTATCCCAGAAAGTTTGCTATTTTTCAAGATTTTCCTTCTTATGAACTTGATTCTCTTTTTGCAAACAATGGAGTTATTAGTCTTATTGATGCTTTTGTTTGCTATCCAAATCTTGTCAAAATTTTCTATGCTAATTTAAACCGTGGATTTTACAATGGAAATGAGGTTGAAATTTGGAGTGGTGTCAAAGGCACTAGAATTGTTTTGAATTGTTATCTTTTGGGTACCATTCTCAATTGCAAGTGTACGGGAATGGATCTTTCTAATTTTAAAATTGATTAAAATGATCGTGAGACATTTCATCATATTTTCGAAGGGAATGATAATTTTGAATTCAAAAATCGAAATTTTCGACCAAAGGCAAGAATTGTCAATCTTCTTTTGCAACATACTTTGACACCAAGATCGGGGAATTTTAACAATCCTACTTCAAAAGTTTACAAAGCACTTTTTGCTATTTTTGGAAATTATGACATAAATTGGGCGCAAGTTATTTTAGATGAACTTCATCCTAAAAATCTTGAAATGGGTGAGAATACTTTGTATCATGGAATTTATCTCACTCGGATTTTCAACTATTTTAGAGTGGTTTCAAAGGTGAAGAATTTATTTCTAGAAAAAATTTCAATCATTCCAACATTTCGCTTATGAAAATTCCATTTGTTTCAACCTTATGAGACCCTTGCCGAAAAGGAAGAGCGTTTGGCTCATGAGGAAATGGAAGAAGAAGAAGAGGAAGAAGAAGAAGAAGGGGATGAAATGGAAATTGAAGAAGAAGAAGGTGAAACCTCTTTGGAAAGCATCGACTATCCTCCTAATCCATCCACCAAAACCCTTCTCAAGAACCAAAAGACGATTGTTGAGAATCAACGGATTCTTAAACGATTCGTTAGTAAGAAGTTGGACAAAATTTCATCCAAGATGAACAAGTTCATTTCCAAAGTCGGCAAGAAACATGGACTTTCTTCATCATCATCATCCTCTAACTAGTGTTATCTTTTCGTATTTTGTTGTAAGTGTTTTAGCATGTTTTAATTCGACAGTTCATATAGTTTCATATGTTTAATCATTGTATCATCTTAGTATGCAATGAAATGAAATTTCCTTTCTGTTATCTAGCTTATCTTATCTGCAGAATAAATGTTAGTATATTATATAAATATATATATACACACACAATTATTCACAAAATCTAATTAGTCATATTTTTTCACTAACCCATGTCGAATGTAACGACCTGTTTTCCTCATGCAAATTGGCAATATTCATTCAAGTAAATAACCGCATAAGCCGATGACCATTTTAAATTGATTCCAACTCAATTTATTATTTAATTCTCTCTATCTAAAGTTCATTCACAACCATTTGATCTAGCTCGACACATTCTATTTAAACTTTATCCCTTTCCAATTTTATCCACGATCCATTCATTTACATTTCATTCCATATTAGTTTATTCCAAACTATTTAATTTAGCTCGAAAACAATCCATGTTATTTCATTCAATAACTATTTCTCAACTTATTTAAACCACTATTCATTTTGAGTTCGGCTTTCATTCAACACTTACTTAAGTCAATAACTTAAGTTCTATTTCCATCTTTCATTTGATTCTTATTTATACCATCCATTTCTTTATTCAATATAATTAGTTTATCCACTCAATCCATTATGAATTTTCATTTCCTTAAATATTATTTGTAACTCACCGAATTCTATTTCGATTTAAATTTATTTTCACTTGATTTAAATCCAACCCAATATCATTAAATTTAGTTTAAGTTGAATTCAATTCAACTCTCCTCCATCTATTCAGCTTAAGTCAATTTACTTCAATTTATTCAAATTTTATACTTAAGCTCATTTTCATTTTACAAGTAAACTCTCTTTTCTATTCAACTTAAATCTACCACAATCAAATCTCATTCTAAATCCTCAATTTCATTTGATTAGTTATCATAAAATTTAACCTTTCAGATTCAGCTCTTTCAATTGATTACAAGGCCATTTCCAATTTATTTCTACTTATTTGGATTTTATTTGCAATTCATACCATTACTATTTTAATCTATTTTCAATCATATTTACTTCACTAACAATTTACGTCGAATTGGGCTTATAACTTGAGTTTTATTTTCAATCTTCATTATTAGCTTACAATTCAGCTTCTATTTAACTACATTGAACTCCATTTACACATTTCATTAACTAATTATTTATCAAATTAGTTCTCCCCTATTTATAGTTCAATACTTTATTTTTTTTATCTCAAAATATCTTCATTTAATTTTCTTAAGTTCAAATTTATTTTATAATTTAAGTTTTGATTTTTATTTATTTTCCAATTCATCAAAAATATTTATTTTGGGTTTTCTATCCCACTTTTCAATTTATAAGTTCACCAACTTATTTATTTAAAAGCTTATATAGCTCGTTCGAATCCATTTACATCTTATATCATAATTTCAAATTTTATATATCTGTGTATCACTGAATCTTTAAGGGTACAAATTTTCTTCCAATTTAATTCTTTGCACCATTTTAAATTCTCAATTTCAGATTATAAGTATAACACTTAATAGCTCATGGGTTCAATTTACTACACAATGACCTACCATTACAAAGTCATTTTACATCTCAATTTAATCCACTTCAATTTAATTCTAAGTCCAATTTATTTAACTTATTCCAAATTGAATTCAAATTTTCTATTCACTTCAATATATTTCATTTAATTCCATTTACTGAAGTTAAATTTTTAATTCCAAGATCCAAACTTTCATTCCTTCCTTATTAATATCAACTTTACTTAATAAGCTCAATAGTTGATTCATTTTAACTTTCACATTTTCTAAATAGAATTTACCAGAATTCAATTACCCGGTTTTATCTCAAAATCATTTTGAAACAATAATCAACTCATACCTACTCGGTATACCAAATCAAATCTCCGAATTTCCAAAACAACTTGGTTATACCAAAATAATTTCCCTATTTTGAAATTTCCAAAATAACTGTTATACCCAACAAGTCCAAACAATATATAACCAACCACTTTGGTAGCAATCCATCACTTTAGAAACTCGAAAATGAATTCTAATGATGTGGCCAGCATCATCAGGATTATTTTCCAGCGACTGAAGTGAGTTCAGTGCTTCCTTACTTTCCCAAATTCATTTCAAAACAATTTCCATCCAAATTACTTTCCACAATAATATTCCATCATTGCTTGCAAACACATTGGAAAACATTTCAAACATCCCCAAGATTTAAATTTCCATACATTGTTTTCAATACATTTTAAAAAAATTCAAAATTTCCGAGATTTAAATTCTGGTTCAGTTCAAATTTAGTTATTCCTCTTTTGTTTAATTTATACTCATAGAATTTTATTTGATTATAACCAATTCAAACTTTAGATTAAATTTTGGATTAAATTTTAGTTTCTTATTTGATTGAGATATCCACATCCAAGAAATCAAATATATAAGTATATATAATAATTCCTTTTATATCAAAATATAATTTTGAGTAAAATTATTTCATTTACCCTCTTTAAAAACAATACTATGTCGGTTTATCTTGTTTAAGAGTTTAGAAACCCCTATCGATACGGTTGTAATTCCCGTACCGACCAGAATTCATAAACACTCAACCGATAAGTCAACACAGTATAAAAACAATTTTATATTCACTAACAAGTACGCTCTCATATCTATTAATACACTCAACTCATTATAGAGTATTATTGACTCTGTTCAATGAGTAATTTCCCCACCGAAGCCTAGGTTGCCGCCAACCTAAGCTCTGATACCAAATGTAAAATACATTGTAATGGTAGGTCATTGTGTAATAAATTGAACCCATGAGCTATTAAGTGTTATACTTGTAATCTGAAATTGTGAATTTAAAATGGTGCACAGAATTAAATTGGAAGAAAATTTGTACCCTTAAAGATTCAGTGATACACATAAATAAAAAATTTGAAATTGTGATATAAGATGTAAATGGATTAGAATGAGCTATATAAGCTTTTAAATAAGTAAGTTGGTGAACTTATAAATTGAAAAGTGGGATAGAAAACCCAAAATAAATATTTTTGATGAATTGGAAAATAAATAAAAATCAAAACTTGAATTATAAAATAAATTTGAACTTAAGAAAATTAAATGAAGAGATTTTGAGATTAAAAAAATCAAGTATGAACTATAAATAGGGGAGAACTAATTTAATAAATAATTAGTTAATGAAATGTGTAAATGGAGTTCAATGTAGTTAAATAGAAGCTGAATTGTAAGCTAATAATGAAGATTGGAAATAAAACTCAAGTTATAAGCCCAATTCGACTTGAATTGTTAGTGAAGTAAATATGATTGGAAATAGATTAAAACAATAATGGTATGAATTGCAAATAAAATCCAAATAGGTTGAAATAAATTGGAAATGGCCTTGTAATCAACTGAAAGAGCTGAATTTGAAAGGTTAAATTTTATAATAACTAATCAAATGAAATTAAGGATTTAGAATGAGATTTGATTATGATAGATTTAAGTTGAATAGAAAAGAGAGTTTACTTGTAAAATGAAAATGAGCTTAAGTATAAAATTTGAATAAATTGAAGTAAATTGACTTAAGCTGAATAGATGGAGGAGAGTTGAATTGAATTCAACTTAAACTAAGTTTAATGATATTGGGTTGGATTTAATCAAGTGAAAATAAATTTAAATCGAAATAGAATTCGGTGAGTTATAAATAATATTTAAGGAAATGAAAATTCATAATGGATTGAGTGGATAAACTAATTATATTGAATAAATAAATGGATGGTATAAATAAGAATCAAATGAAAGATGGAAATAGAACTTAAGTTATTGACTTAAGTGTTGAATGAAAGCCGAACTCAAAATGAAATGTGGTTTAAATAAGTTGAGAAATAGTTATTGAATGAAATAGCATGGATTGTTTTCGAGCTAAATTAAATAGTTTGGAATAAACAAATATGGAATGAAATGTAAATGAATGGATCGTGGATAAAATTGGAAAGGGATAAAATTTAAATAGAATGTGTCGGGCTAGATCAAATGGTTGTGAATGAATTTTAAATGGAGAGAATTAAATAATAAATTGAGTTGGAATCAATTTAAAATGGTCATCGGCTTACGTGGTTATTTACTTGAATGAATATTACCAATTTGCATGAGTAAAACGGGTCGTTACATTTGGTATCAGAGCTTAGGTTGGCGACAACCTAGGCTTCGGTGGGGAAATTTCGACCCAGAATTTTTGAGCATTTAAAATCAGAATATTTAATTGATTTTAAATATTCAATAGAGCAATTTTAACTTGAATTACGAATATCACAATTTATTTGATAATTAAATTATTGAATTAAATAATTTGAAGTTGAGTAAAATGTTGAATCTGTAGTTTTAAGCCTGTCGAAAATAATTTGAAGGCTTATAAAAATTTTATTGATAACATTGAAGATAATAGAAGTGTTAAAATTGAATTTAACAGTGATCTGTTCAGTTTTGAAATTTTGTCGTTTTAAATTGAATTTAAAAATAGCCTTCCGAGGCGCAGTCTCGGAATTCGACGAAACTAGTTCCATTGGATCCGTAATATTGTATTATTATCGGATTTCAAATTTCGTAGCGTTCGGAGTCATCGTGTGATCGTACGAGATAAAAACGCCTAGCTAATAATTTATTGTTTTAATTTAATTACAATATATTATGCCACCAATCAAATCACAGTCGCCCTATGTTTCTTTTGCCAACCTATTATCCTCTGTCTTCTAAAGCAAGCCGACCTAATCTCTACTTAATCACGTCCCTTCTTGTCCCTTGCTCAAATCAGTTCTAACGGAAAAAAATAATAATAACAATGGCCGAAGAATTTTGAATGATTGAAGATCTCAGATTTGAATTTTTGTGTTCGACTTTCCCTTCCTCCTTTTCTGTTCGACATTATAGCCTCAAATTCTTGAGTGCCTTCCCAATGAAACCAGCTTCTTTCCAAATCGATCGCACGAAACAAAATGAAATCTGAAAATTAAATATAGGGGCAGGTTCTTAGTGTGAAATCAAAACCTTTCCCTCTTCGTTTCAATCTGTCAGTTATCTTCCTCCGAAATTAATCGAAGAGCGCGTGACTCCCCTCGTTGAATCGAGATCCATGGTGGAAATTTACCTCGAGCATGGCGTACTTCACGAGTTCGGGGAAAGAATCAAGGTCGCGGCGTCATTCTTTGGTAGTCGGCATGACAGTGCTCAGCTAGGGTTCGAGCTCGCAAGCGCGAGGCCGAGTAGAGGGAAGCTCATTTGGATTTGGTTCGCGCGTACGTACGCGTTAGCGTAGGCTCGGTCGACGTCATGTCCCGGATCGCTCGTGGTGATGGAGACTAGGTTTGGGCTCATGTAGGAGTTCGGCGTAGGGTTCACGAGGCAGTGGAGGCTGTAAGGTATTTGTGTTTGTTTTTGATTTAACTTGATTTAATAAAATATGTATATGCAGAAAAAAATGTTGTAGGGTTTATAAAGATTTGATTTTTAGGTATAAGTGATTTCAAGCAGGAAATGAAAATGAATATTTTTAATCTACTGGTTTAATTTTAAAATAAATGGATTTGAAGATTAAACTGTTTTAATTTCCTTATTTAACTATTTAAGTTACTAAAAAGATTTATTAAAGGAAAATCAGTTTTAAACTAAGTCGTTAGTTAATTAAATTTGAAAATGGCAATTAATTTTCCGATTTGTTTAAAATGTTAATAAATCATATAAATATTTATACAAGGTCCAAAGTTGGAAGATAATGGTCGAGATGGAATTGGATTGCCAAACGAAAAGCAAAGGTGAGTTAATCTCACTCAGCTGAATTTAAATTTAAATTCAAATGATTAAATTCAAATAATTGATTGAATGGTTGAATTGATTGATGTGTTATAGTATGGTATATTTTGGAATTGGTATTTTATATTGTGCTAATGTCTGTGGATGTAGGGAAAACAGGTTGGAGGGATCCAACTAGACCCCTCAACATTTATTTAAATTATTTAACATTCTCTGTTGTGATTATTTGATATTCTATGATGAATTATATTGGAATATTGAATGTTATGGTTTGACTGGATATATTTGAGTATAATGAATTACCAAAAATATATAAATTGGATTTTGGAAAGAAAATAAAGGAAGTAAATTTGTAAACGAAATAATTATAGAAAATTTGAATAAATTAAGAATGAATTGAAAAGAAATGGAAGTGATATTAAAATACTAATAAATAACTTCGAGTATGAAAAGGGAAAAGATTTTGAATAAAATAGGAATTAACGAATTGTAAACTTAAGTGATATCGATTAAAGGAATAAAGATTTATTTTAAAATTCAAAGTTTAAATTTATTAAAAAGAATAAAGAAGTAATTTGAGAAATCTAAAATTGGATTTTCGGTTAAAAGTATTTCAAATCATAATTAAGGAATAAAATCTGAAATTTATGGATTTTGGAATAAATGGGGTACATTGGAAATCAATTTGGAAATTGATTCAAATATTTGGAAATTTAAAGGAGAATGGACTGTAGAATTTATAAACTGGGTTTATAAAAGCAAAGTAAAATATATCAGAGGATATTTGGGAAAAATAAGTTCAAGGTGGAAACTTATTAAAGGAATGAGAAAATTTGTTTAAAAAAAATAAATAGTGATTTATTTTTAAAGGATGTGAAGAAAGTATATTTCCCTGGATAGCCAAGTACGTTTTCAAAGTAAATTTTAAAATATAAGATAAAAGTTTAATGTTGTTTTAAAAAGCAGGTTTTAGAAAATTTATTATTTCTGAATGTTTAAAATTCTTAAGTAAATATTTTTCAAATCTATTATTGTAATAATTATTTAAAGGTGACTTAGTGTTTTGTTTAAAAAGTGGAAATCTAGTTTTATATTTATAAAGTAACCTTATTTTCAAATATTCGTATAGTATGTGTTATTAATAAGTTATTGAAGTAGTTTTAACTTGAGTATTTTAAAGTATATTTCAAAGTAAAGCGTTTTAAATTATTTTTCAAATCCAAAGTTTTGTGCTTGGTAATTTCAGTGGAGATAGAAAATATTTGGGAAAGTTTATTCTGAAAAAGAAGGAATGGTAGAAACTATTTTCAAAGGGGTTTTGAAAATGAAAATATATCTTGTGAAGATATTTTGAGGTTAATAAACAATTTGAAAAATTATTTATGGTTTGATGGATGTTTGTGAATATTAATTGATAGTTAAACAACCGACTATCAATATTGGCCAAATGCGTTGATCGTTTCGAAGAGACCGGGATCGAGATTTATTTCTCGAAAACCACTTCGATCCGAATTGTACGTTTCGTGGAAAACGATTTTGGATTCGAAGTTGGAGCAGTAAAGTGCAAGGGCTAGTCGTTACTAATCCTGAGGAAATTTCCAAAATGGATGTAGTAGGAGTAGTGCCTTAGGTTCCGTTCGAACCGGGACAGACTTGTATGGATAAATGCTTTCGGAACATCGTCAGGTGGACGATGGGCATTGTAAGGGATATGTTCTAAAAAGGTAACGCTTAGCCTCAAGCCTCATCAAATGGGAATGACTGAAAATCAGGGTTTATGCAGCAAGGCTAGGTGCGTAGCACCCAAGCAGGGTGAGGTCATCCCTGTCTAGATGTCCATTTATTTCGGCTTAGTGGGCAGTTGCTGATCCCAACCGCGGGGTGATCACACTCGGGATTATCCAATAAGGGGTAGTCCCGGTCTTGTGTTGCAGGGGAGCGGGCGTACTCCTCGGTACTGTGATCTAGGCCACGTACTGTGACAGGTGGTACCCCAGTGGCTAGTCATTAGTTGGAAATCCATTCTCCCTACGAGCCTTGTACGAGTTTTGTTTGTATTACCCACTCTGTGGCTAGTAGCTGGAATTTAATAATGTAACAATTTCGGTTATTTTATAAGTATTTGTATATAGACCCTATTATAATATCAGAGGATTTCTATAAAAAGTGTTTTAGCTATCGTAAGGTAAAAACCCGACATATTTATTTGTGGCGTGGTCTTACGAGATGCTTTTGTTTTCAAAGGATTTTTGAAACTTTAATAATCAATTGGGTGTGATTTTCTCACGCTGGTATTCCAGACTGACTCGGGTATTATTTAACTGTAATGCTCGGCTCAGACCGAGTATTATAGGATACAAGATATGATGCTGTGGAGCTCAGGAGACGAGCTGGACGATGATACGTAATTTCGTACTTGTTATATATATATATATATATATATATATATTCCGCTGTGTTTATTTGCTGTATATCCAGTTGTATGTTATTAATGTTGGACTGTGATTGATGTACTCTGATGATGTCATATATAAACAGATATATTTAATTTTGAGTAAAGATTATCTATTATCTATTATATTTTATTCCGCTGCGATGGTTAGATTCTGTTATTGTTTTCTATTTTCTTCTTCTACCTCTTCTTTTTTAACCCAAGTGGTTCGTATTTCTGTACAACTTGAGTTGATTTAGGTAGAATAGTATTGACTCAAGGGGTACGGATTTGCGGGTCGTTACATCGACATACCCCATATGACCATGTCGACATGTACTGGTCAGAAATGACAATTCATTTTGAATTTGAAATTTGAATAACTACCATATGTCTATTCATTTCAGACGAAATTCTATACCTATATATACCAATTTCTTCCAGAATTCTTCACTAAAAATTATTTCTTATCTTATAATCCTTCATTTCTTTCACAAATTCACCTATGGCTAATCCAATTCACAATTTATCCGAAAATCTTGAAGAAACTCTTAATGCATTCAAGAATATTCTCTCGTTCATTCTCCATAACCAGCGTCACTTAGAATTGAGTCAAATGCAGATGATCAAGGAGCAAGAAAGGCATTTCGATGCAATACGATGGATGATTTCCTCCCTACGCAAGGATGATAACGAAGCACATCCTCTTGTCTCTCTCACCAATGACAATGAAAATTGGGATGCTATTAAAGCAAAACCCTATCTTTGGAGAAGAAGGATGGGTGGAAGTTCCTCGTAACATTTAAATTTTATTACTTTGTTTGAATTTTTTGTTTGAATTGATTTGATTTGGTTTAGATTGATACTTGGTGTGGATTGATTTCTTAATTTAGTTCGTTGTTTGATGTATAAAACATGTAAATATACATTGAAATGTATATAGTCTTTGATTAAATTATTATATTCATAAGTATAATTATTTTTTAATCTATCTATTATATATTTCTTTGTATAGTTTATCAATGCAGGTACTTTAGTCCAAGAATGAGGGGGAGTTAGTTTTTGTTGATGAAAAAAGGGGAGAAGGCTAAAATAGGGTAATTAGGGCATAGATTAAGGGGGAGTTATTAGTTTTAGGGGGAGTTATTAGGATAGAAGTAATATTTTATAAACAAAGGTTGTCATCATCAAAAAGGGGGAGATGTTAGTCCGTGAGATGATGGTTTTGATGACAACAACCTTATAATAGATTATAAAATACAAATACTAACATTATAAGTTTAGACATATATGTATATGCAGGATTTAACCATGCAGGTACCAAGAATGAAGACTGTAAAGTATAGAGATTCAAGATATCAAGATTGAAGACTCATGAGTATCAAGATTATCAAGAGTTCAAGAATTCAAGTAATTTATTCTTTAATTAGAAAATTTTGTTAAAGCTCCTAGAAAAGCACTGGCATCTTAAAATCCAATTCATTTGTGGAATGGAATCCACTTCGAGCCTGTTAAAGGGATGAAACCCTAAGTAGGATGGAACCTACAAAAAATCTAGTGGAACATTGTTTTGTATCCGCTAACCTTTTATTAAAAATGATTTTTCAAAATTATATATTGTTTTCAAAATGATTTCAAAACCTTCCTTTTAAAAGCATCAAAAACATCTATCCTGATTTTAAATAATTTTAGCCTCAAAATCATCTTAATTTCAAAGTCAAATTACTCCTGATTTTAAACTATCTTTTAATATTATATATTTAACTTTTAAATATTTATACTTAGATTTAAATATAAAATTATAGTTAAATTCTATATATATTATTCTCTATATTTACTTATGAATTTTAACTATAGTCAAGTATATTTATAAAGTTTAAAATAGTTTAATATAAGATAAAGATTATTCTCAAAGAAAATCAAATCATCAAAAAATACTTTGGGATGTCGACATACTCATGGTGACCATGTCGACATGGTGTCAGTTGAGTTCAAAATTTCAATTTCAAAAGAAGTGTCTATTCGCCATAACTCTTCACGAATGGACATGACTGTTGTTCTACTATAATTAGGGGTCAGTTTCAACAAATTTTACATCAGATTTTCTGGTTTTTCACTCCCCTTGTTCTTCCACTTTTCTTAATAAAAATTCTTATCATTACTCTGCCAAAATCTACATTGAATTGAACTCGATCATTCGTAGTTTGATTCTCTATCACTATCTCAATAAGATCCTTAGTGCTATTCAGAGTTATAGGGCTTTGTAATCAACTTAGCGAGAAAAGGTGTGATTTTTGCCTTGAAAATTAATCAAGCGTGATAAGATGTGATTGTAGCCTTGGGAAATCAATTGGGTGAACTTGTTGCCCGTAAAATCAAGTGGGTGAACTTGTAGCCCGGAAAATCAAGTATCTCTATCTAGAGGATTGTGATTCTAGAGGGTGTACCTCATAGCCTTGAAATCGAGGGTGTAATTGTAAAGATTGCTTTTGAAAGGAAATCCGTATTTGTGTTGCGGGACTGGATGTAGGATAACTCCGAACCAGTATAAAATCGGTGTGTTCTTTCCTTTAATGGTTTTTATTTTATTTCTACATCTGTGTTTTTTTCTGTGATCATATTTGTGTCTGTATTGCACACATCTGTGTTTAAATTAACATAAACTCAAAAAGATTTAGTAACTCTTTATAAACACTAATCACCCCCCCCCCCCCCTCTAGTGTTAATCCTAGCCTTAAGATCCGTAATCCACATTTCTCACATACATTTTTTGAGAAAATTTAAGTGGAATCCTTGACGACGTTGTTCGTAATACATCTCACATTGAATGCTAATCATCTCTTGTTGATAATGATGTATCTGATCGACTTTGTCGGAAAGAGATGATGATTTCAGATTAATTGAATGTCTAGCTTTCTTTCCTTTTGGAGAAAAACCAGTATGGTATGTTAGCGAAGCGATAATTTTGAGGGATGGAGATGATGCAAGAGTGATTTTGGTAGGAGATACATAAGTGCTACCGGACGATGGGGAGTTGTAGTCAATAGCGAAATAAGTGGAATCGTGATAGGAAGACATTGTTTTATATGTTTTTAGAAATTTGATCTCTGTTTATTTGTTTCTAAGTATTATAAAACTGAATTAATAAGGTAAAACTTAGTTTTATTTAGAAAAGTAGTTGAGCCAATTGAGTGAAGCCATAAGAGTTAAATGGTTGGTATCTAATTTTTTAATGGTTATTATTAAAAATAATTTATGTGGTAGCGAGTAACTTAAAGGTAGAAAATTAGTTCATAGAAGTATGTGAACTAAACATCATATAAAACTTTAGTTAATCAAGTCGGTATAGGAAAAAATTCCTAGATCTCATCTTAACTTAATAAAAGTTTGTTCACTTAGTGGTTTTTTAAAAATATCAGCTATTTGATTTTCGATGTTAACAAAATCTAGAGTTATCATCTCTTTTTCAACATTATCTCACAAAAAAAGGTGACGAATATCTATATATTTTGTCTGAGAATGATTAATTGAATTTTTAGATAAATTTATAGCATGCATATTATCGCAATATATTGGAGATTTGTTTATTATTTTCCTATAGTCTTTAAGTGTTTTTTGCATATATATCGCTTGAGCGCAAGCTAAGGCGGCAGAAATATATTTGGCCTCATATGTTGAAAGAGAAACACAGTTTTGCTTTTTACTAAACCATGAAACTAACGATTGACCGATAAAGTGACAGTGCCACTTGTACATTTCCTATTTGTTTTGCAACCAGCGAAATCTGCATCACTATATGATACGAGTTCGAAAGAACTTCCTTTAGGATAGAAAAGACCATAATCCTTAGTGTTGGTTAAGTAGCGCAAAATACATTTAACTGCTCGATAGTGTGAATCTTTAGGTTGTGCTTGAAATGTTGCACATAAACACACACTCGTCAAGATATCAGATCTACTAGCCATTATGCATAATAGTGATCTTATTATACGTCGATATAATTTTTGATCAAATTTTTTTCTATTTTCATCTTTATCTAAATGGCTGCTGGTGCTCATGGGTGTTGGTTTACTAGATGTTTTTTCCATTCCAAAGCGTTTTAACAAATCGTGAAAATATTTTTATTGATTTATAAAAACAAAGTTTTCTAACTGTTTAATTTGTAATCCTTCGAAAAAGTTTTATTCTCCCATATGGGACATTTCAAATTCATTTTTCATGATATTTGCATAATTATTATATAACTTTTTATTTGTTGATCCAAATATTATGTCGTCCACATATATTTGAACAACCAAAATATCATTATGGTTTCATTTTATAAATAAAGTCGTATCAATTTTTCCAATTTGAAATTCAGATGTTATTCAATGAGGTTTTACTCTATCATACCAAGCACGATGTGCTTGTTTTAAACCATATAAAGCTTTCTTTAGTTTATAAACATGTTCAGGAAAATTTTCATGTATAAACAGCGAAGACTGCTTGACATAAAACTTTTTCTTCTTCAAAACCGTTCACAAAGGCACTTTTTACGTCCATGAAAAAGTTTAAAGTTACGATGACATGCAAAAGCGAGTAACGTTCGGATGGCTTCTAGACGTGCGACTGGAGCAAACATTTCTTCATAGTCAATGCCTTCCTCTTGACTATATCCTTGTGCTACAAATTTTGCTTTGTTCCGAACAATATTTCCATTTCCATCAGTTTTATTCTTACATACCCATTTTATCCTGATTACAAACTGATCTGTAGGTCTCGGTACAAGTTCCCATACTTCACTTCTTTTGAATTGATTAAGTTCTTCTTGCATTGCCATAATCCATGACTCATCATTCGATGCTTCTTTATAATTCTTTGGCTCAAAATTTGAAAAAAATGCAACATGACTCATTTGATTTAATTTATGTCTAGTAGAAACTTTTGTATTCAAATCACCAATTATATTGTTACTTGGATGGTCTTTCAAAATACTAGATCGTGTTCTTAACGTATTTTCATTTTCAACTGTATTCTCGTTATTGATATTTGAAACAGAGTTACTTTCAGATAGTTTTGTTAACATTTCATCATCACCACTATTTTTGTTATTGGAAAATTTTTCGTCAAATGAACATATAGACTTTCTTCAATAGTACTAGTACGTTTATTAAATATTCTATATGCTTTCCTACGATCTGAGTATCCGATAAGGATTCCTTCGTCGGCTTTTAAATAAAATTTTCTAAGATTATCTTTAGTGTTTAGTATAAAACATTTTGAACCAAATATTTGAAAGTACGATACTTTGAATTTTTCACCAAAAAACATTTCATAACAGGTATTTTTGGTTAAAGGGCGTAATGTGACATGGTTCAATACATAACAAGCAGTAGCTATGACTTCTGCCCAAAAATTCTTTAGTAGATTACTACTGTTAAGCATAGTTCGTGCACATTCTTGGAGTGTACGATTTTTCCTTTCTATAACACCATTTTGTTATGGTGTTTGAGGAAATGAAAAGTTATGTGTAATTCCCTTTTTGTTACAAAATTTTTCAAAAATCTCATTTTCGAATTAACCTTCATGATCACTTCTTATACTCTTTATTTTAAGATCCATTAAGTTTTTAATTCTTTTAGCAAGATTTTTAAACATCTCAAACGTATCAGTCTTATGTTTTAAAAACAGTATCCATGTATATCTTAAAAATCATCTACAATAACACATACATATTTGTTATAATTTAATGAACGTACTTGAGTAGGTCCAAATAAATCAAGATGTAATAATTCTAAAGGTTGTTTGATAGAAATTTTAGATTTAAAAGAACTCTTTTTTAATTTGCAATATTGACATGCATCACATAAATTTTTAACTTTATAGTGTATTTTAGGAAGACCTCTAACCAAATCATGTTTAGCCAATTTGTTTATAAATTTAAATTTTATGTGACACAACCGTTTATGCCATATCCATGTTTATTAAAACCTGCGGATAGGCATAAAACGCTAGAGTTACTGAATTTCGTATTTAAGACATAGATGTTTCTTTTTCTTAAACCTTCAAAGATCAGATTTTTATTTTGATCAAATATGTTGCATTTATTCTTTTCAAAATCAATTTTGAATCCTTTAGCACAAAGTCGACTAATACTTAATAGGTTATGTTTTATATTTTTAACTAAAAGAACATTTGTAAGGACAGATGAAGTGGACATACCAACATTGATGACATCTCCAATTCCATTGACAAATCCTTTTGAATTATCTCCGAAAGTTACAGTACCACCATCTCTGTATGTTATATTCGATTACATTTGTGCATTTTCAGTCATATGTTTGGAGCATCCGTTATCAAGTATCCATTTCTCCTTGTTATTAGATTTTCTTTTGGGTACGTACAAGATAAAAATAATTTAATTGGTACCCACTTCCTTTGTTAGGGTCCTAAGTGTTAGAGAGTGAAGGTCGTCATACCCAAGAGGGTTTGAGACCTTTAAAAGAGTAATTTATATTATGAACAACACTTTTTAAATAGTTATCTATGTTTTTTGTCTAATTAATTTGTTACCAGATTTTTGAATTCATATTTTTATTATTTTAGAGTTAGAAGCCTTTTCTCCAGTATGTGGCTTCTTGAACCTTTTATATAGTGAGCTATAGTTTCTATGTTTTGAAGGTTTCTTGAAACCTAATCCATTTCGATTTCTAGATGATTTAGAGCTTTTGATCAAATTATCCAAATTCTGCTTTTCTTTATTGAATTTTGAAACATTGTTTGTAATCTTATCTAACTCACTTTTAAGATAAGAAATTTTAGATTTTGATGCTTCTAGATTATCCTTTATATAATGTTTTCTTTTCTAATGTCATCATTTTCTAGGTTAACTTTTCCGTTTTCACATAATAAAGAATCATTTTGACTAGATAGATTTTTACATCTTTCTTTTGTAGTTTCAAATTCTTTTTCTAGAATGGTTTTCTCATCTTTTAATAATCCTATTTAAAGCTCCATACGATTAATTTTAGAAACAAATTCTTTATTTAACTTTTTAATTTCTTTATATTTTTCATCTAATTCCATGCTAAGATCTAAAATTTCATTATAAGTAAGATCGGGACATACTTCCTTAGTGTTTGCCATGAAGCATACATTTGCTTGCTTAGAATCACTGTTGCTGTCACTGTCTTATGATGAAGACGAATCCGAGTCATCCCAAGTTACTTGAAAAGCCGGTTTTCTTTTTTGAATTTCTCGAATTTTCTTTTCTTTTTGTCATTATTGAGTTCTGGGCATTGTTTCTTCATGTGTTCGAACTTGTCACATCCAAAGCATTTGATTAAATTTTGGTTGGATGAATCTGAATTTCCTCCTTTTTAGCATCTCATCATCCTTTTGAACTTCTTGAACTTGTTGTAGATTTTGGCAATAAATACGATCTAGTCTTCATCTAAGTCTGAATCATTATCGTTGGCTTGAAAAGTTATATTTTTCTTTTCATTATTTTGTTCTTTTCTTTCCTGCAAATTTACTTCGTACAAGATCAAATTTCCTATTAATTCTTCAACTTTTAGTTGAGATAAATCATTAGCCTTTTCAATGGCCACGCTTTTCATTCCCATTCATTAGTTAAGGAATTTAAAATACATATAACTAAATCAAAATTTGTAAATTGGACTCCAAGTGCCATATGATCAAGTTGAATAGTTTAAAATCTAACATACATATCACCAATAGATTCGTTTTGCTTTCATTTTAAATGAAGAAAATTGATTTTTTAAAATGGAAATCTTTGTTTTTTTAACTTTTTTTGTGCCTTCATGAGTGATCCGTAGTGTATGCCATCACATGCAGTAGACCACAACATGACAGGTGAAAATTCATTTTTTCAAGTGAACAGAATAGAACATTCATGGCTTTAGCATTATTTGTTGCTGTGTTCTTTTGAGCATCTTTCTAAGTGCTTATGTCTATGTTTGGTGCTTTATATCTACTTGTGTTGCTTGCCAAATTTCTAGACTATTAGCTTCTATAGAAATATGCATATGTGTAGAACAGTAAGCATAATTAGATCCAGCGAATAGTGGAGGACGTGCAGTGGATTGACCTCCTTGAAATGTACTTGCCATATTAAATATGTTTCAATTACGTGTTAATGGAACTTGAAATAACTGTGCTCTGATACCAAATGAAAGTATGTATGGATTGTGTATTTATATCTTAATACGCAAGTGTAATAAAAAGCTAACTTATAAGTGCTAGAGTGAAGTAAATAAAAGTGAAGAAACAATCACACCAGAGTTTTTATACTGGTTCGGACCTCCCATTCTACATCCAGTCCTGAAGCTCTCCTTCGGCTTTAAACTGGTAAAATCCCTCGCTTCGCTTAGAGGAAGAGTCTTGATGTAGAAAGTTCAAGTTTGTGTTCTTAGTAATGCTGATTTTGACTGCACGGTACAAATCTTCCTATAATCTCTTTTGAGTAGTATGTGTATGTGAGGCTTTGTTTTTAGAAAGAAATAAGAATGGTGTATTAATTGCTTTTAGAAATCAAAGTATGCAAAGAGTAAAGAGAAAATGACTCAAAAAATTCAAGTGATTTTTCTCAAAAACTTTACATATTTATAGGTGTTAAAGAGTTTTCTTGAGAAGTAACAACCTTTAGTATGTTCTACTTCAATCTAAGGGTTGTAGTCTTTGAGGAAGAAGAGATGTAGTGAAAAGATATGTATGCAACCATTTGAATAAAGTGGGTGGCTATTCATAGCTTTAGCCGTTACCCAATTCAAACGTTTGGGAAAAAGTTTAAACGTCTGTCTGGTTATATATTTTTTAACCAGTAAACTCAGTCAGACGTTTGGGATAAAATCCAGACGTCTGTTTAATTTTAATTTTTTAGTCAGAGAACTTAGTCAAATGTCTGACTTAAATGGACAGACATCTCACGCCTATGTACTTCTAAAACTAAATAGTGAAAACCTAGTAAAAAAAATTGATGCGCAATTTTGTATAGAAAACTACTAATGGAGATTTTACAAACCATCTATCTATGAGTATAACATGCTATAATAGCTTCTCTAATACCAATGATTCTTTTCTTCTACTATTCGTCTTCAATCCGTGATATTGTGAATTCTCAAAGCATTTACCTGCAAATAGATGGAGTATATTGTATGTTTATGCTTGTATAGTTGTTGTCATCGAAACCATAGAATAGAGCTTCTAACAGTCCCTCTATCAAAACCGAACCCTCCTTCCATTCCCTACTTAGCTTAAAAAAAAATCTTCTTGTGTTTCAATTTGTTCTTACAAATTGACTTCCCCTTGCTTTCCATCTCGATCATCCCTAAGTTGTTCGCCAATTCCTCTAACTTATATATACACATAGGTAAGTTTTCTAGTCCTTATCCCTCGATCTCATAACAAGATAATAGGTTCCATGCCATCAGCGATTGGGATGGTGTTCGAGGCAGTGATGGAACAATGGCCGAAGTTTATTGGAGGAGATGAAATGTTGGGTATGAAGGGGTTCGGTAGGGAAAAAAAGGAGAAAGTAAGAAGTTTACAGCATAGGGTTCGATTGAGCGAGTTGAAGGATAGTATGTTGGATGAAGAGTTCGGTCGTTTGATTGAATGAGAGGGGTCGGTAGTGGATGTTTAATGACAGGTTGGAAATAACAAAGTAAAGGGAGCGGTAGGATCATCTAAGTGGGAGACGGGATCGGTGGAGTTGGATAAGAAGAAGGAATCAACAAATTTTGTTAAAGGAAAGGGATCGGAAGATATGGGTTGGCATATAGGGTTCGACATATAAGGATCAATATTTATGTACTTGGCTAATCTTTAGGCTTTGAATTGAACTAGAAACCTAATTCGTAATCAATTGTTAGAGCAATTATAGCCAAACCCATTTCAATGAACTTGAACATATGAAGACGATGAACAACAGGACTTGCATATTCATCATTGTACTCGAAATTGAACGACCAAATCGTAGGGACTTAGAACATGAACTAAAATTTAGCATATGGACTTGAATGATAGATCACACACTCTGATATGTCGATAGTCGATCCCAAAGCTTACACAACCGATCAATCACTTCACTAGTTGACATGGTCAACAATGATGGTCACTTTGGTCAGTATCTAAAGTCTCGTCATTTCACTTTACTTTCTTATTTTAAGCAACTTATTTTTGTAATACACCATATTACACCATACTGCACTACACTAGCACACACCTAGCACAAGGGGATAGGTAAACTTTTCTAATCTCAATTATCTACTGAGCATAGTTGATATGGACTTCAGACGTTCTGAGTGTCTAGCTGCAATGTCTTCTAGACTAGCCTCGCAACATTATAATCCCGAAGCTGAGTCGAGTTCCACGACCATATCTAGCAGGCTTTCCCTGGTCATCAAACTGAACAAACGAATGTTCCTTGCCTGCCAGCTAACCTTTTTTATAATGTTCACGTCCTCTGGGCAAAAGATGCAAGTCCTAAGCCCGACGTTTTAGAAGGTGATATACTCTTAGATAACCTGACAGATTCTTAAGCCTCTTGAATTGGTGAGGCTGCCCTTTACAGACTATGTTCCAAACATGGAATTCCATTCGATGACGTCATGGCTCCTTCGATAAATGGTAAGGCTCACTTGCCCCCAAAGGGGTACACACATGCAAAAAATTCATGTGCTGGGTTGGATGTGTGCCGCCCTTCAATTCTTTGATTTGGAAATGTTAACATATCTAGGAATTACCCCTACTCAACTTCACCCGAACAGCTACTCCTTTCTCCATGGAACTTTTTTATTATTCATGAGCGCTCTGGTCTACCCGCCAACTCCCGAGGACATAAGGCTCATTTTTAACTTTAAATGACAATCAGGAAGTCCTTTCTATGTTTTTCTCGAGTCTTCACCCAATTTTCAAGTCTTAACAGGTGCTTAGAATAAACTTACCCTTTTCAAACATGAATGGTTCTACATTCGGTGTCCGCCTGGCTTTGCAAGGCGATGGTTGGAAGGACGGAAGTGTCTTCTTCACTTTATTTTCAAATTCTCTAATCCAAGTCATAATCTGGATCAACTAACATTTTGAATATTTACAAGTGTCCAACCACGTTCAGTGGGAAATAGTTTTCTAAGAGCGGTCTCCGTAATACGTGCTACCCCTGTCGAAAACAGGGACATCAAACTCCTTGTAACCGATGAGTTGTTATTTCTATTTGGGCTACTTGAAGAAGGCCGTAGCATTGGGCTTCCTGGAAGTGCTGGGTTACCAAGAAGCACTGTTGAACAAGAAGGGGATATTAATAACACTATTGTGCCTAAGGCAAGGGAACTCAAGATGATGCCGAAGAAGACGAAATTAAGGGTACCTAGATCAATGAGCCTAGCGATGTTGATGTAGGCGCAGGCAAGGCACCTATGGTCAAGCTATCATAGGGTGCGCAACCCCACACACCTGCTACGAGAAGAAAGAAGCTTGCATATAAGCTTCATAGGAGAAAAACTGCTAAGGATCCGGAGTTCAATATCACTTCAATCGATGAAAAGTCGCCTTCCCAACATTTAAAAAGTTCGATAAAAGGGTTTTCAAATCTCCAAATTCCTGATGACATTATGACTTATGAATTCCCTAACATCAAAATTGATAGGATTAATTCTCCCACCAGATGTTGTGACGGCATTCTTCCTACCGGCAAAGGGGGAAAACTCCCATAAGCAAGGCTGCAGCTACCCGCCCTTGGGGGGAAAATAGGATACTCACAATCACATGCACTTCACCACACGATTTCTACCTATCTTTTGTGAAATGGTTATTAATACTATGGTATTTGGTTTTTTGCAAGTTCGATGTCTCAATTCCAAGTTTTTGATAGCATGAGGGGCTCCTCGACGCAATATGGATCTAGATGTGAGTCAGAATCTGGTAGGCATAGAGAAAGGGACGACAACCAAGGAAGAAGTCATCTCTCGAGGGAATCTTCATCTTCCAAACATAAATCACAATCTCGATCGTCCCATAAGGAAGTGCAAACTAATCTTCCTTTGCACAATGGCGATCATACCACTTTTCACAGTCCTCCTGCGCCCGTTTCGCTTGATCAATATTCTTGTCCATCTAGATCCAAGAAGTCCTATGATCGTAGGTCGAGCAAACGTCCAATCAGTACTTCTGAATCATCTTTGCTGACCGCTGCTCCTGAAGCTTCCACAGTGGAGAAGTTGGCTAAGCTTAAGGTCATTTTCCCAAAGATTTGTTTGACGGGCTTAAGTTCCTCCCCTCCATCCATACAACCCCGGGGACTATCAGAAAAAGCTCTCTCGCATGCATCAACGATGTTTTCATGCAACATGAATCATTCCAGCACTTAGCAGAAAAAATATTTGAGGTGTCTATTGAGCGACAGAATGAGATAGATCATCTCAAGCTAGATGCGATCCACGATAAAGATATAATTAAGCACCAAGATAATGAGATCTCAGAGATGATGTCAAAACTAATTAAAGTAGAAAAAAGTGCCAAGGAAACATCTAAGGCAATGAGTCATCAAGAAGCTTCCCATATAAAGGAACTTGATGCTGCTCTTAACTGTAGCGATGCATTCGCCTTGGAAAAAGATTCCTTGCAGAAGGAGAAAATATCTTGGCCCACCGCGTCGAGTAACTTAAAGAGCTTCTTAAGAAAGAGAGGAAAGAGAAGATCGAAGCTCAAGAAGAATTGTAGAGATATTGCGAAGAAGTTGTTGAGGCCTGGATTTTAAAGATTAAACTTAATGAGCAACATGCTCAAATTGAAGTCTTCAAAGAAGAGCAAAGAAAGTAGGCCTCAACGAGATGAGAAAACAGTTTGAAACCCAGGTAGAGGATGCCAAGGAAGCCGGTCGGAATAAAATCAAGGACATGTTTGATCCTCTAGTCATCAAGTACAAAGCTAAAGTCCTTCTCCACCGTGATCTGAGCTTTGTTGGTGAGGATTATCTTGAGTTGATCGTCGTAGCTTGGGTATATTATTGAAATGAAAAATAGAGATCTTGGCGAAGCTAATTTAGATGAAAAGAAATTAGTGTGGGAGATCCTTCACATAAATGAACACTTAGACCTTACCTCCACCAGATTTTGATACTTAGACATTTTAACATCTTTCGACAAAGGGAAAAATATCGTTGAAACTTCGAAGTCTGATTCCAAGGGCCCTCTTCTTTTCAAGTAGCCGAAACATCAGTCTCTTTGGGTCCGAGACAGGATCTAAGCTATGACTTGGACAAACCTGGTTATCAATCTAAAGTGCTGACCCTTATTTCGAAAGGGGGGACCCCGGGGACGATTGAAAACCAGCCGGATGCAGGTATTCCACTCTATCTTCCACTTTCCGATTGATATCTTTCTTCATGTCCAATAGTCATGAGCTTATTTTCTTGTTTCTACTAATCTATAGATCTTTTGGGTCCCGGCCAAACTCCAAAAAGTGATGCCGTCATGGAGCAACAATCGACATCAACTGAGTTCCCGACGGCCACCAATGCTCTAGGGCTCGATGCTTAAGTCATTGGAGTACTCGATGATGATAAGGCTGAAGATTTGCTGCCACTGGACGAATCTAATAAAATTGTGATCACCGGTGCCACTAAACACGCTGATGAGCACAGCTTAAAGGAGCACATTGAGTGGGAGTTGTTGTTGAAGAAACAAGCAAAGTCTGAACCCATCGATGTGGATATCGACGATCCAAATCTCATCACATTACAAGTCATCCCACATGGTGGGTTGTTTTCCAAAAAACTCCCTCCTACTTTTGAAAGCTCCCCCGCCAAAGGCAGTAAAGAATCGAGGAAACGAATAGGCAGAAGCTTGGGTGGCACCACTCCCGAAAAATCCAAAAAGGAAAGGAGACAAAAGTAATAGCCATCTTTTAGGCTTTGTTTGCACAAAGCTTGTATAGCTGTTTTTCATTTTGTAAGCCATGATTGTATGGGTAGGCCCTCGTTTTCCGAATAAACTTGTATCACAATTTTGAAGATTATTATGTGAATATTTTTTTTTATTGAACCCTCGTGTGAATTGTTATCTAAGTATTTGAGTTATTACCTTCCATTCAATGTACTTGTAAATCGTTGCTCGTTGCTTTGGATGATAATCCGTTAATTCTATCCCAAGGCCTCCATGTAGTTGAGGCCCTAAGTCATACCAAACACGGGGCTTGATCCCTAACGGTGTGCGGTTGGATTTAACATTTGAGGGTTTACACTCCTTATCCCAGTCCCGGGTTAGCGGAGTTAGACGTTGGACGGTCGAACTCCATTCCTTGTGAGTTTATACTCCTCATGTCTGTTTCAAACCTGAGTTCACAGAATAATGAGTGGTCGAACCATACTCGTCTATTTGTTTATACTTGTATCCATACTCTAGGGATAACAGTCGGTTAGCGGATGGTCGATTCACACTCGATTTACGTTTATACTCCAGTCCGCACTTAGGGGCTTAGAGTTAGTTCATGGGTGGTTGATTTACACTCGACTTATGTTTATACTCCAGTCCGCACTCTGGGGCCTTAGAGTTATTTCGAAAAAGAGTCGGATCAGACTTTCCTTAATTGATTGATATGCCCCCAAGTTCCAGGGTCTGAATTAGCAAGCGATGGGTTGTGTCACGATCGCTTTGGATTTATTTCAGTTCCATCACCCGGTTGGAATTGTTGGATCATCGGATGGTCGAGTCACATCCATTCCTTATTATGTATTCATTCCATTGGGTTATGAACAAGAGTAATCAAACGTAAGGTCGTACCACGCCTATCTTGTTTAATTCAATCGGTAACTAGCATAATTGGTCAGTTCCAAACTTGGGAACCTGTTTAGATATACCATTATTAGTCAATTTCATAATGTAACTAACAAATCATGCTATAACAAACATAATTAGAAATGAAGTTCAAAACTTTATTTGCTAAATGGAAGTAAATGACATAATTTGTCTTATAAAATCAAATGCTAAAGGAAATTCTGGAAGTAAATACAATTGAATGGAAAAGAAACAAACTAAGTGAAATGGCGTCGTAAATGCTCGTTATTCGAAACCCTTGGGAGTGTGATGCCATCAACAGTTCCTAACTTGAAAGTTCCCTCTCCGAGCCTTGTTTCAATGATGTGTTGTCCTTCCCAAGCAGGATTCATATGCGACGGGATCAGGAAAAATCTGTTTTAAAACAAGATCGCGTATTTCAAAGGTTATAGGTCAAACTTTAGTGTTGTAGAATCGGATGACTCGGTGACGGTGTGCAGCTACCCTCAAATCAGCTTCCTCATGCTTCTCATTTATAAAGTCTAGAGATTTCAAGAGGAGATCTTTATTTGTTCTGGGATCGTAGTAAGCCACTCGATGGGAAGGAACTTTGAGCTTAACAGGAATAACAGCTTCGAAACTACAAGTGAGGGTGAATGGAGTATGACCAGTCGTGGACTTGTGGGTGGTCTTTATAGCCCATAGTGCTACTGGGAGTTCATCTACCCACTTGTCACTAGCCTTTTCCAAACATTTCTTCAGAATGGATTTTACGATTTTGTTTATACCTTCAACTTGCCCATTTGCTAAAGGGTGAGCAACTGCTACAATTTTTTTCAATACAATGCCGACAGCAAAAGTGTTTGAGCTCAACACCGTCGAATTGAGCCCTGTTGTTTATTACAATAGTTTGTGAAAGACTAAAATGACAGATGATGTTCCGGACAATGAAGTTGATTACTTCCTTCGTTGTGATCGCAGCTAATGGTTCTGCTTCGATCCATTTGGTGAAGTAATCAACTGCGACGATGGCGTAGTTCGTACCATCTTTAGAGATCGGTATAATATCTATGCCCCGTATGGAAAACGGCCATGGACTAACCATTTGTGTTATTTCCATCGGTGGAGCTCTTGGGACTTTTGCATATATTTGGCACTTTTCGCATCGCCTTACATATTCAACAGTGTCTCGGTTGATGGTTGGCTAATAGTAACCATAATGGAGTGTTTTCTTTGCTGGAGTTTTCCCCTAAATGTGATCGCCCATTCTCCTTTATGAACATATTTTAGGACTCGTTTTATTTCCTCATGATCGATACACCGAAGCAGAGGATCGAAAAAACCCTTTTTGTATAATGATGTGCACGTAAATATGCATATTTTTACCACCATATTTATTCTATTTAAATCAAATAAATGATCATATTGGGTATTTTAACATGTTTTAACCAAAATCCATATTAATTCCAAATTGTCACATGTCTGTCTTCGTATAGGGGCAAAACGGTCATTTATGCGCATATATTTCTTTGAGAAAAATTAATTGAAAATTTATACATATCTGCGTAGGAATTTGATCTCAAATAGAAGTGGGTTCATGAAGACACATGCATGCACAAAATGAATACAAATGAATGAAGATAGAAATAATTCAAAGTGAAGAACGTGGAGGACCCCACTTATCCACCTACCTTAATGTACAACTTAGAGGCTAATGCACATGCTTATGTAATTAATGGTTTCATGTACACTTAAATGGTGATTAGTAGAAGTTAAAGATTACTTGACCTCCACACTACCTCAAGGGCATTTTGGGCATTCCTCAAATTATGGATTATGGTTCTTGTATGAATAACCTATTATGTTCATGTAACCTCCTCTTACTTGATCTCTCTTTAGTTTAGTTTAGGCTCAAAATAAAAAAGAAAGCTCTCTTTCTTTTTTCATGGCTATTTGGCCATTTCTTTTATGTAATTTTTATGCAACTTTAACATATTTATTTTTCTTTTCTTGTTTATTTCCTTTCATGTTGTAGTGTAGATTTACATTCATGCAAAGTAGAATAGTTCTATTTCTTGTTAATTAGCTCTCTTTTTCATTAAGCTTTCATTTTCCTTTCATTTTGCTTTCATGCTGTTAGCTACATTTGTTAATCAAATGACAAATATGATAGGCTAAACCCCTTCAATTTAGGAGTAATGAAGCTATCTAATTATGTAGCTTCAACTATTTGTTAATTCATGCTCTCCTTTTGATGCTTAATGATTTACTAGTTGTTTTTGCTTTGAATTTGATAGCCTATGTTGTTGACACCAAATATGCTATACTTAAACAACCACTAACACTAATTGCCTCTTCATCAAAATATGATTATGGCAAAAGAAAGTGATTTGAAATTAAAATTTGATGGTATATATTTCTAATCAATGGTTAATAGGTCATACTTAAAATAGATTTTTTTTTTTTTTGTTAAGTTTCATGAAAGCTAGTAAGGTGCTTTAAAGGATGTGTTAT
Source organism: Allium cepa (assembly GCA_030765085.1). NCBI lineage: Eukaryota > Viridiplantae > Streptophyta > Magnoliopsida > Asparagales > Amaryllidaceae > Allium > Allium cepa. Next base: position 100,589,693 of record CM060934.1, read on the forward strand.
AGTTTGATGACTTATTTTGGCTAATCAATAGCACAAATATGTCATACTTATGATAAGCACATCAATTAAAGCACTAATGACCAAAAAAAAGAGATCATCATTTCATATATGTTGAACTATGTGATCTGGAGAGTGAATTTATTCTCTAAATTGTCATTCAACTCTTATATTTGCATCTCTTTTCTTTTAGTTAGTTGGCTAATTTTTTAATTCTCTAGCTTAACTTTCACTCGACTTTGATATAATTTGATTGAAAAGAATTTTTAAAATCATCAATTCCCTACGGATCGACCCGTATTCGCCACGTACTACAAGTGTACGCCATGCGCTTGCGTTTATTTTAATTTCGAAATTCGTTTGGCTATTTTATAACTCGATAGATATTTAGCCGTCCGAACAAGTTTTTGGCGCCGTTGCCGGGGAATTGCTTTGATTTTAGTTTTCTATTCTTCGAATTATTTTTGTTTGATTTTAGTGTGTGTGTTTCGTTCAAATAAAAAAAATATTGTTGCGTTGAGTGTTTTTGTATGCATTTTGATTTTGTTGTTTGTTGTTTGCTAGTTTCCCTTTACATTGCATTTTATATATTAAAAAAAAGGCATACACCGTTTAATAAAGACAAAAAAAATTCATTTACATTTTCCATTTCCATTTTCTTTTTACAAATTCTTTTTTGGTCTTTACACTGTTCATTTTCATTTACAATTGTGGTTACTTTTGCCCTTACTGTCAATAAACCACTTGCTTACAGACAACTGTGCTCCACTGCCTCAACTTCAACTCACTTCACAAACACAGACCTGTCCACAAACCTACACTCCAAATTCATCAATCCACTCACCCGAATTGCCTCTGTCCATCTCTGCCTTGCTGCTGTGACAAACATCAATACACTGTCTAACTTTCCAAACCACCTGAAACCACATTTTCAAACTCTTCCCCACTGCAAATACCCATCACAACCTCTACACAATCCCATCCTTACAAGTCACTGCAAATACCGCTGTCATCACTCGAGACCTCAACCTCTTTATCGACCATTACCACTACCATGTGCCATTTGCCCATACAACATACATAACATACCATACCTCAATCAAATTCCTACCAACAGATCATCATCTGACCATCACTTGCTCCCCACAGATCATTTTCAGAACTTCCTACAGTCTTGCCATCACATTCTTTCACTGGCATACCATCACTATCCATAACATCGACAATCAAGTCATACCATCAATTCGGCAACTCCATCTTCTTCACCCTACAATCCCTTCCTCTGCCTCACCAACCATCCCGTTTCAACTGCATAACAGCAGCCTGCCCAGACCACAACCACAACATTAAAACCGCAAGCATCATCGCACCTACCAACATTTATTTCCTTAACAGCTCCGCCAATCCACCTTTCCACCCAAATACAAACTGCATCAATTGTTGCCACAACTCCTCGACCAAACAAACCACCAGACATCACCATCAACAGTCTGCCCACCACAACAGTCACTTCAACTTCACTGAAACTCAATTGCTATAACCAAATCAACACAGTACTGGCCACTATCATCATACCATATACATATCACAGTCCACCACTTCAAGCAACTACATCCACTGACACTTCAAGCAACTACAAATTTCAACAACAAAGCCAAAATTGCTACTTGAACCACATCACTGACAGTGCCACAAATCCGCAGTCGCCAATTATTCCATCACCTGTCATCACCTGTATGGGCATAGCAATCATCTACCTGAACCCCTCGATCAAACACTTCACCAAAACAAGACTGCTGCTATATGCAACCTACATCAAACTACAGCCTATCGCACACGAAATCACTGCGACTGCATCCTTACACCAAGTCGACTTCCATCCCTGCCAAAACCCAACCTCCGCTTCCATCCCACGCCTCACCTAATCCAACAACTTCAATCGAAACTTGACCGCCCTCATCTTCGACACTGCCTACCATCGCAACAAAATTCGAGAACGAACCAACCCAATCGAATCAATCTCTGCCTCCACAATCACAGCAAGCATCGATCAACAAATTAATCCCCTAAAAACGATCTTGTGAAATTCGAAATTGATTTAATTTTGGATTCTAATTGAGGGATTTCAACAGTTGTTTTTGAACAAGAGTCGGGTTTGATTTAGAACGAAATTGATTCTAATTGAGGCATACTTTCTCGTTATTTAGAAAAAAAAAAAAAAACAAAGAAATTTTGCCTGAGTACGTTGGATTTGTTTGGGCCGGGTGAAATGATTTCGTTTTTGGATTGCATTAGTTTTTTTTTTTGAATTGCTTTTGTTTCAAGGGGTCAACAAATTAATCCCCTAAAAACGATCTTGTGAAATTCGAAATTGATTTAATTTTGGATTCTAATTGAGGGATTTCAACAGTTGTTTTTGAACAAGAGTCGGGTTTGATTTAGAACGAAATTGATTCTAATTGAGGCATACTTTCTCGTTATTTAGAACAAAAAAAAAACAAAGAAATTTTGCACGTTGGATTTGTTTGGGCCGGGTGAAATGATTTCGTTTTTGGATTGCATTAGTTTTTTTTTGAATTGCTTTTGTTTCAAGGGGTCAATAAAATTTTGCTTTTGTTTTTTATTTTTCCTCCTTTTACCTTTTTTTTTCAAACAAAATAAAAATAAAAGGGGTATTTATTTTCAATTGTTTTAGTTTAATTTGTTTTGTTTTTACTTGTTTTAGTTTCTTGTTAAAAAAAATTGTATATATCTTGTTTTTATTTTAGGTTGCCAAAGCAGAATTTCAGAAGGAGAAGAACTGCTGCTAAAAAAACTGCTTGCTTGCTGAATAAAATTTTGCTACTTTTAACCATATTTATTGCTTTTAATTGCCTTGCATTGTTGTTTCCTTGCATCAAAAAAAATTTAGAAAAAATTCAACAAAAACAAAAGAAATTCATCATAGTTGCATTGTTAATACACGTTTAATTTCCGCTTTGCATTTCATCCTTAGATTTTGATTAGTAATAACGGTTAGACATTGATAGCACTTAATTGTATATTGACAATTTGTTTTCTTTGAACAATTTATTTTTTTGGTGCCTAGGCTACTATAGAGTAATACCATTTATAAATATTATGGTAATTCGTAAATATTATAGTGGTTGTTCATCTGAAGGTACTTAAACCTTCGGCTGCATTGCTACAGTGATTCGTGGTGCACCGATAATTCCTGTTGTTACCTGACTGAGAACTATCTTATTGAATTAAGACAATGTGTGATTGTACAATTTTGGGTTAATTTAGGATAAATCATTTGTAATTAACCACTGCATTTATTTAGTTGCATTAGTTCATGTATATTTTTTTAAAAAAATAAAAAACAAAAAAATTTCAAAATCTAAAAGTGAAAAAATTGTAAATATTTGTTAACTTAGTTTTTTTCATTTTCCTTTGAGAATTTTTAAAACTAAAATCCAAAAAAATATAAAATCTTTTAAAAAAAATTGAAAATCCAAAACCAAAACAAAAAAATCAATTTCCCTTTTGAAAAATAAATTCTATTTGTAAATACTTCTCCTTTATAAATAAAAAAAAAAACCAAAAACTTTCTTGAAAATGTCTCAATTTCCTTATGAATTTTACAATAATTGTGAAAATCAATATAATCCATATAATTTCACTCAAAATTCTTATGGATATTTTAACGACAACTATTGTGTAAATAACTCGAATTTTGAAACGCAAAATTTTTCAAAACAACGATCAAACCCTCAAATCTCGAAAATAGCATTTCATCTTTACTTGAACTCTCTACACAACAAAGTCAAAGTATAAATGATTTGTGTAATTCATATTTGTGCAATTACTCGAGTCAAAGATTTCAAAATTTGAATTCAATTCAAAATTCAAACGATTTCGATTATAACCCATGCCAATCAATTTCGAACTCCAAAATGAATTTCAAACTCAAAATGAAAATGGAAACAACTTTTCAAACGAATTTGGTAATGGGAATAATCTTAACCACATTATGATTGAAAATCTGTGTTCCCAACAATTTCACAGTGAAAATCCTTATGTTAATAACTATAAATTGGATTTTGTTGAGCAAATGAATGAAATTTACGATGATCACATAGATTCCTCGTTTGAAACATATATGAAACAATGTGAAAAACAAAATCAAATTCCAACGTGTGACGAGTCAAATAACAATCCATCTTTTACGACAATTGACGATTTTCAAATAACTATTGAAACTGAAAATGATGATCTTAATGAGCTTGTTGAAAACACGGTAATTGAATTGGATTTCAATTCTTTTGAGGGTGAGAAACTCGATTTGAGATTCGATCTTCCTTTTTCCAATTTTGAAAATTTGAACGCAACAACATTGGATTTTGAATTTGACACATGCAATGAAGTTGTTGATAATTCAATAAAGGAAGACGAATTCAATGAACACGATTTCTTTGGACTTTTCAAAAATGAGTTGTTAAATTCTAAAGGGGAAGACTTGAATCACCATTTCAATTTTGAAATCAATAATTCTGAAAATTCTATTGATGATGAGCTTAACTTTCAATGCGGTGAAAATAAACTTGAATTTCAATCAATCGTTATATCTACCCCAAAAATCATCGAAAATAAAACAAATCGTACAATTTTCAATAAGACGACATTTTTTTTTCCAAATCAATATTCAATTTTGAAATCTTCTACAATTTGGTTTTCACGCTTAAGCTGTGTCTTGCATGCTTGGCGAGACAAATGAACGGTTTTTGGAAGACCGGTTCATGTACTCTATAACGACATACTTTCTGATGTCATGTAAATAATCATCTTTTCATATTCATTTAAATAAAGGTTATGTTTTCATTTTTCTCCTTCCACTTGGATTGACTATGGGGACGCAGTAAAAATGTAACGACCCGTAAATTTTCAATAAATAAATTGGTTAATTTAATTGGATCTTTGTAATTAAATTTAGAATGAAATAAAATTTTATAATTTACAATGAAATTGAATGTTAGAAATTTTAGGTAGCAATTGTAAATAAAAATTTACAATGCAAAATGAAGTTGCAATTAAATGAAATAAGGTACAATGTTGCACTTAGTTATAAAATATAGGATAGGTAAAAATTTAATGAATGTATTAAATTGTTAAAGGTCAAAATTTATTGCATTAAATAAATTTGAAATTTAATTTCATTAAAGGTAATTAAATATTATCTTAATGTAAAATTTAGATAAATTTTGAAATTAATGCTAACTCCATTCAGAATATGACAATTGGTGAAATATTTGGCTGGTAAGCATATATTATAAGTTACCTGTTTAATTAGTTGATGGAATTTGAATTTGAAATAAATGTTAATAAAATAAATAAAAGTTACATTAATGTGAGAGATAATACAATGTTTAGAGGTTGTTAAACTAGAGTGTATTTTGAAATAAAGTTCATTTAAATGTTAAGTAATTATAATATTGTTTTTGATAATAAACGTTACTTTAATGATTACTAAAATAGTAACGGAAGTATGAATGAAAATTTAATAGAAACAATACGAAATTAAAGTTAATGATTTATGAACTTGCATAAAATTCCAATTATAGAAAATAATCTGAAATGTATGTTTGACTATAAATTGTACACAAGTAAATAAATGGATTGAGAAATTAAAGGAAAGTATTAAATTGATTAATGTAATAAAACATTATTAACAGTAATTGGAATAACTTAAGGAAATATGTTAATGCAAGTTAATAATTTATAAACTTGAATGAACATTCCAATTTAATAAAATAATGCAAATGTTTAGTATAAATGGAATATAATAAGAACAATTGCAATTACTGTATTAATGAGTGAAATAATATAATAGATAGTAGTTGTTATGAAGGATAAACATACAAGTACTATAAAGAGATATAATGGTGACAAGGGTTGTCGTTACCAGTAATTTATCAAAAATTAAATAAAAGTGATTAAATGTTACTTTAATGACAATTTATATAATAACGGGAAAGGATGAATGTAAATTAAAATAGTAACGAATTAGTAGAATTTAGGAAATAAATTTAAAGTTATATTAACTAATATAATAATACGCTGTAAACAATAATTTGACATAGTCAAAGTTAGGTAAGTAGCTTTATTATGGGTCATTTGATAATAGAATATGAATGGGAAACAATTAGGCAATTTGCGGTAATTCATAATTGTCTACCTATTTATTGAATTTAGTGAATTAGATCTAAATCCATTGAAATTAAACATAATTAAATACTACACTAATATGAATTTAGTTGATTACTGGAAAACATTACGGAAATTTGATTTACAATAAGGTTGAATTTACCATGAGATAATGACGATTGAATAAAAAGAATGGAAATCAAGATTTATTACTTTTATTTTAATAAATTGGATTTATTGAAATTAAATGAAATATAATGTTTAAATTTCACGTTAATTCAAATAAGAAGGAATGTGATAATATCAATGTAATATATTTTGAATCCAATATTAATTTCATCCGTGATAATAATGAAATGAAAAATAAAATGAAAGGTAGATTAAATAGAATTTTGGGAAATTTAATTTATAATTTTTGAATTTTATGAAATGGAAGTTAATACTCAAATTGATAAATTAATCAACTCTTAATTGACATTTGAATTTGGTTAAACTAGTGTAAATGATTAAGAGAGTTGAAATTAATGAAATTGTTAATTATAGAGTTGAAGTTGAAAAGTAATTTAATTAATTTTAACTTATATAATTAACTAGAAAATAGCCATTTTGGCCACTAACTCGGATTTTGACGAAACTAGTTTCATCGGATTCGTATCGGTGAATTATTGTAGGGTTTCAAGTTTCGGAGCGATCGGACTTGTCGTTTGATCGTACGGACTTAAAACGCCTTGAAATTAACGAAATTGAAATCAATTGAAATAAATTTGAAAAATATTGATTTTAGCATAACTTCTTCATACGATGTAATTTGAACCCAAAACATTTTTCATCGCGTTTAAAATAGTTTTAAACATCTATTTTGATATATGGGTTGACCCAATTTCGTTCCGGGGTCAGAACGGGCTTTTTGGGTCAATTATAGTTTAGCACGTTTATAATTCGGATCCATCTGTCTATTCCATCTTTATCTATAAATACCCTGATAAATTCTAGCCTACGCCTACTCTTATTTGTCTGCGCGTAAAATTTCATCAGCTCCTCCTCTTCCTAAATGGATGCAAACCCTAGATCCAATTGCAAAATTCAAAAATCTAATGAAAATCCAAACTCCTTAGAAAAATTTGAAAAAAATTATATGTTGAAGCTCTGGACTAGCGTAATTCACTGGTGGTGTTCGTTTTTCATTTTGGTTCATCGTCTGATCGGTAAAAATCAAAGAAGTTTCGGCCATCCGATTGCATCGAAATCATCATCGTCGTATCGTCAAATCGAAGGCATAGGTACGTGGAGAGTCGAGAGGGGATCTCATCGGAGTGGGTAGTTCAACGAGATGACGGCCGAATTGGCCGCGAAAATTGAATTAGGGTTTTAGAAAAGGGCGGCGGCCGGCTCTGGGGGCCACGTGGACATGCTGCGTGGGTATAGATGGAAGCGGCGCGTCGAGGGGGGCATAGAGGTGATGTTCGGTGAGGCAACGGCGGGCGGTAGGGCGTGCAAACGACGGTTAACACGATGGTCAAATGGGTTTTCTTGCGTTCGGTTTTGGGTTTGTACGTTTGCGTTTCTCCTGTAGCCGCACGTGAAGAAGACGCGTGTTGACTGCGTGACGTGGCAAAGACTTGGGGGTGAGTGTTGTTTTATTTTATTTTATTTTTAATCTATCGTTAAAACGCGTATAACTTCCACACACGAGATCCGTTTTACACGAAATTTTTTTTTTGCTAGGATCATATTGGAATTCCAGACACTTTGGCGCTGGTTTGGACGAATTTTGAGACCGCCAAATTTTTGGGTTTAAATCGGATTTAAATTCAAAAGGTGAGTGTTTTAACTCACTCACAATTTCTAAAATTTCTTATGATAGTTAAATTGATATATGATGTGTTTTAAAATTTATTTATGGTTGTTTAGCATATTTTTAATCATCATCTCAGTTAGTTTCATTTATTTAAATTAAATTGCTATTTAATTTATTCATTGCATATAAACTGCCAGTTAAAATTGTTAATTTATTTTTCATTGCATATAAACTGCCAGTTGAACGGGTAATTAATTTATTATTGAATTAAACTACTATTTAATACCTGTTGTTTATTTTTTGTTATATATTGATGTTATTGATTTAATTGGATGATGATTGTGATAAATGGTTAACGGTTGATATTGGATGAATGAATGCTGTATTTTATATTGTTATAAACTGCAAGTTATTATGCATTTTCATTTCATTCGGGACTGTGGTTTGAAATGATATACAACCGTATTTTTATTTTAAATTTCGGATTGAAATGATAAATATCCGTATCACTTGACCATAAGATAGAAAATTATATACAGGCACCGCGGTGTGTGTGTGTGTGTGTGTATAATTATTTTGAAATGATTTTTTTTGGTTTCGTAAAGAAATATATATAGTTTTATTAAATATCGATTCAGATATTTGATAAAGGTTATTTTATATATAGTAAAATTCTTGGTTTTAAGCTATGTATAAAATTGTGAAAGTATAAATAAATTTAATAATAAGTTGATTTTTTTTAAACTAAAATACGAGAAGTAGTTATCTAAATAATATATTTTTATATAGAGTTATAATAACTCAAATAAAAGTAAGGTTGAAGATAAATGTGAATATGATTTGAATTGAAGTATTTAAGAATTATCCTCGAAATTTTGTTTTGAAATGTAAATAAATTAAGATTTAAAAGGTATGGTTTTATAACTTGATTTTGAATAGAGGATTTAAATGAATATCAAATTGATTTGAAGAATATTATCAAGTTAATTTAATTAAAAGAATATCTTGTTATTGAAGTTTAAGGGTTTTACTTAAATAATATTTGTTTTATTAGGTAAACATTTCAAATTTAAATAATAGGAATTGGATTTGATATATATTAAATTATAAAAGAATCCATTTTGAAATAGTGGAATATTTAAAGATTGAAATATATGAACTATAAAAATTTAAGTTTTGAAATGTAGAATATTAAGCTTTGAAATATATGGGAATTAAAATGGTTTATCTGGAGGTTCAAATTGATATTGGGAATTTATTGTGAAATTTAAAGAAGCTATTCTATTATATAAAGTAATATAGTATTTAAACCATTTAATTATTAAAGATTATGTTTCAAAGCTATGGTTTCAAGGTATATAGATTTGAAAAAGCTATGGTTTTAGGAAAAGGGATTTTAAAAAATAAAATAAAAATGATATCATATTGATTTGGGTTTTAAAAATATAAATGATATCGTATTTATATGGTTTGAAAGGGATATTATATTCTGGTTTTAAAGTATAAATTATTTTGAAATAACCGCGGTGTTAGAATAACGTTTGGTTGTTGAAGAGACGGGATCGGAAGTTGTCATACTCTCTGCCAACTCCGAAAACCACTTTAACAACCGTGTACGCGGTGGGGATTCTAGAATGAAGTAGGATGGTAGCGGCATTTCCTTTGAGGTAAATATGTGGACCCAACTCCCGTGAGTTGGCATAAGGTGGCTAAAACAAGAGCGATTGACGGGTTAATTGAGGTGGCACCTTTGATCGGACACATCCCTTCGATATTCTACTCTGACTTTGGTTTTATTCGGTGGCCACTTTTGATTTCTTTGATTTAGGGGTGTGGCTCAAGGTGGGCGGTAGCTGCGGCTATGTGTTACCACCGACCCGGAAGCGTAATTGGTATATCTACCCTGGCATTGCCTAGTTGTGCCGTGTCACCTACCCTAGCGCGCCTTATACGATTTTGGTTTTGTACCATACCTATGGAGTGCCCTCTAACGATGCCCAGTACGGGGGAGATTACGGTACTGTATAGACTATGGGAATATATAAATGTGTTAAGGTGAAAAATGTTAAGCCTTAACGCTATTTAAAAGTAAGTTTATTTTACAATTAGACACTATTATAATAGCGAAATATACTACATAGTAAATAGTTTAACGAATCCTTAAGAGATGTAAATCCCGAGTATCTCTTGAGTTACTGCACTCATATTTATTTCTGTTGATTTAACTTACATAAGATCTTTTAGTTCTGACTCGAGTGTTTTGTCTTTTCAATTCGTTCGGGTCAGTCCGAGCGTTTCAGGATTGAAGATTTTAGCTCTGGAGGAAGAAGACGACGATTAATAGTACTATTATCTACTATATTATTCCGCTACACTATTGTATTCCGCTGCACTATATTGATATTCGATGGTATGTATAACTTTGATATATATTGAATAAGCAAAATCAAATATTTTGTAAACAGCTTCAAGAACTGTATATTAGATTATTATATTTTATCCTTCCATTGTGAGATTTTATTTATTTTATTTCTTTCTTGTTTTTTTATTTTTATTTACTCCATAACAGTCGCCCTTCCGTATGGTTTGAATTGGCATGTGTGTCAATTTAAAGCATGCGAAAAGGCGGGACATTACATCTGGTATCAGAGCTTTGTGGGGTTTGACTCTTTATTAATAGGGTAATAATACCCTATGAGAGTCGCTGAGTGTATATATATGAGAGAGCGTATTTGTTGGCGTTATAAAAGGTTTTAATATTGTGTTAATATGTTCCGTTTTGTATTTATAAACTCTGGGTGGTGCATGGGACGCTGTGACATCATTAGGTGTTTCTAAACACTTACTACGACAGACCGACATAATTTTTTTTAATTTAGGTGAATTAAATAATTTTGCCTATTAAATTTTCTATATATAAAATAAATTTTTTGTAAAGATATATATTTGGTTGTATTATATTTGTTGTTGGGTAATGAAATTTATAAATAAGATTTGAAAAGAAAATAAGATAAATGAAAAATGGAAATTTAGAACTTAAGTTCCGGGGGTTTTGAAAATCTCTTTTGAATGATTTTGAAATATAATAATAACGTTTTAAAAGTATTTTCTGATATAAATATTTTAATATAATTTGAAAGAAATGTTTTAAAAGAAATTTTGGAAAAGAAATAAGTTTTGTACTCCTCACTCTATCGCTGGAAAATAATTTCGGTGATGAGTGCATGCATCATCGACATTCATTTTCGAGTTTCGAAGTGGGAAGGCCACTGCATTAGTTTTACTACAGATTTATTTTGATAAACAAAAGTGAATTTTTAATTTGTTAAATATACTTGAATATAGATAAGTTGTGAGTATATTTATCTATTATTTTAAAATGAATTGTAATTTAGCCCGGCATTTAATTCTCAAGCTCCGTTAATTAATAGTTTCATTTAGTGCAGTGAAATGGAATTTAATTAAAAATTGAAACCTTTAATTAAAATAAGTGATTTAATGCTAAGTTATAGCAGGGTTTAAATAGACGATGTTGAAAATAGAACCATTAATTAATTAAAAGAATTGAGAAAAAACTTGTATAACTTTCTATTACATTCTTAAAGGCATATATATAACTTACTAAAAGATATAAAAGTTGAAATGTTAATAAGAAGATGTAATAGTTATTATACAAGTAATTAACTTCAGGTAATGAAAGGAATTAATGGAATTCTTTAATAAATAAGAATTGATGTTGTAGTGTTATAAACTTAAGTATAATTGAAATGCTACTAATTTAATATAATAAGAAGGTAAGTAATATAAATAAATGATTGTAAATTTTAGTAAATGAATTAATGTGCAAAGGAATTGAATTAAACATGAATAGCATGAATATTAATAAATGAAATTTTGTATTAATTGATAAATGGTGGAATTAATGAATGAAATAAGATTTGTAAGTAATAAAGGAATAATTAGAATAAACATGAACCAATGAATAAAAGTAAAAGGTTGTAAGAAGTAAAATGTAAAGTAAAAGGATAAACCATTATATGTATAAAAAACAAGAAATCAAACAACAAATGTATGAATGAAATTAATAAGGATAAACTAAATCTGTTGTTTGAAATTGTTGATGTTTGTTGGTTTATGGTTGTTGGGCAAGGATACTTTAAAATTGTTTAGATGGAAGAATAATCTATTTAGCATCATCAGAGACTGCTAAGTAAATTGTGCGTTTAGTAGTTATTTTTCATCCTGTACAATTTGAAGTTTTGAACCCAAACAACTGTTTGTTTTGTTTGAATGAATGATTGAATTGTGTTGATTCTGTATGAAGGTTGTATGTCGTTTGTTGCAATTGGTTGTTGAATTGATTATTTGTTTGTGGTTGAACAACTTAAATATTTCATTCCATATAACTGCTAACTCTTATCAGATTACATAAGTGAAATACAGGTTATGGAAGCAAATTGCTACTGCTTTTGGTTTCATAATTAAGCGTTAATCGCCCGACAAATATGTACGTTTTCAGATTATGGCTTTATAGAGCTATTTTATATATTTTCCCTTGTTGGGATATAATATTTTGGATATTATATGTGATATTTTGTTATATTTGATATTATATTTTCTCCTGAGCCTCCTCGTACAAAGGAGACTCTGCCAAAATTTTCCGTAAATTTTAGACTTAGAATTTTTTTGGAAATGATTTCCAAACTTTAATAATTTAAGCATAAAAAGATTCAATGGTTATAAATTGATATATTTTATCTAAATTAATTAATTTTGTAAACTTATTGTTTATAAAATTTAATATTTTAAAATAAGATATATTGATTTCTTAATCTTTCTTCTCCCTTCTTTTTCCTTTTCGGGGACGAAAAGTTTTGAGTGGGGGAGAGTGTAACGACCCGTAAATTTTTAATAAATAAATTGGTTAATTTAATTGGATCTTTGTAATTAAATTTAGAATGAAATAAAATTTATAATTTACAATGAAATTGAATGTTAGAAATATTAGGTAGCAATTGTAAATAAAAATTTACAATGTAAAATGAAGTTGCAATTAAATGAAATAAGGTACAATGTTGCACTTAGTTATAAAATATAGAATAGGTAAAAATTTAATGAATGTATGAAATTGGTAAAGGTCAAAATTTATTGCATTAAATAAAATTGGAATTTAATTTCATTAAAGGTAATTAAATATTATCTTGATGTAAAATTTAGATAAATTTTGAAATTAACGCTAACTCCATTTAGAATATGACAATTGGTGAAATATTTGGCTGGCAAGCATATATTATAAGTTACATGTTTAATTAGTTGATGGAATTTGAATTTGAAATAAACGTTAATAAAATAAATAAAAGTTACATTAATGTGAGAGGTAATACAATGTTTAGAGGTTGTTAAACTAGAGTGTATTTGGAAATAAATTTCATTTAAATGTTAAGTAATTATAATGTTGTTTTTGATAATAAACGTTATTTTAATGATTATTAATATAGTAACGGAAGTGTGAATGAAAATTTAATAGAAACAATGCAAAATTAAAGTTAATGATTTATGAATTTGCATAAAATTCCAATTATAGAAAATAATCTAAAATGTATGCTTGACTATAAATTGTACACAAGTAAATAAATGGATTGAGAAATTAAAGGAAAGTATTAAATTGATTAATGTAATTAAAAATTGTTAACAGTAATTGGAATAACTTAAGGAATTATGTTAATGCAAGCTAATAATTTATAAACTTGAATGAACATTCCAATTTAATAAAATAATGCAAATGTTTAGTATAAATGGAATATAATAAGAACAATTGCAATTACTATATTAATGAGTGAAATAATATAATAGATAGTAGTTGTTATGAAGGATAAACATACAAGTACTATAAAGAGATATAATGGTGACAAGGGTTGTCGTTACCAAAAATTAAATAAAAATGATTAAATGTTACTTTAATGACAATTTATGTAATAACGGGAAAGGATGAATGTAAATTAAAATAGTAACGAATTGGTAGAATTTAGGAAATAAATTTAAAGTTATATTAACTGATGTAATAATACGTTGTAAACTATAATTTGACATAGTCAAAGTTAGGTAAGTAACTTTATTATGGGTCACTTGATAATAGAATATTAATGGGAAACAATTAGGCAATTTGTGATAATTACTAATTGTTTACCTATTTATTGAATTTAGCGAATTAGATCTAAATCCATTGAAATTAAACATAATTAAATACTACACTAATGTGAATTTAGTTGATTACTGGAAAACATTAGGGAAATTTGATTTACAATAAGGCTGAATTTACCCATGAGATAATGACTGAATAAAAAGAATGGAAATCAAGATTTATTACTTTTATTTTAATAAATTGGATTTATTGAAATTAAATGAAATATAATGTTTAAGTTTTACGTTAATTCAAATAAGAAGGAATGTGATAATATCAATGTAATATATTTTGAATCCAATATTAATTTCTTCCGTGATAATAATGAAATGAAAGGTAAATTAAATAGAATTTTGGGAAATTTAATTTATAATTTTTGAATTTTATGAAATGGAAGTTAATACTGAAATTGATAAATTAATCAACTCTTAATTGACATTTGAATTTGGTTAAACTAGTGTAAATGATAAAGAAAGTTGAAATTAATGAAATTGTTAATTATAGAGTTGAAGTTGAAAAGTAATTTAATTAATTTTAATTTATATAATTAACTAGAAAATAGCCATTTTGGCCACTGACTCGGATTTCGGCGAAACCAGTTCATCGGATCCGTATCGATGAATTATTGTAGGGTTTCAAGTTTCGTAGCGATCGGACTTGTCGTTTGATCGTACGGACTCGAAACGCCTTGAAATTAACGAAATTGAAATCAATTGAAATAAATTTGAAAAATATTGATTTTAGCATGACTTCTTCATACGATACAATTTGAACCCGAAACCTTTTCCATCGCGTTTAAAATATTTTTAAACATCTATTTTGATATATGGGTTGACCCAATTCCGTTCCGGGGTTAGAACGGGCTTTTTGGGCCAATTATCGTTTAGCACGTTTATAATTCGGATCCATCTGTCTATTCCATCTTAATCTATAAATACCCTGTTAAACCCTAGCCTACGCATACTCTCATTTGTCTGCGCGTAAAATTTCATCAGCTCCTCCTCTTTCTAAATAGATGCAAACCCTAGATCCAATTGCAAAATTCAAAAATCTAATGAAAATCCAAACTCCTCAGAAAAATTTGAAAAAACTATATGTTGAAGCTCTCGACTAGCGTAATTCAGTGGTGGTGTTCGTTTTTCATTTTGGTTCATCATCTGATCAGTAAAAATCAAAGAAGTTTCGGCCATCCGATTGCGTCGAAATCATCATCGTCAGATCGTCAAATCGAAGGCATGGGTACGTGGAGAGTCGAGAGGGGATCTCATCGGAGTGGGTAGTTCGACGAGATGACGGCAGGATTGGCTGCGAAAATTGAATTAAGGTTTTAGATAGGGGGCGGCGACCGGTTCTAGGGGCCACGTGGACATGCCGCGTGGGTATAGATGGAAATGGTGCATCGAGGGGAGCATGGAGGTGATGTTCGGCGAGGCAACGGTGACCGGTAGGGCGTGCAAACGACGGTCAATGCAATGGTCAAATGGGTTTTCTTGCGTTCGGTTTTGGGTTCGTATGTTTGCGTTTCTCATGTAGCCGCGCGTGAAGAAGACGCATGTTGACTGCGTGACGTGGCAAAGACTTTGGAGGTGAGTGTTGTTTTATTTTATTTTATTTTTAATCTAAACTTCAATCGTTAAAACGCGTATAACTTTCACATACGAGATCCGTTTTACGCGAATTTTTTTTTGCTAGGATCATATTGGAATTCCGGACACTTTGGCGCTGGTTTGGACGAATTTTGAGACCGCCAAATTTTTGGATTTAAATCGGATTTAAATTCGATTTAAATTCAAAAGGTGAGTGTTTTAACTCACTCACAATTTCTAAAAATTCTTATGTTAGTTAAATTGATATGTGATGTGTTTTAAAATTTATTTATGGTTGTTTAGCATATTTTTAATCATCATCTCAGTTAATTTCATTTATTTAAATTAAATTGCTATTTAATTTATTCATTGCATATAAACTGCCAGTTAAAATTGTTAATTTATTTTTCATTGCATATAAACTGCCAGTTGAACGGGTAATTAATTTATTATTGAATTAAACTACTATTTAATACATGTTGTTTATTTTCTGTTATATATTGATGTTATTGATTTAATTGGATGATGATTGTGATAAATGGTTGACGGTTGATATTGGATGAATGAATGCGGTATTTTATATTGTTATAAACTGCAAGTTATTATGCATTTTCATTTCATTCTGGACTGCGGTTTGAAATGATATACAACCGTATTTTTATTTTAAATTTCGGATTGAAATGATAAATATCCGTATCACTTGACCATAAGATAGAAAATTATATACAAACACCGCGGTGTGTGTGTGTGTGTGTGTATAATTATTTTGAAATGATTTTTTTTGGTTTCGTAAAGAAATATATATAGTTTTATGAAATATCGATTCGGATATTTGATAAAGGTTATTTTATATATAGTAAAATTCTTGGTTTTAAGCTATGTATAAAATTGTGAAAGTATAAATAAATTTAATAATAAGTTGATTTTTTTAAAATTAAAATACGAGAAGTAGTTATCTAAATAATATATTTTTATATAGAGTTATAATAACTCAAATAAAAGTAAGGTTGAAGATAAATGTGAATATGATTTGAATTGAAGTATTTAAGAATTATCCTCGAAAATTTGTTTTGATATGTAAATAAATTAAGATTCAAAAGGTATGATTTTATAACTTGATTTTGATTAGAGGATTTAAATGAATATCAAATTGATTTGAAGAATATTATCAAGTTAATTTAATTAAAAGAATATCTTGTTATTGAAGTTTAAGGGTTTTACTTAAATAATATTTGTTTTATTAGGTAAACATTTCAAATTTAAATAATAGGAATTGGATTTGATATATATTAAATTATCAAAGAATCCATTTTGAAATAGTGGAATATTTAAAGATTGAAATATATGAACTATAAAAATTTAAGTTTTGAAATGTAGAATGTTAAGCTTTGAAATATATGGGAATTAAAATGGTTTATTTGGAGGTTCAAATTGATATTGGGAATTTATTGTGAAATTTAAAGAAGCTGTTCTATTATATAAAGTAATATAGTATTTAAACCATTTAATTATTAAATATTATGTTTCAAAGCTATGGTTTCAAGGTATATAGATTTGAAAAAGCTATGGTTTCGGGAAAAGGGATTTTAAAAAATAAAATAAAAATGATATCATATTGATTTGGGTTTTAAAAATATAAATGATATTGTATTTATATGGTTTGGAAGGGATATTATATTCTGGTTTTAAAGTATAAATTATTTTGAAATAACCGCGGTGTTATAATAACGTTTGGTTGTTGAAGAGACCGGGATCGGAAGTTGTCATACTCTCTGCCAACTTCGAAAACCACTTTAATAACCGTGTACGCGGTGGAGATTCCAGAATGAAGTAGGATGGTAGCGGCATTTCCTTTGAGGTAAATACGTGGACCCAACTCCCGTGAGTTGGCATAAGGTGGCTAAAACAAGAGCGATTGACGGGTTAATTGAGGTGGCGCCTTTGATCGGACACATCCCTTCGATATTCTACTCTGACTTTGGTTTTATTCGGTGGCCACTTTTGATTTCTTTGATTTGGGGGTGTGGCTCGAGGTGGGCGGTAGCTGCGGCTTTGCGTTACCACCGTCTCGGAAGAGTAATTGGTATATCTACGCTGCATTGTCTAGTTGTGTCGTGTCACCTACCCTAACGTGCCTTATACGATTTTGGTTTTGTACCATACCTATGGAGTGCCCTCTGACGACGCCCAGTGGAGGGGAGATTACGGTACTGTATAGACTATGAGAATATATAAATGTGTTAAGGTGGAAAATGTAAAGGCTTAATGCTATTTAAAAGTAAGTTTATTTTACAATTAGACACTATTATAATAGTGAAATATACTACATAGTAAATAGTTTAACGGATCCTTAAGAGATGTAAATCCCGAGCATCTCTTGAGTTACTGCACTTATATTTATTTCTGTTGATTTAACTTACATAAGATCTTTTAGTTCTGACTCGAGTGTTTTTTTCTTTTCAATTCGCTCGGGTCAGTCCGAGCGTTTCAGGATTGAAGATTTTAGCTTTGGAGGAAGAAGACGATGATTGGTAGTACTATTATCTACTATATTATTCCACTACACTATTGTATTCCGCTGCACTACATTGATATTCGATGGTATGTATAACTCTGAAATATATTGCATAAGCAAAATCAAATATTTTGTAAACAGCTTCAAGAACTGTATATTTGATTATTATATTTAATCATTCCGCTGTTAGATTCTATTTGTTTTATTTCTTTCTTGTTTTTTTATTTTTATTTACCCCATAACAGTCTGCCCTTCCGTATGGTTTGAATTGGCACGTGTGTCGACTTAAAGCGTGTGAAAAGACGGGACGTTACAAAAAAATCTAGTGTGGGGAAGACTCATCTTCTTTTGATGTTCTTTTTAATATTTCTTCCAAATCTCAAAAATAAATATCAAAATTTTAAAACACAAAAAAAAAATTAAGCATTTTGATTTATTTTTAAAGAAACACTATAGGATAAATATATGGTTTTGCTTTATTAAATTGAAATTTTTGAAAATTTATTCATCTTAATAAAAATAAGAATGAAGTTTGATTACAAATAACAATGGTTTAACTAGTATATAGGAAGATTCATACGTGATAATTATGAAATATATCATAACTGAAAATCTTTGTTTTAAAACATGGTTGATTTAAAGTAAAGATATAATATATTTTTTGTCTTCTAAGTTAAATGGTGCTAAGATGATTTTGCAAAACTCTCTCTCTTAAAAAAAAAATATGATAAAAAATAATAACATCCAAAATATCCACTCTCATTTAAAAGTCCTCCCGGTTATGCATGGGTGAATTACTTGGAATTTTTGATTATGTGCTTTCATACCCAATTAAAAGTCCTCACGGTTATGCATGTATGAAACACATGTAAAAAAAGAAAAAAAAAAGAACAAACTTAATAAAAACCACCTACGGTCAATAGGAGTATGCATGAAAGTGTGTGCACTCACCATGCTCTGTACTCCCCTTATATAAGCCCGAAAGGTAGTGCATAGGTGGTATATTTGGCCTCAGTTTACCTGAGCTAGGTGTGTAATTTTTCTTGCAAATAATGAGAGAGCAAGCAATTGAAATCCTAGCACTATTTTTACTATTTTATTTGATTTTTTATTGAAAAGAAATGAAAAAACCACTTTTATAAACTTTGATAATCAACTAAAGATCTATTTCATAGTTACACTGTATTATTAACCAAAACAACGAGTTAAACTATAGTCTACTTGTTATAATAACTTGATTTTTGTTGGAAATTTTGACGAGTAAATGACATATTTCAAGATAATCACTAATACAAAAAGTGCATATTGCTTCGCCTCATTTGAATCGATTGAAGTAAAAATTGATGCAAATAGAACTATTTGCATCAGTTCTATCTTAATAACCGATGCAATTGGTACGTGGAAAGCAATAGGTAATAAAAAAAATCAAATCTGCATCAGTTGTCACCAACAACCGAAGAAAATACATCGATTCAAATAGTTTCAGTTGCATTGGTTTTAAAGTAAACCGATGCAACTACATTAATTTGCATCACTTACGAACGTAGTTTTGAATCCAAAATAATCATTTTTGCAAATGGCCCACTTAATTTTCCTAAACCCTAGTTGAATCACGCTTGCTTCAGCCGCTATTTCACAGTTCGTTCCCAAAAATAAGTAAACTTGTTGATTTTTGTTCCCAAAAGAAAAAATCAACTCACAGAATTTTCGCCCCTGTCAGTCCTTCGCCGCCTCCTTGGTTTCCATCCTTTGTTATTTGAATTTTGAGCAATGGTGAATGCTAGCAATAAGAAAAAGGAAGCAAAGTGGAGTCAGTTTGAGATACATGATGGAATTTGGCGCGAAACCTACTGAAAAATGTCTGCTGATCTCAGCTCAATTTCTTCACAAAGAGCTTCCGATTAGAATTGCGAGATGCGCTATTGAGCTCGAGAGTTTTCCTTTTGGGTTGTCAAACAAACCAGCTGTTTTGAAAGCAAGTTAAAATTATGCTGTGGTTATTTTATTTAATGGCTCCATTTTGTGTCAGATTGGTAATACTAGCATATGATCTGTTTATTTTGAGGTTGTCATGTATGATATTACCATTCATCATTTTTATTTAATACAGGATATACCCATGTGATACCACTGTTCCTAGTCTAAACGCTCCTATCAATCTGATATCGGTTAGCTTTTATGAAAACAGAAATAAACCCAAACAGTGTTCGTACTATAACCATGTCAGTGAACAAACTTATTGAACGATATAGTACGTTCATTGGTTTGAATGGTAAATGCTGAAATTCCAATTATACCCAGTAAATTCATTAGCTTATCAGAAATTTGACATGCCTGCATATTTCACTTTGTGTATTTAGAATCAAAGGCCATTTAATGAATAGGTGGGAGCATGCACTGCTCTTTCAAGATGGATGCTGAGATGTGCTAAACATTGATTCACGAACTATGGCTACTTTGAAGTTTGGATTTGAGTCAAAGAAATTGCTTGAGGCTTGCTGGTGGTGCAATGAAATCTGATGGAATGGTGTCAAAATCTTTGATGCCATGATGATGCTATTTGCAGACACCAAAATATGTTTGGCACTCTGCCTTTTATAAGTGCTTTGATCTGGTCATTTCCTTGATCTAAAACTTGCTACTTTTTCTATACAACTGTGATACTTGGCTTTGTATTACTGAGTACTTGCTATTGGTTATAAAAGTCTTGAAATCTGGTTGATGAAACAATTGCAGTGTGATATGTTGCGTAGTTTGAGTTAATGATGAAATTTGAAGATATTTTAAGGAAGATAATAAATGATTAGTAAATTATTGAGTAATGATTTGAAATTCATCTCAAGGAATAAAAATAAGGAATTATTGGATTCATATCACTTAATATGTTAATTTTCTTTTATCTAGTTTAATTAGCTTCAAAAATTAATCAAATAAAAAACTGTTGTTATTTAAACATACAATCTTTACCTACTGCGATTCGATTTCTACACCTTTTCGAATCGAAGAAGCTGCGATTCGATTTGAATCATGCGTTAGATCATATGATTCGAGTCACTTATTTCATACACTCTACCTCTGACCTGCACATTTGACAAACTGCAGTGTATTCATGCATCAAACTCAGGCTCCAGACCCATGAAATACCCATATTTCATTGTTGCAAAGATAGTATGCCCAGTTCTCTATTGCAAGCAACTACACAAGCCTGAACTGTAATGCATTAATAACTTCATATGCCCTGATTACATTGTTGCCTTCCACTCACGTTTTTTAATACTAACTATGCAAAGGCCAGTAAGACGCAAATCATTAATAACTACTGTATCATCTTAGCCTTATTTTAGTCTTTTAGAGATACAATAGCATTAATAACTCCAGACTATCACTTTTCAAATGGCCAGATGTCTAATGCTTCTGTAACATGGTCATGAACAGTTGAGATGAATGTAGCATCTTTTTGGACGGAGATCCATGGGCTTGAAGATGTGTAGAAAGAATATTATAATGAGAAAGTGAATTTCAAAGTTAGTTTTCCATACAGACTTGCTATCCAGTGTTCTAGTTTGTTTGAGGTTATCAGATTTGTCTGCCTTGCTAGACCCCCAAGAATTGAGGTAATCAATTCTGCCTATGTTATTTACATAGAAACTCCACTTTTGTATAATTTAAGCTACTATTTGTTTATCATTACTAGCATCTCTATAATTGAAGTGTTTTTTATCTATCTTCTTTTCTTGATGGTCACAAATACTTTGTTTTGCTAAATTCAAAAGCAGTAAACAAAATTAAAATGTGTTACTATTTTATGCCATGATGATGATATTTCCAGATACCAAATAATGTTGGTAATCATGAAGCTAAAATTTTTGATAACCTAAACTCCTATTCTTATTTTTTATCAATTTTGATATGGTTTTGATATAATTCTAAATTATGAAACTGCTTACTGTTTATCGTACTATAACCATGTCAGTGACTTGGTAAAAAAACAGTATCAAGTATGTAATGCGCTTACTAAAGTTTTAAAAGATTACTTGGTAAAATACAAAAGTGTTCTGTAAATTTACTTATTGCTTAGTAACATGAAGTTATAGTAGTATAGCAAAGGATTGTCATATCTGTGGGTTTATAAGAATAATATATCATACATGATGGGTTTATGCTATTTTTATATAGTGTTAATACTATTTTTCTCCGAAGAAAATCACAATATATAGCTAATTGAAAATTGAAATAACGGTCATGCATTTTATCTTTTTTTTTAAATACTAATGTTATTTTAATCAATAACACTACTACAAATAGTCACTTTCAACTCGTAAAGTGGACTATGTTTGTGCCAAAATATATTATAATTCAAAAGTAATGGAATATGATCTACACTGATAAAAAATAATTCTAGATATATCTGCCATGGGGTAGGCTATGTCAAATTTTAATTTACTAAGAATCATTTCCTTTTTAAGCTCGATTATTTGTTCTGCTCTTGCATACTGATCTAATAGTTTCTAGTATTCTATATTACATAAACTTCAGTTTTGATATAACAGCAAACTACTGGGGCCTTCTGCTATAGTTTACTACAATAGATGATAATAACGTCACAGAAGTGGATTCAGACATAGTCTACAGAGTCCATTAATTGAATAAGAATTGTTGTTTATTGTATCGCACAATAGGAGAAAATTATCTTCTTATCGTATAAATAGACCAAATCTAAATTGACTACTTTTGCAGGCCATATTTTAGTAATCATGAGGTTTATTTAGTATTTGGTAGATATCCATTGATGATATTATAGTGGCCATAACCGGTTGTGCTAAACACAACTTAATCTAATATAATCGAGAAATTGGATATAGCCGAATAATGGTTTCTTTGTTACACTCAAATGTTATGGACCGAAAAAATACAAGAATCAAAATGAACTAAAATAGTTATCGGTAATCCATCCGTTTTACATCACACTTTTACTATGGTACTAAAAGAAATGAATGATCATAAATGATATAAACCATTAAAATTTCAAAATTATGTCATATTTTTAGATTTTGTGTTTTCATTTTACATTGCACTTTTACAATGCGAGCTACCAGAAATGAAAGTGTACTTTGTGCAATTTCGATTATTTTTATTATACAAAGCATTTTTCGTATTGTACATGTCTCCATTCGGTTCAGTGTAGTTCATTGCATTGTTATAATGCAAGTTACTTAAAAAAGTTACATTTTATGTGTTTTCATCGAGAAAACTTAGAATTTTATTTATTAAAATGACATGTTTGAGCTGCATTTGAATGATGTACACATAGCAATGTTCAAATATTGTCAATTGTACACTTTTGTCTATTTTATTGTACCTTGCGTTGTAAACAATACTGTCAGTTTGAATCGTTGTGGTTTTTTGATGCTTTTGGAGTTGAATTTATAATTTAGATCATTAGTTCTTACATTGCAAAAGTTTGGAATCTGCTTTACAATATGAAAAGCAACACAGATTTCACTCATTTTAAAAATAATAAAAAATAAATGGATTATTATTGATCTCCATTTTTTCCATGGTTTTCCTTTCATATGTTCAACTTGTTGAAGATATGAAAATCTGCATCAAAAGAGCGAATCTATTCAATTGTGGATCGATAAACTGATACAACATGCAAACTTAACAGAAGGAACTTTCCGAATGTTAACGACACAAGAGATGAGCTGGCATTTACTGGGATGATAAAAATGATTAAAGTAGGGCATAACAACATTGTGCCTGCTATGGCTTTAGGTGTTCAACAACTAAAGAAAGACTTGCACTCCAAGTTCGCCCCTGCAGATTTACAAGAGATTCATCAATTTCTTGACAGATTTTACATGTGCAGAATTGGTATACGTATGCTTATGGGAAAGTGATATTTGCTTGTACTGCTTTGGTGTTCTTTTATTTTCTTTTTTTATTTAAAGTACTGATTTGGGTTATGTGGCTTCTAAGTTCAGGACAGCATGTGGCTTTGCATGATCCAAATCCCGAACCAGGAGTTATAGGTCATATAAATATCAAAATGTCTCCTATGCTAGTGGCTCAACATGCCAGTGATGATGCTCAAGGTATATGCTTAAGAGAATATTGGAGTGCTCCTGAAGTTACCATGTACGGAGAACCAACTTTTACCTTTCCGCTAGAATTCTTTTCTTTTACTGTCATTTATAAACTCTGGCTGCTATATCAACTTTGTAGAAGTACCGGGAATAGCTTCAAAAAAATTTGAAGGTTGATACATAATTTTTGAAAACAGATATGTTCCTTCACACTTGCATAGAATGGAACGCAAGGTCTTATATATTAACCAAATTGCCGAATCATGTTTATTTCTTGTTTTCCCATTTTCTAGTTGACATTGGAAACATGGAATGCAGTATATGGTTTTGAGCTGAAGCTTAAAAATTTGGATCTCAAGATTCCATGGAGTTTTAAGGTTTTCACTATACTATTTCTTAATGGTTGTACTAATTAAAGATCTGAAGTAAGACTATACCACTTAATGATTGTACTAGAGATCTGAATTATGCTGCTAAAATGAATGTATGAACCATTATTTTGTATACATTATTAATACTATAATTGATATATTTTTATTTTGGTATTACGTTATTCCGTTTGTATTTTCCATCAAATTTAATTTTGAATGATTGTAATATTGCATGCAATAATTGTTTGTTATAATCAATAATATATATATATATATATATATATATATATATATTGTCTATTTGAGTGCTGTAATAATGATTTCTGACAATTGGTTTTTGCATCAGGTATAAATAGCTGATGCAATAGAGAGATTAGTTTGCATCGGTTGTTATAAAAAACCGATGCAACAAAGAATTCTTTTAAACCCAAAGACTCTTATGTTGCATCGGTTTCCAACAACAACCTATGCAATAAGTTCCTTTGTTGCATTGGGTTTTAATTACAACCGATGCAACATGAGGGCTGTGTCCAACCAACCGTATTTTGCATCAGTTGTTAGTAACAGCCGATGCAAAAAAGGACCGTTTTGCATCGGTTTAGAACTGATGCAAAACTGTTAAGCCTATTGCATCGGTTGCATATGCATCAGATGTTGAACTGATGCAAAAGGGGGGCGAACAACCGATGCAAATAGCATGTTTTGTAGTAGTGAATAACCATAATCTATATTTAACTTATTCGTGTCAATTTAAAAATAAATTCTTCGTTTGTATATATTTTCAAAAACTCGCATTCATCTCTTTGCAAATAAATCTTGCATTTTGTAAATATTTTCATCCTGCATTTGGATTTTTGGGTAGTATCCGCTGAAAACCCTCATGAGAAAACACTCGTCCTACTGAGGACACCCAGAGGTTTACCAGCTTGTTGCATACGCTCAATGTAATCGTGCTCCATACGAAAACGGATTTATCTTAGTTTTTCTTTATTCGATGACAAATAAAAAGATAAGTGTGGGGGATGCGCACGTAAATATGCATATTTTTACCACCATATTTATTCTATTTAAATTAAATAAATGATCATATTGGGTATTTTCACTTGTTTTAACAAAAATCCATATTAATTCCAAATTGTCACATATCCATCTTCATATAGGGGAAAATCAGTCATTTGTGTGCATATATTTCTTTGAGAAAAATTAATTGAAAATTTACACATATTTGTGTAAGAAATTAATCTCAAATAGGAGCGGGTTCATGAAGACACATGCATGCATAAAATGAATACAAAGGAATGAAGATGGAAATAATTCAAAGTGAAGAACATGGAGGACCCCACTTACCCACCTACCTTAATGTACAACGTAAAAGCTAATACACATGTTTATGTAATTAATGGCTTCATATACACGTAAATGATGATTAGTAGAAGCTAATGATTACTTGGCCTCCACACTACCTCAAGGGCATTTTGGGCATTCCCCAAATTATGGATTAGGTTTTCATGCTTGTATAAATAACCCATTATGTTCATGTAACCTCCTCTTACTTAGTCTCTCTTTAGTTTAGTTTAGGCTCAAAATAAAAAAGAAAGCTCTCTTTCTCTTTTCATTGCTACTTAGCCATTTCTTTTATGTAATTTTTATGCAACTTTAATATATTTATCTTTTCTTTTCTTGTTTATTTTCTTTCATGTTGTAATATAGATTTACGTTCATGCAAAGTAGAATAGTTATAATTCTTGTTAATTAGCTCTCTTTTTCATTAATCTTTCATTTTCCATTTATTTTGTTTTCATGTTGTTAGCTACATTTGTTAATCAAATGACAAATATGATAGGCTAAACCCTTCAATTTAGGGGTAATGAAACTCTCTAATTATGTAGCTTCAACTATTTGTTAATTCATGCTCACTTTTTGATGCTTAACGATAATGATAGAAATGGTTTACTAGTTGTTTTTGCTTTGAATTTGATAGCCTATATTGTTGACATCAAATAGACTATGCTTAAATAATCACTAACACTAATTGCCTCTTCATCAAAATATGATTATGGCAAAAGAAAGTGATTTGAAATTAAAATTTGATGGTCTATATTTCTAATCAATAGTTAATAGGCCATACTTAAAATAGTTTCATTTTCATTTTCTTTGTCAAATTTCATGAAAGCTAGTAAGTGCTTTACGGGATGTGTTATAGTTTGATAGCTTATGTTGGCTAATCAATAACACAAATATGTCATACTTATGATAAGCACATCAACTAAAGCACTAATGACCAAAAAAGAGAGATCATGTTCATATATGTTGAACTATGTAATCTAGAGAGTGGATTTATTCTCTAAATTGTCATTTAACTCTTATATTTACATCTCTATTCTTTTAGTTAGGTAGCTAATTTCTAATTCTTTAGCTCAACTTTCACTCGACTTCGGTATAATTTGATTGAATCGAATTTTTAAAGTCATCAATTCCCTACGGATCGACCCGTATTCACCACGTACTACAAGTGTACGCCGTGCGCTTGCGGTTATTTTTATTTCGAGATTCGTTCGGCTATTTTCTAACTCGATAGACATTTAGCCGTCCGAACATATAAAACTCCTTCCTGTATGATATATCATGAAGCTTTATAAAGGACTCGTCGCTTTTTATTCCTTTGTTCAATAAGAACTCCCTGTAGCAAATAGTTGTTAATCGGCATCATCCATGATTCCCTCTTAGGCCCCATCTCCAGTGCCCGGTAGATTTCCATCGGGTTTATACTCGGGGCATTTAATACTTTGATTAGAACCAAGCCCATCCGTTATTTGTCCTCAGTGCTAGCAAACTTTGCCAGTGAATCATCCTCTTTGTTTTGACCCCAAGGAATGTGCGTAATGTTGTAGTGCTCAAAATCAGTCAACAACTCTTGGACTTGGGTAAGGTATGAAGCAAGCCTTGTCCTTTAGCTTGTAATCTCCCATGACTTGGTACACAACCAATTGTTTGTCACAAAAGATTTCAAGAGACTTTATTCTCAGTTCTCTTGCGAGTTTAAGTCCAGCAACCAGAGCCTCATACTCGGCTTCGTTGTTTGTTGAAGCAAAATCATTCTTTAAAGCATAGCAAATTGATCGATCTTTAGGAGTTACAAGCACTATCCGTGCTCCAGAAAAACGATCATTAGATGCACCATCTGTATACAACTTCCACCGTATGGTAGAGGTTTCACTACTCTTTGGGAAATCATCTTGTGCAGTAAATTCTCCTATAAAATCTGCCAGTGCCTAACCCTGGATAACCCTTTGGGGAAGATAAGTGATGTTGAATTGGCTGAGCTTGATATTCCACTTGAGTAAACTTCCAGATGTTTCAAGTCGTTGCAGGACCTATCGTACTGGCTGGTCGGTGTAAACATAGATAAGGTGAGATTGGAAGTAAGAGCGGAGCTTTCGTGATGCAATTAGCAAAGAGTATGCCAGTTTCTCTATTTTTTGATAGTTCTTTTCAGCTTCTGTCAATCGCTTGCTAACACAATAGAGCGGTCTCTAGATTCAAGCGGCAATTATAGCATGTACCGGCACGGCTAAGTAAATATATAAATCTTCATGATCCACTGGCTTTAACAATATGAGGGATTTCTTTAAGTGGTTCACCAAAGCTTGGAATACGTCTTTATAATCCTATGTCCATTTGAAACTCTTTTTTCCTCTCCTGATCAAGTCAAAAAAGGAATGCTTTTGTTAGTAGCCTTAGAAATAAATCGGCTTAAGGTAGCGACCTTCCCATTCAGGCTTTGTACTTGTTTGATAGTCTTTGGTGCTTGGATATTGCGAATAGCTTGGATCGTCTCGGGATTAACTTCATTCCACGGGCATTAACGATGAAACCCAAGAATTTTCCTAATGCAACGCCAAAGGACATTTCAGAGGATTAATCTTCATTTTATAATGTTGGAGGATGTCGAACATTTCTACCAAGTCTCTACGCTAGACTGTCGTGACTTCGGGAGCATATCATCTACATATACCTCCATTGTTTTTCCGATTTGATCTGTAAAAATTCTGTTAACTAGGCGCTGGTAGGTCGCTCCTGCATTCTTTAGTCCAAAGGGCATCACCTCATAGAAATATAATCAAACATCAGTAATAAAGCCGGTATGCTCTTGATTGAGAATGTGCATTGGGATTTTGTTATATCTTGAGTACGCATCCATGAAAGATTGCAGTTCGTCTCCCACGGTCAAGTCTACCAACTGATCGATCCTTGGAAGGGGAAAAACATCTTTCAGGCGTGCCTTATTCAAGTCCAAGCAATCAATACATGTCCGCCATTTTGTATTTGCCTTTATCACAAGTACATGATTAGATACCCACTTAGGGCAGAGGGCGTCGTGAATAAACCCATTGTCTTTGAGTCTATCCACCTCCTCTTTAAAAGCGGCAGACCTTTCCAAATCAATGCCACATTTTTTTTGTTTCACTAGGACAAGCCTCGGGTCGATATTCAATGCATGTCTCGCAATGGCCGACGAGATCCCACACTTTTCAGAGTGAGTCCAAGCAAATACGTCAAGATTCACTTGGAGAAATGCAGCAAGTTCTTTCATCATCGAGGGACTGAGCTACGATCCAATCTTTAGGATGCATAACGGGTTGTTGTGGTTGACTGTGATGTAAATTGTCAGCTCAACCGAATCAGCCTTGGTCTCTTTGGGTTCTTCCTCGTCGTCTCTTAGATCTATATCTCTATAGAGTCAACTGTGGCGCCCGAACCAAGGCTTATGCGCTAGTTGTCAATCTTCAGTGGCTTAGATGCAGAATTGAATGCAGTAGCTCCAACTTGAGTCCAAATCGGCTGCAACAACTCCATCTTAAATCCCAGTGTGAGTAGGTGAATTCCCTCTTCTGGAGGAGGGATCGGCATCGATTGATCCAGGCAGACCATGATGGTCTGCCTATTGACATCCCGATGTTTCTACGTGATATCCATCTATTCTACGATGCCTATGCCTGTGATTCTCATTCGAGGAACTAGAACTCTCTAATGCCGAGTAAGGGGTAGGGTCTCTCCTAGCTTTTCCTCGTTGTTGTTAAGTGATTTGGTTCATTAGGTTGATATTACTCTGAATCTACCGATGAATTTATAATGTTATACCTCCATTCCGAACACAATGGAACTAGTTTTGGACACAATTTGATCATATCTAGAAGATAGCTTTTCGAGTTGAATTATTTACTTAAATTCTAAATTTAAATTCTATGCGGTTCAAGCTTGCACGGCCAAATGACAAGTCTGAACGCTACGAAACTTGAAATCCTATAATAATTTACAATTGCAGATCCAATAAAACTGGTTTCGTCGAAATCCGAGATAGTGACCAAAATAGCTATTTTTACTCGTTAATTAAAATATAAAATTTCAAATATTAAATTATTTACATTTAAATCCAATATTAAATGTTAACCATCTTCATTCATATTTTGAATAAAATTTAAATCAATTTTCGATATCATTTTCAATCATCTTAAATCCAGAATTAATTTATTCAAATAATTTCCAATATTAATTTTTAAACAGTTTAATTATCCAATAAATCAATATTAATAAATCATTAAATTTTATTTCTACCCATATTAATCCAATATTTAATTTTTCTAACTCCCAATTTATGGAAAATTTCAACAAAGTCTCCTTTACATGGCTCGATCGGAAATTTTTTACAATATCAATATTATCACAAATATACCAAATAGCTATCAAATATACATCTCATCTCGATGATGCATCTCGAAGGGCAAGAATATAAAATCGCGGTATGTAATCTGAGATACGTACATTATTATTAATAATACAAGCGAATTCGCTTGCATTAAGTAAGCAAAGCATATAATAGTCCACGTATACGTCCAAACAGTCTTCGTATGTACCTATCTCGGCTCAATTTGGAATGTTAGTCACTTATAATAAGATAAAGGATTTCTAATAAGTATAAAACATTTATTTTGAATCCAAATCTCAGGCACGAGCTCAAATATGCAACCATACAACCATTATATGCACTCAAAACAATTAAATAAGGATTTACAACAGAAAAATCATGCGACAAATCAATATTCATTCAATTTAATTCATAACTATCGCAATTTATATTTTCAATGTCAATATTTAATCTATGCACTCTCATTCTTGTCGATTCAATTTATCTACATTCAACCAACTTTTATTCAATTAGGTTCACGTTGCATTGATTTTTCATTCAATTTATTTACTTTATTTGCATGCATTTATCAACATTAATGAATTCAAGTTCTATTAATTTATGCTAGTTTATATTAACATTCATTTTTTCCCTTTTTTTCACTTCCATTATTTCATTTCAATAATTCATATAATTAATTATACTTAAGTAAATTAATTCAATACCACATCCAATATATTTTAACTTGATTCAAATTCACTTACTAATATTCATCTCGTTAATCATACAATAGATTTATATTCAATCTATTCGCTTTTAATTGATTTGCATTCAACTAATTTGGTTTCAATCCATTTTTCTTCAAAAAAAATTTCAAAATATACTTCTAGTTAAAACACTTTCAAATAATATTAATATTAAATTCAAAGTCTTTGGAAAAAAAATTTTAAACAAAAGGATTTTAAATTCTAAATTCTCAATT
The DNA here is from genome assembly GCA_030765085.1 of Allium cepa. Taxonomy (NCBI): domain Eukaryota; kingdom Viridiplantae; phylum Streptophyta; class Magnoliopsida; order Asparagales; family Amaryllidaceae; genus Allium; species Allium cepa. Next base: position 100,621,081 of record CM060934.1, read on the forward strand.
TTTTAAAATCATTTCTATTTATAATCTAAATATACTTATACAAATTTTCTAACCTTATTATCAAAATATTTCATTAATTTGCAACTTAGCATTTTAATCACTTCTTATTTTAATTGATTTCAATCCCATTTAATTATCAAATTCTTTATACATTAAATTCGTTAAGTATTCGTTTTATTTTTAATTCAATCAATAATCGATGATAATTAAATAATATCATTGCCTAACAATAATTTCGTTAATAATTAACGTTTTATATGTATAATATAATTTAGGTAAAGTTATTTCATTTACTCGATTTTAAAACAATATTATGTGGACTTGCCTCGTTTAAGTGTTTAGAAACCCTTATCGATAACACGGCATCACACATATCGACCGGAATTTATAAACAACTCAAAAGATAAGTAAACACAATATAAAATATTTTATAACACTAACAAGTACGCTTTCTCATATATACACTCTCAATAGACTCATTCTAGGGTATTATTATTCTATCTTTAATGAGTCAAACCCCATAAAGCCAAGGTTATCGCTAAACCTAGCTCTGATACCAACTGTTGCGACCCATATTTCGTAAGGTTTAAATCGTTAATAATCCACACATGTCCGACTTAAACAATCTAGAACATAGATAATCAATGGGTTAAATAAAAAAAATAAGAAGAGAAGAAGAAAACAAAACACAGAATCTCACAGCGAAAATGATAAAATATAAAAATCAAATAAACAATTCATGAAGCTGTTTACTATACATTTGATTATAATCTATACATATTTATCAAGTTATATACACACATCAAGAATAAATAATCGATACAGCTGAAAAGCATGATGTAGGGGATAATAATAATATTAATATACCAAAACTCCGTCTTTGTCCTCCAGAGAATAGTCTCCAATGCCTGAAAAAACTCAGTACTGACTCCAGCGTAATGAAAAGACAAAACACTCGAGTCAGGACTAAAATACTCTTATGTAAGTCAAATCAATATCACAAATGTAAGTGCAATAACTTAAGCGATGTTACTGGATTTTCCATCTCCTAAGGATCTGTTAAACTATTTATATGTAATAGCATACGCTATATTATATAATGTCTGTCAGTAAACTAAATATCGAAATAGGTTAAGGCTTTACATTGATCCATCTTAACACATTTTTATAGTTTAAACCAAAGTCGTAATGGCTCGTATAGGGATAAATATGACAGGGCACGCGAGGCAATGCCCAAGGTAGGATTCTACCAGTCCACTCTTTCAGGCTGGTCGTGACCCATCTGTGGCCGACCGTGAAAATCAATCCAAACGACAAAAAGGTGCACCCATCGAATACGAAATCACACTAGTAATACGAGAGATCAACATCGCTAGATGTAGCTTACCTCATTGGCCGGATTTAGACTCCTGTTTTAGTCATTTTAATTACGACACGAGTGTCAAAGCTATCCATCATCGTTCTCTTACTTCATTCTAGTAAACATCGACTACATTCTGGATATCATCCACCGTGTATACAGTTGTTAAAGTGGTTCCAATATTGACAGAGAGTATGCCAATATGAGGCCCCGGTCTCTTTAACAACCGAATGTCTTTTTACAAACCGGTTGGTTCTTTTACATTTCGAAAATAGTTCGTACTTGATATCAAAATATCATATTCGCTTCAGTATCAAATCCATTTCAAATTTACGACATTCACTTTAAAAATCATATTTTACTTCAAAATGTCAATTCAATTTGATATATCGATTTCACTTCGGAATTTGGTTCGAACTACAAACTTCACTTTAACCCAATTCGTATTTAAATCCAAGATTTAAATACAAACATACCACCATTTTAACCAATTTTAATTTTGAAAATAGTTTTAAATAGTTTTAAAGTAGTTAAATAGTTAAAATAATTCAATAGAAATAGTTTGAGCTATAAAAATGGTTTATATAGTAAAATAGTTTGGAAATCAAAATAATTTGAATATTTTAAAGAATAAAGATTTTAAACTTTTTATACTAAAATAATTCATTTGAAAATAGTTTCAAAGTCAAACCGATTCAATTCTAAGTTTCCCAATTCAAATCAATTCAAATTTCCATTTTGATTTAATCGATTCAAATTCCAATTTCAAGTTGAATTTTTCTTCGATTCCAAATGAATTTCAATTCCAAATGAATTTCAATTCCAAATTAGTTTAAATTCCAATTTCAGATTAATTTCTCTTCCAATTTTGGATTAATTTAAATTCCAATTTCAACTAAATTCTCAAATTTAAGCCATTTTGATTTATATCAATTCCGTCTCCGATTTCCAAAGATCGATTTAGACACTTAAACCAAATTTTCCTTTAATATGCAATTCAAAAACCCAAACCTTCAAATATATTTAAATTCAAAGCTCATCGAAATATAGTTTTATATCGATTTTTGTTAGCAAATTCAAAATTCAAATAAAAGTCTACTCTTTCAAAACAAATCAATTTCAAAAATTACAAGTGATATTCCGATTATAACTTAAAATCTCAGCTTCGATTAATTAAACAATTTCGTTTCAAACTTAAATTTCAACATTCCGAGTTCCAATTCGAAAATAATTTTGATTTCCATAAATTCGATTTTTATTTCTTAAACCAAATCATTTAAATAATTTCAAATCAAAATTTTAAATAATTTAATATAACCAATTGGGTGTCCGTATATAATTCTCTATCTTATAGCCAAGTGAATCAATTATTTCAATTTAATTCAGGGATAGATATATATCATTTCAATCCAAAATAAGTACCATAGGTATATGTCATTTCAACCCATTTCTTAATTTATTCGAAATAATTCAATTTACAGTTTTATTTACTGCAAATTATATATGGGATGATAACAGGATATATTAAACATAAATAAATATCTAAATATCAACCAATAGCATCCATCGCAACCAATCATCCAAACAGTTAATAATTAAACAATCAATCAATCATTGATAATTTGGAGATTTTCTAGCAGTTAAATTCTAATTCAATTTTATCTATCAATTTAAATTCAATCAATAAGTTCAAATGTCAATTTAATGTCAATTTAAATTTATCTAACAACCATCAATAAATTTAAATTACTTCATGATATAAATTTTTCCAACACAAAATATAATAGTCAAACGTGAGCGTATAAAACACTCACCTTCTATTTGAAACGAAAAATAATTTCAGCTTCAAATAAATTCCAGCTCGATCCCATATCGTAACGACATCGATACGAAATCTCAATAACTCGTTTTACGTAAAATGAACCTCGTAGAGAGAGTTACGATCTTATCAATATAACGATAGTTAAATTTCCAAATTAACAAGTATAAAATAAAATAAAATAAAAACAACTACCTTTATTTCCATATTTAAACGTAGAGCCTCCTATTCTCCTTCCTCTAGGCAAAATGCAATCCCATCCTCATTTTTTTTAGTCGATTGCCACCACTTCAGCCTAGCCACCGCCGATCAAGCCCCACGTCGATCCCTCCATTAATGCGCATGATGCTCGAAGCCCTAAAACCTATGATTGACTACCGCTAACATGCCTTGCCCCCATCAGCATCCGTTGTGTTGCGCCACCACTTCCAGATTTCCCACGTCGCTCACGACAGCTAGCTTTTATAAATATATTTTTAGTCGATTTGATGTTTCTTTTTTTTTCAATCGGCTATTCATTCATTTTTTTATTTGAATGCTGAGATTCGAAGAAGAGGGAAAGGAGAGATATATGGTGAGGATAATATCAATGTGTCTTCGATAGTTTTTTTTTATTCTTTATATGTTATTATTTAAATTAGGAATACCTAGCCTAAGTCTTTCAAAATTTCTCAAGCTCTAAACGAAGCGTGCTGTCTGGCATTTATTTGTTATACCCCCATTTCGAACACATTGAAACTAGTTTCGAGATCTAATTTGATCTTATGTAAAAGATAGCTTTTTGGATCAAATTATTTATTTAAATTCTAAATTTAAATTCTACACGTTTCAGGCTCGCACGGCCAAATGACAAATCTGAATGCTACGAAACTTGAAATCCTAAAATAATTCACTATTATGGATCCATTGAAATTGATTGTGTCGAAATCCGAGACAGTGACCAAAATAGCTATCTCTCTTCGTTAATTAAAATATAAAATATAAAATTTCAAATTATTCACATTTAAATCCAATTTTAAATGTTACCATCTTCGTTCATATGTTGAAAAAAAAATCAATTTTCGATATCATTTTCAATCATCTTAAATCCAAAATTAAATTATTCGAATAATTTCCAATATTAAATTTTAAATAATTTAATTATCCAATAAACCAATATTAATAAATCGTCAAATTTTATTTCTACCCATATTTATCCAATAATTACATTAAATTTAATAATTTAAAAAAGCCAAAAATATGGATCGTTACAACTAGAGTGGCCATCATCTTTGGTCGTCTCAACTGGCCAAGAGATTGATCGCTTGTGTAAGCTTTAGGATCGACTGTCGGCATATTAAAGTGTGAAATGTATTATTCAAGTCCATACATTAAGTTTTTGTTCATGTTCTAAGTCCCATGGATTTGGTCATTTAATTTCGAATTCATTAGTGGATATGCAAGTCTCATTCTTCATCATTATCATATGTTCAAGTTCATTGGAATGAGATTGGTTTTGATTGTCTAAATAAGTGATTGTGGATTAGTTTTTAAGTTTAATTCGAAGACTAGAATTATCTGATCCATATTTGCCCATCCTTATCCTGGAGCAAAACACAACCGATCCCCTTTCTCCATATAGTCCTTGCCAATCCCTTTATTTGGCCAGAGATACCGATCCCTCCTCACCAAATTCCAATAGGTCCCACCACGTTAACCTATTTTACCGATCCCTCTATTTAGCCATTTTCAACATTCCACCAAATTTTCACTACCGATCCCTCCACCCTAATCAACACTGCCGATCCTTTTCCTTCGCCGTTTCAACCAATTCCTTCTCTACCCATCGAAACTAATGAACCCTGCATGCTAATCGAGTATTTTCGATTCCTCTCCACTTCCACCTTCTCGTACTACCCTCCAAACTTATAACCGAACCCTACCACATCCCACTTCTCGTCTCCTCCAAGCAGCTTCGGCCTTCAATTTTCCATCACGTCAAACTCCAAATTATCACTAATGGAATGGAACCCATAATCTCATCTTAAAATCAAAATTTAAAGGTAAGTAACCTACCTAAATATGTCAAAAGTGGGCGGTTCAAGGAGAAAGAACGAAGTATGGTTCGAACGGAAGGCAGAACGACAATCTAGAGCCAAATTGGAAGTTTGATTTATAGATGAAGGCGATGTTTTAATGGAAAGGAAGGGTTTGGATTTTAGGGGCAAGGGAGGATTCAGTCCTAAGGATGTAAATGGGAAGAATATATAAAAGTTGGAAATGTGAAGATTGGAAAGAAAGAAGGTTAGATTTATGTATGGACGCGAGGGGATCAACCCACGATTTCAATTCAAAGCAAGAAAAAGGGAATGGTTAAAAAGATACCGATCCTTACGAGCATGCGTATAAAAAAAAAAAGATAAGGATTGGCTAGAAATATGCCGATCCCTGCAAACATAAAAAAGAAGAAGGAGGGATCGGCGAACATATGTCGATCCTTACAGACACTTTTTTTTAAATGGAGAAAAAGAGAGAAATAAGAAGAGAAGAGGGATCGGTTATGAGCATGCATGCAAACAAACATGAAAATTATTCAATGCACGTATGTACCAAATGCAAAGAAAATACTTCTAACGCAATGGAAATTGATGACGACCCATGAGCATATGAACATGTCTAGGAGCCAACGACAAGAACGTGTATTTGAACGTGCATGTGTATGACTTAAAATTTCAATTTTTGAAACTGATAGAAATTGAAACCAATCCTGAAGTCTTCAAGTTCGAGGCTGGACCATATAACCAAAGCTTATAATTTTCGTGGAACCAAACTTATATATAAATTGATGGAATATAACCCTGGATTTATACTATCGAAAATTGACCAAGCACCATGACGATCAAAGAGAGATACAACACTCTATGAAATTAATTCGATACCGGGATAATGACTATTCGGAAAACTAGACGAGTTTCTTTCAAACGACTCTAACATGCCTTGGTTCAAAGCACATCCTATTCAGTATAAGGTGTACTTTAAGGGGCAAGTGTTATCCGGTATTTTGACCCGACTATATTGAACTGATTGAACAACTTAGATTCGATTGCTATCAAGCCAGACGAGTTCAGAGTGATGGTTGTAGAGCTCAGAGGTCAAGTACATATGATAACACGAAGTCAAAGTTGAATGGAATTGATGCATATGCATGAAAGAATGTTCAAAGTACGAAATATGGTCCAACAAATAGAAGGTATCGGTATCAATTCACTTCCATCATAGGGATCGGTATGTTTCAGGGAAGAGGAGCATTTCAATAGAAAACGAGTAATATCTCAAGATCCACAAGTCCAATGCATATGAAAATTTATGAACAAGATATGGGGGCCCTAGGGAGCCTACTCTAGGGATTGCACCTCAAGAAGGTGAAGTTGAAGGGATCGGCAGGAACCAGCAATCAACCCATATTAAAGCAAATATCGAGAAATAAATCGAGTTCTACTAATCAAGTTGGCATGAAATTTAGAGGCTAAGCATACTTTAGCATGAGGGAGCTACCATAAGGGTCGCACCAAAAATTCCATTAAAGCAGAGATCGTTATCGATCCCTATTCATTGGGAATTGGGTCATGCGATCTCTCTTGTGGGTCCATATGGTTCTAAAGGTCCTTCTGTCAAATTTTCGGGAAGATATTTGACCATCTTCGCTATAAATACAGGCTTGTTTGTTCATTTTCAGGACTTTAAACTGCTAGTTGTATTATACTCTTTTGTTACTAAGGATTTTCATCTGATCCCCATTGTACTCGGTTTATAGAGTGATTAATAAAGCAATATACTCAAAGTGGATGTAGGCAAACAACGTCGAACTATTATAAATCGTTGTGTGTGTGTGTTATTCTCCCAATTCACCGCTATTTCTTTGTTATTATCCTTTGTTTTCATTTTATATTCTTTATTTATTTATCTTCAAAACTTCTATTGGGTGCTTGTGCCAATTTTTGATCTAAGCAAGCGAAAAATGAAAATACTACGACATGTAAACATCCAGCTTTTCTCCATATGCTACAAGTTCCCACTAATGGCAACCGAGAATAACTCGGTCTGATCCAAGCAATATAATAAAATAACACCAAGATCAGTTTGGAAAACCACCATCAGGAAATTCAAGAAATATGATGTACATATAATAATCTGTGAGACCGCCGCTAAAAACGAAATGGATTTTACCTCACAAGCACAAATCCATACATGAAAGAATGGAAACAAATAAGATAAATGATCCAAACTTGAAGAATGGATATAAATAATTAGACAAAGAAGATCACAAGGCACTTCTCGATGCAATTAAGAAAATGATTCAGAGATTTGAATCAGAAGAAGGAAAAGGAATTTTTTCAACAATGGCTAGGAGGGTGCGCCCCCTACTGAAAGTATACCTCTAGAAAATATACTTGAGAACAACGTTGGCTCTCGAAAACATTTGAGGACCCCGCCAACCTTACTTAGTATTCGAGTATTTCACATCTCCGTGTGCGTACAACTGAAGCCAATCTAGATTAGATGTGAAAATACCCTAATAGGAGCAACCCCACATAGCATGGCCCTCGCTCGCTGTTTATTTAGTCATTTTTGATAAAAGATATCAATGCTTCAAGCGAGCAACAAATCACGTAGATTGATGAAACTCAAAGAAGTACGCCGATAGTCAATAAATCACTATCGAAAACAACAAAATGATCGTACATGGAAATTAGATCTCATACACTTATCACCACTTGTTGATTTCAAACTTGTACTATCCCTCATTTAATAATGATGTCAGACAAGTTGGTGGCATTATTGCATCTCAGACCTTGCCTCGACATACATTCTCATTGAAGAAGAAAAATCAAGTTTAAGACCATTTTTATAAAAGTTGGGTATAATGCGGTAAAAGTGCCGCTAAAAAGAGTATGGAAAATTCGTTTAAATTCGTTCCTTTCGAAATGGAATTCTCTCCATGTTTTTACAAAGTATGAATAATATACTTTATTTTTAGAACAATGTATTATGAGTATAGTATGCATTAACAAAAATTTGGAGAATTTTAAAGTCAACAAAACTCAATTGAAAGTTGTTTTAAAACTTGAGTTTGAACTACAAAACACGACCAAATCCTTTCTAACTTTATAATCTTGGGAGTTAGGTTTTATAACCTTTTCCAAGCCTTTAAAACTTTGTTCAAACAAAAAATTAAAGACACAAAAATGCAACCAAATATAGTGATGCAAACACAAGTCTAAGAGCAACAAATAAAAGATTAAAAAAGAAGATTTCATAAGTGTCTGTATAGCGATAATCGTTATAGCGACACTTTCTTAAACAACCAATAAATCATGCATATATTTCAATCAAACTTCATTATAAGTAGCATAGGTATAAACGTAAACCAAAATTGACGAGAAACACCTTAGGTTCTCTCTACGACCTTTCAATTCACATATGTGTATATGCCTTTCGAAGTGTTTCATAGCGACCTATGCGTTAGGAAAACACTTTGACTTCCTCCTTTTATTTTCTACAAAACAATGGTTATTTATGACATTCACTTCCAAGCGAGAATCAAATCCAAACAAGCAAAACACACAAGTATAAAAAATATAAATAATAAATTATATTTTAAAACATTTCGTCAATTCTTAAAATCATTCTAAAGTGATAATAATTCACTCTTAACTAAGGTCAGACCCAACAAAAGCAACACAAGCCTTCCTCGACCTAGCAATTCCACAGGACACCAACTTTCATGCTCGATTACAACTCAAACCTCAAGAAACTCCCACCTTACTCACGCCCTTTCCTAGGGAGGCCCAAAAAGCGCATGACCGTGGATGAAAAAAGAGGGGCTTGGCAACAAAGCTTACATCTTTGGGTCTATAGTGGTGTTAGCTATTATATTCAAGGGTATAAAAAGATGTTTCCTTGGGAAAAGGAGCAGTTTGGCATGGTTTGGAATTTTTGAAACTAGAAGGGAGATGATAAAAAGAAGTGGAGTTTGAGAAGTAGAGAACGTAAAATGGTAAGATGTAATACTTGAGCTCTTTTATAAACATGGAAAGTGGACAAATTACATCACCAATTCCTTAGCCAAATGCCTCTTCTACCCATTATAGATATTTGGCCTAACCCATATACACCACACCACTTGTATGTGACCATGGTACCTTCCATCACATCCACTGTTGATAAATGGTGGAAATTCCGATTGTTCAGAAAAACAGCCGTTAAGAATTGTGTTAAAATAACATCAAGCGCATGGCGTACAATTTTAGTACGTGGTGAGCATGGATCGATCCATAGGGATTTGAATTGATTTCAAATTCTACTCAATCAAATTAATCAAAGAGTTTGAAATTGTTCTAAGCTAAAGAAAAACAAATTACATGCAAAAATGGCCAAAAATATGAGAGTAGAAGACAATTTAGAGGCAAATCTCTTCTCATGATCACATAAATCAACATAATAAAATTATGGTCTCTCTTTTTGGTCATTTGTGAATTTAGTTGATGTGTTTATCATAAGTATGGTCTATTTGTGCTATTAATTAGCCCAACATAAACCATCAAACTTTTACACACCATCCAAAACCACTTATTAACTCTCATGAAAATGATAATGAAATTAAAAATAAAATCTATTCTAAGCATGATCTATTTACTATTGATTAGTAATATAGACCATCAAATTTTGATTCTAAAATTCACTTCATTACCAAAATCATATGTAGATGAAGAGGTAATTTATGTCTATTTAATCATAGCCTATTTGATGTCAACAACATAGGCTATCAAATTCAAAGTTAAACAACAAAATTTTACCACATCAAAAATTCCATGAAGTATAAAGAGAGATAAAAAGTTAGCAAATATGTTGAATCTACATGATTAAGAGAGCTTCAGTACCCTTAAATTTTAAGGGGTTTAACTTCTCATATTTATTATCATTTCTACAACATTGCAACATAAACATAAAAAGAGAGCTGACTGAATTGCACGTAAAAAAATCTAATATACTTGCTTGAAATAAAACTGTGCTAATTGCATAAAGTAAAGAACAATAACCAAAAGAGCATGAAATCAAATTGCAAAAATAAAGTTACATAAAGCAAAGGCTAAGAAGGCATGAAAGAGAGAGAGAAAGACTTTGCGTTTACAATTTGTGGCTACTACTAAACTAACCGAGCCTCGTTACATGAAAAGTAAGGGGTAGTTATACATGTTTGGAACTCTAATCATATTTTAGGGTACTATCTAAAATGCTCCTTAGAAAGTGTGGCCTCCAAGTTAATATTAGTTTCTACTTAATCCTCCATTAAATATGCATGTAACTTTAATCTCCAATGACATATGCATTAGCTTTTAATTGAAATTCATGGTTAGTGGGTAGGTGGGGTCCTCTATGATTACATGAAACCATTTGTTGCCATCATCATTTGCCTTCTAGTTCTTGTGCATGCATATTTCCATGAAGCCACTTCCATGTTGAATCCAAAATTCATACAAAACAACATTAAAATGTGCAAGTAAATTTTCCCAAAAAGAATCATACAGAAAAATGGCCATTTTGCCCCTAAATTAAGATGAATAAATGATGATTTGAAAACAATTTAAATTTTGGTTTGAACATGTAAAATGCCATAATATGCTCATTTATTAAATAAAAGTAGATTAAAAATGAAAATAAAAATATGCACATTTACGTGCGCATCAAATAGCACCACACTTATCCTTTTATTCGTCCTCATATAAATTAAAACTAAGATAGATCTGTTTTCACAGGAAACATGATTGCATTGAGCGTATGCAACAACCGTTAAACCTCTAGGTGTCCCTAGTAGGACGAGTGTTGTCTCATGAGGGTTTTTAGCGGATACTACCCATAAAATCCGAATGCAACATGAAAAATTCCTAAATGCAAAATTTATTTACAAAGAGATGAATGCAAGTTTATGAAAATATTTACAAATGAAGAATTTACTTTTAAATTAACAAAAATAAGTTAAATATAAGTTCCGGTCATTATTGAGAAATTTAAGTCCTTTTACTTGTCAAAATTTTCAACAAAAAATTTAGTTATCATCACAATTAGATTCTAATTTGGCTAGTTGTTTCGGTTGATAATATAATGCAACTGTGAAATATATCATTAGTTGATTTTCAAAGTTTTGCAAAGTTGTGTTTTTATTTCTTTTTGAATAACAAGTCAAATCAAATATATGCAAATAGCGCTTGAATTTAAATTGTTTACTCTCTCTTTATTTGAAAATTTAGTGATATTAACAATATTTACATATGACTAACTCAGAAAACTGAGGCCAGATATACCACTCTTACACTGCCTTTCCAGCTTACAAGAGGGGAACATAGAGCGTGGCGAGTGTACACACAAGTATATACACCTATCGACTGTATGCATTATTAATTGAAAGAATTTTCATATACATACACCTAACTCAGATAAACCAAGGCCAAATATACCGATATGCACTTCCTTTCGGGCTTACGTGAGAAGGGCATAGAGTGTGTCGAGTGTACACACAAATGTATACACCAATCGACTGTAGGTGTTAATGAAATATACACATATATACAATTTTTTATTTTTTTATTTTTTATGAAGAGGGATATTTACAATATCATCTTAGCACCACTTACCTTAGATGATTTAAAATGTTATGGCCTTTACTTTAGATCAACCACTCATTAAACAAAAACTTCACTTAGGATATACTTCATAATTAACACCCACGAACATTCCTATATACTAGTTAAACCATCGTTAATTGTAATCAAACTTTATTTTTATTTTTGTTGAGACAAATAAATTTTCAAAAATTTAAATTTAATAACCAAAAACATATATTTATCCTATAGTGTTTTTTCAGAAGTAAATCAAAATGCTAAAATGAAAAAAAATTGGGATTTTGTATTTGTTTTTTCAGAAGTTTTGAGTTTTGGAAAGAAAATGAAAAAAAACTAAACCATGAAAATTTAAAAATGATGATGAGACTCCTTCCACACTTAATTTTGACTGTGTCCCCACGGTCAACCCAACCGAAGTGAAAGGAGAAATATAAAATAAAAATATGATCTATACCTACAAGAAAATGAAGTGATTATTATTTACACGGCATTAGCAAATATACCTTTAAAGAGTAAATGACATGGTCTTCCAAAGACCAATTCATTTGTCTTATTAAGTATGAGAGACATGGCTTAAGGATAGAGAACCAAACCATAAAAGATTTCAAAGTTGAATGTTGCTTTTGAAAAATGAATGTTGGTTTACTAAAAATCGTATGAGTTGTTTAATTTTTGGGGTAGATGGAACAATTGGTTGAAGTTCAAGTTTACTTTAACCAAATTTAAATTCAAACTCGTCATTGACAAATTCTTCAAAATTATTGATTTTAAAGTCAAATGGTGATTTAAATTTACCTTTTCAGAATTCAACAACTCATCTTCGAAAAGTCCAAAAAATTCATGTTCACTAAATTCGTCTTCCTTTGTTGAATAATTCACAGCTTCATTGCATGTATCATGTTCAAAATCTAAAGTTGTTGTATTTAATTTTTCAAAATCAAAAAAAGGAAGATAGAATTTTAAATTTGTTTCCACACTAAAGAATTGAAATCCAACTCAACTGCCGCATTTTCAGTAACTTCAGTAAGATTATCATTTTCAATTTCAAAAGTTGTTGCTTGAAAATCGCCAATTTTGATAAAATGTGGATTATTATTTGACTCGTCACACGTTGGAAGTTGATTTCGTTTTTCATGTTGTTTGATATATGTTTCAAACAAATCCATATGATTTTCCTGAATTTCGTCCATTTGCTTAACAAAATCAAATTTATAACGATTAATTTGAGAATTTTAAGTTTGAAATTGTTGAGAACAAAAATTGTCCATAGAACCATAACTGAAATTATTCTCAATGCCAAAATCATTTAAAAGGTGGTTTACATTTCCATTTTTACTTTGAAATTCATTTTGGAGTTCGAAGTTGTATTGACATGATTATAATCGAAATCATTTGAATTTTGACATGAATTCAAATTTTGATTATTTTGAAATCCTTGACTTGAGTTATTGCACAGATTACTCAAATTATTTATCATATGATTTCGTTGTTCAAGTAAAGGCCAAATCGTTTCAATACTATTTTCAAGAGTTGAGGGTTGGTCATCATTTTGAAAACTTTGTGGTGCAAAGTTTGAATTGTTTTTTTTTTGAAATAGTACTTTATATACAACAAATCATTGGGACAACATATCCCATGTCAATAAACGTTCGAAAGCAAGTTTCGAACTTGTGACCTCTTGCACCAAAGCCTGAATCAATTAACCAAAGCCTGAATCAATAAAGTTTGAATTGTTAGTACCATAGTTGTTATTAAAATATCCATAAGAGTTTGATGTGAAACTATATGGATTATATTGATTTTCACAACTATTGTAAAACTCTTGCGAGTAGGGAAATTCAGACATTTTTAATTTTTGATTAATTTTGGATCTTTTTTGTTTTTCTAAAAAAATTGTTTTTGGATTTTTGAGTTTGTTTGAAACCTTTTTCCCTACTTTTTTTCAAAGAAAAAGATTTAAAAAGAATTTTTTGGATTACCAAAACTAAGCTAAGGAAATTACAATTGTTTTTTTAGTTTTGGATTTTGTTTTTTTTAGTAATGCATGAACTAATGCAACTAAATGAATATAAGGCCTTAATTACAAAGTTGTTGTCCTTAGTAGATCCTATAACAAAATTATATAATCACACTTTGTCTCAATTCAACAAAATAATTCTCAATTAGGTAACGGAAAGGCGTAATCAGTGCACCACGAATCACCGTAACAATGTAACCGAAAGTTTAAGTACCTTCAGAGAAACAGTCGGTATAATATTTATGAATCACCGTAATATTTGTAACTGATTATTGCTCTGTCGTAGCCTAGACACTAAGAAAATAAATTATTCAAAGAAGATAATTTGTTAAGATACAATTAAGTCCTAGGTGAGCTCGTGACACCCTTAAGTCAAATGTCTAACCGTTATTATTAGCAAATTCTATAATGAAATGCAATTTGTGCGTCAAGGAAGGGGTGATGAAATCGTCTACCTTTTGTGGATTTGGGGTGACGCCCTTAAAAAAAAGAAAATAAGATGAGTGAATGTAAAGCTGTAATTAAATGTGATTTTAACAATGCAGCCACAAATGAAATTTGATATTTCTTTTGTTTTTGTTTTTGATTTTTTTTTTTAAAAAAATGCAAGCAACCAATAATGCAAAGCAAATGAAAAAAAGAGATAAGTGCATAGTACTAGAGCATAGAGAATTATTAGCAAATTATTTTAAAGCAATAATTTTTTCATGTAAGCAAGCTAAGTAGAGTTGTATTTTAGCAATAAGACTTCTAAATTCTTGCAAATTACAGCCTGCAAAATTGTTTAACACGAATATTTATAAAACTAAAACAAAAGCATCTTCCCTCCCCTTTTTTATATTTATTATTATCATTATTATTATTATTATTTTAGGATAAAAGAAAATTAAAAGAAAATATTTACAAGTCAAAACAAAACAACATAAAACAAGGTCAACAATTTAAAAAAAAAACAGTAAAATTTCTTTTTTGGTTTTTTTATATATCAAGGAAGAACTAAAACAAAATAAAACAAAACAAATGAAAACAAAATAATTGAACTTGTTATTTTTTTGTTTTTTTATTTATTTATTTTTTGTAATTTTGAAAGAAACTTAGAAAGATAGCTTTAACACAATTTTTTTTCCTTTTAAGAACCCTAGGGCCCAGCCCAATAATTTTTTTTTTCTTCTCACAATTCTCGGTTAAAAATAAAAGTTCTTCACAGTTCAAACAAACGGTTCCTTAATTCATTAATCAACGTTCCTCAATCAAGATTTCACAAGAAAATTCGAAATCTAAAATTTCCTCAATTCAGTAATTCCCGCAAGCAATTCTAAACTTCCAATTTCAAAGCCAAATTTTGAAAACAATTCAGTAAATCCGCGATTGGTTTTGAGGAAGGCGTAGGTGGTCGTGGTTGGTGTTTGTCAAAGGTGAGGTAAGCGGATGTTGTTTGAAGTTTGCATAGTGACTGGAATTAGGGTTGCGGGCTCGTGAACTGTTCGATTTGTATTCTGGAGTTTGAGGATAGCAGTAGGTGGGTTGCAGTTGCCCGCGTGATGCTGTTGTTCGAAGGAGGGGGAGGTTGAAACTGCTGAAGTTTGTAGTATGGTCAGGGGTTAGTGTTGCTGATGCTAGTTGCAGTGAGTATGTATGAAGATAGTAGGCTGTTGTTATGTAAATGATGCACACAAGTGCACAGAGAAGGCACTGTGAGGAAGTTATGTTTTTTTTTGTTTTTTTGAAGAAGTATGTTATGGTCAGAGCAGTGGATGGATGAGCTGAAGTGGGGATGTTCACTGGAGGAGCAATGTTGCATGAACAGGGAAAATAGTTGTTTTGATGTGAAGGAGGAAAATAAGGTGCTATGGTTGTGATGAGTTCTGTTTGGTGATTTGCAGGGGAGATATGTGCACTTTGTTGCTGAATGCAGTTTGAAGGAAAATGGTATTAACAATGAAGATGGACGTGTTTGTATGTATGGTGTTTTGGTATGGCAGTACTGTGGTTGCCGAAGGTGGTTAGTGTGACTGATGTTAATGATGTATATGCCAGAGAAGTTGTATGCAGGGTTAATGTTGTAACAGCAGGCAGAACTAGGAGATGACAGAGGAGATGGGTGAGAGGAATTTTGTGTGACTGGGTTGTGGAGGATCAAGCAATTTGGTATGTGATATTTTGGAAGGTGGCAGGGGACAGGTTGATGTAGGGGGTTGAAATGCAGTGTTGAAGTGTTTGAATGACGATAACAGTGGTGGAGTTGGCAGTAACTTGGATGAAGGTTGAAGGAACAGCGGGGATGCTTAAGGCAGAGGAAGTGCAGACAGTGGGAATGGGTATGCAGTGATATGCAACGTGAAGTGAGACTGCTGAGATGCACAATAGTGGACCGAAATGATGTAAAACTGTTATGTAAATGAAAATGCGATTTTAATCTATAAATGAAAATGAAGTAAAAAAAAAATATAAATATTTTAAATTGAGTATGGTTTTTTTTTTTAAGGAAATTATTGTCAAGGATAAAATTTCACAGCTTTTTAGCCTCAAGGACAGACCTTCAATATTTTATCCTGAAGGACAACTTTCTATAGGTATCAGTTTTTAGTTATTGATAGCAGTTTTTAGATATCAGTTTGTAGTTATCGGTAGCAGTTTTTAGGTATCAGTTTTTAGCTCGGTAGCAGTTTTGTTATCCTTATGAATAATTTTGAAAAATGTTTGTCCTTATGAATAATTTTTAGAAGAATGTTTGTCCTTATGGTAAAAATATTGAGGTCGTGTCCTTGAGACAAAAAATATACAAATGTTTGTCCTTTAAATTAATTCTTTTTTTTTATAGAAATGCAAATAAATAAATAAAAAAACAAAAAACACAAAAACAAAATGAAAACAAAAATTACACAGAAACAAACAACCAAATAATTTTTTTAAAATGCAACTCAACACACAATAAAGTCAAATAAAAATAATTCGAATAATAGAAATAAAATCAAATTAATTCTTCGGCAACGGCGCCAAAAACATGTTGATTAACGGTGGTAAATCCTATCGGTTTAGAAAACTGTCGTTAAAAATTGTGTTAAAAATAACCGTAAGCGCACGGCGTACAATTTTAGTATGTGGCGAGTACGGGTCGATCCGTAGTGAATTGAATTGATTTCAAATTCTACTCAATCAAATTAACCAAAGAGTTTGAAATTATTTTAAGCTAAAGAAAATGTAAAAACTAACTACAAGCAAATATGAATAAAAACGTGAGAGTAGAAGGCAATTTAGAGGCAAATCCCTTCTCATGATAACATAAATCAACATAACAAAAATTATGATCTCTCTTTTGGTCATTTGTGAATTTAATTGATGTGTTTATCATAAGTATGGCCTATTTGTGCTATTAATTAGCCCAACATAAATTATCAAACTTTAACACACCATCCAAACCACTTGTTAACTCTCATAAAAATGATAATGAATTTAAAAATAGAATCTATTCTAAGCATGATCTATTTACTATTGATTAGTAATATAGACCATCAAATTTTGATTTAAAATCCAGTTCATTGCCAAAATATTATGTAGATGAAGAGGTTATTTATGTTTATGTTTGTTTAAGCACGGCCTATTTGATGTCAACAACATAAGCTATCAAATTCAGAGTTAAGCAACAAAATTTACCACATCAAAAATTCCATGAACCATAAAGAGAGATTAATAATTAAAAAATATGGTGAATCTGAATGATTAAGAGAGTTTCATTACTCCTAAATTGAAAGCGTTTATCTCATATTAATTATCATTTCAATAAATGTACATTTCAACATAAACATAAAAAGAGAAAAAAAAAGAGCTAACTAAATTGAACGTAAAAAATCTAATGTACTTGCTTGGAATGAAACTATGCTAATTGCTTAAAGTAAAGAACAGTAACTAAAAGAGCATGAAATCAAATTGCATAAATAAAATTACATAAAGAAAAGGCTAAGAAGACATGAAAGAGAGATAGAGAGTTTATGTTTAGAATTTGTGGCTACCACTAAACTAACTAGAATGTGATAAGAGCATCATTACATGAAACGTAAGAGGTATTTACATATGTTTGAAACCCTAATGATATTTTAGGGGCTATCCAAATTGCTCTTTAGGAAGTGTGGCCTCCAAGTTAACGTTAGCTTCTAATTAATCCTCCATTAAGTATGCATGTAACTTTAATCCCTACTAACATGTGCATTAGATTTCAATTGAAATTCATGGTTAGTGGATAGGTGGAGTCCTCCATAATTACGTGAATTCATTTATTTTTATCTTCACTTACCTTCTAACTCTTGTGCATGCATATTTCCATGAAGCCACTTCCAATCCAATTCCTACAAAACAACATTAAAATGTGCAAATAAATTTTCTCAAATTAAATCATACACAAAAATGACAGTTTTTCCTCTAAATGAAGATGAATAAATGATGATTTAAAAACAATTTAAATTTTGGTTTAAACACGTAAAATACCATTGTAAAATATGTAAAATACCATTGTAAAACATGTAAACTATGCTCATTTATTAAATAAAAGTAGACTAAATATGGAAGCAAAAATATGCACATTTACGTGCACATCACATTACATCAAAGAAAATGCTTAAAAAGTCTTCCTTATTATTTATAACTTAATGACATTATTAGCCACTAATGGAACTTTCTTTTATTTAACTCCTTTTTGTATTATTTGACTTTATTATTATGTGTCATTGCATATGTTACAAAAGTGTGCAACAACATTTTGAAAACTTTCGTTTAATGAAAAGTCGAAAATCCGAAAAACGAATTTCGGTGACATTTTCAATTTTTCGCTGAACTATTTATTTATTTAAACAAATTTATAAAATGAGTTTAACGTCATTATTTATGAATTAAAAGGAGTTTAATAATGTTATCCATTTAATTAATATTAAATTCACAATTCAAATATTTAAACAATCCTTATATTTGAATATTAAGTGTTCACATTTTTTTGAAATGTTACATTATCTTACAAGCAAAATAAAATAATAAATTGCAAATAGAGGAACCCCACATTGAAGGGCTTTCCATTAGCAGTTCCGATTCAAGTTTGGCTTCAATATCTTGACCCATTCAATAATTTTGGCATTGATTTCTTCGTCTCCCTTAAGCATTTACGCAACCACATCTTCTCTATAGTCCCACTAGTAACAACTTTCATTGTGCTTCCATCGCTGATTCAAAGTTGCATCTACTTCTTATTTCCCTTTACTTTGTTCATTATTATGCACCATTTCATCCAAATCTAAACCTTTACAATGATTCGTAGATCATGGAACCAGATCCGTTCGTACCTAGTTTTCAACTTAAGAAATCCCTAAATCTTTCAACAACTAACCACATCTATCATTCAACCATCATCTTCCTTATTAGTCTGTACCTAGTAAATTAAATCATATCAAAATTTCACTCTTAGATTTTAAGTTTGCACTTTTGTTAGCATTGAGGAAACCAAATTTGTTGGTTCATGGTTTCTCTATGCTGTATTTGATGCGAGGCCTATATACATATACATACATACAGCTAAGATCAACAATCCCCTTTTTTAGCATCATTTCTAGCCCTTTGATATCAACCATAAATTTATATTTAAATATTTAGGCCATGTAATAGGAGAGAGAAAGAACAAATATTTAACTACGAACTTATGGATGATACCAGAGGAGATTAAATGGTGCTAAATAAAAAGGGCTACTAAACCTAGCTCATATATATATATATATAATTGTATATAGTATAATTTTATTATTAAATTCATTTATACTGGATCAAATATTTTTCAAATTGATAATGAATTAATTCGTTAAATATTATATATTGGATTAAATGTTATTCAAATTGATAATGAATTAATTTGTCAAATATTATTTTAAATAAATAAAGGCATTATAAATCAAAATTAATTATGTTAATATAATGATAATGTAATTAAACTATATTCTAACCAAGTTTTACCTAGCAAAACAATAAATGTGATTTAATGTTAACAATAGTATATATGATAACAGTGTAAAAGATCTAGTGCACGATGAATAAAAAAAGGGAAATTTTAAAATTTTCCCTTTTTACCCAACTGCCCAATGTACCTGATCCAACTATGGTATCAAAGAATGCATTGTATTATTATGAATAATATATAAAACTCGAATTTAAAATAAGTTTAAATCTAAAATTAAAATTATAAAGGTTATGAATAAATTTAGAAAATTGTTTTCATATTTATATTCATAGAAGTTATAATTAAGTTAATTTTAAAATATTTTAAATTGAAATTAAAATTTACAAGGGTTAAGTTATTTGATATTTGAACGATGCGACTTCTTAAGAATAGGACTACAAAATAACGAAGGAATGGATCGAGAAGCCTAGATGATATTAAAGATGAAGATATTAGAAAATCTACTAAGTATGGAGTCAACAACATCGATTGGTATCGGTCAATCTATTGATTAGTACTACCTAATTACGTTACATGGGTTGGGTCCCACAATGCTACTACTATGGTCCTACATCCTAGTATGAAGAAAAAAGACAAGTTTTGGGGTAAAGCATCAATCAGTATCGATTGATCTATAATGATGATTTTCCCCTGAATATTTGAGCTTGAAGACTTGACAACGCTAAGGAGAAGGACAAAAATTGGTTGATATAGGCATAGGTCGATATGGATCAGTACCGATTTGTTGATTTGACCTGTTTTCATGATGGAAACTCGAATCTAGGAATTCAACCGATTCAAACCCATACTAGCGATTCTGGTGCGTGAATTCATCTATAAATACCAAATTTCACCATAGAAAAAGAACTTTTAGATCTTTTACTGAATTTTTCCTGAAATTGCTACCAAACTCGGGATTAGTCATCTTTAGTTCTGAAATTGCATTATGTTTCAGTTGTAATAGTTAAACCAATCAGTAATAACGGATAAAGTGAACGTAGTCACTTGAATTCGCCGAACCATTACAAAAGTTATGTGTTCTCTCTTTCTTCCTTTAAATTTCTCACTTATTAAATTTTTTTATTTGATTGATTGTGGGTTTTTTGCCTATTTGATGCATAAACATTTTTTGGTGTTTTCATTAAGAAATAGAAGACCATGATCAGATCTGTGATAGCTATTAAAATTTGAAGAAAATCTCCAACTAGATCTTAAAGCTATAGCTCTTATAAAGGTTCCTAGTAGATTCAGAGTGATTTAGATGAGCACGAAAGTTCTGACCATGGGGACAATAGAATATATTGAAAAAACCTTGAAAGAACATTGAATCAACCTGAATTCACAACGAAGCATAAGTGAGATCGTATGATGGATGATATGAACCAAAAGATGGTGCAAAGTCATATGTCCATGATGAAAGTGTTGAAAAAGCAATTTGATCTATTAGTGCAAACCTCATAACAAAGAGGATTCCACGTATATCGCAAGGATAGAAGGGATTCTTCGTCATGTTATGAACTGGAAATTTTAATAGTTTTTATAATGTAATTAACTGAAATTTTGCTAAAAATTTTATGATTGAATTTGAAAATAAAAATTTATTATTTGGAATACGTCTATTTTAACATATCGACTAGTAAATTTTCATCTGATAAAATTAAAGTTTATTTTATTGTGAAATTTTATTTCAATTCAAATCAGTTAATATTAGATGATAATAAAATGTTTTCCAAACTTTAATATTTTATACAATAAATATATAAATCATCTTCTGAGTGAGAAGTCATATTTCGTTTCTTCAAATTTTGACTGCTATTGCTCTGTTTATCTTATTTCCGGCAAATTAGCAGCATTTTCGGTATTGATCATCGAATTTTTATAGGATGGTCGTACCGCTGATGTCTGTATACCATTTTGATCGTCTCATCGTGCTCTTCTATGCATTATACTCATTTCGGAGCCCGATGCGCAGCGTAACCCGTGAAACGACTAACCGTATCGG
Organism: Allium cepa; assembly: GCA_030765085.1. Lineage (NCBI taxonomy): Eukaryota > Viridiplantae > Streptophyta > Magnoliopsida > Asparagales > Amaryllidaceae > Allium > Allium cepa. The sequence goes on from CM060934.1 coordinate 100,642,910, forward strand.
TACATTTTTGAGTTTTTGATATTCTATGTATATTCAAATTTTCAAACTGCCGAAATAATCAGCCTTTAGCATTTATGTTCTTAAAAATCAATTTTTACCTTTGTCATTCCCATCGTATTTGTCTGTTCATATTTTATTCGGTTCCACGTTTACTATCTGGTTCCACTTGTAATTAAATTAAAATAAGTTATATATTACATAACGAAGCATCATTGCAAATGGATCATGGACCGACTATTTCTTCTTCAATTCCCTTTTGTTTTCTTTGCCGTAACTAAAGCTTTCCCAAAGAAGATTCCACTGCATCATCTCCGTCCCACATCCAAAGCATCGGCCTCACCTCTGATCCATCCGCCACCAAACTTCCGCATGTACCCCCAAAGCCTTACGCTCCACCACTGCCACCTCATCGTGTTGCAGACCCCGAACTCACCACGTAGATCCGCATCTTTCCACTTCCCTAGCCTCTGACGTAGCCAGGCTTTCATCGAACCCCAGCCTCATTGCCAAGCATGTAATTCTGCCTTCACTTTGTCTTTTTGTGAAATATATATATACGTTGCATATATATATATATATATATATATATATATATATAAGCTTATATAGGTTATATTGATTTTATATGAACACTGATCTTAAAATATAAAAAATATAAAAGTTTATATATTAGTGTATGCTGTCCGTTATATATATGGTTGATCTTAAAATATAAGTGTTTACTGGTTTGGATATCTGTTACATTTGTCACGTATATATATATATATATATATATATATATATATAGTGTTCATTTCAATAATTACTTTGTATATGTTTTTTTATATATAAAACTGTATAAGTTTATGAATATAAAAAGTTTGAACAAGATAAGAATAAGTAGATCTGAGATTTTAAGTTGTATATATATTAGTTTATATAAGTTATAAAATATCAGTTTAGATATATGTGTAACTTAGAGCATTTTACATATTGTGTTCTGATTTTTTTTGAAGTAAAAAGGTGTGTATGTCAGTATGGTATACTATATTATATTGTTTACAGTTTGATAATAATGTATATGGAATATATATGTTCCGGTATATACATATGAATGCAGAAGTTTTCAAGTATACCTTAGTTTTACACATGTTTTGTTTTGAATTTATATATCACGATTTATTAATCACGTGTTTTAAGTACTTATACATTGTGTAGTTTTAATATTAGTTTAAGTGTATGCATGTAGGTTTACTTCAGTGCGTGTCTTCCATATGCATTGACTATATATATATATATATATATCATTTGTTGATGGTTATAATACTTTGATAATTTATAATAGCTAGATATTATATATATACTCGATTTTGAATATATGCACTTTTAAATTCTATTATATATATATATATATATATGCGCACACACTTTAAGTCCGTATATATGAGGTTTCAAATTATAATATATTTATTTTATTTTATATATAGATGCTTTAAATGGATATCGATTTTTAAACAGATAATAATGTGCATAAAAGTGGTCTTGATATGTGTCGAATTGAATTTCATAAATATTGCATTTATAGATATAAGGATTCACTTTGATATTGGTTTAAATATTTGTATGGAAATCTTAATTTGTATTTTGTTTCATCAATTATAGTTCATCGTGCCTGCTTTCTTCATCAAATTCACGTTCGATCTTGCTTTGATCTGGAATTCGTGCTTGGATTCGTAGCTCATTTCTTTATCAAATATATCTAGCTTTGAAAGGTGAGCAATCACTCACAATTAACTTTCTTATATTTATTAAATTTGATTTCAATTGAAACGACAATTGAAATATGCTACTATTAGTTATTTACACTGCTATATATATGCTATCTGTTCACCTGTGACATCTGATACCATTATCTGTTATTTATATTGATGATATATGCCTGTTATATTATTCTCATATCTGTTATCACTCTGCAAGTTCCCTGTTAGTATAGAATTCCTATGGGTTGAAATGATACATACATGAACGATCTGTAGAGTAGGAGAAAATCGTTATGGGTTGAAATGATAAACCCAAGCAATTTTCATTTGAATTGAATTTAGGATTGCGGGTTGAAGTGATATATACCCGTATATATTTAAATTGCATATTGAAATGATAAATATCCGTATCACTTGACCATAGGATAGAAAATTATATACAGACACCATTGGTCTATATATAAATATTTTAAAAATGATTTCTATGGTTTTGGAAAGAAATATATGGTTATATATATATATATATATATTGATTTTTGATATTTTATAAATGTTGTTTTATATATAGTTAAATTCTTGATTTTTAAGCTACGTATAACAAAGTTTGATAATGATTTTAATAAAGTTTGATTTTATTAAATATAATATGGCTAAGTATTTATTTAAATTATATATTAATATAGAGTTTATAATGATTTTAATAAATTAAGGCTGGGAAGATAGATTTGAATTCATTTGAAATTGTATTTAATTAAGAATTTTATTTAATTAAATTGATTTGAAACTTATTTAATCTGATACTTGTAAAGGATATGATTTTATAACTTGATTTTGGTTTAAGGTGATTAATGAATATTTCAAATTTGAGTTTTATTTAAAAGATATTGCATTTATTTAGTAAATATCTCAAAACTAAATAATTGTAAATTGAATTAAGATATATATGAAATTATCAAATTTAGTTTTGAAATTATGGAATATTTAATGTTTTGAAATATATTTAAATTGAAATGGTTTATTTGAGGTTCAAATTTGTATTTGAAATCGATATAATTTGAAATGGTTTATTGAGAACGAAATTGAGTTGAAATTTATGAATTGAGATTTGATGTAAATTGAATTTTGGGATTTAAGTTGATTTGAATCAATTTGTGAAGTTTGAGGAAATTATTTTATTATATAAAGTAATTTTAAATTATATTTAAAAACTATTTTATAAATTATTTTAATATAAACTATTTTAATATACTAACTATTTTAATATAAACTAATTTAACTTATAACTCTTTTATATAAACTACTTTACTTTATAAACTATTTTATTATATATACTATTTTAATATCTAAACTGTTTAAGTGGTGGAAGTTATGTTTTCAAAGTTATTAATTTCAAAGCATTATGTTTTGAAAGTGTTATAATTTCAAGTGTTGGTTTCGAAAGTGTTATAATTTTGAAGTGCTATGATTTTGGAAAAGGATATATTTGAAATGGAAATAATATCGTATTGATAAGGTTTTGAAATGGCAATGATATTTTGGTTTTGAAGTATAACTATTTTGAAATGAACGTGGTCTTATAATAACGTTTGGTTGTTAAAGAGACCGAGATCGGAAGTTGTCATACTCTCTGCCAACTCCGAAAATCACTTTAACAACCATATACGTGGTGGAAATTCCAAAAGAAAGTAGGATGGTGGCGATGATCCTATATGAGGTATATATGTGGACCCGACTCCCGTGAGTTAGCATGAGGTGGCTAAAACAGGAGCGATTGATGGGCCAAGTGAGGTAGCTCCTCCGTTCGTACACACTTCTTCGTATGCTATTCTATTACTTTGTGATTGATTTGGTGCGCATCTTTGATTTTTGATTTGGGAGGGTGGGTCGAGGTGGGTGTAGTGACTGCTATTGTTTCCATCAATCCGGGAGCATAATTGTGGTATATCTACCTTGGCATTGCCTAGTTGTGCCGTGTCACCTACCCTATCGAGACCACTACGAGTTTGTTTTGTGTCGTACCTATGGAGTATCCTATGGTAGCCTCCCGATCAGGAGGTATTATGGTACTGTAAAGACTATTGGCACTATAAAATGTGTTAAGGGGGATATGGGTAACGCCTTATCGCTATTTTAATAGTTTACTTTACTTTAGACATTATTATAATAGCGTATATTACTACATAGTAGAGAGTTTAACGGATCCTTAGAGGATGGTTATCCCAAACATCCTTTGAGTTACTTGTATTTCAGTTGTTATTTCACTTGAATTAGATTTATTGATATAAGAATGTTAATCCTGACTCGGGTGTTTTGTGTTTGCTTTATGCTCAGGTCAGACTGAGTGATACAGTTTTTGAGACTCACCTTTGGAGTTGGAACTTCGCTTGGAGATCCATCTACATCTTTTCTGCTTTTAGTTATTCATTTGATTCCTATGATGTATTCTGATTTTGCATTTGACTATTATATTTGAGATTTCTGTTGTATCTTATTTAACTCTGTTATATATATAATACCTTCATGAACTACTATTCTTTGTTTCCGCTTCATTATTGTATATTACTCTGTGTCTGTGATTTATTTATTTACTGTATATGATGAGTTTTGCCAAATATAAATTAACAATCTGGTATTTTGAGCAATTCAAATCAGGCATGTGTGGATGCAAATGGTTGAAAATATCAGGATATTACATGTGGTATCGAAGATTTGGTTTAGGAAAAACTTTGCATACGTAGTAAATTTGATTTCAGAATCGCCTTTGTTCAAGCTTAAATTCTATCCTCTTTGATTCGGTTTCATTTGAATTTTGGAACGTTCCCCTCGGTTCCAAAACCCATTCTTGTCTTTCCCTATTCATGTTTTCTTAATTCTGGAGTATCTCATAACTCCACTATAAAATTTGTAAAGGGGTGAAACTCCTTTACAATAGCATCGATTCATCGGAAAATTGTATATTCTCGGTTTAGATGCTACTATCTCTTATTATACTCGAATTCTATCTCTTATAATCGGATGTCGATTTGCCTCCAAATTCTGCATCGATCTTATTTTGAAATCATGGTGGACCCCGTTAAGGTTGCCCGTGATTTATATAAGTCTATCTATCTTTCTGTTTGAAATTCAACCATCTTACCTTCCTATCGAGTCTATCTTCTAGTAGGAATTCTTTTGATCAGAGTTCCCTTGTATCTAAATCTCTATCCTTGCTTTGAAATTTATTCTTGAATAATCGAGTGAGGGAGTGTATCTGTAATTAATATAAAAATGTTTTATATTGTGTTGTTTGAGTTGTTAAGTTTGAATTTTGGGTTTCGATCGATTCATCTGGCTAGCGCTATCGATAGGAATTCCAAAACACTTGAACAAAGAAAATTGATACAATACTGTTTTCAAAATTTGGTAAATGAAAAAAGTTTCTGTGATTATTATATATAAGTATAAATTTTGTATGATTATTTATATATATAAGCATAAAAAAAATTCTGAAAGTTAATTGTTAAATAAATTGGTTGTTAGGGATGATAATATTTGATTTCATTAATTGTTTTGTAAACCATTGACTATTGTCACTTGGTATAAATAAATGAAATTATAAAACATGGTTATAAATTGATTTGGAATTTAAATAAATTAAGGATTTGAGAATTTAAATTTCCGGTGTTTTTCAAATTTTGGGTTTGTAACAATCCGATTTTCCGACGCCCGAATTTTGACATCAATACTTCCTCTGTATCAAATGCCGAACAATCGAATGCCGGAAAAACGGACTGTTAGGGTAAAGAAGAAGGAGGTAGAAGAAGAAAATAGAACAAAACAACAACTGAATCTTACCATCGCAGCGAAACAATATATAATAGATAAATGATTATTTTATACGAAAAAATATATTTATTTATACATTACATCATCAGAGTACAATACAATCAACAACACAATTCAGGACGATTATAATATCTCGTCCTTCCAAAGCTGAATATACAGCTTACACTGTACGGTGGAAATATAAATCTACGGAAATACGCCTCGTCATCCATCTCGTCTCCTGAGCTCCATAGCACAGCAGTCTATCCAGAATCTGTACTCTATAATACTCGTTCGGACCCGAGCATTATAGTTAAATAACACCCGAGTCAGTCTGAAAAACCAGCGTGAGAAAATACACTCAATTGGATTATTAAAGTTTTCAAAATCCTTTGAAATCAAAGGTATCTCATAAGACCACACCATAAATAAACATGTCAGGTTTTACCTTACGATAACCAAAACATTTTTATCAAATCCATCTGATATTATAATAGTGTCTATAGAAAGTAAAATAGAATCTAGCTGAAATGCTTACATCTCACGTTTCAGCATAATTGGACACAATCAAAACCGTGCAGGCGCTTATTGGAGATTGGATTCCATACAATGGCAGGGCTACTGGGGTACCGTCCATCACAGTATGTGGTCTAGATCACCGTACTGAGGATCCACCCTGATCCTCTGCATCACAAGACCGGAGCTACCCCTTACTGGATAGTTCGAATAAGTTCACCCCGAGGTTGGGATCAGCAACCACCCACACAGCCGAAATAAAGGGACATCTAGACAGGGGTGACCTTACCCTAATTGGTTGCTCGCCACTTAGCCTTGTGTGCACCTTCCATGTTTTAGCCATTCTCGGTTGATGAGGCTCAAGGCTACGCGTTACCCTTTTAGCACAATTCACTTAGAATGCTCACCGCCTTCCCGACGGTGTTCTGGTAGCGTTCGTCCATACAAGTCTGCTCTGGGTTCGAATGGAACCGAAGGCACTAATCCTACTATATCCATTTTGGAATCACCCTCAGGATTAGTAGCGATTAGCCCTTGCACTTCACTACTCCATCTTCGACTCCCAGCTCTTGTCTTCTCCACGAAAACGTTCAAACCGGATCGAAGTGGTTTTCAGGAAATTAATCCTGATCCGGTCTCTTCGAAATGATCAGAGCATTGGCCAATATTGATAGTCACTTATTTAACTATCAAATAACATTCACAAACAACCATCAGATTTAAATAATTTTCCAAACTATTTATTTCAAAATATCTTCGCAAAATACCTTCTACATTTCAATCCTTTGAAAAAAGTTTCCAAGTCACTTTTCCTCTCACTGATTTAATTTCCACCCAATTGCTTATTCCACTAAAAATCACCAAGTCTAAATACCTTAGATTTTAAAATAATTTAAATCACTTTATTCAAAAATATATACTTTAAAATATTAAAAATAGAACTACTTAAATACTTTATTTAAATACCAGTTATGAAATTTTATAATGATTTCTTATGTAAACTTAAGCCAAAACTAATTTAACAAATATTTGCTTTTAAAATTTTAAACAACTTAAATAATAATTTCTCAAAAATATTCTTTTAAAACAACTTTAAAACTTTGAACTTATACTAAAAAATCTGCTTTGAAAATGTACTTGGCTTTTCAAGGAAATACACTTTTCTTTCACACCTTTTAAAAATAAACCACTATTTATTTTAAAAAAATTTACTATTCCTTTATAAATTCCCATCGTAAATTTATACTTTCAAATATCCACTGATATCTTATTTCACTTTACGAATCCAGTTTATAAATTCTATAGTCTCATCCTCCTTTAAATCACCATTTCAAACATTGTATCAATTTCCAAATCGATTTCCAGATTACCCCATTTTAAAATAAATTCCTTTACTTACTCAATTTATTTCAAAACACATTAATTTTAGATTTTAACTTCTTTATTAAAATTTAAAGTCCTATTTAAACTGAACATACCAATTTCATACTTTTCCAAATTTCTTCTTTATCTTTCCCAAACAAATTTTAAACCTTGCATTTAAAATAAATTATTTACTTCTTTAAATAATATCACTTAAGTTTAAAAAAATTCATTTATTCCCATTTATTCAAAAATCTCCTTTCTCATACTCGGAATTATTTATTTGAAAATAAAATCAACTTTTATTATTCATTTTTTCCAATTCATTCTTTAATTATCCAAATTCTCTAAAATTATTTTACTTAAAAATTCTCTCATTTATTTCTCTTCAAAAATTCAATCTTTATATTTTTGATATCTCAATATACCTGAAATATATTCAGTCAAACCATAGCATCCAATATTTTCAATTACCAATATAATCTATCTCAGATTATTAAATAAATCAGATCACAAAATATTAAAACAATCTAAATATTTTGAGGAATCCAGTTGGATCCCTCCAACCTGTTTCCCTGCTTCCACAGATGTTAGCACAATATAAAAATACCAATTTCACTTTGAGGTGGAATATCGCGGTATAAAGGGTCATCCGCTATTATGCGGGGCGCATAGGGTCTCATCGCTATATAATGGGGGAATCAATCACTCCAATATATACTATATACTACTATATATATTATCACATCTAGTAAATCCAATCATTCAATCAATAATTTAAATTTGACTATTTAAATTTAAAAAGGCATTACAAATGAGTGAAATTAACTCACCTTTGATTTTGTAAATTTGCAATCTGATCCATACCGACTAGTTCCCTTATGATTATGGACCTTGTATAACAATTTACGATTTATTAACATTTTGAATAAATCAAAACAGCTAATCACTATTTATTTACTTAATTTTAAACTAATAGTTTACTTTTAAACTAACATTTTCCTTTAGAAACCTTTTAGTAACTAAATAATTCAGACAAGTTAATTTAACAATTTAATCACCAAATCCATTGTTTAAAATAAACTAGTAAATTAAAAAATGTGTATAAGTATATTTATTTCGTTTTGAAACTACATATATATATATACACTTATTAAATAATTTATAGATCTAAAATCTAATTTATACAAATTCAAATCTTTAAAAATTTCTGTTATATATATTTCTTCAAATCGAAACCACAAATATACTTTTATAAAAATAAACTACAGAGTTCAAAAATGAATTTTCAACGCTTTAAAATTTCTATTTATTTCCCAAAATCTTACCTACGTGAATACATTAAATTATATGTGCATATCTATATAGATACATAGATATTTATTTTCCTGATTTCCTATAGGCATTTAGATTAAATCAAGAATAACTTTAAATCCAGAAATCTATTTTAACATTTAAATTTACTTACTGTATATAATATATGAATATAAATATGTACATAAAAATTAAGGAAAATAATAGTAATACCTCACGCCATCCTATGCTCGAGTCACCCAAAATTGCGATGCCCCTAAACGCTAATCGAAATCGCATCCAAGCCTTGACGATCGAACGTCGACTAGCCGTCCCAAATCGCTACCGAACTCCGGCCTACCATCGAAGACCGCGACGCCACTGTTGCACGCCTCCCCGTCGAACACACAACCTCCTTTGACGCCGACGTCTTCGCCACTGACTCCACGTGCTGCCTCGCTTGGGCTTGCGCCGCCCCGATACATACAACTAGCTTCATACCTCAACGATCGGATGTGGCCTCCCAACGCTTGTCTCGACGAAATTCAAACGAGATGAACTCGATCGCGACATTTTTTTTTGGTTTCGAATTTGATGACGAAAGGGAATTGATTTTGAGAAATGATTAAGAGGAGGCGAGAAAGAGAAAGAGCGGCTTCGGCCATTATATTGAGAAGATTTGTTTCACTTGAACGAAATCTTGAAAGGGGGGCGCCATTTTTATTCAAACGATTTTGATTTTTTTTAAAGCTCGGCTTCCATTTATTTATTTTTTATGTGCAACGTGCTCAAATTCTAACACATGCTTGACAAATGGGGCAATGTGTTTTCTTTTGTCAGGTGTTAGATTGCTAAAGTGGTAAAACAAAACTGATGTGAATAAATTTTCACTGGAATTTTTTTTTTAAATTTGAATTTGAATCGTCACGAAATCGTGACTTAAATTTTTGACTTACTATCGAGGCATGCCGCTAGGCGTTTATAATGTTAAAACCCTATTCCGAACACAATGGAAAAGGTTCCAAGTCCTAATTCGGTCCTATGGAGAAGATAGCCTTTTGGACCCAGTTATTATATTAAATTTCAATATAGATTTCAACGCGTTTATCTATCGTATATTATCACACGACAACTTCGAATGCTATGAAAATTGAAATCCGATAATAATAATACACTATTACGGATCCAGTGGAACTGGTTTTGTCAAATTCCGAGATTGTGCCTCGGAAGGCTATTTTTAAATATCGATTTAAACGATGAAATTTCAAACTTAACAAAACACTTTCAAACCCAAATTTAACACTTCTACTATCTCCAGTGTAATCAATATAAAATTTATAAGCCATTGAAATATTTTTAACCAGCTTAAAACTCAAGATTTAACATTTTACCCAATCTCTAATTATTAAATTCAATAAATTAATTGCCAAATAATAATGATATTTGAAATTCAAGTTAAACCAACTTCCAAATATTTAAAATCAATTAAATATTCCAATTTCAAATATCTAAAAATTCTGGGTTGTGACATTCCTTCCTCCTTAAAAGAATTTCGTTCCCGAAATTACTAGTTAAGAGGAATGGTCCATAGCCTGTTAACTATTTCCCAATCCAAATAGTTCCAAATAACTTTCCCAACACAATCTTATTATTTAAAGACACACTATTATTCTTACTAGCTTCCCAAACTTATCCTTAAGTTCCCAAACAATATTATTTCCTCAATAATTCAAATTTAAATTTAAATCCAAATTTTAAAGTATCCAAATTTCTCAAAAATTTTCTAACTCTCTAAATTTTCAAAAAATTTCGCTAGCGTCTCCTTTGCGCGGCTAGCTCGGTACAACTACAAAATGCCTCTACGGGCCCCTATATTTTCAAAACAAAACAAAAGGCCAAGTGGCTAGACCAGAAAATCATCAAATTTCATATAGAAATTTAAATACATACCTTTATCGAACAAATTTCATTTATCTTCTGAAATCAAAAATCCCAATTCCCTTTTGCTTTTAAACATCTGTATATCCTACTTAGCAATAATGTCCAATTGCAGATTTAACAATCATTTTATCCATTTCTTTTCAAAAGCTTCAACATTTGTTTTACTTAAGCCTACACGATGTACACACATCATTCGTACGCAATATCAATTTCGATCGCTCACTCGAGCACACAATTCCACTTCTGAACTAGTATCGTTTATCCGACTCCGTAGTGTGGACTTAGATCTGGTTTCTTGATCAGAAACCTTCATTCTCCTTGCATAGCCGTAAACTATGATAGAGAATTTCAAAACCAATCGAAAATCCATATCCAGGGTTCGCCGTCGTAAATCGAGTGAAAAATACCAACTCGGATCGATATAACTATCTCAAAATTCTATGCTCGAATTCTGAATCGAATCGCTATGCGAATAAAATAATATACGTATATCCTACGTATTTTTCCCCAATTGATTATTAGCTATATCAATTCTCTTTTATTCATATTCATTTTGATTTCTACCCACTTATCATCTCATACACCTTATTAAACCTTCATCCATTTCAAACTTAGTATATTCCTTAATTCCAACTTTACTTAAATATTTACCATTCATTCCTTTAAGTTCAATATAAGTATTTTATACACTTCTTATATTAATTCCACTTCACCACTTGGTTTTTATCTACTTTTATTCAAATTGAATGCCAATTCCGTATAAATTCAATTTGCATCAATTTATTAATTAATGTCAAATCTCAATACTTTTGCCCCATTTTCATCCAGACTTTCAATTTCAATTCTACTTGAATTCAATTCATCTTCAAACTCTGAATATTGAATTTTATCATCTATCTTCCATTCACAACTGGTTCATATCATTATTTTAAATCAGTTCCACTTACTAATTTATTTTAAATCTCAAACAATTTTTTTTATTACCAGACTTTTATTATTTTGGTTCACTTCGAATTAGTTCTATAACTTCACTTTATTTTACACATTTTAAATTAAATATTATCCAATATACAAATCCAATTCATTTGCCTACCCACTTGAATCAATTAGTTTACTCACTAATTTTATTTCAGTCCTTTATTTTATATAGTCAAATCTTGACTAACTTCCATTACACACAATTCAAATTAATTCCCAATTTTTAGTTTCAATCCTATTTACTTACAAATGCAAATTCATTTGTCTATCCACAATTTCATTCCCAACTTATAACTTTTTGTTTAAGTAACTATTTCTCTTAGTTTCCTTAGACTTTCTTTAAATTCACTTTTACTTAACTATATTTAATAACACTATAATTCTATTTAAATTTTAAATTCCTATAAAATTTCCACTTATTTAAACTTATGTTTGCTAACTTCTTTCAATTCACTTCAATTAATTAGCTTACATTCTAACTTATTTGGTTCTCGCACTTACTTTTATTCAATTCTTCATAAGTTAAATTTTATCCTAACATATTCAAAATTTTATAAATTATCAACCCATTTATATTCTATAAACAATTTCAAACCAACTCTAGAGTATTTTAAACAATTTCTCATATTTCAAAACCATTTTTTTGAAATCGATTATATCCAAAATCCTTTGGTATCAAATTATCTCTTGAATTTAAAAAACCAAACTCAGTTTTGCAAACAACTCCAATTCAAAACAATTTAGCAACAATTTCTCTCCTGGAAACTCGAAAATGAATCTCGATGATGCTGCAGTCATCATCGAAATTATTTTCCAACGATCGAAAAGAGTTTGGTGCTTTTATCTCTTTAAAAACCCTTCCAAATATTTTTAAATTCCAAATCTCAGCAGATTTCAAATCCAATTCAAAAATATTTCCTAAATAATATCACCATTATTTCTCAAAGCTTTGGAAAATCATTTTCAAACTCAAAAGAAATTAAAATTTCAATTTCCAAGTCCTTTCAACTCATATTCACACATTACTCTGGAATTTTATCTTATTTTAATTAGAAATCACACTATGATTCACATTTATAAATTTAATTTGTTAAATGAATTTATCTCCTAATCATTGGTTATACCATTATTTCCTTATTTTAATTACCATAACAACAATGGTTAATAATTTAATATTTTCACTGCCTAACAACCAATCAACCATATATGACTTTAAAATTTTTTGAAAAATTATTTCTTTTATATAAAAAAATAATTCAGGTATAATTATTTCATTTACCCTATTTTAAAACAATATTGTGCCAGTTTATCTTGTTTAAGAGTTTAGAAACCCCTATCGATAAAATGACCGTCCCATATCGACCAGAATTCATAAATACTCAACTGATAAGTCAACACAATATAAAAACAAATTTTATATTCACCTACAATATGTGCTTATATCTATTAATACACTCAAACTCATTCTAGAGTACTACAGACTCTATTTTTAATGAGTAATCCCCTCCAGAGCCAAGATTCTTGCTTAACCTTCAGCTTGATACCAACTATAAGTGAAACAATTTATCACATCATTCTTTCATATATTCATCACATGCAACAATTAAAATAGGAATTAGTTTTGTTTACTCACTGTTAAGATGTTTGGATAGAGAGATTTTTGAACATGAATGTTGGAAAATGCCTTGATCTTTTGAAAACTTGTTAACTAGAAAACTTAGTTGAGTTGATCCAGCTTTTAAATCCGAGATGATTTGATTGATCTAGTTGAATTTTCTTGATGATCCTATCCTATAGAGACGGAAAAATTTCCAAAATAGACAGACCTGCATTCCTACTCAGAGCATCTGCCACTACATTCCCTTTCCCTAGAGTATAAAGGATATCCAAATCATATGATGCCAAAAATTCTACCTACCTCTACTGCCTCAAATTCAGATCCTTCTGGGAGAAAAGATACTTCAAAGGTTTGTGATCCGTGAAAAGCTCGAATTTCTCTCCCAACAGATAGTGCCTCCAGATCATCAATGCAAAGACGATGGCCAACAATTCCGGATCATGCGTAGCGTAATTCTTTTCACGTGGCTTCAACTGCCTGCTCGCATACGCAATCACTTTCCCATTCTACATCAGCACTACACCCAACCCAACTCCACAAGCATCCATGTAGACTTCGAACTTACTCTTACCATCAGGAATAGCTAGAACAAGTACACTAGTCCGCCTTGCCTTAAAATCCAGGAATGCCTCTTCACACTCGGGGGTTAACTTAAACTTTGCTCCTTTCCTAGTCAACTTGGTTAAGTGCGAAGAAATCTTAGAGCAGTCCTTGATAAATTTCCTGTGATACCCTGCCAAACCCAGAAAACTGCGGATTTCCATAGAAGTCTACAGTTGCTTCCACTCCTGAATAGTTGCAACCTTGGCCGGATCTACAGAAATACCCTCACCAGATACAATATACCCCAGAAATCTCACTTTTGACTTCCAGAAATGGCATTTCGAAAACTTAGCCTGCAGAACATGCCTCCTCAAAGTCTCCAACACTATCTCCAAATGTCGCTTGTGCTCTTCTTCAGACTTGGAATAGACGAGAATGTCATCGATGAACACGAGCACGAACTTATTTAGCACATCCTGGAAAACTTGGTTCATCAGAACCATAAAATAAGCAAGAGCGTTGGTTAGCCCAAAAGGCATAACCAGTCACTCATAAAAACAGTTGGGTCCCCAGAACGCAGTTAGGGTATACTGTCCTCTGCTACCCTTAACTGGTGGAAACCCGAAGCTAAATCCAACTGAGAGAAAACAGAAGCTCCATGGAGTTGATCAAAAAGTTCCTGTATACGGGGCAATGGATACTTATTCTTAATATCAACCTTATTCAACTCCCGATAATCTACACAGAATCTTAATGACCCATCCGACTTAGTCACAAAGACTAGAGTAGAACCCTAATTAGAAAAATTGTGCCAGATCAAACCTTTCTCTAAGAAATCTTGGGTTTGCTTTACCAGCTCCTCTTTCTCTCAGCGCCATCCTTCTACTGGGTTGAACAACAGGTATTGCTCTCGGAACCAAGCCGATCCGAAACTCTATCTCCCAATGCGGGGGCAAACCTTTAACTTCCTCGAAGACATCCAAAAAATCTCTGACCACTTCGATGGTTTCTACGCCTTCTGGACATGCATCGATTCCATGCAAAAGATTACTCAAGTGAACTCCAGAACTATAGCAAGTCACTTTTGCGATCCTTCCAAACTCAATTTCCAAAGACACAATTCTTTCTTAACAAATCAAAATAGTCTTATGCTTATCCAATCAATCCATTCCCAGAATATTCAAACCCTTTGAAATCCAATACAAATAGGTTGCAAGAGAAACTATGAGACAGATAAGAAATTCTTAGGCCTCTACAGATCTTATCTAACTTGGTCACCCCGCCTATAGGATTAGATTCAAAAATAGGACGGTCTACCATACTAGGGGAAAGATGAAACTTCTCTACTGATTCCAAATAAACAAAACTAAGAGAGGCATCAGAATCAAACAGAACTCTAATAAAAATGTCAAAAAAAAGCAAAGTACCTTCCAAAACGCCTTTGCCTTTAGAAGAAGAAGTTGATGGTCCGTCTTCAAGAGCAAACACCTTGTTCTGTTGGGCCTTTTGAAGAAGCGGGCAAGCCTTCACCATATGCCCCGGCTGATGATAGTTGAAACACATAGATTTCTGAACCAATGTGGAATCGGGTCCACTCTAACGCTGTTGCTGCTGCTAAGAACTACCTTTGGGACACTGCTTAGCCAAATGACCCTCTTACTGACACACATAACACTTCCGGGCACCGTTGTTGCCTCCCTGTTTCCCTTTGCCTTGCTTCTTCCAATTTGGGTTGAATTTCCTTTTGTTTGGATTATAAGAAGTTCCACTCGGTGCTACTATAGATGCCAAAGGTTTCTTATTCATAAGCTCCTCATACCTTAATGCCATATCAATCAATTCCATGAAAGATCCCTTAAGATGTGCCGTCATCTTCTCGTGGAACTCAGTCCTCAACCAAGCAAAAACATCTCATTCTTCTTAAGGGGCATGTCGATCAAACCAGGCCCGTAGCGAGATAATTCATTAAACCTAGTCCCATATTCTGATACATACATACTCCCTTGCTTTAGATCTAGAAAATATCTATACAAACGAGTCCTTCCAGCTGTAGGCATAAACTCTTCCTCAGATTGTTCCTCAAACTTACTCCAATAAATATCATCCTTTGAAATATTTACTATAACTGCATCCCACCAAGCTGCAGCTCCTTCTTGAAGTTGCCACGATGCTGTCACTCTCTTTTGCTCATCTGCCAGATCCAAACTCTTAAAAATTCGCTCACACAAGCGTAACCAAACCCGAACTTCAATGATGGACTCCGTTCCTTTAAAAGGTCTTTCTCCCAGATTGGTGAAATCCTTACAAAAAGCAGTAAAGCTTACGCGAGGCGGCGTTGGATTTACAGCCTCGCTAGCAGTCGAACCTCTTCCATTATTGGTCGTAGT
This sequence comes from Allium cepa, assembly GCA_030765085.1. Lineage (NCBI taxonomy): Eukaryota > Viridiplantae > Streptophyta > Magnoliopsida > Asparagales > Amaryllidaceae > Allium > Allium cepa. The sequence goes on from CM060934.1 coordinate 100,659,091, forward strand.
GCTGCCCACAACTCTGCCTCTCCTTCCTCTAGAACTTATGTTGGCACCCTGGATAGGTAACCCAACAAATTAGATAGGTATATAGATATATAAAAAATTACAAGTATGCGCTCTCAAGATAGATATTACTCCAAAGCCTAGGTATTATCTCAACCTAGCACTCTGATACCAACCATGACGATCCGCCTTTCGTTCCACAGGAAGACGTATCATCATTAAGAAAGAAATAGGTAGAAAAAGAATAGATAGAAAGAAAGAAATAACAACATCAGAATGTCACAGCGGAAATGAAAAAAATATAATATATCACATAACTAATACATAGTCATTATACATCAGGGTCATTACAGTTACAATATCATTGCATTAGACAGTCGCGAAGACCTCTATGCATTACATTCCAAAATACAACAGATGGTACATACGTAGTGGAAATAGATATATAGATACGCCTAGACTCCTGCTCTAAGCTTTCCAAAATTCGTCAAGCGAACCTGATCACTGGCCACTCATAAAAATTTGAGTACCCAAGAGTTTAAAAAAATAGAATAAACTCCGGGTCAGACATGGGTCTAGTGTGAGTAAACGGTTAAGTTGTTTAACTTGAAAAATCTTTGAAATAAAAAGTATCTCGTAAGACTCTCCGCAAATAAACACGTACAAGTTTATCCCTTACAATAACTAAAACATTTGATAGGAAATCCGGTTGTATTATAATAGTGTCTGGGATTTTCAATATAAAGTATGAAATTGTTGGAATGCTTATATCTCATATTCCAACATAGTTGGACACAATCAACACCGTACAGGCACTTATTGGAGACTGGATTTTATACAATGGCAGATCACTATACCAAGGATCCACCATGATCCCCTGCATCATAAGACCGGAGCTATCCCTTACTGGATAGTCCGAATAAGACAACCCCGCGGTTATGGCCAACAACCGCCCATACAGCCGAATAAAGGGACCTTTAGACAAGGGAAAATCTTATCCTACTTGGGTGCTACCCACTTAGCCTTGCACGCACCTCTCCTGTTTTAGCCATTGCCAGTTGATGAGGCTTGATGCTACGATTACCTTTTAGGAACACATATCTTGGAATGGTCATCGTCCCCCATTGACGAAGATCTGATAGCATTCATCCATACAAGTTCGTTCCGGGTTTGAACGAAACCAAAGGCACTATCTCGCTATAATCGTTTTAGAATCACCCTCAAAGTTAACGACAATAGCCCTTGCACTCTGAAACTTCATCTCGATCTTCACTTGAGATTTCACGACCTATCGTTTAACTTGCATCGATGTGGTTATCAGATAACAAATTTGATATCTGATACCAGTCTCATCAAAATCCAAACGCCGTCTTAAAGGTCAAGTTGATTAAGGTTTAAACAATTTAAATTCAATCTAGAACTTGAATTTACACAACATTCATCGTTGATAAATAACACACATTTATTACAGCCATATCCAAAGTATTATATATCATAACACATCATAGATTAATGATCCAAACATTCTATACAATCAATCATCCATAAGCATGACTTATTAATCCATAACTATAATTAATTTAATTAACTCTAAATTAATCACTTAAGAATTAATCACCAAACCCTGCTAAATTAATAATTAATTAATTACAAACCATTTTAATTAATTATTGAATTAATCATTCTTTTATTACTTTATAAATTAATTAATTAATCTTTAATTTCTGATTAATTGTCCTTTAATTATTAATTAACTAATCCTTAATCAATAATAATTTAAGCCTAATTATTAATTAATAAATCCTTAATTATTAATTAATCAATCCTTAATTACAAATTAATTAATTTCTAGTTACTTAATTAATTGATCCTTAATTACAAATTAATTAATCCCTTACAAATTAATTAATCCTTAATTACTAATTAATTAATCCCTAATTAATTAATCCTTAATTTATTAATAAATTTATCCTTAATCATTAATTTATTAAATTAATTAATTACTCTTTAATTACTTCATTAATGTACTTAATCTGTAATTACCAAGGTCCTTAATTTACTTTAAGATAAACCATTTATCTTTATTAGTTTCTAAATCATTAACATATAAATTTAAAACATTTTACCTTTTAATTAGCTACTTAATTACATTTTTAAATTAAGTTTAAAATAACTTAAGAATTTAACTTAACTAATTTAATTAAAATAAATCATACAACTTCTTGAACCAATTATTTAAAACATTCTATTATAAAAGAAAATTTATTTAAGAAAAGGTTTAAACTTGATTTATCTTAAATTTTAAAAACTTGTTTATATTTATATTTTAAAACTGTTATAATTTTTTTACTTCGGGTCAACTCGGTTCTTACCCGAGTCCAGCCCCTAGACTTCCCTTTTCTTTTTTTTAAAACTTGTTAAAACTTCAAACTATTATAAGTAACATTCGCGCAACAACCTGACATCAAGCTCGAGCCACAATGCCTCTACCCCGAGACCCACCCCGAGACACAGACCTTCCTCCCTAAAAACAAAATTCTGACACACAGCAAACCTTGTGCACATGCACGATTGATCGCTGGAGCTCCGGTCACCCATATCACCGTCGACAAGTCGTCAATTACCTACCTCTTCGATCCCGACCTCCCAAATTTCAACCAAAATACAAAATCGACATCGAGGTATTTGATTGAATTGGAACAAAAAAACATCGACCAAGAACCTCCTCGTCCCGACAACTCTGACCACCAACAACCACGAATCTCTGTCCATAGGTTTGCCAGGCAACCCTACATCGATCCCCCTTGCTCCGATGAACCCTGGTGCTACGCTGACGATGCAGTAGCCCAAACTTCAACCTCGACCAAAACTGGGTATTAAACCCTACTCCAATGCCTGGCCGCTACCACGGTGATTTAGAAATCCACCTACCATTTTCCCTAGCTCGCCTACTTCCTAGCCACCTCCAGTAGCAATCCCGACCTTCCCGAGTCCTCCGATCATCAGAAAACCCCCAAAACCCCTTTTCTGATCAACCACGAATTTCTCACTCGAAACCAAACTAGAAATCCTGATTTTTCTTTTAAAAATCCTAGTTTCCAAAGATGATTCAGATTATAAAGACGAATCAGCAAATCATGATGTTTGATTTTAACATGTTTTAAGGTTTCCACTGTCTTTCTTAAATTCCAGATAATATTCAAACTTATTATACTTAAATATATTTTTAAAACTTAGTTTATGTTTAAACAATCATAACTTATTTAAATACCAAAGACTTTAAAAGATTAAATTAGGAGATTTGGAATTTTGACTAGACTTTTAGCCTGTAAATATAAAACAGATACATACATACATACATACATATATATATATATATATGTATATGTATAGTTATATGTATATAAACATGCACACTTGATAACTTCATATTTATAAACATGCAAGCCTAATTTTCACTCGTGCAAACAATTTATCACATCATTCTTTCATATATTCATCACATGCAACAATTAAAACAGGAATTAGTTTAGTTTACTCACTATTAAGATGTTTGGACAAAGAGCTTTTTGAACAGGATTGTTGGAAAATGCCTTGATCTTTTGAAAACTTATTAACTGGAAAACTTAGTTGAGTTGATCCTTCTTTTAAATCTGAGATGATTTGATTGATCTAGTTGAATTTTCTTGATGATACAGGTTGAGATTTGAGATAGATGATAGAGTTGTTGTTGCTTTTGAATTTTCTAGTTTTAAGTATGTTTACAGGCTATTGATTTTCTTAGTCTTAAAAATGAGGATAGAAAAAATAGAGAAGAGGATGTATAGATATATTTATTGCTTGATTTATCTTTTATTTAAAAATGAAAAGAAAATAAATTACATGACACTTGTAATTTGCATGAAAATATTTGCTTACATTTATTAAACTATATGCTAAAAATATTACACTTGTATTTTGCATGATTTAATTAATTTACATTTGTAATATGCATGTGTAAATTAATTTTTATAAATGTGTTTATAAAACCTTATATTTAATTTCTATTTAGTTAATGCATTTCTTAATTATATTTATAAAGGCTTTAAAGAAAATGATATATAAAACCAATTATGTACTAATAGAATCATATATATATACACACATATAATTTTTAAATCCAATTTATTTTAAGATATTTATCTTTGAATTTCAAATTCAAATTCAATTTAAAATCAACTCACATAAATATACATATATAAACAACACTTATTTTATTTGTTTGAAAAATAATGATTCTATTTAAAATCTACTTATATATATATACACACACACATATATAAACAACCCATTATTATTTGTTTTAAAAGAATAACTTGCCAATTTTAATTAATTTATAAAAGAAGATTATTACATTTTATTTGCTTGAAATTTCGGGATATCACATTCAACTGTGACGACCCGCCTTTCATTCCACAGAAAGGCGCATCATCATTAAAACAGAAAGGGATAGAAAAGAGAAAAGATAGGAAAGAAAGAACTAAACAATAACAGAATCTCACAACAGAAAGAATAAAACATATTAATCACATAGTTATTACATAATATACAACATCTATCGGAGTTACACGATTTATACATCACATATTTGACTATCACAAAGAGAAATCTCCTCCAAGTGTGGAGTCGACGTGCACATGCACGTGTGCATGTTTGTACCTGGGTGATGTTGCATGATCGGGGAAGAAAGAGGATGCTCGGGTCTGGCTCGAAGGAGTTCGTGCATTGTCTCGAAGTCAAGTGTCGAGAGGAGTTACACAAGAATAGCTCAGGGATTTGGTGATTGGGCTCGGGTTTTTGTTCGGGTTTTCGGGTCATTAGCTCGGGTCTGTTTTTTGTTAACAGGTTTTTAGATTTTGGTAAGTAAATTTGTCTCCAGGCTTTAAAAATTTAAAAGAAAAAAAAGTACCAGGTTTTAAAATGTGAAGTAAATTTTGTAACCACGTTTTGATAAAAAATAAAGTTTTATAATAACAAAATGTTTTAAACAAGTTTAAGGTTTTAAAACTTATTAAAATGATTTAATTTTCAAAGAATGTTTAGCCAAGTTTAAAAGGATATTTAAATTGAATATGTTTCCAAAGCAATATAAACCAAGTTCCAAAGTAATTTATTAAACAGGTTTAAATAAGTCTTCAAAGATTTAAAAATGTTTAAGATTGTTTTATTTATAGTAATTATATATTAGGTTAATTTTGTAATTAAATTCCTAAGTGTTTCCAAAAGTAATAAGATGATATTTGAATTAAGACGTGATTAAAGTACGTGTATTTAACTTTAATTAATCAAAGAATTCTCAAAATGATTTTTATATAAATTAATTTCAAGCATTAAATTTAATTTAATTTAAATGATGAGTAAGAGTTTAATTAAGCTGAATGGTTTATCTTAATTATTTAAGGTCTTATTAATAAAAGTAATTAAAGTATAACTACTTAATTAACTAAGATGACTAGTTAATGTAATTAAATTAAGATAATTAATCGGTTTAATTAATTAAGGATAGTTAATTACTTAAAATAAATAAATTAAAAGGATTATTAAAGGGTAATTACTTAATGGAAGTAATTAAAGAGATTAATTACTTAATGTACTTAATTAATTAATGTGATTAATTAAGGATAGTTAATTAGTTTAATTAATTTAAGGTAATTTATTAGTTTAATTAATCAAGGATAGTCAATTAATGAAGCTGATTAAGTATAATCACTTAATGTAATTAATAAAGTGTAATTACTTAGTGTAAGTAATAATGGATAATAACTGAATGTAATTAATTAATGGGAATTATTTAATTAAAGGGAAATTACTTAATGGGAGTAATTAAGAATTAATTACATAGTGTAATTAATCAAAGAATTGATTAATTAAGGAAATTAATTAAAGGGTTAGTTAATTAATAAATGTGATTAATTAAAACATAATTAATCAATGTAAGTAATTACAGAGTGATTAATTAATGTAATTAATTAAGGATCAATCTAATTAATTATAGTTAATTAATTAATGAGAGTAATTAAAGGTTAATTAATGTGAATGGTTAAAGGATAATTAATTAATGTAATTACTTAAAGACTACTTATGTAATTAAAGAATAATTAATTAAGGATGATTAATTAAGATGATAATTAAAGGATGATTAATTAATTTGTCTGTAATTAATTAATGTTAAGTAAGCAGGATTTAAAAGTGACTGAAGTAATTAATTTAATTTCTTTAAATTAATTAGAAATGGTATGACTAATTAATCTTGCTTATGGATGATTGAATGATATTGAATGCCTTGAATTATTTGAAATTGATGATATGTGATGTGGGTAAACCCGAAAAAGGTTTTATTTTTAAAGGTATGGAAAGGAAAGTGTATTTCCTTGAAAAGCCGAGTATATTTACAATGCAAGGTTTCCCAGCTTAAGTTAGAGGTTTTAAAATGGTTTTTAAAGAATGTTTTAAGAGAAATTTTATTATTTTAAATTGTTTTAGAATTTTAAAGGTAAATATTTATTTAAATTAATTATAGTTGAAATTATTTGAGAGGTTTGACTAGTATTATGATTTTAAAGATAATTATTAATATTTATATTTATAAAGTAATTTTATTTTAAAATTTTGTTTTGGCTTAAGTTTTACATTATAGAATAACTTTTATTTAAAAATTAGTTTCGATTTAATTTTTACATGAGAAGTTATTATAAAATTTCATAACTAGTATTTTAAATTAAATGTTTTAAGTAGTTTTTATTTTTGAATGTTTTTAAAGTATATATATTTTTGGATAAAGTGATTTAATTATTTTAAAAATCTAAAATATTAAGGCTTGGCGATTTTCAGTGGAAATGAACAAATTGGATGGAAATTATCCTGCAAGAGAAAGTGATTTGAAACTATATTTTCAAGGCGGTTGAAGTGTAAAGAAATATCATGCGAAGACATTTTAAATTAAATAATTTAGGAAATTATTATGGTGATGGTTGTTTGTGAATGTTAATTGATAGTTAAATAACCGACTATCAATATTGGCTTGCGCTGATTGTTTCGAAGAGACCAGGATCGGGATTAATTTCCCGACAACCACTTCGATCTGGTTTGAACGTTTTCGTGAGGAAGACAGGAGCTAGGTGTAACGACCCAGAATTTTTATTAATTAAAATTTGAATATTTAATTAATTTTAAATATTTATAAGTGAATTTTTAAGTCAAATAAATTTTTATTTGAATTATTGGATTTAATTGGATAATTAAATCGATAATTTAATATGTTAAATTATGGAAATGATTAAAAATTGAGTTAAAAATGATTGAAAATAATTTGTAAAATTTTATTTTATCATATTGAAGTTAGAATGATATTTTAGAACTTTTAAAATCGAATTAGAAGTTAATTTGTGAAAATTGAATATTTTAATATTAAATAATCGACTGTAAAATAGCCAATTTTTGAACAGTCTCAGAATTGAACGAAACCAGTTTCATTGGATCCGTAATAGTTAGTTATTACTGGATTTCAATTTTCGTATCAATCGGAGTTATCATTTGATCGTGGCAGCTCGAAACGCATCGAATTATTTTTAATTTAAATTTGGCGAGTCAAAATAGCCATTTTTCAAAAAGTCTCGGAATTCGACGAAACCAGTTTCATCGGATCCGTAATGTGATATTATTGTAAGGTTTCAAATTTCAAGTCATTTGGATTTACCGTTTGTCCGGTACAAATTAAAACGCCTAGAAATCGGTTTAAATCGGTTTAATTTAAATTGAGCGTTTTCAGCCATAACTCGCACATACTTCCGAATTAGCTTCCGAAACCTGTTCCATTGTGTCCGGAACGCGGGATAAACCTTAGGTACGCTGGTTACGGCGCCTAGATCGGAGTTTGGAATTTCCGGGATGAATAGTGTTTACGCTTGCTTTTCCTATAAATACAACCTCACTCTAAAATAAAAAAAAAAAATATATTCAAAACCCTAGCCAATATGTACAGCCGCCACCTTCACAATGAAGGGCCAGAATTGTCCCAATTTCAACCATCAATCTCTTCCAATCCATCAAGAATTAGCCAAAGTGATCAACAGCAAAATCGAAGAGCACGAAGAGATCTTGAATTCCATACGGTGATGATCGAGTTTGGAGTTGCGTAGAGGGAGTGATGTGAGGCCGTTCCCATCAGTTTTCGCACGACTTTCCATGCAATCAAGGGGGCCGAGCCCTATGGTGCTTCAGGCGAGAGTGGGGTGGGGGATTAGCTTCGTTTTGGTAGTGGTTTGATGGGGTTTTATCGAGCGAGGAGGTGATAAAGTCTAACCCTAGTTGTTGCTTATGGGTTCGGCCTCATATTCTTCACCTGTAGATGGAACGTGATTTGGGAAGAAAGGGGGAACGGCTAGGATGAGCAGGGGTTGGATCCAAGGGTTGTGGTGAGATGTAGGTTTAAGTTATAAAAGAAAATGTTGAATTTAGTTATAAAAAATCGTGTAATCTTATAAAATGCATAACTTTTTCATACGAGGTCGAAAAAATACAAACTCAGTTGCGTTGGAATCGTATGGACGAGCACTACGCGATGGAGTTGGTTTGGAGTCGTTTGGAGTTAGTGAGAATTTCGGGTAAAATTAAACGCGCGTTTAATTTTATTCGAAATAAATCGCTAAAACGGAAATTAAAACCAAGGTGAGAACTTCTCACTCAATCGAATAGATTTCGATTTTATTTTAAATAGTTAGATTTAAAATATTTGAATGCATGTTTGAATGATGACTGTAAATTATTGATTGTTAAAATAGACATTATGCGCCGTTAGTAAGCGGATGTTATTTAATATAAACATATACCGCGAATATTTCATAAACAGTGAAATTGGTATTATATATAATATCAATATATATATATTGGCATATGTATATATTGCAGTTATTGATTTCCCGCATTTTTTTGTTTAGCGGATGAGACCCTATTACGCCGTTATTAAGCGGATAATATTTATTAAGAACATGTACCGCGATAATTTCGTACTGGAGCGAAATTGGTATTGTGCTAATGTTTTTGGATGCAGGAAACAGGTTGGAGGGATCCAACAGGATTCCTCAACAGTTTTTATTTGATTTCAGATATTTTGATATTTGATGGATTTTCATATTGATATATGATATCGTTATTAGTCGTGATTGACTATTTGGTGTGTAGCATCATTGGACCCAGATTTTGGGATTTTAAAATGTTTTTAAAGTGATTGTTGAAATTATTCTATATTTTTGGAAGTGATCCATTATAAATAAATGAACGTTATAATTTTTAAAGTTATAAAAATTATAGTTTTTGAGAAATACGGTTGAAAGCTGATTTTTGAGAAATATGAATTAATGACTTTATAAAATAGTTTAAACTGGATTTTTGAGTTTATTATTAAAGTTTAAATATAGGATTTATAAAATTTGATTATTTTATAAATCAGAATGATGAAATTATAAAGGAATTTAAAGACGTTTTAAAAGAATAATATAAACTGATTTGTATTAAGAGATTTATAAATGGATATTTATAAATTGAATTATGGACATTATAAAACGAGTTTTTATAAGTGTTTGAATGTAGTGGAAATGAATTTCCTAAATGAATGAAATTTATAGTATTATAAACTGTGAAGTTATAAATGAAATCTTATAAGTAATAGGTTTATAAAATTTATAAAGTTATCGAAAGAATGAATTTTGGATAAATAAACAATCTTATAAGTTAAGATTAATAATTTGGGAAGTTAAATGAACGATTTTGTAAAATAATCGTTTTATAAGTAATTAACTTATAATATGAACTTGTAGTTTATAATTGAGTTATAAACTGGAATAGGTTAATAAAGGAATTTATAAAAAGGAAGTTTTTATAAATGAATAGAAATGGAATTTATAAACGTTGTTTATGAATTCGCAAACGACTTATTTTGATAAGTTAATTGTTATAACCTATAAATAGAGTTATATTCATGTTTTAGACTGTGAATAATCCTTTAAAATAAAATGAATAGAAAGGATGAAATTTGTTAATGAAGTATATTCACGTTTTTAAATAGTGAATAATACGTTAAAGAAATTGTTTAGAATGTGAATGTTTTAAATAGAATTAAAACGATTTAACGATGTTTTAATTGTGTTGAGATTCGAAATCATAGATTTCAACATTTATTGTTGAAATAGACGTTTTCGAGAAATAAAAGGAAATGGTGGACTATAACACTGTTGTTATAGTAAATGATTTCCGAAAGGAAATGGGTTGTATAGTATTGGGATTTATATATCTATTTAATTTCGAATCCCTATACTAGTGATTTTGGGACGTTGTAACGATGTTTTACGCAACATTCGTTTTGGCCCAAATAAAAATGTTTAAGAGAATGATTTCCCTTAAAGAATGAATAATATACTTAATTCGATTTAAGTATATTGAATATTTTCAAAGGTTGAAAATAAAAAGATTTGTCGATTACTTATTTTTGATAAGTATGGAAATGTTTTACAATATGAAGTGAATAATTAGAATTTATCTTTTTGAAGATAAATTGAAATGAATGATTGAAATCATATATGCATGGATATTTTGAAATATAAATTCATTATGGAATTTATGAATGAAAAGTGGAATTTGTATAAAAATAAATATTGATTTATTTTTGAAGGTTGAAATTATATATCTTGTAAAGATATTTTGGAAAGTAAATAATTTGGAAAATTATTTGGAATCTGGTGATGTGTGCATATCAATTGATAGTTCAATAACCGACTATCAATATTTCCCTTTGAATGGGTATTTGATGTGATTTGATTGAATTTGAATGTCACACTTATTTTTGAATAAGCGCTCACTATTCGGGTTAACCGGGAAAGGACCATGGGGTCGTATAACCCATTCCGAATATGTGATACGTCGTTGTGAATTGCATTTGAAGATCGGTGTTGAAGACCGGTATTTGCGAGAGCGATAGGATGACCTATCGATTGTCTCTGCACTGGGTCGCTCCTGGTATAGAGATTCCATAAGTGATGGGAAATCCAATCAGGATTGTGAATATCCGGATTGCAAGGACTTCTTTGTAAGTGCCTTCGGTTCTGTTCGAGCCCGGAACAGACTTGTAGGGATTGTATGCCTGACATTACAAGTTGAGATATAAAGCCGATTTCTTTCAAATATATTTCTGTTGGTGGCGGAGAATTTATTCTTTGCTTAACACCCTTCTTTGAGACGTACGAGCTCAAAGGTTATATAGTTGAAATTATCAGCGATATATTCCCAGTTTGGTAATGTGACATGCTGAGTGATGCTGAAATGATCATTGTGTTGATTATTTGTGATAGGATCATTTATTTGATCGTCTATCTTAGTGATCATTGTGTTGATCATTTGTTGACCCAAAGCACGGCTTTTTGTACAAAGTGTGTTTTTGTGGACGTGAATTCGTCGAGCCTCACATCCCGGAAATGGTCAAAACAGGAAAGATGCGGCAAGGTTATTAGGGGTTGCTGTAGCTCCCCTTAGGGTATGTGCATTTCCTTCTGGAAAGGGGTGGTATCATGGTATGGAGCCCAGATACTTACTCATGTTGAAAACACTTTATGATTGTGTGAATTGATTACGAGCGCTCGGTGATAAAGGTCCCAAAGGACCGGGGGATGGCATATTCGGTCAGTTGTTACTCAGTTAGGAGTAACCCGGCCTTGTGTTGGTAGAGATCCGGTTTGGTTCTCGGGGATGTCCATCCAGAGGCATTCTCATGTGGCAATGGGAAGTTCCTTGGCCTGATCATTCGTTGGAAATCCAAAGAAACAATACGTGACTTGTACGGTATTAGTTGTATAACCTGCTATGGAATGTGGCGGTAACCTGCTATTGAACATAGTTAGCTATAGTAGGCATACGATAATGGTCGTATGTTGGCTAAGATTTATACTCTACTTTCGAAATGATTTTTCTCTACACTATGCACTAGTAAGAATATCAAATGTTATTTTTAAATGCGTATCAAGCATCTTTGACTATCATAAGGAGAAATCTCCTCCGATTCTGCGTTTGCATTGTGTGTGTGTGCGGGAGGCCTTATGGTAGTCTCATTTTTAAAAGCATTGCGAATTGAATTTAAAAATATTCCTCTATTTTGATTTTAAAGATAAATAAACTGTTTTGAGTTCTCACACCAGTCACATGACTGACTTGGAGTTTATTGTTTTCCTTCCTAAACTCTGGGTGCCCACCAATTTTCCACACGGGCAGTTAAGAGTTAGGTTTATCAGGATATTCTGGATATTCTGGAGTTGCTGGAGGCAAGCTGGATGGCATGGCATATTACTTATATAGTATTTCTTTTTCCGCTGCACTGTTTATGTTGTATGTTGTTGTACACTCTGATGATATGATGTAATGAAATGTAATGAAATGTAATAACTGATATAGTTCTTTGTTTAAAGATTATTCATTTATTATTATATGTTGTTCCGCTGCGAATTGTGAGATTCTGTTGTTGTTCTGTTGTTCCTTTCTGTCCCGTGCTATTCTGTCTTCTGTCCGTTCTATTTTAAAATTCTTCTATCTTCTATTTTAAAAATTTTCTGTTTTCAAATTTCTTTTCTCCCTCTATTCTTCTTTTTCTCTCTTCTTTCTTTTCTTTTTTTTTAAAACCCATAACATCTCGGTTTTTCGGCCTTTGATTTCTCGGCAGTCGATAAAGTGAGTGTCGATGTTGAATTTTCGGAGATCGAAAATCCTGACGTTACATTTGGTATCAGAGCTCTGATGGTTAAGCGACAACCATGGTTCTGTTGGGTATAATTCATTAGAGATAGAGTCAGCAGTACTCTAGAATGAGTTTGAGTGTAATAATAGCTATGAGTGCGTATTTGTTAGTGAATATAAAATTTGTTTTATATTGTGATGATTGGTTTGTTGAGTGGCATATGAACTTTCGTCAGCACAGCCTCGAAACTGAGCCGAAGGGGTTTCTAAACACTTGAATAGAACAATTCGACATAATATTGTTTTAAATTGGGTAAATGAAATAATTTTTGCCTTGATTATATTTTATATGTAAAGGAATAATTTTTCAGAATTATTAAAGTGTATAAGTTGATTGTTAGGTTGTTTGAATAATCTAAATAAAGAGTAATTGCATAAGCAAATGAATTATAAGAATAAAATTATAATTAAAGTGTTTACGATTGTGAAATAAACTTATATATATAAGAAGTGAAACTATATAAAATATGAGTTGTAAATAAAGGATGTATAAATGGAATATAAGTTAAGTGTTGTTGAATAAAGTTGATATTGATATCAAACTAAATTAATGAAGTTAAGTAATAAATATGAACTTGAGTTATATAATAGAATTCAACTTTGTGATTGAATGTTAATCAATTGAATGTAATTTAAGTTGATAAGGAATAATTAATGAAAGTGTTAATTCATTAAAATCTAATTTTATTAGAAGTTGAATAAATTGGAATGGAAATCAATTTAATGTTAAACCAAATTGAATGAATATAAGTGAAAAGAATTTGGTTGTAATTAATATAAATTGGTTGTTATATGATTGTTATATGATTGTATAAAAGTCATTAAGAGTTAATGAAATTGAAAACTATGAAATTGAATTCAAATTAGAAGTAAATAAATTTGAATAGAATTGAATGTGAATGGGATTTAATTAGTAAATGTTAACAAATTGAAACTAATTAGAATTGAGAATGAATGTTAGTAAATCCAATGTAAACAAATCAAATGTGATTTAAAGTGAAAACCAATTCATTAAATATTAATGAGAATATAAATGAATATTATTGGTTATGGATGTAATTGATTGATGGTTGAATATATATTGCATTTGTTGTTTGGTTGCATTTGCTATGTTAGCATATAAGTTGTTATGTTGCTATATGTTGTATATTGAGATTATTGTCTATATGCATAATTCTCATGTTGTTTGTTGAGTTTAGTAGGTGCGGATCGCGTTTGCTTCGCATTTGGAGTTCGCTTTAGCGCTATATTAGCCGTATATGCTTGCTAATAAAATATAAGGTACATATCTCGGATTAAATATCGCACTTTTACACTTTTTTTCCCTGTGGGATGCCTCATTACTTGATGAGATGTATATTTGTGATATATATACTGTCATTTTTTTTTTCGGATCGAGCCGCGCAAAGGAGACATGGCGAATTTTTCCGAAAATTTAAGGCGTTAGGAAAATTTTGAGAAAATTGGAAAATTTTGAAAATTTTAACTTTATTTTTGAATTGAAAGTTAAACAATAGAAATTGTTTTAGAAAAGATAACTAAGTATGATTTGAAAACTTAGTAAAGTATTGTAAGGAATTTAATTACAAATTTTGGAAAGTTAATAAATTGTATAACTTTTCTTACTTATAATTTCGAGGACGAAATTCTTTTAAGGGGGAAAGATTGTAACGACCCAGAATTTTTATTAATTAAAATTTGAATATTTAATTAATTTTAAATATTTATAAGTGAATTTTTAAGTCAAATAAATTTTTATTTGAATTATTGGATTTAATTGGATAATTAAATCGATAATTTAATATGTTAAATTATGGAAATAATTAAAAATTGAGTTAAAAATGATTGAAAATAATTTGTAAAATTTTATTTTATCATATTGAAGTTAGAATGATATTTTAGAACTTTTAAAATCGAATTAGAAGTTAATTTGTGAAAATTGAATATTTTAATATTAAATAATCGACTGTAAAATAGCCAATTTTTGAACAGTCTCAGAATTGAACGAAACCAGTTTCATTGGATCCGTAATAGTTAGTTATTACTGGATTTCAATTTTTGTATCAATCGGAGTTATCATTTGATCGTGGCAGCTCGAAACGCATCGAATTATTTTTAATTTAAATTTGGCGAGTCAAAATAGCCATTTTTCAAAAAGTCTCGGAATTCGACGAAACCAGTTTCATCGGATCCGTAATGTGATATTATTGTAAGGTTTCAAATTTCAAGTCATTTGGATTTACCGTTTGTCCGGTACAAATTAAAACGCCTAGAAATCGGTTTAAATCGGTTTAATTTAAATTGAGCGTTTTCAGCCATAACTCGCACATACTTCCGAATTAGCTTCCGAAACCTGTTCCATTGTGTCCGGAACGCGGGATAAACCCTAGGTACGCTGGTTACGGCGCCTAGATCGGAGTTCGGAATTTCCGGGATGAATAGTGTTTACGCTTGCTTTTCCTATAAATACAACCTCACTCTAAAATAAAAAAAAAAAATATATTCAAAACCCTAGCCAATATGTCCAGCCGCCACCTTCACAATGAAGGGCCAGAATTGTCCCAATTTCAACCATCAATCTCTTCCAATCCATCAAGAATTAGCCAAAGTGATCAACAGCAAAATCGAAGAGCACGAAGAGATCTTGAATTCCATACGGTGATGATCGAGTTTGGAGTTGCGTAGAGGGAGTGATGTGAGGCCGTTCCCATCAGTTTTCGCACGACTTTCCATGCAATCAAGGGGGCCGAGCCCTATGGTGCTTCAGGCGAGAGTGGGGTGGGGGATTAGCTTCGTTTTGGTAGTGGTTTGATGGGGTTTTATCGAGCGAGGAGGTGATAAAGTCTAACCCTAGTTGTTGCTTATGGGTTCGGCCTCATATTCTTCACCTGTAGATGGAACGTGATTTGGGAAGAAAGGGGGAACGGCTAGGATGAGCAGGGGTTGGATCCAAGGGTTGTGGTGAGATGTAGGTTTAAGTTATAAAAGAAAATGTTGAATTTAGTTATAAAAAATCGTGTAATCTTATAAAATGCATAACTTTTTCATACGAGGTCGAAAAAATGCAAACTCAGTTGCGTTGGAATCGTATGGACGAGCACTACGCGATGGAGTTGGTTTGGAGTCGTTTGGAGTTAGTGAGAATTTCGGGTAAAATTAAACGCGCGTTTAATTTTATTCGAAATAAATCGCTAAAACGGAAATTAAAACCAAGGTGAGAACTTCTCACTCAATCGAATAGATTTCGATTTTATTTTAAATAGTTAGATTTAAAATATTTGAATGCATGTTTGAATGATGACTGTAAATTATTGATTGTTAAAATAGACATTATGCGCCGTTAGTAAGCGGATGTTATTTAATATAAACATATACCGCGAATATTTCATAAACAGTGAAATTGGTATTATATATAATATCAATATATATATATTGGCATATGTATATATTGCAGTTATTGATTTCCCGCATTTTTTTGTTTAGCGGATGAGACCCTATTACGCCGTTATTAAGCGGATAATATTTATTAAGAACATGTACCGCGATAATTTCGTACTGGAGCGAAATTGGTATTGTGCTAATGTTTTTGGATGCAGGAAACAGGTTGGAGGGATCCAACAGGATTCCTCAACAGTTTTTATTTGATTTCAGATATTTTGATATTTGATGGATTTTCATATTGATATATGATATCGTTATTAGTCGTGATTGACTATTTGGTGTGTAGCATCATTGGACCCAGATTTTGGGATTTTAAAATGTTTTTAAAGTGATTGTTGAAATTATTCTATATTTTTGGAAGTGATCCATTATAAATAAATGAACGTTATAATTTTTAAAGTTATAAAAATTATAGTTTTTGAGAAATACGGTTGAAAGCTGATTTTTGAGAAATATGAATTAATGACTTTATAAAATAGTTTAAACTGGATTTTTGAGTTTATTATTAAAGTTTAAATATAGGATTTATAAAATTTGATTATTTTATAAATCAGAAT
Source organism: Allium cepa (assembly GCA_030765085.1). NCBI lineage: Eukaryota > Viridiplantae > Streptophyta > Magnoliopsida > Asparagales > Amaryllidaceae > Allium > Allium cepa. The sequence goes on from CM060934.1 coordinate 100,675,899, forward strand.
GATGAAATTATAAAGGAATTTAAAGACGTTTTAAAAGAATAATATAAACTGATTTGTATTAAGAGATTTATAAATGGATATTTATAAATTGAATTATGGACATTATAAAACGAGTTTTTATAAGTGTTTGAATGTAGTGGAAATGAATTTCCTAAATGAATGAAATTTATAGTATTATAAACTGTGAAGTTATAAATGAAATCTTATAAGTAATAGGTTTATAAAATTTATAAAGTTATCGAAAGAATGAATTTTGGATAAATAAACAATCTTATAAGTTAAGATTAATAATTTGGGAAGTTAAATGAACGATTTTGTAAAATAATCGTTTTATAAGTAATTAACTTATAATATGAACTTGTAGTTTATAATTGAGTTATAAACTGGAATAGGTTAATAAAGGAATTTATAAAAAGGAAGTTTTTATAAATGAACAGAAATGGAATTTATAAACGTTGTTTATGAATTCGCAAACGACTTATTTTGATAAGTTAATTGTTATAACCTATAAATAGAGTTATATTCATGTTTTAGACTGTGAATAATCCTTTAAAATAAAATGAATAGAAAGGATGAAATTTGTTAATGAAGTATATTCACGTTTTTAAATAGTGAATAATACGTTAAAGAAATTGTTTAGAATGTGAATGTTTTAAATAGAATTAAAACGATTTAACGATGTTTTAATTGTGTTGAGATTCGAAATCATAGATTTCAACATTTATTGTTGAAATAGACGTTTTCGAGAAATAAAAGGAAATGGTGGACTATAACACTGTTGTTATAGTAAATGATTTCCGAAAGGAAATGGGTTGTATAGTATTGGGATTTATATATCTATTTAATTTCGAATCCCTATACTAGTGATTTTGGGACGTTGTAACGATGTTTTACGCAACATTCGTTTTGGCCCAAATAAAAATGTTTAAGAGAATGATTTCCCTTAAAGAATGAATAATATACTTAATTCGATTTAAGTATATTGAATATTTTCAAAGGTTGAAAATAAAAAGATTTGTCGATTACTTATTTTTGATAAGTATGGAAATGTTTTACAATATGAAGTGAATAATTAGAATTTATCTTTTTGAAGATAAATTGAAATGAATGATTGAAATCATATATGCATGGATATTTTGAAATATAAATTCATTATGGAATTTATGAATGAAAAGTGGAATTTGTATAAAAATAAATATTGATTTATTTTTGAAGGTTGAAATTATATATCTTGTAAAGATATTTTGGAAAGTAAATAATTTGGAAAATTATTTGGAATCTGGTGATGTGTGCATATCAATTGATAGTTCAATAACCGACTATCAATATTTCCCTTTGAATGGGTATTTGATGTGATTTGATTGAATTTGAATGTCACACTTATTTTTGAATAAGCGCTCACTATTCGGGTTAACCGGGAAAGGACCATGGGGTCGTATAACCCATTCCGAATATGTGATACGTCGTTGTGAATTGCATTTGAAGATCGGTGTTGAAGACCGGTATTTGCGAGAGCGATAGGATGACCTATCGATTGTCTCTGCACTGGGTCGCTCCTGGTATAGAGATTCCATAAGTGATGGGAAATCCAATCAGGATTGTGAATATCCGGATTGCAAGGACTTCTTTGTAAGTGCCTTCGGTTCTGTTCGAGCCCGGAACAGACTTGTAGGGATTGTATGCCTGACATTACAAGTTGAGATATAAAGCCGATTTCTTTCAAATATATTTCTGTTGGTGGCGGAGAATTTATTCTTTGCTTAACACCCTTCTTTGAGACGTACGAGCTCAAAGGTTATATAGTTGAAGTTATCAGCGATATATTCCCAGTTTGGTAATGTGACATGCTGAGTGATGCTGAAATGATCATTGTGTTGATTATTTGTGATAGGATCATTTATTTGATCGTCTATCTTAGTGATCATTGTGTTGATCATTTGTTGACCCAAAGCACGGCTTTTTGTACAAAGTGTGTTTTTGTGGACGTGAATTCGTCGAGCCTCACATCCCGGAAATGGTCAAAACAGGAAAGATGCGGCAAGGTTATTAGGGGTTGCTGTAGCTCCCCTTAGGGTATGTGCATTTCCTTCTGGAAAGGGGTGGTATCATGGTATGGAGCCCAGATACTTACTCATGTTGAAAACACTTTATGATTGTGTGAATTGATTACGAGCGCTCGGTGATAAAGGTCCCAAAGGACCGGGGGATGGCATATTCGGTCAGTTGTTACTCAGTTAGGAGTAACCCGGCCTTGTGTTGGTAGAGATCCGGTTTGGTTCTCGGGGATGTCCATCCAGAGGCATTCTCATGTGGCAATGGGAAGTTCCTTGGCCTGATCATTCGTTGGAAATCCAAAGAAACAATACGTGACTTGTACGGTATTAGTTGTATAACCTGCTATGGAATGTGGCGGTAACCTGCTATTGAACATAGTTAGCTATAGTAGGCATACGATAATGGTCGTATGTTGGCTAAGATTTATACTCTACTTTCGAAATGATTTTTCTCTACACTATGCACTAGTAAGAATATCAAATGTTATTTTTAAATGCGTATCAAGCATCTTTGACTATCATAAGGAGAAATCTCCTCCGATTCTGCGTTTGCATTGTGTGTGTGTGTGCGGGAGGCCTTATGGTAGTCTCATTTTTAAAAGCATTGCGAATTGAATTTAAAAATATTCCTCTATTTTGATTTTAAAGATAAATAAACTGTTTTGAGTTCTCACACCAGTCACATGACTGACTTGGAGTTTATTGTTTTCCTTCCTAAACTCTGGGTGCCCACCAATTTTCCACACGGGCAGTTAAGAGTTAGGTTTATCAGGATATTCTGGATATTCTGGAGTTGCTGGAGGCAAGCTGGATGGCATGGCATATTACTTATATAGTATTTCTTTTTCCGCTGCACTGTTTATGTTGTATGTTGTTGTACACTCTGATGATATGATGTAATGAAATGTAATGAAATGTAATAACTGATATAGTTCTTTGTTTAAAGATTATTCATTTATTATTATATGTTGTTCCGCTGCGAATTGTGAGATTCTGTTGTTGTTCTGTTGTTCCTTTCTGTCCCGTGCTATTCTGTCTTCTGTCCGTTCTATTTTAAAATTCTTCTATCTTCTATTTTAAAAATTTTCTGTTTTCAAATTTCTTTTCTCCCTCTATTCTTCTTTTTCTCTCTTCTTTCTTTTCTTTTTTTTTAAAACCCATAACATCTCGGTTTTTCGGCCTTTGATTTCTCGGCAGTCGATAAAGTGAGTGTCGATGTTGAATTTTCGGAGATCGAAAATCCTGTTTGTTACACTAGGAGTCGAAGATGGAGCAATGAAGTGCAAGGGCGAATCGCTACTAATCCTGAGGGTGATTTCAAAATGGATATAGTAGGAGTAGTGCCTTCGGTTCTGTTCGGACCTGAAATAGACTTGTATGGATGAATGCTTTCAGAACATCGTCAGGAGGACGGTGAGCATTCTAAGTGAATATGTGCTAAATAGGTAACACATAGCCTCGAGCCTCATCAACCAGGAATGGCTAAAACAGGGTAGGTGCATACAAGGCTAAGTGGCTAGCAACTAGTTAGGGTAAGGTCACCCCTGTCTAAATGTCCCTTATTTCGGCGGTGTGGGCGGTTGCTGATCCCAACCGCAGGGTGAACTTATTCAGACTATCCAGTAAGGGGTAGCTCTGGTCTTGTGATGCAGGGGATCGGGGTGGATCCTCGATACGGTGATCTAGACCACGTACTGTGACAGACGGTACCCCAGTAGCCCTGCCATTGTATGGAATCCAATCTCCAATAAGCGCCTGTACGGTTTTGATTGTGCCCAACTAGTGCTGAAACGTGAGATGCAAGCATTTCAGCTAGATCATATCTTACTTTCTATAGATACTATTATAATATCAGATGGATTTGATAGAAATGTTTTGGTCATCGTAAGTAAAAACCTAGCATGTTTATTTGTGGCGTGGTCTTACGATATACCTTTGATTTCAAAAGATTTTGAAAACTTTAATAATTCAATTGAGTGTGTTTTCTCACTCTAGTATTTTAGACCACGTACTGTGATGGGAGGTACCCTAGTATCCCAGCCATTGTATGGAATCCAATCTCCAATAAGTGCCTGTAGGGTTTTGATTGTGCCCAACTATTGCTGAAACGTAAGATGCAAGCATTTCATCTAGATTCTATTTTACTTTCTATAGACACTATTATAATATTAGACGGATTTTGATAAAAATGTTTTGGTTATCGTAAGGTAAAAAACGGCATGTTTATTTGTGGCGTAGTCTTATGAGATACCTTTCATTTCAAAGGATTTTGAAAATTTAATAATCCAATTGAGTGTGTTTTCTCACGCTGGTTTTCCAGACTGACTCGGCTGTTATTTAACTATAATGCTCGGGTCAGACCGAGTATTATAAAATACAGATTTTGGAATGGACTGCAGTGAAGCTCAAGAGACGAGCTGGATGACGAGGCGTATTTCCGTAGATTTATATTTCTGCTGTACAGTGTTGCTGTATATTCAGCTTTGGAAGGATAAGATGATAAAACAATCCTGAATTGTGTTGTTGATTGTATTGTACTCTGATAATGTAATGTATAAACAGATATAGTTCTTTTTGTTTAAATATTAATCATTTATCTATTACATATTGTTCCGCTGCGTTGGTGAGAATCTGATGTCATTTCCTATTTCTTCTTCTACCTCCTTGTTTCTTTTTCCTCAGCAATCTGTCTTTTCTCGGAACTCAATCGTCGGCATATAATACAATGGATTATTTGTGTTGATTTTTGAGGGTCGAGAAGGGCGGGTTGTTATAGTTGGTATCAGAGCTGAAGGTTAGGCGAGAACCTTAGCTCTGGTGGGGATTACTCATGAAATAGAGTCAATAGTACTCTTGTGATAAACCGAATTTTAGAATATCTGTAATTGATAAATTAACTAGGTTTAATTAGTAGAACTACTAATTTATAAGTTAAATAAATAATTCTGGTATTAAAAATATATATCTGAATAAGTGTTGGGTTGATAATCCTCCTGGTATAATTATTTAAATTGGTAAGATTGTTATTTTCAAGCAAAAAAATATAATAATACAAATGTATTATTTTAAATATAGATATAAATAGATTTTAAATTATAATTATTAACATATTTGTTTGTGTTTGTTTAAATATATATGTAAATTTGAGTGATTTTGAATTTGATTTTTAAAATTGAATTTGAATTTGAATTTGGATTAGAATATTGAAATTTAAAAGATAGATATATATCTTAAATATATTTAGGGTTTGAAATTATATTATATATGATTTTATTTAGAATATAGTTGTTTTATATAATTTTCTTTTAAAGGGTTTTAATTTATATAAATTAAGATATGTATTTATTAATTAGGAAATTGATTGTAAAGGCTTTTTAATCATTTAAAAAAAGAATGTGCTCATGCCAAATTACAAGTGTTGGTATATAAGCCATTTTAATAACATGTGTTAAATGATTAAGTAGAATAAAAGACAAGTGTCACTTTATTTTTTTTTTGTTTTGTTTTTAATAAATCCTAATTAATCTATATAAACTTATATCTTTTCCTCATCATCTTTCTTTTTCCTATCTTCTTATTCAAAGACTTAGAAAAACATCTGAAGTCCAAAAACCAGTAAACAAAATTTAAGAAATTTAAACAAAAATCTAATTCTTTCAAGTTCTTTAAACTGGAAACTAAGAGCTGCTGTTCCAGTTAACAAACCACTTCCAGATTTTTTTTCAAAAACTTTCAACCGAGTGAAACAACAATTCGAATTTAAGTTCAAGATCAACTTAAGGGAAGATTAAAGCTTCAGTTTTCAAAGAGATCATCAGAGCATTTTTCAAGCATCTCAGTTATACCATCCTCTGTTCTTCAAATGGTGAGTAAACTGCAACTTTGAATCAAATCTTATAAATATTCTATGAGTGAACTTTAAACTGTTAAGTAAATTTATCATTTTTACCTATGCATGTGATGAATTTAAGTAGAAGTATGATTCATATGGATGTATGGATGTATTTTGCTTGAAAAATATGGCTGAATCACTAAGAAATCCTCTGCATGCTTGCGAATACACACACACACACCCCCCCTCTGTTCTTTTTGTTTACAGACCCAAATTAGATTTCAAAACCATTTTTCTTCTTTTTCAAACCTTTTCTGACTAAGATCATTAAAAGGAAATTGATTATACGAATGTTATATTATTTACAAAAGTTGACTCAAGAAATTTTATTAATCATTTCGCGGGAAAGATTGAATTATACAGTAAAATAAATTTCAACTGGAAATTTCAACCATCATTATTCTATTTTTCGTTTATATGGATGAATTAGCCTGGGAAAATGTTGATTTATGATAACAAAATTAAGAATTTTAAGTTTATAATTAGTGTGGAATTGGGGTTGAACGGGTTTGGGTGCGTTTGCCAAATTCCGACGATAGGGTCATTCGTTCTTCGTGGCGATTGACAGAGAGGAGCGTCGGTTGGTGTAGCACTAGGGAAAAATGGTGGATGAAAATCCTATAACTTGAATTGTTGAGTAAGGATCGATCTAGGGTTTTTATTGTTGTTTGCTCGGTTCAAGTTTGAAGAAGCATTGCGGTATCGATAGGAGAAGAGGAGATCGGGCACTTGAGTAGGAAGATGGAGTAGGTTCTGGGGAAGTTGGTGATGAAGTATGGTGGGTGTTGATCGTCTGAGGTGGCGCGGTGGGATAATTTTACAGGTTCAGGTGATAGCAATTTTATTGGTTCAGGTTCGAAACTTCACCGGAAATTTTGGATCGTGGTTCCAGGTGATAAGTGAGGTTGATGGGTCATGAATGACTGGTATGGATGGTCGTTGATTTGGCTGAACGGTCGTGGATGTTGTGCACGGATACACATGCACACGATGACTGGAGTTTGGGTTTGGGCAGGAAAAAGAGAAGCAGTGAAGTGGAGGGAAGGACATCGGGTGTAATGACCTAGAATTTCTATCATTTGAAATTCATATATTTAATTGATTTTAAATATTAACAAGTAAAATTTGTAAGTAGAATAAATTTTATTTCGAATATCTGGATTTAATTGGATAATTAAATCGATAATTTAATATTTGAAATTACAGAAATAATTGGAAATTGGGGTTAATGTGAATGAAATTGATTTGTAAAGTTGTATTAAATCATATTGGAGTTATAATGATGTTATAGAACTTTTAAAATTGAATTAAAAGTTAATTTGTAGAAATTGAATAATTTAATATTTAATTGACGAGTAAAAATAGTCATTCTTCAAACTGTCTCAGATTTCGACGAAACTAGTTTCATTGGATCCGTAATGTTAAATTATTGTAAGATTTCAAATTTCGTGTCAGTCGGATTTACGGTTTGTCCGAGGCAAGCTAAAACGCACTGAAATCGGTTTAAGTGAATTTTAAATTTAAACAGTCGATTCGGAAACCTATCTTCCAAATACGATCGAATTGGCTCCCGATATATATTCCATTGCGTTTGAAATAGGGGTAAAACATTATAAACGCCAAGCGGCACGCTTTGTTTGGAGTTCGGAATTTTTTTGGGTGAATAGTGTTTTGGAATTTTCTATACAAGGCCCCTTATTCTTTTCATATGCAAACAAAAACCTTAGGGTTTCATAGCCGCCAGCTAAATTTTCAATGGCCGAAATTAGCTGATCTTCTTCCCTCAAAATTTTCAAATCCGTAAGCAATTACAACAAACCTCCAACTACAACATTTAAGAGCACGACGAGTATTACGAAATCAACGGTGGTGATCGTTTAAGGTGAAGTGGATCAACGGCGATTTGGGGTTGAACATTGGACATTCGTGCTTGATTTTCCAAGCAGAGATGCGACCGAGTTCATCCATATCTCGGCCGTAGGTGGAGCTTCTGTTGGCGAATCTAGTGGTGGTCCCTGATCGTCGTCGAATGCAGCGTAGATCGAGCAAAAATTTGAGATAAATGGCGGCCAAGATGGGTTGTTCGAACATAGATATGTCTGGGTAGGGAAGAAAAGGCACTTGGCCATGATTTTGAGTTGAAAATCGAACGGCCTAGATTTGAAAAGGTTATAAAATATAAAAAGGAATTGAAAATTAATTTATATAAATTCGTATAAACTTCTTAACGCTATAACTTTGTCATATGAGGTCGGAATTGGACGAAACGACTTGCGTTGGAATCGTATGGACGAACACTACGTGATGGAGCTCCATTGAGTCGATTGGAGCTAGTGATAATTTTGGGTAAAATTAAACGCGTGTTTAATTTTATTCGGAATGAAACACTGCAACTGTTATTGGAAGCAAGGTGAGAACTTCTCACTCAATCGAATTTGTTTCGATTTAAATTTTAAATAGTTAAATTTAAAATTTGCTTGATTGTATGATTGGATGATAAATTGCTATGTGTTGTATTGAAATAGACCCTATACGCCGCATATTAAGCGGATGTTTTTAAACACATATACCACGAAATTCCACCTTGAAGTGGAATTGGTATTATATATGTACTTGGAGTTGATTTCCTGCATTATATAGCAGATGAGACCCTATTACGCCGCATAATAGCGGATGATATTTTATATAAACCCATGTACCACGATATCCCGTCTTGAAACAGGATTGGTATTATCCTAACATCTGTGGATGCAGGGAAACAGGTTGGAGGGATCCAACTGGATTCCTCATCAGTATTGATTTATTTACAGATATTTGAGATATATTATGTTATCATATTGATATATGATGTTTGGATACCGCGGTTGATGTATTGGTGCCGTTGCAGCATTGCGCCTATTTTTGGAGTTTTAAAAATGTTAGAGTAATGATTTCGAATTTAAAAGGATTTTTCAAGTGATTTTTGAAAGTATACATTTTATTGAATTTTGGAATTGATTCATTTTAAATAGATAAACGTTATAATTTTTATGTTATAAAAATTATGATTTTTGTGAAATATAAACAAATTGTGATTTTTGAAATAAGTAGTTGATTAATTTGTAAAATGGTTTAAATTGGGATTTTTGAATTATTGTAAACGGTTTATATAAAAGATTTATAAAATTGATATTTATAAATTAAAATATTGGAATTATAAAATGAGTTTTTTTAAGTGTTAAAATGAAATATGAATGGATTTCATAAGTGAATGAAATTTATAGTTTTATAAATTGTGAAGTTATAAAATGAATAGATTTTATAAAAGAAAAGATTTATAAGAAATTAACTTATAAATTGGATTTTGGCATTTAAATGAGATATAAATAGAATTTGTTAATTAAGGGATTTTATAAGTTGAAGTTTTCATAAAATACATATATATTGGAATTTATAAACGTTGTTTTATAAATTCGAAACCAATTGAATTTGATAAGTAAATAAGAAAGCTTATTAAAGGAGATATATCCACGATTTTGGACAGTGAATAATCCTTTAAATTAAATATGTAGAAGTGTTGAATTTGGTAAACGATTTATATTCATCATTTTGGACAGTAAATAATATATTAAAGAAATGTTTTAGGAAGCGATCTTTTAAATAGAATTAAAACGATTTGAAGTTGTTTTAAAATGTGTTAAGGATCGAAACCATAGATTTCAACATTCATTGTTGAAATAGACGTTTTCGAGAAATAAGGAAAAGATGGACTATAACATTGTTGTTATAGTAAATGATTTTCGAAAGGAATTTTTTTTGTATAGTATTGGGATTTATATATCTATCATATTTTCGAATCCCTATGCTATTGATTTTGGGTTGTCGTAACGATGTTTTACGCAACATTCGTTTTGACCCAAATAAATGTGTTTAAAGAGAACGTTTTCCTTAAAGAATAAAACACATACTTAATCGTGTTTTAAGTATATTGGATATTTTCTAAGTATCGAAAATAAATACATTTGTGAATTACTTATTGTTAAATAAGTATTTGGAAATGTTTTCCAATGTAGAACTTGAAATGGTTTAGAGAATATATATTTTTAAAGATAAATTGAAGTGAATATTTGGCAAGTTATTTAATTTATGGAAGATTAAAAAAAGGGCCCAGTGATTGTTATGGTGCTGAATATTTGTTGGTTTGCTTTGATAGTTAAATAACCGACTATCAATATTTACCTTTAAATGGGTATTTGTTGTGATTTGCTTGAATTTGAATGCTACACTTATTTTAAAAATAAGCGCTCGTTATTCGGTTTAGCCGGGAGAAGACCTTTGTGTCATATAACCCATCCCGAATAATGATACGACGAAATGAGATTGCATTTGAAGACCGGTGGTGAAGACCGAGTATTTGCAAGAATGATAGGATGACCTATCGATTGACTCTGCACCGGTAGCTACGGTATGGAGATTTCCTTTGTGATGGGAAGTTCTATCGGGATTATGAATACCCGGATTGCAAGGCTTTTCGGAAGTGCCTTCGGTTCTGTTCGAACCCAGAACAGACTTGTATGGATTGTATGTCTGACATTACATTTTGAGATATAAAGCAGATTTCTTTCAAATACATTCTGTTGGTGGCGGAGAATTTATTCTCTTAGCTTAACACCCTTCTTTGAGACGTACGAGCTCAGAGGTTATGTAGTTGAAGGTTATCAGTAATATATTCCCAACTTGGTAATGTGGCATACTGAGTGTTGCTGATCATTTGTTGATCAAAGCGTGGCTTTGTGAAAAATGTAGCTTTGTGGATGAGACTTCGTCGAACCTCACAACCCGGTTATGGTCGAAACAGGAATCGTAGCAGCAAGGTCATTTGAGGGTAGCGCCCTCTGAGGGCATGTCATTTCCTTCTAGATTATGAGTGGTATCATGGTATGGAGCCCAAATACTTACTTTGTGGTTGCTGCAAACTTATTACTTTGTGGTTGTTGGTTGAGAGGATCCTCGGATAAAGGTCGCAAACGACCGGGGGATGACATGCTCATGTTAGTAGTTACCTATTATAGATGGGACCCGACCTTGTCTAGCAGAGATCCGGTTAGGATTCGGGGGCGTCCCTCCAGAGGCGTTCTATTTTATTTAGGAAGTTCCTTTGCCCGACCATTTGTTGGAAATTCAATCAAACAATACGAGCCTTTACGATTACAGTTGTATAACCTGCCATGGAATATGGTGGTAACCTGCTATTGAACATAGTAGCTATAATAGGCATAAGTGCGAAATGCCTATGCTGGCTAAGATTTATATTATACTTTTGAAATGTTTTCCACTATGCACTTATAGTAATAATATCAAAGAAATTTGCGTATCAAGCATCTTTGACTATCATAAGGAGAAATCTCCTCCAATTCTACGTTTGCATTGTGTGTGTGGTGGGAGGCCTTATGGTAGTTACATTTTCTAAAAGCATTGCAGATCTATTTTAAAATATTCTTTGTTTGTTTATAAAGATAAATAACTGTTTTTAAAGTTCTCACGCCAGTCCCATGACTGACCTGGAGTTTATTGTTCCCTTCCTAAACTCTGGGTGCCCATCAATTTCCACACGGGTAGTCTAGAGTCAGGTTATCAGGTCATTCTGGAATTCAAGAGATGCTGTGGAGATCTGGAGGCAAGCTGGATGGCATGGCGTACCAACTAGTATATAGTATTTATTTTCCACTATTTGTTTGTTGTAAACTCTGATAATGTAATGTAATGTGATGTAATGTATAAAATGTACAGTTCTTTTGATTTAAAGATTATTCATTTATCTATTATATGTTGTTCCGCTGCGAATTGTGAGATTCTGATATTGTTTCTGTTGCTCCTTCTTTCTTTCTTCTTCTACCTCTTCTTCTTTAACCCTAACAATTCGATTTTCCGGCCTTCGATTGCTCGGCAGTTGATACAGCGGGCGTGTTAATGTCGATTTTCGAACGTCGAAAAACCGCGTCGTTACATGTGGTATCAGAGCGATTGGTTAAGCGACAACCTTGGCTCAGTTGGGAATTACTCATTAGAGATAGAGTCAGTAGTACTTTGGAATGAGTTGAGTGTAATCATAGATATGAGCGCGTATTTGCTAGTGAATATAAAAATGTTTTATATTGTATTTGCTTATCCGTTAAGCTGTTTGTAAATTCTGGTCGGTATGTGGGACGCCATATTATCGATAGGGATTTCTAAACTCTTAAACGAGGCAAGTCGACATAGTATCATTTTAAATTGGGTAAATGAAATAATTTTACCTCGATTATATTTTACATATAAAGGAAACAATTTTCAGAAATTATTAAAGTTTGTATAAATTGATTGTTTGGTTGTTGAAAATGTAAGAATATATGTAAGTTAATAAAAGATGTTTGAATAATCTAAATAGAAACATCAATTGTAAGAGAATAAATTTTATAAGCTAAGAATTATAAGTATGGAATTATAATTAATATGATTTACAATTGTGAAATGATCTTATATAAGTAAAGAGAAAATAGTGAAATTATATAAGTAAAAGATTTGTAAATGTGATTTATGAATAACAGGAAAATTTTGAAAGAATATTGAGCACTGAATTCACTACTGTTACTGGGAGATAATAAGGGTGATGACTGCAGCATCATCAGTATCATTTTCGAGTTTCTGTGTGATGGATTTGCTACTATAGTAAATTGGAAATTGAAGTTTTGTTGTGATAAACAAATTTGAAAATTTAAAATCCAAGTTGTAATTGTTGAATATAAGTAATCAAGTTTTGAACTTATAATATGAAATAATAAAGATTTTAGCTTTGGTAAAGTTAAATAAATTGATTTGGATTAGATAAGCTATCGAAATGGAAATTAAACTGAAATGATTATATAAAATAACTTTGAAGTTTAAAAAAGTTGTATAACTTGTAAAGTGAGAAAATGTAAGTGAAACCAAATGATAAAATGGTTAAAAAAATTTGTTAAGCAAAAGGAGATATGAATTTGAATAAGTAATGAAATTCAACCTTATTTGTTAAATGAATTAGCAATCGGATTAATAAGTGGATCGAATATTAATCAATCGAATGTAAAAGAATTGATATAGAATAATGAATGTAAGTGTTAATTCATTAGAAGCTAATGAAGTTGAAGAAAAATCGAATAATTGAATGGAAGTCAATTTAATACCAACCAATTGGAAATTAAAGTGTTAAACCAAATTGAATGTAAATTTAATAATTTGGTTATGTTGGTTATGATTTGGTTGTTATATGATTGTTAGTTGATTGTATATAATTCTTTAAGTGTTAATGAAATTGAATTGATAAATGGAAAGCTATGTAATTGAATTTGAATTGAAAGTGAACTAATGTGAATTGGTTGTAAGCAATTACAATTTGTATCGAAACCTTATAAATTTCTTATGGGAATTATTTTGATTGCATTGCTTATGAAAACTATATGTTTCTTTTTAAAATTAGTGAAATGTAAATGAATTTCCTATATATGTCACTTACATGTTTAAATTGAGTAAGTACAGATACCAGGGCTGTAGTTGGCTGGATTTGGTCACGCTAAAAAGCTAATAAATAACTGCTTTGCTTAAAAATGCTAAAAAGGTACGCCTACGCAATAAAAAATAGAAAATATGAACTGTTTTTCTGTTTTCCGACCGTGTGGGTCGATGTATATATATTTATATCTATTGTGATATTGAAAAAGCTCATCCGTACAAGGGAGACTCTGCCAAAATTTTCCGTAAATTTTGGAAGTTAGAAAAATTTTGAAATTTTTTGTTAACGAAAAGTCAATTTCTAAATTGAAATGAAAATGTAGGAATTGAACTAGAAAAGTGTAACCATCGAATTTTGGAAAAGTTAAGAAATTAAAATGAATCTGAAATCAAGTTGGAACGGTTTGTTTTTGAAAAAGGGTTAATGGATTTCAAGACTTTTTCTTACTTGGTAATTTCGAGGACGAAATTCTTTTAAGGGGAGAAGTTTGTAACGACCCAGAATTTCTGTCATTTGAAATTTGTACATTTAGTTAATTTTAAATATTAACAAGTAAAATTTGTAAGTCGAATAAATTTTATTTCGAATATCTAGATTTAATTGGATAATTAAATCGATAATTTAATATTTTAAATTACAGAAATAGTTGGAAATTGGGGTTAATGTGAATGAAATTGATTTGTAAAGTTGTACTATATCATATTGATGTTAGAATGATGTTATAGAACTTTTAAAATTGAATTAAAAGTTAATTTGTAGAAATCGAATATTTTAATATTTAATTGACGAGTAAAAATAGTCATTCTTCAAACTGTCTCGGATTTCGACGAAACCAGCTTCATTGGATCCGTAATGTTAAATTATTGTAATATTTCAAATTTCGTGTCAATCGAATTTACGGTTTGTCCGGGGCAAGCTAAAACGCACTGAAATCGGTTTAAGTGAATTTTAAATTTAAATAGTCGATTCGGAAACCTATCTTCCAAATACGATCGAAATAAATGCATTTGTGAATTACTTAGTGTTAAATAAGTATTTGGAAATGTTTTCCAATGTAGAAATTGAAATGGTTTAAATAATATATATTTTTAAAGATAAATTGAAGTGAATATTTGGCAAGTTATTTAATTTATGGAAGATTAAAAATAGGGCCTAGTGATTGTTATGGTGTTGAATATTTGTTGGTTTGCTTTGATAGTTAAATAACCGACCATCAATATTTACCTTTAAATGGGTATTTGTTGTGATTTGCTTGAATTTGAATGCTACACTTATTTTAAAAATTAGCGCTCGTTATTCGGTTTAGCCGGGAGAGGACCTTTGTGTCATATAACCCATCCCGAATAATGATACGATGAAATAGGATTGCATTTGAAGACCGGTAGTGAAGACTGGGTATTTGCAAGAATGGTAGGATGACCTATCGATTGTCTCTGCACCGATAGCTACGGTATGGATATTTCCTTTGTGATGGGAAGTTCTTTCGGGATTGTGAATACCCGTATTGCAAGGGTTTCATCAGAAGTGCCTTCGGTTCTGTTCGAACCCAGAACAGACTTGTATGGATTGTATGTCTGACATTAAATTTTGAGATGTAAAGTAGATTTCTTTCAAATACATTTCTGTTGGTGGCGGAGAATTTATTCTCTTAGCTTAACACCCTTCTCTAAGACGTACGAGCTCAGAGGTTATGTAGTTGAAGATTATCAGTAATATATTCCCAACTTGGTAATGTGGCATGCTGAGTGCTGCTGATCATTTGTTGATCAAAGCATGGCTTTGTGAAAAGCGTAGCTCTGTGGACGAGACTTCGTCGAAACTCACAACCCGGTTATGGTCAAAACAGGAATCGTAGCAGCAAGGTTATTTGAGGGTAGCGCCCTCTGATGGTATGTCATTTCCTTCTGGATTATGAGTGGTATCATGGTATGGAGCCCAAATACTTACTTTGTGGTTGCTGCAAATTTATTAATTTATGGTTGTTGGTTGGGAGGATCCTCGAATAAAGGTCGCAAACGACCGGGGATGACATGCTCATATCAGTAGTTACCTATTACAGAGGTAACTCGGCCTTGTCTAGCAGAGATCCAGTTAGGATCCGGGGGCGTCCCTCCAGAGGCGTTCTGTTTTATTTGGGAAGTTCCTTTGCCCGACCATTTGTTGGAAATCCAATCAAACAATACGAGCCTTTACGACTGCAATTGTATAACCTGCCATGGAAGGTGGTGGTAACCTGCTATTGAACATGGTAGCTATAGTAGGCATAAGTGCGAAATGCCTATGCCGGCTAAGATTTATATTATACTTTCTACATGTTTTCCACTATGCACTTATAGTAATAATATCAAAGAAATTTGCGTATCAAGCATCTTTGACTATCATAAGGAGAAATCTCCTACAATTTTGCGTTTGCATTGTGTGTGTGGCGGGAGGCCTTATGGTAGTTACATTTTCTAAAAGCATTGCGGATCTATTTTAAAATATTCTTTGTTTGTTTTTAAAGATAAATAATTGTTTCTAAAGTTCTCACACCAATCCCATGACTGACCTGGAGTTTAATGTTCCCTTCCTAAACTCTGGGTGCCCATCAATTTCCGCACGGGCAGCCTAGAGTCAGGTTATCAGGTCATTCTGGAATTCAGGAGATGCTGTGGAGATCAAGAGGCAAGGCGGATGGCATGGCGTATCAACTAGTATATAGTATTTCTTTTCCGCTATTTGTTTGTTGTAAACTTTGATAATGTAATGTAATGTGACATAATGTATAAAATGTACAGTTCTTTTGATTTAAAGATTATTCATTTATCTATTATATGTTGTTCCGCTGTGAATTGTGAGATTCTGATATTGTTTCTGTTGCTTCTTCTTTCTTTCTTCTTCTACCTCTTCTTCTTTAACCCAAACAATTCGGTTTTCCGGCTTTCGATTGCTCGGCAGTTGATACAGTGGACGTATTAATGTCGATTTTCGAACGTCGAAAAACCGCGTCGTTACATCGGGAAGTGGACCGGAGGAGTTCTCGTGCGGTGATCGGGTTGTTTGTGTGTGTGTTTCCAGTTTGTAATTTTTAAATTTAACAGAAGTGGGTTATGGTAGAACTCGAGCCGTGACTCAAAAATTTTGATATGTGGCTCGGGTTTTCAATAGGGAATCGTGTTTGTTTTAAGTTTTCTTTAAGGTTTAAATAAAAGAAAATTTGAAATCTGTTTTTTAAAAACAGATAGAAAGAAGCAAGTTTCAGGGAGTTATCAAACAGGTTTCAAATATAAATATATTAATATTTTAAGTAAAAGATGTTTTGGGTGGATTAATTTCAAACTTGTGAATTTAAATAAGTTTAATGAGGATAACTAATGTGATTAATTATTGGTCAATATGTTAATGTGATTAATTAATGAGATTGGCAAAAGGTAAATTAACCAATGTAATTAATTAAGGTTAATTAATTAGTGTAATTAATTAAGGATGGATTAATTAAGGGTGACTACTTAATAACATAATTAGTGGATATTTAATAAAAGTAATTAAGGGAAGAATCATTAAACTAAGTGAATAAGTGATAATGAATGAATGACTGAATTAATATAATTAATTTAAGTTAATTAGTTAATTAATTAAAGATAGTTACATGGTGTAACTTATTCGGTATAATTACTTAGTGAAGTAATTATTGGATAATTATTGAACGTAATTAAATAGGGAAAATCACTTGATGAATTAATTAGGAAATAATTACTTAATGAAAGTAATTAAGGATTAATTACTTGGTGTAATCAATTAAAGGATTAATATAATTAATTAAGGAGTTATTTAATTAAGGTAAGTAATTACAGGATGGTTAATTATTGTTTATGATTGATTAAGATCATTAATTAATTGATTTGTAATTAATTAATGATTAAGTAATGGTAATCTAAGTGATTAAAAGATTAGTAATTAATTTAATTAGAGATAAATTAAATTGATTTTTAAAATGGTCCATCTTGCTTATGAATGATGATTAAATGCCTTGAATTGATTAATATCTCTGATATGAAATGTTTTATGATATGATATGTTTGGATGGACAATGATAATGTGGTTATCTATCGATGATGAATTGCTGTGTAAAAAAAGTGACATCTTGTATTTAAAGTTGAATTGTTTTTCACTTGAATAACTTGGGTTAAGATGGTATTGAATTCGAAGAGACCGGAGTCGGGTATTAGTAAATTTCCGAAACCACTTCGATTCTTTATAAATTGATATGTGGAATCAATAGGCTAAAATGGAATGATTTAAGTGAATTGGACCATTTAATCTAAATTTGGTACTTAGAAATTGATGTGTGATGTAAGTGATGTCTACAACGACTTGTGAAGTTGTAAATTAATACAAGTTATCCGGGTTTATATAAGTTGTATGCTTTGTGTTTCATGTTAGATGGGTTTACTCACGCTAGTTTCCAGCATGACCCGGGTGTTACTTCGATGTAATGCTCGAGTCAAACCGAGTATTACAGATTTTCAGGTAAGGACATTCTGGAGCTCAGAGGGCGACCTGGATGGCAGGAACGTATAGAGAGTTTCCGCTGTGATATTGTAGTAACTAAGACATGATTGTATCTGTACTGTGTTTGTGTTTATGTGTAACTCTGATGCATTAAAGTGTAATTTGATAAGTATAGTTTTCCTTTATATAACTGTTATTATTTGATATTATATTTTGATCTGCTGCGAATGTGAAATTCTGTGTCTTGTTTTTCTGCTTCTTCTTCTATCTCTTTCCTTCTTTTCCTAACTATTTCGGGATCGAAAATTTCGGGTCGTTACATTTGGTATCAAAGCGAAAGGTTAAGCGAGAACCTTGGCTCTGGTGTGATTACTCATTAAGGATAGGGTCAATGGTACCCTAGAATGAGTTGAGTGTGTATACATATATGAGAGCGTACTTGTTGTTTTCTAATGTAAAGATTTTAAGAATACATTTTGATATATAAAGCAATATTTCTTTCTAATGAATATTAAGGTAATTGGTTGTTAAATTATTGGAATTAAATTAAGTGGAAATAGAAATACAACCAAACTGAAATTGAATAAAGATAAGTTTGAAATGGATTCAAACTGAAATTAAAATCTTGAATTTGGAGAAGAGTTTCAGAAAATGATGATAATGAATGGTTTCCAGATATGATAATCTTGGTTATTATCATAAATGATTGTTGTGTTTAATAATAAATGTGTATTAATGAGTAAGTAAAATGAAATGTTTTAGGGAAGTAAAACATTTAGGTAAGTATGACCTATAAATTGGAACTAAAGATGATATAAATTGTGAATGTTTAAATCCAGGTCCATAAATTTGAAAATTTGTTTCAAAGTGATAAAGAAATAATAAATAATATCATTATATGTATTTGAATGAAAGTGTCCTATTTCAAACAAGAGTTGTTTGAAAATTTAAAGAAATTTATTTTAAATTAAAAATCAAAGGTGGTTTAAAATAATATGCATATATGAGGAATATACATAATATCAATGATGGTTTGAAATAAATTCTAATGTTGAGTTTTAAATTTGGAATGAGATGTGAAAACCCAAAGGAATATAAGTGGGAAAGAATTTTGAAATTTGAAGCGGGAATTCAAATTTGAGTAGGGTTGACTAGATTAAGTAAATTGAATTTAACTTTGATAAAGTTATATAAGTTTAGAACAAACAACTTGAATTGGAAATTTCAAGATGAAATTGGGATTTAACTTGGGAATTTAAAATGGTTAATTTGAATTGGGAGTTGTGTGATCTCAAAACGAGTTTGAGATCTGAAAATTAGAAATGGATGGATGGTTTAAAATAATTTGGATGATATCATTCCATTGTTATTAATAATCTTTAAACTGTGAATTGGATTTGTTTAAATGAATGTAGAAATGGGGTGTGGTAATATATCCATTATTAAGATAAATGGAACCATTTTGGACTTAAGATTTGAATGTTTAAGATAAAAATTCAAAGGTTTGGTTTCAAAAGTGAAATTGGGTGATAAATTGAATTTCAAAGATTTAGTTATTTAAAAAGGATTTGAATTATTATTTGAAGTTTGAAATAGGTTAAAAATGGAATTTGGATTCAGAATTAAATGGTTTAAAGATATACGTTGATTTGATTTAAAGGATTAAATCAACATTTCAAAATTTAACTCGAATTTATATAATTCGGGATGGTTTAAATTTGAAATTTGAATTGAATTAGTTCAAATTGAATTAGATTTAATTGGAATTGTGATTGAAGATGGATAAGTTTAAAAATTCAAACGAAAAATTTGTATTGGATTAATTTGAAATGAAATTGAAGTTGAATGAGTTCAAATTCAAATAGGAATTAAGGATAATTCAACTTGAGTTGGAATTGGATCAATTTAACGGGAAATTGATTGGATATGGAGATTGGGAAGTTGAACAGTGCTCTGTACTATTTTCTAAATAATTTTTTTTCTTAAATCTATTTTTCCAAAGCTATTACTATATAACCTTTCTTTTCAAAATCAAACTATCTTATACTTATTTTATAACTACTTCTGGAACTATTTGATTATTTTACAATTGTTTTATAAACTAATTACTAATTTTCAGCTGTTTTATAACTAATTACCATTTATAACTATTTTACAATTATTTAACTATTTTATAACTATTTTATCATTGTTTAACTATTTTACAGATATTTTACAAACTAGTAATTATTTTTCAACTACTTATCTATTTTTAAACTTTTCAAGCTATTTTCTAAATTTAAGCTAGACAGAGTTCAAACTGTTTATGATTAAATATCCATTTGAGATAAGAATTGAGGTGATAATCCAAATGAGATTGAAATAAATGTGAATAAGTAAATATGAATTTAAGTGAATGTGAATAGAAAGAAGAATTGATTTGGCTAATAATTAATAAAGATAGATACGTAGGATGTACGTATATTATTCTATTCGCATAGTGATTTGATCCAGATTCGAGCACAGAATTTTGAGATAGGTATATCGATTCGAGTTGGGATTTTTCAATCGATTTTCAACGTTGAACCTGGATATGGGTTGTTGATTGGTTCTGAATATTCTCTATCATAGTTATGGCTATGCAAGGAGAATGATGGTTTCTGATCAAGAAACCAGATCCGAGTCCACACTAGGAAGTCGGGTGGACGATAGTAGTTCGAAAATGAAATTGTGTAATCGAGTGAGCGATCAGATTGGTATAGCGTACGGATGATATGTGTACATCGTACGGATTTGAATGAAATTGATACTGGGAATTTGTGGACAAGAAAAGTGAAATGGTTTTTGAAATGGAAGTTATATTTTGTGATATATATGATGAAGTAAAGTGGAAATTAGATATTTCTATGGTAGAAATTTACTTTATGGAAATAAGTAATTTGATAAATGACTTTATAGAGTTATCAAATTTAAATATTTGATTTAGAATAAACAAAGTTATATATCTTTGTTATATAAGATAAATCTTCCCTTGTAGAATCTATTGCCGGAAGGAAAAGATTTTTGAAAGTATTCGAAGTATAAAAGGGAATTTATACAAGTTTGAAGTGATCCAAAGATTTTTAAAGTCATATATATATATATACATATATATGTAAAGGATCTTATGAGAATTATTTTGAGAAAAGGTTTTTGGAACCTTTGGATTTGGAAAGGCTTTTTGATTTTTGGGTAAAATCAATATTAGAATTTGGGAAAGCCTACTTTCAGAATTATCGATTTTGGGAATCGATTTTGTGTAAAGGAGATTTGGATGAAAATAAAAAAGGATATGATTTGAAAGATACTATAAGAGTATAGTATAAAGTGTTTTGAGATTGGCTCTAGGGAAAAAGGCGCTCCCTTGAAATGAACTTCTCAGGACTGCCACAGGGTGGTACTGCCTTGAACCCTTAGGGGGGGTTCTAAAGTTGATCCGGTGAGGAGTCCGGACAAAACGAGTTCCTGAGGATTACGTGTAGTGTGTAGAGAAAGTCGAGGGCACTGATGCCTACAGAGGCATTTGGGTTATGCTGTAACGATAGTTTAACTCGATGTCACTGCGATCTACTGTAGACCATAGCTAAAGTGGTATGTGCTGTTGAGTGCCAACAGTCTACGTTTGATTTTATATCGGTAGACTGCGACCTATGGTGACATAGCGGAAGTTGTGTCTGCTGCTGAGAGCCAACAGTCTACGTTCGATTTTATATCGGTAGACTGCGACCTATAGTGACATAGCGAAAGTCGTGTGTGCTGTTGAGAGTCAACAGTCTACGTTTGATTTTCCATCGATAGACTACGACCTATGTGGAAGTGGAGAAGCTTCATTTTTTGGCAGCGAAAATCGAGGGTGCTGATGCGTACGATTACGTGGACTTTTGCTGTGATGGAAACGTAACCCTGGAATGTAACTGCGATCTGTGGCGGGTTACATGGCGTAATCGAGGGGCGCAGAGTGCCTACAGTTACATGGACTTTTGCTACAATGGCAAGGTAACCCAGGATGTAACTACAACCATGGATGGGGGTGATGATTTCCAGAGCATTCTCACCAAAGATAGTTCCTCTATTTTCAAAAATGTTTTCTATATTTTCAACAAGATATTTTCCAAGTAGTTTCACTGGGTGTTGAAAACGGGTCTGCTAAGTACTCATATATCTTCAGCCCTACACCTGATCAACATATGACCGAACCTCTATGAGAACAAGGATGAACTTGTTGAAACATCGAGTTATAAAAAGTATTTTTATAAAACTATTTTTGGTAATACTACATAGATTTTAAAGGTGTTTTAAAAATTCTTAAATAAAAGAGTTTTTAGTTAAGATGTTCAAAGAAGTAATTTATATAATAATAAGTATTTTAATAAATTCTGGCTTTGTTCCTTTTCGAGGACGGAAAGATTCAAAGAGAGGAGGAATGTGATAACCCAGATTTTAGAATATCTATATTTGCTAAATTAACTGGGTTTAATTAGTAGAACTACTAATTTATAAGTTAAATAAATAATTCTGGTAATAAAAATATATATCTGAATAAGTATTGGGTTGATAATCCTCTTGGTATAATTATTTAAATTGGTAAGATTGTTATTTTCAAACATAAAAAATATAATAATAATGTGTTATTTTAAATATAGATATAAATAGATTTTAAATTATAATTATTTACATATTTATTTGTGTTTGTTTAAATATATATATATATATATAATATATATATATATATATATATATATATATATATATATATATATATAAATTTGAGTGATTTTGAATTTGATTTTTAAAATTGAATTTGAATTTAGATTAGAATATTGAAATTTAAAAGATAGATATATATCTTAAATATATTTTGGATTTGAAATTATATTATATATGATTTTATTTAGAATATAGTTGTTTTATATTATTTTCTTTTAAAGGGTTTTAATTTATATAAATTAAGATATGTATTATTAATTAGGAAATTAATTATAAAGGCTTTTTAATCATTTAAAAAAATAATGTACTCATGCCTAATTAAAAGTGTTGGTATATAAGCCTTTTTAATAACATGTGTTAAATGATTAAGTAGAATAACAGAAAATTGACACTTTATTTTTATTTTTCTTTTGTTTTTAATAAATCCTAATTAATCTATATAAACTTGTATCTTTTCCTCATCATCTTTCTTTTTCCTATCTTCTTATCAAAGGATTAGAAAAAAAACCTGAAATCCAAAAACCAGTAAACAAAATTTAAGAAATTTAAACAAAATCTAATTCTTTCAAGTTCTTCCAACTGGAAACTAAGAGCTGCTGTTCCAGTTAACAAACCACTTCCAGATTTGTTTTCAAAAACTTTCAACCGAGTGAAACAACGATTCGAATTTAAGTTCAAGATCAACTTAAGCGAAGATTAAAGCTTTAGTTTTTAAAGAGACCATCAGTGTATTTTTCAAGAATCTCAGTTATACTGTCCTCTGTTCTTCAAATGGTGAGTAAACTACAACTTTTAATCAAATCTTGTCAATATTCTGTGAGTGAACTTTAAACTGTTAAGTAAGTTTATCATTTTTACCTATGCATGTGATGAATTTAAGTAGTAATATGATTCATATGGATGTATGGATGTATTTTGCTTGAAAAATATGGCTGAATCACTGATAAATCCTCTACATGCCTGTGAATATATACACACACACACCCCCCTCTGTTCTTTTTGTTTACAGACCCAAATTAGATTTCAAAACCATTTTTCTTCTTTTTCAAACCTTTTCTAGCTAAGATCATTAAAAGGAAATTGATTCTACGAATGTTATATTATTTATAAAAATTGTCTCAAGAAATTTTATTAATCATTTTCCGAGAAAGATTGAATTATAAAATAAAATAAATTTCAACCATCATTATTCTATGTTTCTTTTATATGGTTGAATTAGCCTTGGAAAATGTTGATTTATGATAACAAAATTAAGAATTTTAAGTTTATAATTTGTGTGGAATTGGGGTTGAACGGGTTTGGGTGCGTTTTCCAAATTCCGACGATAGGGTCATTCATGCTTCGTGGCGATTGACAAAGAGGAGCGTCGGTCAGTGTAGCACTAGGGAAAAATGGTGGATGAAAATCCTATAACTTGAATTATTGAGTAAGGATCGATCTAGGGTTTTTATCACTTTTTGCTCGGTTCGAGTTTGAAGAAGCATTGCGGTGTTGATAGGAGAAGAGGGGACTACGCACCTGAGTAGGAAGAAGGAGTAGGTTCAGGGGAAGTTGGTGACGAAGTATGGTGGGTGCTTATCATCTGAGGAGGCGTGGTGGGATGATTTTATAGGTTCAGGTGATAGTAGTTTTATTGGTTCAGGTTCGAAACTTCACCGGAAATTTTGGTTCGTGGTCCCAGGTGATAAGTGAGGTCGATGGGTCATGTATGACTGGTATGGATGGTCGTCGGTGTGGCTGAACGGTCCTAGATGATGTGCATGGATACGCATGCACACGATGATTGGAATTGGGGTTTGGGCAGGAAAAAGAGAAGCAGTGAAGTGGAGGGAAGAACATCGAGAAGATTTTGGTCTAGACCGGAGGAGTTCTTGTGTGGTGATCGGGTTGTTTGTGTGTGTGTTTCCAGTTTGTAATTTTTAAATTTAACAGAAGTGGGTTATGGTAGAACTCAAGTTGTGACTCGAAAATTTTGATATGTGGCTCGGGTTTCAGTAGGGAATCGTGTTTGTTTTAAATTTTCTTTAAGGTTTAAACAAAAAAAAATTTGAAATCGGTGTTTTTAAACAGATAGAAAGAAGCAAGTTTTCAGGGAGTTATCAAACAGGTTTCAAATATAAATATATTAATATTTTAAGTAAAAGATGTTTTGGGTGGATAAATTTCAAATTTGTGAATTTAAATAAGTTTAATGAGGATAAATAATGTGATTAATTATTGGTTAATATGTTAATGTGATTAATTAATGAGATTGGAAAAAGGTAAATTAACCAATGTAATTAATTAAGGTTAATTAATTAGTATAATTAATTAAGGATTGACTAATTAAGGGTAATTACTTAATAACGTAATTAGTGGATAGTTAATGAAAGTAATTAAGGGAAGAATCATTAAACTAAGTGAATAAGTGATAAGGAATGAATGAATTAATTAATATAATTAATTTAAGTTAATTAGTTAATTAATTAAAGATAGTCACTTTATGTAACTGATTCAGTATAATTACTTAGTGAAGTAATTATTGGATAATTACTGGATGTAATTAAGTAGGGAAAATCACTTGATGAAGTAATTGGGAAATAATTACTTAATGAAAGCAATTAAGGATTAATTACTTGGTGTAATTAATTAAAGGATTAATATAGTTAATTAAGGAGTTTATTAATTAAGGTAAGTAATTACAGGATGGTTTGTTTATGATTGATTAAGACTGATTAATGGAAGTAATTAATTAAGGATCATTAATTAATGTAATTAATTAATGTAATTAATGAAATTAATTAAAGATTAATTACTGTAAATGGTTAAGGATAAGTACTTTATGTAATTGAAGATAATTAATCAAGGATGATTAATTAAGATGGATAATTAAAAGATCATTAATTAATTGATTTGTAATTAATTAATGATTAAGTAAAGGTAAAATGATCCATCTTGCTTATGAATGATGATTAAATGCCTTGAATTGATTGATATCTCTAATATGAAATGTTTTGTGATATGATATGCTTGGATGGACAATGATAATGTGGTTATCTATCGATGATGAATTGCTGTGTTAAAAAAGTGACATCTTGTATTTAATGTTGAATTGTATTTCACTTGAATAAATTGGGTTAAGATGGTATTGAATTCGAAGAGACTAGAGTCGGGTATTAGTAAATACCCAAAACCACTTCGATTCTTTATAAATTGGTATGTGGAATTAATAGGCTGAAATGGAATGATTTAAGTGAATTCGACGATTTAATCTAAGTTTGGCACTTAGAAATTGATGTGTGATGTAAGTGATGTCTATAACGACTTGTGTGATGTGTGATGTAAGTGATGTCTATAACGATCTAATCTAAGTTGTATGCTTTATGTTCCATGTTAAATGGGTTTACTCACGCTGGTTTCCAACCTGACCTGGGCGTTACTTTGATGTAATGCTCGGGTCAGACCGAGTATTACAGATTTTCAGGTAAGGACGTTCTGGAGCTCAGGAGGCGAGCTGGATGGCAGGAACGTATGCAAAGTTTCCGCTGTGATATTGTAGTATCAGAGACATGATTGTATCTGTGCTGTGTTTGTGTTTGTGTGTAACTCTGACGTATTAAAGTGTAATTTGATAAGTACAGTTTTCCTTCATATAACTGTTATTATTTGATATTATATTTTGATTCGCTGTGAATGTGAGATTTTGTGTCTTGTTTTTCTGTTTCTTCTTCTATCTCTTTCCCTCTTTTCCTAACTGTCTGGAATTTTCAAGATCGAAAATTCCAGGTCGTTACAACTCTAGAATGAGTTTGAGTGTATTAATAGATATGAGCGCGTATTTGCTAGTGAATATAAAAATAGTTTTTATATTGTGTTGACTTATCGGTTGAGTGTTTATGGGTTCTAGTCGATATATGGGACGCGATGTCATCGACAGGGATTTCTAAACTCTTAACAAGATGAGCTGACACGGCATTGTTTTAAAATAGCATAAATAAAATAATTTTACCCAAATTATTTTTGTATATAAAGAAATAACTTTTGTAAAATATCACAGTATTTGGTTGTTTGGTTGTTAGGGAATGATAATATTAAATTATTATCAATATTGTGTAGAAATTAAATAAGGAATTGAAAATCATAACCAAAGTTAAGAAATTTATTTCATATATCAGGATGTAATTTGTAAATGTGAATTACAAAAGTGATTCATAACTGAAATGGTGTAAAATTCCAAAGTAATGTCTGAATATAGATTGAAAGAATTTGGAATTTTGGGAAATTTTTTAATTCCTTTGGGTTTGAAAATGATTTTCAAAGGTTTTAGAGGAATAATGGTGATATTATTTGAGAAATATTTTTGAATTGGATTTGATATTTGAAAAATGTTTATAAAGCATTGAACTCTTTTCGGTTGTTGGAAAATAAATTTCGATGATGACTTCAGCATTATCGATGTTCATTTTTGAGTTTCCAAAAGAGGAATTGTTGCCAGAAGGTTTTGAATTGAAGTTGTTTGCAAAATTGGCTCTGATTTTAAAATTCAAGAGCTAATTTGATACCAAAGAATTTTGGACATAATCGATTTCAAAATGATTTGAAGTACTTAAGTGACTGTTGAAAACTCTAGAGTTAGTTTAAAATGTTTTAGAATGTTTAAGCAATTGTTTAAACTCTGGAAATAAATTGGAAATGTTTATGGAAATATAAATAGGTTGATAATTTATAAATTTTTGAATATGTTAGAATAAAATTTAACTTAAGAAGGGTTGAATAAAAGTAAGTGTGGAAACAAAAATAGTTGGAAGGTAAGCTAATTAATTGTAGTGAATTAAAAGAAGTTGGCAAATAGAAGGTAAATAAGTTGGAGAACTTATAGAAGCTTGAAATTTGAATTAAATTAGAAGGTGACTAAACCGAGTTAAAAAAAAGAATGTTGGGGATATAAATCTAAGTAGGATAAATGAAATAAGTTATTGGAAATAAAATTTATTAGTCGGAATGAGTAAATGAATTTAAATTAGTAAGTAAACTAATTGATTTAGATGGTAAGTAAATAAATGGACATTAAATATTTGGATGATATTTAATTTAAAATCTATGTTGACTAAAGTGAAGAATTAGTTCAAAGCGGACTAAATAATAAAATTTTGGAAGTAAAAATGGTTTGATATAAGGAATAAATTAGTAAATGTAACTAATTAAAGAAAATTAAATATGGTTTGGTATGAATAGAATCCAATATTTAAATTCGAAGGTAAATTGAATTCAAATGGAATTGTAAGGGCAAAATGAATAGAAATGGATATAAACTTCATAGTGAAGTAAACATCATAGTGATCGATGAACTTCTAGTGGTCCAGTGGTTAAGACATAGTGGAGTTGCTACATGTAGTTGTAGTGGCACCGGTTCGAATCCCAGCGGCCACAATAATGAGACATAAGTGTCCGAGCACTATAAATCCCGGTCTAACCAAAGGCTAGGGTAAACATAGTTTCCTTGGCCCCAAAGTTTTCATACAAGTTTTCTTTTTTCTTTTTCGTACCTCTCATGTCCTCTTCATGTCCTCTTCCATACCTCCCGATGTCCTCCCCCATACCAACGCTGTCAACTCAAACGTACCTCCCCTCTCCTCTCAAGTCAACTCACTCGTCCGTCCCAACAACTCTGACGAACAGTCCCTCACATCCAAAGACAGCTCAGTTCATCAATCGCCATCTGATAATCTTTCGCCACCGCCTCATATCAAACCAGTATCCATCATTGAACCCTTGCAAACCGGCGTAGCTCCTCTTGACTCTACTGTCCTTTCTATCCTTTGTCCCCCCTCACATGTCCCCCTAGACATTCTCCCCATGCGACCTCCTGATGCTTCTCCCATTCCTCAAACATCACTGCCTTCTTCCTCCTTTCAAGGTGAATGAACATGGACTTCGCCTTTTAAGCATAAACCCAAGAATGCTGGGAAGTACATTCCCGTTGACCTTTCTCCTGACTATGAAGACGACGTATTAGTGCCGACCCATGAAGTACTTGAAGCTGGAGCAAGGATCTGGAATGAAACATTAGTAGGATTTTTCCTTGACAAGCCGTTATCGTACTCAGCTGTTATTTATAAGCTAAAGCTAATCTGGAAACTAAGAGGCTCAGTCACTGTCAAATCAGATGGTACAATCTTCTTATTCAACTTCTCTTATTCAAATGATAGAAATAAGATTCTTCTAAGTGATCCCATAACATGAACAACAAGTTATTCATAGTCAAGCCGTATGATGCAGCAATAAGTAATGTCTCTGGTACAGTTGCCTCTGTTCCAGTGTGGGTTCAATTGTATAATCTACCGTTATTTGCTTGGTCACCTCTGGGAATTAATTGGTTAAGTAGTCATTTGGGTAAAATGTTGTGCATGGATGAAATGACGGAAAAGCAAGAGAGGTTGAGCTATGAAAAATGTTTGATAGAAGTTAAACCGGATAAAGAACTAGTGGATGAGTTTCTGGTCAAGTTGGTGGAAGGAGGAATTCAAAAAATCTATGTTCAGTATCTGTGGAGGCCAGACGTATGTGTAACCTGTAAAAACTTTGGTCATAAAACTGTTTGTTGTAACAGGGTGGAAAGAAGTCATAAAGATAATGAAAATGAAAAAAAAGACAATGGTGGTAAAGGAATAGAAAAAGAAACAGCAGAGAAAGTCCAAGACAAAAGGAATGAAAGGCCGCTTCTGAAGAGTGTTATCAGAAATTGGCAACGTGTTAAAGATAGGAGAAAAGAAAATATGTTTAATGAAAGAAAAAGGAATCAAGTCACAGGAAGCAATGAAGGAAATGAGAGAGAAAGAAACTGGGTCAGAAAAGATAATGAAGCAGGAAAAGTAGAGAGTATTAAAGCAGACCATAAGAGTGTGAATAAGGGAAAGGAAAAAGATAATAGTGAAGATACAACTGAAGGTGCTACTGACATCAATCAAGTCTGTGATGAAGAAGTGTACAAGTATAATAAATATGAAAAGGATGTAAGAGCTGATGATGATGACATGGTAGGAAAACTCCAAACCACTAATCAATTTGATGCATTACTTAACCTAGATGAGGATGGAAACATGAATTTATTGTGTGAGGAGAATTGTATTGATGAGATTCAAGGTGAAACAGCAATAGAAGAAGTTGAAATACAAGTAGCTGCAGCAAGTCAGAAAAAACAAAAAGAAAAGAGTAATACAGTGAATACACAAAGGAAAGTAGACCAAATATTGCACAAGCAGGGTGGAAAAATAATAATACAAAAACCTGAAGCAAGAAAGGAAGAATACATTGACAATGGAGATAATGCTGAGGGTATAGAAGATCCCAACGCTAGTGGAAGGAAATATGGAAAAGACAGTAACTTGAAAACCAAGCAAGTAAATACAACAACAAAGCAATATGACATGCACGAGGAAGAAATATCATGCACAACACAACAGCCCAATATCCAATCAATTATCTCTCCATTCCATGTAAAAAACAAATCTCACAATCCAACATCTTCGCATCCTTACTCCAAAATCAACCCGCCAATAGCATTCAAACCACCACCCCCCTTGTCAACACTATTCTAACTCAAAACTCCACACCCGCCAAACCTAAACACTCAACCTCACCAAAGTCACAAGAAACATCAAAAAAGGAAACTACCCCCCTATCAGCAACTATCCCTAACTACTTGTCCTCGTCGTAGGCAGTAACTAGGCAAATGAAAATAGAACTGTTCAATGCTCGTGTATCTCAATGATGACACGCATCGGAGCATGGAATATATGTGGAGGGCATCAAGCTATCAAGCTTGATTAATGTAAAAAACTTATCAGTTCACATCATTTATCAGTCTTAGCCATGCTAGAAACTAAGTTAAATCTTGCGAAGACGATCAAGGCTGCTCAGTACATAAACCCCCACTGGAAATATCATCACAACCTGAATGAAGCTATGTGTGGTAGGATTATGATTATGTATGATCCCCAACATGTCAAGCTTACTCCTATCCTATCCACTTCCCAACTTATTCATTGTCATGCTAAAGATCTTGCTTATAATTCAACTTTTTACGTCACCTTTGTCTATGCCTTTAACACTGCTGCTTCTAGAAGTTCACTATTAAATGTCATACCATCTCTACGCCAGTCCTCCCACCCATGGCTAATTCTTGGTGATTTCAACTCCTGTTATTCACTCTCTGATAGAGTTGGAGGAAACCCCCTCTCCATTAACGAAATACAACCACTTGCGAATACCCTCATTGATGCCGAACTTGTCTCTGTCAGATCTATAGGAATGCAGTACTCGTGGAACAACAAAAGAAAACAAGGTCGCAGGACATTTTCTAAAATTGATCACACCTTCTCTAATCAAACTGCGCTAACTAAATGGCCTCTCCTATACATTCATCTACCTCCTCCTCTCCTATCTGACCACTCTCCACAAATAATCCATCTTCGTGGAGCGGACAAGAGAGGAAAATCAAATTTTAATTTTTTTAATACTTGGGTTCTAGAACCAGACTTCAAATCAATAATTAATACTGCATGGAACAAAGAAATAAATGGTAATTATCTTTTTATCTTGCAGGAAAAAATTAAGGAGGTGAAAGAGGTCTTGAAACTGTGGGCCTTTCAAAGATTCGGCAAAGGAGAAACAATGAGTACAACAATAAAAAACATGCTATCTGAAGTCCAAACTGACATGATAACTAATGTCAATGATGCTAATCTCTCAGCGGTTGAAAGTACATTGTCACAGCAATACCTTGAAGCGCTAGCAAAAGAAAGTGATATGATAAGGCAAAGATCGAGAATTAAATGGATGGAAAAAGGGGACAGAAACAGTGCATACTTTCATGCTAGTCTCAGTAACAAGCAGAGAAGAGAAAATATAACGTCTATTTACGATACGAACGGTGTTCTTTGTTCAACTCATGTGGAAGTGCAGGATGCTTTTGTTACACGTTTCTCTGGTATGTATAGCAACGCCGACAATTTCACCCCTAATATCGATCAAATCCCTGATGATATCCTGCCTAGAATAAATACTGATGATTATAATATCCTAAGCTCGGAAGTAATCCCTGAAGAAATAAAACAAGCTATGTTCTCTCTGAACACCGAATCGTGTGGTGGACCTGATGGGTTGAATGCACTTTTCTACACTTCATGTTGGAATATTGTCTCAACTGATGTGTGCAATTCAATAATACAATTCTTCAAAAAGAGTAAAATCTTTAGGTCGTATAATTATACTACTATTGCTCTTGTTCCCAAACACAAGAATGCACACAGTGTTAATGAGTTCCGTCCAATATCGTGATGTAATACCCTATATAAATGTATCTCGAAGGTGATTGCGACGCGGCTTAAGCAAGTTCTACCTAGTATTGTCTCAAAGAATCAAGCTGCCTTCCTTCCTGGCCGAAATATCCTTGACCATGTCCTACTCTCCCATGAGTTTCTTAAAGGATACAATCGAAAGAAAACTCCCCCGAAAGCAATGATGAAACTTAACATAATGAAAGCCTTTGATATGCTGCAATGGAATAGTATAGTTCGTATTATGGGTTACATGAACTTCCCACCTTACTTTATTTCTTGGATATACAAATGTATTTCCACTCCAACCTATTCAGTCAATATTAATGGTATTACTGCTGGATTCTTTGCTAGTAAGAAAGGAATAAGACAAGGTGATCCGTTATCAGCTTACATCTTCATTCTGGTGATGGAGCTTCTAACTAGGATGATTGACAAGCTAGTTTCCCATAATAAGTTCACACTACATCCAGCTTGCAATGATCCTCAAATCACTGCCTTAATTTTTGCAGATGATTTGGTCGTGTTTTGTACCCCTGACAGTAACACAATTACGAATATAATGATCACTCTGGAACAGTTTTACACTATGACAGGTCTCAAGGTAAATCTACGCAAGTCTGAAATTATTATCACAGGAGTGAGCGACGTAAGGACTGCTCAAATAACACATATCACTGGTATGTCTACTAACCCTAACACTGTGTCTTATTTGGGACTACCGCTATCAACTTCTAGGATAACAAATAACTAATGTTTACCTCTATATGAGAAGATCACTGCAAGATTGAATTGCTGGACCACTAGAACTCTTAGTCAAGCAGGAAGACTAACTTTGATTAAGTCGGTTATTTTTGCTATGCAAGTTTACTGGGCAAGAACCTTTATTCTTCCATATAAGTTGATTAATATGATCAGAATTGCTTTTATGAAATTTCTATGGGTGGGTAAGACAACTGGCAAATACATAGCACCTATAAAATTTAGCAAATTAGAGAAGCCAATGAATAAGGGAGGTCTTGGTATATTCAACATGAAGCAATGGAACAGGGCTGCCTTCGCAAAGCACTTAGACACATACCATAATAGTTTTGACAGCCTTTGGGCCAATTGGTCAAAAAATAATGTGACAAAAGGAAGGAGTTTGTGGAATATGTCTAAACCGCAAAGCATGAGCTGGACATGGAAAAGTCTATTCAAGATAAAGGAAACTTTCCTACCTCTAATACAAGTGAATAACTGCCCTACTTACAGTGTTAGATTCTGGGACGAACCATGGCTTGATAAAGGTTTCATTATCGGTCGTCATCTGACGTATAATGAAATGCAGCAGATTGGAATTCATACTGAGTCTAGAGTTGGGTACGTTCTTAACAATTACAGCAGATTATGCTACTTTTCTTCCAACCGTAGAATCCAGAGCATATGAAACACAATTAGAAGGTATACTCCGCTGCCTCCTTCAGCTGATGGTATGGTGTGGGGAAATAAAAAGGGAAAGTACAGTATTGGCAATGGATATGAATTCTTGATGAAAAATGGAGATCACCCTAAGTGGAAATGGTGGAAGCAAACTTGGAGTTTGGATAGTAGCTACAGAGAAAAATTACTGCTGTGGAAGGTATTTAATCGTGCAGTTCATACTAAAGCCAAACTAGCATGCATGGGTATGGTGGTTGATATCTTCTGTTGCTTCTGCTACGAACACCCGGAGACTATCGAGCATTTGTTTTTTGAATGTCTGTACATCAAGCAAATCTGGACTGTTATACAGGCAAAGCTTAAAAGAAATATGGTCTCTTCTGATAACCGAGTTGAATGGGAAAATATATATGCGAGGACGGGGACTAGGAATAAAGATAATAAATTATTTACTATGGTGAAAAAGCTTCATTAACGCAGTTTGGAAAGAGCGCAATATCAGAGTGTTCGAAGTAGGTAGGGTGAAGTTTGATGTTGTTTTCAAGAATTGGTTAACACACGAGATCAAACAATCCATGGGGATGCAAACCTTCAGTATTGATCCGGGGATACTTTACTCTTTCTATACGTTTTAATCTGTTGGTGTTTTATAATTTTGTGTTTTTTATTTCTCACAGTTCTTGTGGTGCCGTGTTTCCCTTCGTTTTCTAGAGCATCGCTCTATGTTGTATGTGTTCTGTTTTCTTTGGTGCTGCAATAAAATGGTCGGGGTCCATTCAACCCCGTCGGCCTTGCCAAAAAAAAACATAAATATAATAAGTGAATAAAATATTTATATTGAACTTAAGAAGAAATGGTAAATTCTTAAGTAAAATTTGGTACTGGAAAATATTCTAAGTTAATGTGAGTGAAGATTTAATTATGGAGTGTGAAATGATAAGTATGGATAAGTGAATAGAAATCAAAATAAATGTGAATAAAAGAGAATTTATATAGCTAATAATCAATTGGGGCAAATACGTAGGATGTACGTATATTATCTTATTCGTATAGTGATTTGATCCAGATTTTAACACAGAATTTCGAGGCAGTTATACCGATCGGAACTAGGATTTTTGATTCGATTTTCGACGACGAACCTTGGATATGGATTTTTGATTGATTCTGGAAATTCTCTATCATAGTTTACGACTATGCAAGGAGAATGATGGTTTTTGATCAAGGAACCAGATCCGAGTCCACACTAGGAAGTTGGGTGGACGATACTTATTCAAAAATGAAATTGTGTGATCGAGTGAGCGATTGGATTTGGCATTGCATACGGATGATATATGTGCATCATACGGGCTTGAATGAAATGGATATTGAAAATTTTAAAAGGAAAAGTATAAAATGATTTTGAATGCTATGATTGCATACTATTGCTTAGTAGTATACAGGTATTTAAAAGCAAAAGGGAAATTGATGTTTTTGATTTCAGAAGATAAATTTAATTTGCTCAATAAAAGGTATGTATTTGAATTTCTGTATGGAATTTGATGATTTTCTTTACTAGCCATTTGGCATTTTGTTTTATTTTGAAATCTGGGGGACCATAGAGGCATTTTGTAGTTGTACCGAGCTAGCTGCGCAAAGGAGACGCTGGCGAAATTTTTCAAAAATTTAGAGTTAGAAAATATTTGAGAAAAATTTGATAATTTAAAATTTTGGTTTTAAATTTAATTTGAATTTGAATTATAATTTGAATGTTAAGGGTGTAATATTGTTTTGAACTTATGGATGAGTTTGGAAAGGTTAGTAAGAATGATAATGGGTTTTTTATATAAAGATGGTTGGTAAGTTGTTAAAACTATTTGGATTGCGAGAATAGTTAACGGGTATTGGACCATTCCTCTAAACTAGTAATTTCGAGGACGAAATTCTTTTAAAAGGGGAGGAATGTGATGACCTGGAAATTTATGGATATTTGAAATTGACATATTTAATTGATTTTTAAATATTTGAAGGTTAGTTTTACTTGAATTTTAAATATCACTTGGTTGACAAATAAACTATTGAATTAAACAATTGGAAATCAGTTAAAGTATGAATTCTGGGATTTCGAGTCTGTTAAAAATAATTTGAAGATTTATAAAATTTATATTGATAATACTGGAGATAATAGAACTTTTAAAAGTTGAATTTAAAACTGTTTTGTTCAGTTTGAAAATATATTGTTTAAATCGATATTTAAAATAGCCTTTCGAGGCACAGTCTCGGAATTCGACGAAACCAGTTCCATTGGATCCGTAATATTGAATTATTATCGAATTTCAGTTTTCGTAGTGTTTGGAGTGATCGTTTGGCCATACGGTAGATATACGCATTGAAATCTATATCGAAAATTCAATATAAACTAAATCCAAAAAGCCATCTTCTCCATACTATCGAATTAGGACTCGAAACCTTTTCCATTGCGTTCAGAATAGGAGTTTAACATTATAAACACGTGGCGGCACGTCTCGATTGGAAGTCAAAATTTTAAGTCTCGATTTCGTGACGATTCAAATTTTATATTTAAATTTAAAACCCTATATATTGACTAGTCAAATTTATTTGCATCAGTTTTGTTTTTACCAATATATCATTCTAACTCCTATACAAAATGGAAACAATATTTCCCCGTTTGGCAAGCATGCATAGAATTCGGACCACGTAGCATACAAATGTAATACATACATACATACATACATAGATACACACACACACACACACACACACATAAACGAAGAAAATAGCCGAGTACAATCCAATCTAAGATCCCTCTTGACATTATCATTCCCTCCTCTTTCCTTTCAGCCGTAATCAACAAAAAAATATAAATCTCTTTTCCCTCTCAAATTATTCAAAGATAAATCAAGTCGATTATTCGAGATCTTAAGCAAAGAAGGGGAGCGGCCAGATTCAAACGCGACATAGTTGAGATCGGGAGGTGATAGGATTCATGGCACATGGAAGCATTGAGGGGTCGAGGTCGTGGGAGGAGCGACTACACGCGATGGCGTTCGAGGATGCAGTGGTTCTCGAGAATCGAAGCGAAGACGATGGCCTACTCGAGCATCTCGTTCGATCGACTGGCGTTACTCCTGCTCAGAACTCCGCCACGACTTAATAGTTCTCGAGATCTGGAAGGCACGGCTTGTCATTTAGGGTGCGGCGGCATGCTGGGGATGGTGGTAGTAGCTCGCGATTCGTTTCCTGTATATTAGGTAATTTAATTTTCGAAGCAACTTTAAATTCATTGTTACTCAAGTTTTACTCTTCAAATTAAATCAGTTATATATATATATATAGATGTATGTAAACAACAAGGTATATTTTAAGTAAGTTATAAAATTTCTGTTTTAATTTGAATGAAATAAATGGGTATATAAACAAAAATATATACAGTTGGATTTTTGATTTACAGTAAAGAAGAAGTGTGTGTGTGTGTGTGTGTGTGTGTGTATATATGTATATATGTATGTACGCATGCCTACAATGCTGCTCAGAAGTCAAGTGTCGAGAGGAGTGACACAGGGATAGCTTAGGGATTTTGGTGATTGGGCTCAGGTTTTTGTTCGGGTTTTCTTGTTATTAGCTTGGGTCTGCTTTTAGTCAATAGGTTCTTAAATTTTGGTAAGTAAATTTTTCTCCAGGCTTTAAAAATTTAAAAGAAAAAAAATGTACCAGGTTTTAAAATGTGAAGTAAATTTTGTAGCCAGGTTTTGAAAAAAATAAAGTTTTGTAATAAAAAAATAAAGGCATTATCTCGTTACACTCATTTTGGAATCACCCTACGGCGATAACCCTTGCACTCTGAATCTTCGTCTTCACTTGAGATTCACGACCTATCGTTAATTTGGATCGATGTGGTTTTTGGATATCAAAATCTGGAAACCCGATCCCGGTCTCATCGAATCCAAAATGCCATCTTTTAGGTCCAAGTTGTTTTAAAGTTTAAAACAATTCAATTTAATTATCTATACACACAGATAGATAATTCACATCATTACAGTAGATAATCAACATTACCATCATAAACAGATAATCCATATTATCATCACAAATTGATAATCTACATTATCATCATCAATAGATAATTCATATTAACTTACAATGCAACCAAGCATCCATATCACACAATATTATTTATCTCGTATCTGAGATTCACACCATTCAAGGAAATCTATATCATCCATATATAAACAAGGATTAATAATCACACCATTTATGACTAATTTAAAATGAATTAAATTAATTATTTCATCTCTAATTAGTTTAAAGTAAATTAAATTAATTACTTCATTCTGTAAATCCTGCTTATATAACCATTAATTAATTACAAACCAATCAATTAATCATCCTCTAATTAATCACCTTAATTAATCATCCTTGATTAATTATCCATTAATTACATTCAAGTAATTATCTTTAATCAATTTCACAAATTAATTACCCTTAACCAAATACAGTAATTAACCTTTAATTACTTCATTAATTAATTAACTATAATTAATTACACTAATCCTTAATTAATTACATTAATTAATTACTTCATCAATCACTTATTATTGATTAATTAATCTTAATTAATCAACCTTAATTACATCATTAATTATATAAATTAATGATCCCTAACTACATTTTAATTAATTAACTACATTAAGTAATTAACCTTAATTAAACCATAATTATTAATCACTTCCGATCAATCACTTTCAATAATTAACTACTCTTAATTACTTCATTGAGTAAACTAATTACTGCTTAATTAATTACATTTAATAATTAATTATATTTATTAATCATGCTTGATCAATCTTATTAGTAATTAATTACCCTTAATTAGTTACATCACTTAATTATTTTCAAACGACTTAATCAATCAATGCTTAAATTAATTACACTAAGTAATTAATTATTAATTACTTTTACAAAATAATTACCTTTCATATTAATTACACAAAGCAATTTATTCTAAAACTCTTCCATACTTCAATTAATTACCTCTAGTAAATTACCTATCTTAATTACTTCTCTAAGTAACTATTCTTCATTGATTAATTATCAACCCATCCAATGATTATTCTAAATTAATTAAACTTAATTAATTAATTTAAACTAATCAAATTAATTAATTAATTACAATGAATAATTAATGCCTTTAATTACTTTCATAAAGTAATCATACTTAACCAAATTCCATAAATGATTATCTAAATTAATTAATACAATTAATTATCAAAATTAATCACATTAATCAATTATTAAATAATCTTAAGTTAATGACCTTCATTAACTATTAACAATTCTTAAATTACCTTTCTTAAGTAATCAACTTAAATTATTAATATTAATTACGAATTTAATTAATCTTAATTGCTTAACTTATCCTTAATTAATTTATTCAAACCCTTAATTAATTAATTAATTAATTATCTTATTTAAATTACCTTAATAATTTAATGAATCACAATTCATTAAATTCTTTGATTTACTTTAAAATAACAACATTTCTTATTAATGATTACATTATCATATACAAAGGAATTTAAAACAATTCACTTTAAATTTGTTTCAAATTTCACTTTAAATTTTAGATTTAAAATGAAGTCAAACTTAACTTCAACAAAGTTTAAAAACATTTTAAAAAACCTTTACTTATGCCAAAGAATTACTTATTTTAAAGAAGAAGTTTAAAAGGAGTTTAAACCCAAATTCATTTTAAAATAGAAATCATATTTTAAATTACCTTAAACATTCAAAGTTGTTTTTAGATTTAAAAACTTCCTTTATTTCAAAACTATGATTCAAATTTGGATTCAAATCCCGATTTAAACTTAGGTTAAATCTCTACTTTTATTTTAAAGCTTTACTTTTAATTTCAAACTATTTTAAACCTTTTTTTTAAAAGTTGTTCAAAACATTTTAATTTATAAAACTTCCTTTTATTTCAAAACTCTTATACAGATTTAAATTTAATTCCATATTAAACTCAGATTTAAAACTCACTTACATTTTTAACTTTCATTTTTAAATTCAAATTACTTAAACAATTTAAGGTTGTTAAAACAATTTAAATTTAAAAACTTCATATTATTTTTGAACTAAGATTCAAATTAAAACTTAAATCAGACTTAAATTTAGGTTTAAAACTTGTTTAAACCTTTACATCTTTTTTTAAACTCAGTTTTATACTTTAAAAACAGATCAGGTTTTAAACATGTAACCCAATATTCAACTGAGCCACTAAATAAAATGCTTCGAGTCACATACCAATAACTTTGAGTCCAACACTTGAATTACTCGAGAGTCACTCGAGACTAAACATTACTGCAACACCAAAAACTTCATCAGACAAATCACTACACCGTGCATATGCACGGTGGCTCTGACCACCTCCGGTCACCACCTAGACTCTGACCATGGGTTCTCCTATACTCCAGCTTCCATTCCCCAGAGTTTTGTCAAACTCGATCATCCCTAGACTTCGTGATGATCACAATTCCCAAACCAGCCAAAACTAGGTTAACAGACTTCATCAACCTCCCATCGCCACCACCGAGCCCTGATCATCCTCCTGGCATTTTTGCTACATCCTCTGATCACTCCACTACCTCCAGCAAGAACCTCAAACATTCCAATCAACTCAATCACCAGAGTTTGACTATAACCCATTTATTGTTCAAACAAGAAATACAGCCTCAATTCCAAACTAAAAATTATGATTTTAGTTTTAAAAATCATTTTTTGGTTTAAGTTTTCAATTTATAATACTGAATTTATAAATTATTGTGTTTGAGTTTTTACCTTCATTTAACATGCTCTGATATTTTAAATTTACAGAGACAACACCAAATTGTTTTTAACTTAAACAAATTTTAAACTTAAACTGATGATATATCAAATATATTTGGTTCAATACTTAAGTCATAACATAGATTGGATTTAAAACCAAGCTCATCCATTTATAATATATATATATATACATTATAAATAGAAAACAATTTATTAGCTTCTAAAAGATAAATTCACTAATTAAATATTTATTAAAGAAGATTATTAAATCAATTCAAACTTTATTACAAAGATTATCAAATCAATTTAATTTTAAATATAGATTATTAAATTGATATTACCAAAATTTCTAGGATATCACATTCCTCTACCCTTAAAAGAATTTCGTCCTCGAAATTTAAAAGCAATGGTAATTTAATAACCCATCAAAGATTTTAAATTTTAAATCACAAGCATACATCAATCACATGCTAACAACCATAACAACCAATTTATCAATCAAACAAAATTTAACTATCCAGATAAAATTATGGATAGAATTTCCTCGAGTTTCCCCAAGTATACACACACACACACACATCGGGATACTCGCTCTACAGAATCTAAACAATCAAAACTACGAAGCTACAAAGCTCCTACTCATCTAGATCTACAAAACTAAACAGGACATCAGACTACGGACGAGTCTGACTCAACAACCAAACCTTCCTGAACAACTGGTTCCACAACCAGAGATACACGTGCTCCCTCAGAGATACGCGAAACACATCAAATATCAGTTATCCAAACTGGCAATTCAACCCAGAGGACCAAACACTTATCTTCCTAAAACAAAGAATAGATCCAAAACACCTCGGAGCTAGCTTCCTAGACTCAGCAAAACTTATAACTCCTCGAATCGGAGAAACTTATCCAAAATCAAATCTTCGACTCCAGATTCCAAATTCCTTCGTCTCTTATCCTCAAAATTCTTTTAACGATCCTGGGCTGCCTACATCCTCCATGCTCAACTCAACCCTTGCTGATGCCTCTAGAAACAAACTAGACTAGAAACAACCCATCAAAATGATCCTCTCAGGATCAACCATCAACCAAGAACACAAATCTACTCCACAAACAACAGAAGACTGAACTTACTTCTCCTATCCAGAAAAGACAAAACAGATGCACTCCCAAACTGCTTCCGCTGCACAACTCTGATCTGGAGTAGAAGAAGAAATGCTGATGAAGAGCACGAGCACAGACTGGAAAACACATTCCAAAAATATGGTTCAACAGATCCAAGAAAACTCATATGTTCCACCAAAAACCTGAGTTGCTATACCAAATCCTCTCTCTAGGAACCATCCTTCTACTTAGCTGAACTACCGACATTACTCCTAGAATCCAGTCGATAAGAAAACTTAATCTCCAGACATGGACAAACCTTTGTCTTCCCAGAAGACGTCCAGAAAAATTT
The DNA here is from genome assembly GCA_030765085.1 of Allium cepa. Taxonomy (NCBI): domain Eukaryota; kingdom Viridiplantae; phylum Streptophyta; class Magnoliopsida; order Asparagales; family Amaryllidaceae; genus Allium; species Allium cepa. The sequence goes on from CM060934.1 coordinate 100,717,585, forward strand.
CTGATAACCCAAGACAACACTCAGCTATCGCAAGTCACTTTTGCGATCAACCTAGTCTAATATCCAAAGAAAACTGTTCTCTCTTTACCAATCAGAACATCTTATGCTTATCTAGCCAATCTATCAAAGAAATGGATCCACCCTGCTGCTTCTGAACTCCACCTCAAAAAAAATACTAACCATAAGACCTTCTTGCGGGCACACAGAATACTCCAAGCCACTGCTGACACAGATGCCCAAAACCACCTAATCTATAAGCTCTTCGAGAACTCAAGCCTCAAAGCCAAACACAAACAACCAGCTGAACTCAGCCACAACACCGAAGCAGAAACACTTCCTTGACCTTGTTCCAAAGAAACATCTTCAGAAACATCCATAGTCACTGCATCTCATCACGCAGCTACTACTTCCTGAGGTATCAAGATACCATTACTCACTTCTGCCAACAAACAGATCCAAACTCTGCTCATCCATCTTCAAAGATAGACTCTGAACCTTAACATGTTTCCTTCAGAGATCGATGAAATCCTTTCACCACAGCAAAGATCACTCGAGACGGTATTGGGTCTACAATCTCGATAATTACACTTCCAACCTCAAATATTCAAACTCCAACCAATGGTAGTAGTCGTGTTACACACACCTCCACCTTATCTACCTTTATAACCTATATTGGAAAACCCGAACATGTAACCCAACAAATAGGTAGAAATATATATATATATATATATATATATATATATATATATATATATATCAAAATTACAAATATGCTCTCTCAAGAAAGAAAACACTCCAACGCCTAGGTATTCACTCAACCTAGCGCTATGATACCAACTGTCACGAGCCGTCTTCCACTATCCAGAAAGACGCATCATGAATTAAGAAAGAAAGGGAAAGAAAGAGAAAAGATAGAGAAGAAAGAAGAAACAACATCAGAATCTCAATAGCGGAACGAATAAATTATATTAATAACATAAGTATTACATAGTATACAACCATTATCAGAGTTACACAGATTATACATCACATACTAGATAGTTATAAACACCTGTCTAGCTATTACAACTCAAAACAATACAAGGAAACTACTGAGAGAAACCAACACAGCGGAATACTAGATAATTACAACGCAGAAGCCTCCTGCTCCATTTGCTCCTCCATAATTCGTCAAAGCTAACCTGAATCCCTTGGCTACTCGTAAAAATTTGAGTACCCAAGAGTTTAAGAAAACAGAAGATAAACTCCGGGTCAGACATGGGTCTGGTGTGAGTAACAGGTTAAAGTTGCTTAACATTTGAAAAACCTTTGAAAGGAAGGGTATCACGTAAGACTTCCCACACATAAACATGGAAAAGTTTTTACCTTACGCTAACCAAAACATTTGATAGGAAATCCGGTGATATTATAATAGTGTCTAGGATTTCCAAGTAAAATACAGAAATAGCTGGAATGCTTACATCTCACGTTCCAACATAGTTGGGCACAATCAATACGTACGGCACTTATTGGATTTTGGATTCCATACAATGGAAGGGCTACTGGGGTACCGCCCGTCACAGTACGGGGCCTAGATCACCGTACCGAGGATCGCTCCCAATCCCCTGCAACACAAAGCCGGAACCATCCCTTACTGGACAGTCTCGAACAAGACAACCCCGCAGTTGGCCGCGACCCAACTGCCCACACAGCCGAATAAAAAGGAACTTCTAGATAGGGAAAAATCTCGTCCTACTTGGGCATGACCTACTTAGCCTTGCTGCACCTCCCCTGTTTTAGCCATTCCCGATTGATGAGGCTTGAGGCTACGATTACCTTTATAGAAAACATCTACTTAGAATGCTCATCGTCCACCTGACGATGTTCTGAAAGCATTCAATCCATACAAGTTTGTTCCGAGTTCGAACGAAACCGAAGGCATTATCTCGTTACACTCATTTTGTAATCACCCTCAGAGTTAATGACGATAACCCTTGCACTCTAAATCTTCATCTTCACTTGAGATTCACGACCTATCATTAATTTGGATCGATGTGGTTTTCGGATATCCAAATCTGGAAACCCGATCCCGATCTTATCGAATCCAAAACGCCATCTTTTAGGTCCAAGTTGTTTTAAAGTTTAAAACAATTCAATTTAATTATCTATATACACACAGATAGATAATTCACATCACTACAATAGATAATCAACATTACCATTATAAATAGATAATCCATATTATCATCACAAGTTGATAACCTACATTATCATCATCAATAGATAATTCATATTAACATTACAATGCAACCAAGCATCCATATCACACAACATTATTTATCTCGTATCTGTGATTCAAACCATTCAAGGAAATCTATATCATCCATATATAAACAAGGATTAATAATCATACCATTTATAATTAATTTAAAAAGAATTAAATTAATTATTTCATCTCTAACTAATTTAAAGTAAATTAGATTAATTACTTCATTCTGTAAATCCTGCTTATATAACCATTAATTAATTACAAACCAATCAATTAATCATCCTCTAATTAATCACCTTAATTAATCACCCTTGATTGATTATCCATTAATTACATTCAAGTAATTATCTTTAATTAATTTCACAAATTAATTACCCTTAACCAAATACAGTAATTAACCTTTAATTACTTCATTAATTAATTAACTATAATTAATTACATTAATCCTTAATTAATTACATTAATTAATTACTTCATTAATCACTTATTATTGATTAATTAATCTTAATTAATCAACCTTAATTACATCATTAATTATATAAATTAATGATCCCTAACTACATTTTAATTAATTAACTACATTAAGTATTTAACCTTAATTAAACCATAATTATTAATCACTTTCGATTAATCACTTTCAGTAATTAACTACTCTTAATTACTTCATTGAGTAAATTAATTACTGCTAAATTAATTACATTTAATAATTAATTATATTTATTAATCATCCTTGATCAATCTTATTAGTAATTAATTACCCTTAATTAGTTACATCACTTAATTATTTTCAAACGACTTAATCAATCAATGCTTAAATTAGTTACACTAAGTAATTAATTATTAATTACTTTTACTAAGTAATTACCTTTCATATTAATTACACAAAGCATTTTATTCTAAAACTCTTCCATACTTCAATTTATTACCTCCAGTAAATTACTTATCTTAATTACTTCTTTAAGTAATTATTCTTCATTGATTACTTATCAACTTATCCAATGATTATTCTAAATTAATTAAACTTAATTAATTAATTAATTCAAACTAATCAAATTAATTAATTAATTACAATGAGTAATTAATGCCTTTAATTACTTTCATAAAGTAATCATACTTAACCAAATTCCATAAATGATTATCTAAATTAATTAATACAATTAATTATCAAAATTAATCATGTTAATTAATTATTAAATAATCTTAAGTTAATGACCTTCATTAACTATTAACAATTCTTGAATTACCTTTCTTAAGTAATTAACTTAAATTAATTAATATTAATTACAAATTTAATTAATCTTAATTACTTAACTTATCCTTAATTAATTTATTCAAACCCTTAATTAATTAAATAAATTAATAAATTATCTTATTTAAATTACCTTACTAATTTAATGAATAATAATTCACTAAATTCTTTGATTTAGTTTAAATAACAACATTTCTTATTGATGATTACATTATCATATACAAAGTAATTTAAAACAATTCACTTTAAATTTGTTTCAAATTTCACTTTAAATTTTAGATTTAAAATGAAGTCAAACTTAACTTCAAAAAAGTTTTAAAACATTTTAAAAACCCTTTTAAAACTTATGCTAAAGAATTACTTATTTTATAAAAGAAGTTTAAAAGGAATTTAAACCCAAATTCATTTTAAAATAGAAATCATATTTTAAATTACCTTAAACATTCAAAGTTTCTTTTAAATTTAAAAACTTCCTTTATTTCAAAACTATGATTCAAATTTGGATTTGAATCCAGATTTAAACTTAGGTTAAATCTCTACTTTTATTTTAAAGCTTTACTTTTAATTTCAAACTATTTTAAACCCTTTTTTTTAAAGTAGTTTAAAACATTTTAATTTATAAAACTTCCTTTTATTTCAAAACTCTTATACAGATTTAAATTTAATTCCATATTAAACTCAGATTTAAAACTCACTTACATTTTAAACTTTCATTTTTAAATTCAAATTACTTAAAAAATTTAAGGTTGTTAAAAAAATTTAAATTTAAAAACTTCATTTTATTTTTGAACTGAGATTCAAATAAAACTTAAATCAGACTTAAATTTAGGTCTAAAACTGGTTTAAACCTTTACATTTTTTTAAACTCAGTTTTATACTTTAAAAAGAGATCAGGTTG